>CM055113.1:2004080-2604080 GCA_029204225.1 Diphasiastrum complanatum
GCTAGATAGCACGATGCTTCAAGAGTCATTAATGCTTACACTTTGCAATGTCACAATTATTGAAGTTCTATGTGATTGACTTGGTACTTTACATAGAAGCTATATAAGGCATAATCATCACAATATTGAATTTGTGCATGTTGTTGTTGTTCCTTCATAGGAATTTGCCATTGCTCGCAAATAATTGATATACCGGATTGAATGTGGCATCTTTTCAAACTTTAAAAGGGATCAATCCATGTCCAACTTTTTCCATGAGTTGGACATAGAGAACAACGTAGACTATTTCAAATCTCTATGGCACCCATACATGCATGACTTCTAGATGTTTGAATAAAATACCAATGTATTCAATGAGCACTACCTTAGATTTATAAATTCATTCACTATTCTTGTCATATAATATAATGTGCTCTCATTCATGCATTTGAATGTTCTTGTTTGCTATTCTCCACGACATAAACACTACTCAAGATGATATTATCCACATAGATTGGTAAAATGGTAAAATCATTTCCAGCAAACCTATAATAAAGGGAATGATCGTACTCACTCATAACAAAGCTTTGAGAGAGTAATAATGTGTTAAGCTTAGCATACCAACTCCCTGGTGCTTGTTCAAGACCATACAAACTCTTTTGTAGAAGACATACATGATTTGGCTTTGTAGATGAAATGTAGCTCTCGAGTTGCTGCATGTACACTTCCTCCTCAAGTGTTGTCTTTTAGGATTCTAACTCCTACTATGGGTTCCCAACTAGTAGGGCTAGGGGTATCTCTTACGCTATGGCTACCCAACTAGAGGAGAGAGGGTTTTCCTAATACACATTGAAATATAGTGGTGGTGGGGTTTGATCCACTCCCTTCTTATATTCTCTTGCATAACAGAACCTAAAAGGCTCAACCTTCTAGAGAGAGAAAATGACCTAAACTAGTTCCTTAAGGCAGCCCCACAACTAAGAAATGTCCTAGATTAGCTCTCTAAGGCTTTCCCCAACTATTGACCTAACCCTGATGACCACTAAGGCTCACCCAACTAGTGGCTTCCTAATTTATCCCTAAGTAATCCTAACTAACTCCCATGACGGAAGGAAAGATAAGTGCATAAGAGAAATAATCCCATAATTACAAGCACAATAACATAAAGCCAGTTGAGGAAAACTTAGTGGGGCTCGGGCACCTTCCACCAAGTATTCTATCCACAACTGGGAGCACAAGTTGTTGAGCAAGAATAGATTAGTCTGTTAAAGCTTGGGCTTATACAAGTGTTACCTAAGGCCCCCAAATCCACTTCTATATATATAATGAGTGATAGGCCCATAAGCTAAGATGCTTATAGGATAATCCCACGCTATTCTAAGAAGTGACATCTCGTATCAAAATGAAGTTCATGCTTATCAAAATAAACTTAGAAATAACTTAAAACTTAGACTTACTAAGTCTAAAGTATTACAAATATTTCTTAATTATAGTTAAACTTAAATGGAAAAGGGTCAAAGTCTAAGGTTCCTAAGCATTATTGCTTATAGACTTGAGTTTACTTGTGGACTTACAAAACACATGCCACAGTAACCTTCTATTGTCGCCTATAAATACAAGGGATTCCTTGGGGCTAACATTATCCCCCTCTTTATAGCATTGGTAGTCCCACGCCAATGAGGTCGCAATAAGGTGCAGCAGGTTTTTAAGTAGTTGCACGCTTTGCTGGATGTTGTAAGCTTCCAAAATTGTTGAACAACTCGGCGAAACTTGCAGAATCTTGGAGCTGGTCTGTCAAGATCATTTATATTTTCCATTAGATAGTTTGCACAAGCTAGATTATCTTAGGCAATAACAAGGGTGGCAATATTGACACTGGGAGATGAATTGTAGGGAAGTGAAAGAATTATGATTGGGAAGTAAAATGATAGGGAAGTGAAAAAATCATGATTGGAAATTGAAATGGCAGGGAAGTGAAAGAATTATCATTGAGAATGCAATGGTAGGGAAGGGAAAGGACTTGGTTGAAGTGCTACACGTGCTGTTACTTCGATTTATGGGAATACGTAGTGCTTCCCATAGCACTTCTCATGATCAAATCAAAGCACGTTTAGCGCATCCATTGGTGATGATGATGAACACTTGAAGCATGGGTGTGAGAATGGGAGAAGGTGAGGCTTCAAGCTTATTTATGTATGACAAGGTGGACGAGGTGTAATGTGGTAGGGATATTGAGGTGTATTGTAATGCTTCCCAATTTTGTCATAGGATAATCATTGCTCATAGTGCATGTCTCCAATGAAATAACCTGAGCTTGCATTTGAAATATTGTCTCACAATTGACAATATGGTTGTTTGGCCCTTGATTGCCTGATGTGGATATTCCTCTGCATATTGGAGTGTATTCCAAGCTTTTATTGCTTCAGTGGTGGTTGTATAATTGGAAAAGCCTGGATTTTGTATCGCCTATGTAAAATCAATTGTTTATTCTGGTTATATGGGTGGGATGAGAACCTTTCCATGTTGTTGGAAAGATGGCCCTTATCTTTGAGTCCTTCCGCCATCTAGTAAAATATTTGCACAAAGGTCCTTGACCATTTTGGATCCAGGTTGAATCTTGAAGTCATCTGCGTGAGCTAGAGAAATGTGTGCAAATGACAATGTTGTGAACATCATTTCCATTTGCAATTCAATTTTATGGGGAGTTCTTCTAACAATCTACCTCCGAGAAGGAACTCGTCCACCCTTCTATCTAATGAATATACTTGTAGAACTTGAAGATAGATAGGGCAAGTTTTGTTGATCAGTGGATTGTGATATCTTGTGTAGTTCAATAGAGAATCCGTCATGGAAGAAGATCATTGATTGCTTTTGATCTTGGTTGACTATGTTGGATTTATGTGCATGAGCTTAGTAAGGAGGAAGCCCATAATTACTTGATTGGCTTTGAGATTGTCTTCAAACTGATGTGACCCATGCTTATTGTTTGGTGGCGGAGTGGTGTTTGTTTAGCTGGAAAAGCGTTGATCTAGAATCATTTTAGACTCGCCATCTTCAAGGTCTCTCATTAGAGGAGTTCTAAATCCCAAAAAGACCCTTTGTAAAGATTCTTTTTATATTTTTTCTCAAATTTTTCTTACACATGGACCAATCAAAACAGTCAAATTTGAAATCTATGTAACGTAACTTTTTGAGTCCACATTTTGATTCCATACTAAAAATGCCATAACTTTTTAGTGATAAGTCCGAATTTAGCGGAGTTTAGTGCATTAGAAAGCGCTCAACAAGGGCATTCCAATGACATGTTAGATGGCATACTTTCAAGCTACATTTAAAAAGTTATGGCAAGTCAAAAGTATTAGTGTTATGATATTTTAATAATAAAAAAGACATCTTGCATGAATTCTTAAAGGGCCTTTTTGGAACTCAAAACTCCTCTAATGTGGTGCTCCTTTTTCTTTTATACTTGAAATCCAATATTTTTTCTCACTAGCTGGCTCCCAGTTAATTCAAATGCTATTCATCTTATTTTACAACCACAAGGCATGGGTCCAAGTACGTTCTCATGTCCTGAATGAGCCTGTTTTGTTCCCAGGTCTCAAACAACTGGACATATTTTGTCAATATGATTTTCCCTCTATAGTATAGCCTTGCCATTGGCATATGATCTTCTTCCATTCGCAATGGTTGGTCCACGTTCAACTCCCACAAGGGCATCTCTTGATTCCAATAGCCATCGAGCTCCAATAGATAAGTTGTGCACACAAGCTTTGACTGTTGGATTGGCTGATTCCCCTGAGTGGACCTGCACATATTCTTTTCTATACTGTGATGGGTCTATGTCTTTCAGTCCACCTCTATTTTCTAATCTTCATCGATGACTTCTCTCGAAGGATTGCTACCTACTTTATGAAGAACAAATTCGAAGTATTCAAGTTTTTCAACCATTCAAGTTCTTCAAGCTCCGTTTTCGATTGAAATACAGAATCTTTTGTAAGATAGATTGCTTAAGTGTTATCCATTAACAAGACATAAGGTTTAGAACTAGATTTATCAAATCCTTCCAATATATATTTAATCCAGATCAGCTCGTTTGCCATCTTGGCTGCTGCTACATATTCCGCTTCACAGGAAGATTGGGCTACTGATGTGTGCTTCTTGCTAATCCAGAGTATGGATGTGCCAAATGATAGAGTACAACCTCCTGAAATACTTTTGCTATCATCCTTCATGGATGTCCAGCTTGCGTCACTGTAAGATTCGATGTGAAATTCAGCTTCCTTTGAATAACACAGTCCATAGTCTTTCGTTTCCTGGAGATATTGTAGTACTCTCTTTGTCATCTTCCAAAGCAACGATCCTGGGTTCTGATTATATTGGCTCAGCCTGTATATTGCAGATGTTATATCAGGTTTGGTGTTGTGTGCTAGATATAACAATGATCCAATCAGCCTACATTAGGGTGTTTTGGCCATTCGTTCATCTTCCTTGAGAGTCTGCGGACAATCTGCCTTGCTCAGTATTGTTACAAGTATCATGGGAATATGCACAACTTTGCATTCAAGCATGTTGAAGTCTTCAATGATCTTTTGAGTGTACTTTTGTTGGTGAAGATACAACTTACCACCTTCAAAGTCTCTCAAAATCTACAAGCCTAGATAGATTTTAGCTTTCAGGATCGAATTCAAGCTCTTCATCATTCCAACCAATGCAGAAATATTTCTAGAGATATTGTAAGAGGACCGGCCACGAAATCAAGGACTGTCGAACTTTGAAATACAACAACAAAAAGAATAAACAGTTCCAACAACAAGCACATAGTGCTACAATCAGTCATCAAGTTAGCAACAAGAGGAAGATGAAGGAAATTTCATGACCAAAGTCAGAGAACAATAGAATATCGATTTCTAGTATTTAGATTCCAGAGGAGTAACTCAGCACATGACTCACCATCATGACTGGTTCAAAGACTATAGTCATCCACCCATTCTCAAGTTGTGCAACTTGGAGACAACTCATCACATTCAATCGAAGGCAAAGGAATAGTCAGAGTTGAATTCAAAAGAGGTGAAGTCAAATTGCTGTCCAACGTTCTCCACGTTCCAAATCTAACCAAGAATATGCTCTTTGTTAGTAGAATTACCAACTCAGGTCGGAGGGTCGAATTCAATACAGAAGGCTGCACAATTCTTGACAAATCCCGGAAGGTTCTAGCCTACGAGAGAAGAAGCAACTATCTTTACAAAATCAGCCATTGCTACTCTTCTAACAGTCGAGCTCTTCACACAGCCACTTTTGAATCAACTAATATGTTGTGGCATTTCATACTTGGCCATCTTAACTTCAACAGTGTTAAAAAAATGTCAACTCAGAGTCTAGTACAAGATCTACCATCTGTCAACAAGCTGTATTATCAGCAAGCATGCTAGAAGTCCCTTCATTTCAGACTCAATTCATACATCCAAGGGCTTGCTCGACCTTGTACACAACAACGACATTTGTGGCTTGTCGATGCAAACTGCTTCCACAGGGGGAGCTCTCTATTTTCTAATCTTCATCTCTGACTTCTCTCGAAGGATTGCTACCTACTTTATGAAGAACAAATTCGAAGCATTCAAGTTCTTCAAGCAGTTCAAGGCGTCTACAAAAAATCAGACCCAGAGGAAGATCAAGGCTCTACGCACAGATGGAGGGAGAGAGTACACCTCCGCAGAATTCAAGGAGTTATACAAGGCCAGTGGAATACATCGACAATATACAACCAACTACTCACCTCAGTCCAATGGTGTAGCTGAACGGAAGAATCGGACACTCATCGAAAGTGCCAAGAGCATGCTGGCCCATGCCTCTCTTCCAAAGAAATTCTGGACATAAGCTTTTATTATAGATGCCTATTTACATAATCGATCCATTACCAAAGCCTTGAATGACAGGACACCTTATGAGGTCTGGACAAGATCAAAACCATCACTCAAATATATTCGAGTGTTTGGATGTATCATCGCTTTCGTTCAGATCCTTGAAGATTTAAGAAGAAAGCTAGATGACAAAAGCAGAAAAACGATTTCCATCGATTATTCTCCAGACCACAAGGCATACAAGCTCTACAATTTGGATACCGAGAAGGCATTTACCAGTAGAGTTGCCATTTTTGTGGAAGACCAGTTCACTGACCATAAGGGAAAAGCTGCTAACAAATTCGACCCAAGGATCGAGCAACCAAAGAATTTCGATCCAGAGATTCCAGAAGGTCAAACAGGTCCAGACAGCCTCCATCCAGATATATGGATGATCCAGCCTATTACTTTGTGTAGGAACCAACCACCATTTATGAGGCTATGTCTACTCCTGATGCTAACCAGTGGAAAGCAGTGATGGACACCGAATTCGAATATCTAGTAGAGAATCAAACATGGACAGTCACAGAGTTGTCAAAGGACCAAATCCCAATTCTATGCAAATGGATATTCAAGATGAAGTACGACACTGAAGGAAGGCTAAATCATTACAAGGCTAGGCTAGTCGGCAAAGACTTTTCCTAGATTCCAGATTTGGATTATTCAGAAACCTTCAACCCAGTTGTCAAACATGCTTCGATCCGCCCACTACTCTCCTTTGTAGCCGTAGCAGATCTTGAAGTCCACCAGAGGGATGTCTAGACTGCTTTCCTCAATGGAACCATCAAAGAGGAAATCTATATGATGAAGTCAGAGGGATACGAACTCAACACATTTTTGTGATAGAGAATGGTTTTATTCCAAACTCGACAGACTCGAATGTCTACTTCAAGTCTATATCAGATTACTTCATCATCATCACTCTCTATGTAGATGATACACGCTTATTCAGTAATAATCAGAATCTGATGAAGGATACAAAATGCATGCTGGCCCAAAAATTCAAGGTGACCCACTATTGTCTCGGAATCTTAATTCAGATACAAGGAGATCGACCTAGTAGACTGATTTATATCAATCAGCAACGATATCTCAACAATGTGTTGGAAAAGTATGGAATGGCCAACTGCAAACCAAGTCACTTTCCACTCGACCCTGGACTAAAGTTATCAAAGGAACAGTCTCCTCAAACTGAGACAAAAAAAAGAGGAATTGAAGTGCTACCCATTTCAATCCATCATCGGCTCACTGATGTACGCAATGATCTCTACGCGGCCAAACCTTGCATATTCAATCAGTACACTCAGCCAGTTCCTATCAAATCCAGGCTTAACTCATTGGAAAGCACTAAAAAAGGTCATGAAGTACATCCAAACAACGAAAACTCTCAACATCTTCTACGGAGGCAGCCAAACTGCCAACATCCTTGAAGCCTACACAGATGCAGATTGGGCAGGAGAGGTCGATACCAGAAAATCGACTTCGAGATTTGTATTTTATACAACCAAGGCCCAATCTCATGGAACAGCCGGAAGCAGCCTCAGTTGCATTGTTATCAACGGAATCCGAATACATAGATGCCACAAATGCAACTAAGGAGGCGATCTGGCTAAGGCAACTGCTTGCAGACATCAACCTTGCACAAACACTTCCTACAATAATCTATTGTGACACTCAAAGCACAATAGCGTTGTCTCTCAATCCAAGATTTCACTTTCGAAGTAGACATATCGAAATCAGGTATGATTACCTTGGATAGAAAGTGCATAGCAAGGAAATAGCATTGGTTTTCTACAGAACAAACTATATGGCTACATATTACTTCACAAAAGCTCTATCAAAAGAGCAACATCTCAGATTTAACGATATGATAAATCTGGAGATCAAAGTTCTTCAAGATCCACATTAAGAGGGAGTGTTAGATTTCTTATGCTCAGCCTTGAAATAATGAGCATCCTGAAAACAGCCGAAGGTCTTTTACATGTTTCAAACCTTCGCATTTTTACCTTTGGGATTTTTTAGTGACTTAACCAATTTAGGCACCTTCGCCTTTTTCGTATTTTTTGCACCTTGACGAAAAAGATGACACCATGACCAAAGTCTAGTTTAGACTTGTCCTAAATAATTGAAAGGTACCTTTGGGTTTTTTGAGTTTTTTGGGGTTTCACAACAATGGCAGACCGACGTGGCCAACTTATTATCAACCTAAAAACAGCCAGACAGCTAAAATATCCAAAGGGCGGTTACCAACTTTGTACATATACAAAGACTAGCGTAAATAGCATTCAATGTTTGTAAGATATTTTTGAAGACACTTGTAAATATATACTAGCTGAATCAAGCTACTTAAGTGTCAATAAAAGTGTTAAGTTTAATCATTTTCAAAGTTCTTTTGTAGCCAGCGTTATCATGCTCAGGAAGCTGAAGTTATTACTTCAAGCCATTGTACTCACTGTTGATATTAATCAGAGTGCAATTTTTGTCTCACTACTATATTGTTCATTTGCACAATTTTGTATGAATCATTCTTCTTAAATATTTGTGCTGTTAGCTGTTGTGTTTCTGATCCTACACGCCCACGCTCAAAGCTTTGAGCTTCCGCTATTTGTCATCCCCACGGTTCACGACATGTGAGTCATAAAATTATTACTCGCCATCAGAGACATTACTTGCCCTACAGTCTATTACTCGCCAAACCCATTTTTGACACCTTTTCTTTGCCATTTTTACTCGCCATCATAGTTGAGTAATCAGCAAGCTCAAAGGCATCTTCCTGGTGATCGGCAAGTTATAAAATAATTACTTGCGCTTAGAGCTATTACTTGCCATTTGGAATTTTCCCACCATTTTTTATAATTTTTGTCTTTTTTATTATTTGCTAGTCATAACTTGCCATCAGAGATTTTTCATTTTTGTTTACTATCTCTACTCGCCATCAGAGCTGAGGCCTACACACATACTGATCTATCTTCTGAGAGCTCGACGAGTTGCCTATTGATGACTCGTGGAGACACTTGGCTAGAAATTCATTGAATTTTTCTTCCACGGACTTGGGGCGTCGGAAGGCCCGGCTGGCAGATATGGTGCGCGAGCCTCTTGATGAGGAGGCTTGTCCTTCCTCGTGGCTATGGCTAGGACCTGTGTCTTGACATTGGTCCCGCGTCTCAGCACTTGTATCAGAAAGTCCTTGGTCTTGTCCGTCTGACCCCTGATCTAGAATTATCACCCCTGCTGCTTGGTGGTCTTGGTCCTGGCTCGTACTTGTCTATGCAACATCAAAACCAGGTGGCGTTGGAATCACCACTGGAGTTGGTTGGGTCTTCTTCTCCATGAATTGTTGAAAAGCCTTGAGGGCTTGTTTGGCCTGAGCGAGCTCGTGAGTTGGGTTTGTCCGATATTTGTCGAACTCTGCCTGGTAGTTGTTCAAAGTTTGGCTATACACCTGCACCTGACGCCTCAAGAGATTCATCTCTTCTTGAGAGAGCGGCCTTGAGTCTGGTGCGGGTTGAGCTAACCAGGCGAGTTTTATGCTTTGTAGGGCTTGCACCTCCGCCCCCAGGCACGTATTCTCTGTGTCGTAGATTTGTAATTGCGTCTGGAGGGGAGCAAGTCGTTGGGACGCTACAGATTGAAGCTCTCGCACCTTTGTTGAGGCATCTGTCAGCGCTTTGGAGAGGCTCTAGATATACTGGTATAGGCCATCCTCCTTTTGCTACAGCTTGGCGATCTTCTGGTGCCCATCTTATCCATGTTGTTGAGCTATAAAGAGCTCTTGCTGTAGCTTAGTAATTTCTACTCACAATTGGGTGTTCTTTTATCGTCAAGTGGAGTATTCGATTGTCCAATGAGACCCTGGCTGCTACCGCGTCTTGGATGTATATTCCCAAGGCCTGGTACGTTGTCATTAAATCCGTTGGAGCAGCTGATACATTGGCACCGACAGGGGCCTAGACAATCGGTATAGTGTCGTCGTCATTGTCTTCGATTAGATTCTATGGGGACGTTCTGTCATCTAGGACGATGGGATCTGCCCGATTTGGTGATGGAATGAAAATTGTTTGCACAAATGCGTCATCAGACAACGGTTGGTTGCCCTCGGCAGCCTTTGATGGAGAAATGGGGGGTGTGGGAGAAACATAAGTAAAAACAGGGGTGGGGACAGTTTGTCCAAACGAGAGAATGGGTGAAACAGAGGGGAATTGGAGGGTGGTGTGGAGTACGGAAGCCAAAGATGGGGCGGAAGTGGTCTGGCATGGTGGTGAAAAGTTGATGACTTGCATCCATGCCAAGGTGTCTGGAGACAGTTGTGACTTAGAGGGGTTGAACTTGAGAGGAACAACGGTGGGAAAAGGAGTAATGGAGGAAGCGATAGTGATGGAAGGGGTGGTGGAAGATGGAACAGAGAGAGAAGTAGTATCGACGGAGGAGATGGGTATGGAAACAGAAGCAGTAGTTGTGGGTGGAATAGAATGAAGAGAAGCGGCAACAGAAACGGGAGAAGGGGGCTATACAGAAGATGAAGTAACAGTGGTAGATGCGGTAGGAATTCGAGAGTATAGTACCAACCAGATGGGTTGTTTTATGTGACGATAAAACCATATGCATACTCTTTTTAAATCACAATTTTATTAATGGATTATTATGATCCATTTGGAATAAATTTGGGGGTACTCCAGTATTTGATGGAATAGATATGCACATATCTGGTATAGGAAATCCAGATGGAGTTTTTAAGATCTCTGGAATATCGGATAATGCAGTTAAAGATCTTCTTTGAAGGAATTGAATTCCTTGTACCATATTGGATATCTATTGGTATATACTTCAACTATTTTGAATTTTTTCCTTTTGGTTTTTGATGAATACGCTTAGGTCATTTCTATTGTATATGAACGAGGGGTCTCGTCCATACCAGGGTCAATGCCTAGTGATATTGATAGATGATATTGTCATCTACTGTGGAAACTTAAAGAAATGGAGAATTCAATAGTTGGAGGTATTTTTCTGGAAATGGTTGAAGATTGGATCCTATATTGGATATAGGATGATTTAATAATCTTTTTGATTTTCTGTTGAGCATATCTAAAAGAAAGAACTTTCTTGGAGAAAAAACTGTTGGTATGGGACATCATTGATTTCAAAGAGAAAATTCTTGTGTGAGAATGTGTCGTAGATAAGTGGTTAGTATTTACATTATTGGTAATGCTAACAGTTGAAACCATTGGTTAATCTTGTTTAGGGTATTTGGAGAGGTTATGAGATATAGATTTGGATCCCTCAATGGTATCTCATAAATTTCAAATTGGACACCCTTAAAAGCTATTTTTCTTTTAATTTAAACCTCTACTTTTTAGAAATTTCTTAAATGCAAGACAATTGGACTCAGGTTCATATAATTCCTTCTAGGGTAGAACTAGTATCTGAAGGACTGTTAAAGTTATATGAATTCATAACTCCATTTCAGTTTGTGAACTTAGCTCAGAATCGATTGATGTTTTCAATTGATTAAGTGGCATTTTGACTTCCTGAACCCAAGTAATTATCTCTATTTGATAGTTGATTCTTGAGAATAATGTTTCTATCACTCGGGATAAGATATTTTATGATTTTAAGAAAAAGTCCGGTTTGTAATAGTATTGGTGGATACTCATTACTGACTTTTTCGAATATTTGATATCTTACACATTGTTTCCTGAGAACTTTTTAATCGAAATTACGGAATTTCTTTTTTAAAAAAAAAGAGAAGAAAATAATAGGAATAAAACTTTCATGGGATCCACCAGTTGCATAGATTTCTTTTTTGGAATCCAGTTTGTGTGCAATGTTGGAACTATCCAGTGGAATAGAGGAAATCTCTAGTGATTGTTTCGAATAATTGGGAACTAGAGGAGTTTTGGGAATAATGAGTTGTGAGATATTCATGAATATGCGAAGTGTTCGTAAAAATTAAATTAAGGTTCACTGATTGGCTACCAAGTACCATTTAGTTATGGATTGGATCAGCGGAATAAAGCTTTAATCTTAACCTTGACTAAATTGTGATATTGTTAAAATTCACTACATCAAAACAAGGTAAAAATTCACTACATCAAGACAAGATCATAGTACTATTGTTAAAATTCACTACATCAAAACAAGGTAAAAAAATAGCGATGGTCATGTCACAGTCTTAAAACCCATTAGAATCTTCATTTATTTCTTGTGATTAAAGGAAGGTGATCTATAAGTCATGCAAAACTTTGTCATGCACAAGATTGAAAGTGTTGAAAAAAACAAGAATGTTGCTATATACCATAAAGGCATTGCCACAAATTTCTTGAATGAAAAATTTGACTATTGATGTTGGTGTGTCATTCAGGAGCCTAGCGATGCATGCAACAAAGAGCGAGAGACACAGAGTTTTTGCAATTTATGAATTTTATATGAAGTTGCATCTAAAGTGTGGACACGCATGCAAGAAAAAGAGAGGGACATGAATTTTTTGCTATTTACAACCTACATATAAAGACGCATCTAAAGTATTGAGTTCTTTGCAATAAAGTCCTTAGAAATGTGGTAGTCTTTAGTATTAACTTTTGTATAAACTCCATTGAGCAACTTGAACACACAATATTGCCTATGCAAGACAATGCTAGAAAAACAAAGATTCCATTGTAAATAATTGAAAAATACAAAACCCAGAGTGACAATTCATCTTTTAGCAATCATCACAATAGCTTACCACTATTCCGATTAAGCCAAAAAAAATGTAACAAGTATGTTAAAATGTTATCAAATTTGTTTTGATTTGATGTGATGAAGTTCTTAGTCTTTAAGTAATTTGTAAGGTTATAGATATGTATTGCATCAACTACATCTAAGAGTAAGTTTACTCCTTCCATGTATTTTATGTGATAGTGAACTAAACTGGCACAAAATCAAATTGAAAAATGGACTACAATCTAAATGTTGATGCAAAGATGACATGACATTAAACAATAAACTAATCGACTGGCAAATGATAATGCTATGAATGCAAAACCTTTCACAGATATGACACAATCTCAAAAAATTATTAGGGTTTGTGTGTGTCTCAAGTTAGTGGGACCATGGTAATAATGTAAGGGGGTAAGAATATTAAGAATTCTTTAGGTTAAGTGAACATACGAAGGTAAAAGTACACTCTCTTAACCACTATGTAATAGGTGGGCCATTCATTTGAGGGTGTTCCAGCAAGTGAGGCCGAGTTCTTGAATGCACCACCTATTACGTACGATATGGAAATAAGCATGCGACTTGTGGTACATGCCAGCTTCAAATTGGATAGGATTTTCAGTTGTTGCTTTCGAACTCAGGTTATACTATATTTTCAGCCACGGTTTTTTGACTTGAGAGATGGAAATAATGTAGAGATCTGTTGAGGACACGGGAAGATGAGCAATCTTGACTAGTGAAGCGTTCTGTCATCCGGCACCTATCACAATCACTAAAGACTTGAGCTTCTAGAATCTTGACTAGTAAAAAATGCTGCGATCACTTTACACAAGCTTTTGGAACATGTAATCTTATGCCAGTTTCAGATTCCAATAAATGTCCCTTTTAGTGTGGGATGGCATAATGTATGGATTCTGTGGGAACACGTCAAAATGAGACCACTTCATGTGGGCCATTCAGATATCACAATAACGTAATTTCATGCCAGCTTCGACCTCTTTTCCTCGGCATGGTAGCCTGCACTCGAGATCTTTGATCTTCTGGTCATCAATGGCACTGGTATATTTTAAGACAATTGGTCCACCACCAAGAGAACGACAGGAATCAGAGCAAGGATAACATCTACCAGCCCTCTTTGAAATAATCAACATTTTGATGAGAATAGCTACTGGCCCCGGCTTCATCTCCACATCTGAGTGGTAAGATATGTATCCATCAATTAGCACAAAATTATATTTATCCCAACCAAATTTACGACGTTTATCATTTTTGTTGTTGGCTTCATTCATAGCATGTAAGAAAGCACCGCACTGCCCCACGTTTGTACTACAAATTATGTGTTACGTGCTATTATTACAACTCAGGCAGACAATATGTTACATATTGATCATAGCATTAGGCCAATTAGCCATTATAGCTACAAAAATATAAGATGTATGGCATCATTTCGAAGTGATCGTTCAGTCACAACATAACGGATTGTTCTCAATTCTGGTGAAGACACTACATAAGTAATTGTTGTCAATTCTCGTGGTACTAGATTATAGGTTTATGATTATGCATGCTAGACATCCCAAAATTTATTACAATTTAAAACTAATTGGTCATGAAACTAGGTATCAATCATGAAAATCGTTTTTTATTACTTTCAGGTTACTAACGTGAAAAAATGTTAGAATTCATAATTAAATACATTTCACAAATTGTTTTAATTTTATTTTCAAATTCTAGTTATTATTCTACTTCTAAAATTGACTTAACATAGTGAAATGGTCATGTTGGACTTAATTCAGTCTGAATCGGAGGTCATAATCACTCACTAGAAGTTGTATAGACTTTAAAGTATTTATGCAGACTTAGTGTTTATAATCACTCAATATTTCAGGTGATGTGTGATGTGGCTCTTGAGTTCACAACTATGTTGGTGTCACAGTTAGCTTCTATTTCTTCAATCATTAGTAAGCCTTTTCCTTGTCATCTTCTTGCATTGAAGATTATGCAACATTGGCCTTGTTCTTTTTGGACTCGGCTTTATGATTAAACCAGCATTCATGGGCTGAATGGCTCTTTTTCTTTAAATAGAAGCTATATAAAGCATAATCATCACAATATTGAATTTGTGCATGTTGTTGTTGTTCCTTCATAGGAATTTGCCATTGCTCGCAAAGAATTGATATACCGGACTGAAGGTGGCTTCTTTTCAAACTTTAAAAGGGATCAATCCATGTCCAACTTTTTCCATGAGTTGGACATAGAGAACAACGTAGACTATTTCAAATCTCTATGGCACCCATACAAGCATGACTTCTAGATGATTGAATAAAATACCAATGTATTCAATCAGCACTACCTTAGATTTATAAATTTATTCACTATTCTTGTCATATAATATGATGTGCTCTCATTCATGCATTTGAATGTTCTTGTTTGCTCTTCTCCACGACATAAACACCACTCAAGATGATATTATCCACATAGATTGGTAAAATGGTAAAATCATTTCCAGCAAAACTATAATAAAGCGAATGATTGTACTCGCTCATAACTAAGCTTTGAGAGAGTAATAATGTGTTAAGCTTAGCATACCAACTCCTTGGTGCTTGTTGAAGACCATACAAACTCTTTTGTAGAAGACACACATGATTTGGCTTTGTAGATGAAATGTAGCTCTCGAGTTGCTGCATGTACACTTCCAAGTGTTGTCTTTTAGGATTCTAACTCCTAGTATGGGTTCCCAACTAGTAGGGTTAGGGTATCTCTTACGCTATGGCTACCCAACTAGAGGAGAGAGGGTTCCTAATACACATTGAAATATAGTGGTGGTGGGGTTTGATCCACTCCCTTCTTATATTCTCTTGCATAATAGAACCTCAAAGGCTCAACCTTCTAGAGAGAGAAAATGACCTAAACTAGTTCCTTAAGGCAGCCCCCCAAATAAGAACTATCTTAGATTAGCTCTCTAAGGCTTTCCCCAACTAGAGAGTATTCTAAATTGACCTAACCCTGATGACCACTAAGGCTCACCCAACTAGTGGCTTCCTAATTTATCCCTAAGTAATCCTAACTAACTCCCATGAGGGAAGGAAAGATAAGTGCATAAGAGAAATAATCCCATAATCACAAGCACAATAACATAATGCCAGTTGAGGAAAACTTAGTGGGGCTCGGGCACCTACCACCAAGTATTCTATCCACAATTGGGAACACAAGTTGTTGAGCAAGAATAGATTAGTCTGTTAAAGCTTGGGCTTATACAAGTGTTACCTAAGGCCCCCAAATCCACTTCTATATATATAACGAGTGATAGGCCCATAAGCTAAGATGCTTATAAGATAATCCCAAGCTATTCTAAGAAGTGACTTCTCGTATCAAAATGAAGTTCATGCTTATCAAAATAAACTTAGAAATAACTTTAAACTTAGACTTATTAAGTTTAAAGTATTACAAATATTTCTTAATTATAGTTAAACTTAAATGGAAAAGGGTCGAAGTCTAAGGTTCCTAAGCATTATTGCTTACAGACTTGAGTTTACTTGTGGACTTACAAAACACATGCCACAGTAACCCTTCTATTGCCGCCTATAAATACAAGGGATTTCTTGGGGCTAACATTATCCCCCTCTTTATAGCATTGGCAGTCCAACGCCAATGAGGTCGCAATAAGGTGCAGCAGGCTTTTAAAGTAGTTGCATGCTTTGCTGGATGTTGTAAGCTTCCAAAATTGTTGAACAACTCGGTGAAACTTGCAGAATCTTGGAGCTGGTTTGTAAAGATCATTTATATTTTCCATTAGATAGTTTACACAAGCTAGATTATCTTAGGCAATATCAAGGGTGGCAATATTGACAACGGGAGAGGAATTGTAGGGAAGTGAAAGAATTATGATTGGGAAGTAAAATGATAGGGAAGTGAAAAAATCATGATTGGAAATTGAAATGGCAAGGAAGTGAAAGAATTATGATTGAGAATGCAATGGTAGGGAAGGGAAAGGACTGGGTTGAAGTGCTGCACGTGATATTACTTCGATTTATGGGAATACGTAGTGCTTCCCATAGCACTTCTCATGATCAAATCAAAGCACGTTTAGCGCATCCATTGGTGATGATGATGAACACTTGAAGCATGGGTGTGAGAATGGGAGAAGGTGAGGCTTCAAGCTTATTTATGTATGACAAGGTGGACGAGGTGTAATGTGGTAGGGATATTGAGGTGTATTGTAATGCTTCCCAATTTTGTCATAGGATAATCATTGCTCATAGTGCATGTCTCCAATGAAATAACCTGTGCTTGCATTTGAAATATCGTCTCACAATTGACAATATGGTTGTTTGGCCCTTGATTGCCTGATGTGGATATTCCTCTGCATATTGGAGTGTATTCCAAGCTTTTATTGCTTCAGTGGTGGTTGTATAATTGGAAAAGCCTGGATTTTGTATCGCCTATGTAGAATCAATTGTTTATTCTGGTGATATGGGTGGGATGAGAACCTTTCCATCTTGTTGGGAAGATGGCCCATATCTTGTGACCTTCCGCCATCTAGTAAAATATTTGCATAAAGGTCCTTGACCATTTTGGATCCAGGTTGAATGTTGAAGTCATCTGCGTGAGCTAGAGAAATGTGTGCAAATGACAATGTTGTGAACATCATTTCCATTTGCAATTCAATTTTTTGGGGAGTTCTTCTAACAATTTACATCCGAGAAGGAACTCGTCCACCCTTCTATCTAATGAATATACTTGTAGAACTTGAAGATAGATAGGGCAAGTTTTCTTGATCAGTGGATGGTGATATCTTGTGTACTTCAATAGAGAATCCGTCATGGAAGAAGATCTTTGATTGCTTTTGATCTTGGTTGACTATGTTGGATTTATGTGCATGAGCTTAGTAAGGAGGAAGCCCATAATTACTTGATTGGCTTTGAGATTGTCTTCAAACTGATGTGACCCATGCGTATTGTTTGGTGGCGGAGTGGTGTTTGTTTAGCTGGAAAAGCGTTGATCTAGAATCATTTTAGACTCGCCATCTTCAAGGTCTCTCATTAGAGGAGTTCTAAATCCCAAAAAGACCCTTTGTAAAGATTTTTTTATATTTTTTCTCAGATTTTTCTTACACATGGACCAATCAAAACACTCAAATTTGAAATCTACGTAACGTAACTTTTTGAGTCCACATTTTGATTCCATACTAAAAATGCCATAACTTTTTAGTGATAAGTCCGAATTTAGCGGAGTTTAGTGCATTAGAAAGCGCTCAACAAGGGCATTCCAATGACATGTTAGATGGCATACTTTCAAGCTACGATTAAAAAGTTATGGCAAGTCAAATGTATTAGTGTTATGATATTTTAATAATAAAAAAGGCATCTTGCACGAATTCTTAAAGGGTCTTTTTGGAACTCAAAACTCCTCTAATGTGGTGCTCCTTTTTCTTTTATACTTGAAATCCATTATTTTTTCTCACTAGCTGGCTCCCAGTTGATTGAAATGCTATTCATCTTATTTTTCAACCACAAGGCATGGGTCCAAGTACGTTCTCATGTCCTGAATGAGCCTGTTCTGTTCTCAGGTCTCAAACAACTGGACATATTTTGTCAATATGATTTTCCCTCTATAGTATAGCCTTGCCATTGGTATATGATCTTCTTCCGTTCGCAATGGCTGGTTCACGTTCAACGCCCACAAGGGCATCTCTTGATTCCAATAGCCATCGAGCTCCAATAGATAAGTTGTGCACACAAGCTTTGACTGTTGGATTGGTTGATTCCCCTGAGTGGACCTGCTTATATTCTTTTCTATATTGTGATGGGTCTATGTCTTTCAGTCCACCTCTATTTTCTAATCTTCATCGATGACTTCTCTCGAAGGATTGCTACCTACTTTATGAAGAACAAATTCGAAGCATTCAAGTTCTTCAAGCTTCGTTTTCGAGTGAAATACAGAATCTTTTGTAAGATAGATTGCTTAAGTGTTATCCATTAACAAGACATAAGGTTTAGAACTAGATTTATCAAATCCTTCCAATATATATTTAATCCAGATTAGCTCGTTTGTTTGGTTGTTGCTACATATTCCGCTTCACCGGAAGATTGGGCTACTGATGTGTGCTTCTTGCTAATCTAGAGTATGGATGCACCAAGTGATAGAGTACAACCTCCTGAAATACTTTTACCTTCATGGATGCCCAGCTTGCATCATTGTAAGATTCGAAGTGAAATCCAGCTTCCTTCGAATAACACAGTCCATAGTCTTTCGTTTCCTCGAGATATTGTAGTACTCTCTTTATCATCTTCCAATGCAACGATCCTGGGTTCTGATTATATTGGCTCAACCTGTATATTGCAAATGCTACATCAGATTTGGTGTTGTCTGTTAGATATAACAATGATCCAATCAGCCTATGATAGGGTGTTTTGGCCATTCGTTCCTCTTCCTTGAGAGTTTGCGACAATCTGCCTTGCTCAGTATTGTTACAAGTATCATGGGAATATGCACAACTTTGCATTCAAGCATGTTGAAGTCTTCAATGATCTTTTGAGTGTACTTTTGTTGGTGAAGATACAACTTACCACCTTCAAAGTCTCTCACAATCTACAAGCCTGGATAGATTTTAGGTTTCAGGATCGAATTCAAGCTCTTCATCATTCCAACCAATGAAGAAATGTTTCTACAGATATTGTAAGAGGACCGGCCACGAAATCAAGGATTGTCGAACTTTGAAATACAACAACGAACAGAATAAACAGTTCCAACAACAAGCACACATTGCTACAACCAGTCATCAAATTAGCAACAAGAGGAAGATGAAGCAACTTTCATGACCAAAGTTGGAGAACAACAGAATATCGATTTCTGGTATTTAGATTCTAGAGGAGTAACTCAGCAATGACTCACCATCATGATTGGTTCAAAGACTATAGTCATCCACCCATTCTCAAGTTGTGCAACTTGGAGACAACTCATCACATTCAATCGAAGGCGAAGGAATAGTCAGAGTTGAATTCAAAAGAGGTGAAGTCAATTTGTTGTCCAACGTTCTCCACGTTCCAAATCTGACCAAGAATATGCTCTTTGTTAGTAGAATTATTGATTCAGGTCGGAGGGTCAAATTCAATACAGAAGGCTGCACAATTCTTGACAAATCCCGGAAGGTTCTAGCCTACAAAAGAAGAAGAGGCTATCTTTACAAAATCAGCCATTGCTACTCTTCTAACAGTCGAGCTCTTCACATAGCCACTTTTGAATCAACTGATATGTTGTGGCATTTCATACTTGGTCATCTTAACTTCAACAGTATTAAAAAAATGTCAACTCAGAGTCTAGTACAAGATCTACCATCTGTCAACAAGCTGTATTATCAGCAAGCATGCTAGAAGTCCCTTCATTTCAGACTCAATTCATACATCCAAGGGCTTGCTCGACCTTGTACACAACAACGACATTTGTGGCTTGTTGATGCAAACTGCTTCCACAGGGGGAGCTCTCTATTTTCTAATCTTCATCTCTGACTTCTCTCAAAGGATTGCTACCTACTTTATGAAGAACAAATTCGAAGCATTCAAGTTCTTCAAGCAGTTCAAGGCATCTACAAAAAATCAAACCCAGAGGAAGATCAAGGCTCTACACCTCCGCAGAATTCAAGGAGTTCTACAAGGCCAGTGGAATACATCGACAATATACAACCAACTACTCACCTCAGTCCAATGGTGTAGCTGAACGGAAGAATCGGACACTCATCGAAAGTGCCAAGAGCATGCTGGCCGATGCCTCTCTGACAAAGAAATTCTGGACATAAGCTTTTACTATAGCTGCCTATTTACATAATCGATCCATTACCAAAGCCTTGAATGACAGGACACCTTATGAGGTCTGGTCAAGATCAAAACCATCACTCAAATATATTCGAGTGTTTGGATGCATGGCTTTCATTCATATCCTTGAAGATCTAAGAAGAAATCTAGATGACAAAAGCAGAAAAATGATTTTCATCGATTATTCTCCAGACCACAAGGCATACAAGCTCTACAATCTGGATACCGAGAAGGCATTTACCAGTAGAGTTGCCATTTTTGTGGAAGACCAGTTCATTGAGCACAAGGGAAAAGCTGCTAACAAATCCGACCCAAGGATCGAGCAATCAAATAACTCCGATCCAGGGATTCCAGAAGGTCAAACAAGTCCAGACAGCCCCCATCCAGTTATATGGATGATCCAGCCTATTACTTTGTGTAGGAACCAACCAGCATTTCTGAGGCTATGTCTACTCCTGATGTTAACCAGTGGAAAGCAGCGATGGACACCGAATTCGAATCTCTAATAGGGAATCAAACATGGACAGTCACAGAGTTGTCAAAGGACCAAATCTCAATTCTATGCAAATGGATATTCAAGACGAAGTACGACATTGAAGAAAGGCTAAATCATTACAAGGCTAGGCTAGTCGGCAAAGACTTTTCCTAGATTCCAGATTTAAATTATTTAGAAACCTTCAACCCAGTTGTCAAACATGCTTCATCCGCCTACTCCTCTCTTTTGTAGCCGTAGCAGATCTTGAAGTCCACCAGAGGGATGTCTAGACTGCTTTCCTCAATGGAACCATCAAAGAGGAAATCTATATGATGAAGCCAGAGGGATACGAACTCAACACATTTTTGATAGAGAATGGTTTTATTCCAAACTGAACAGACTCGAATGTCTATTTCAAGTCTATATCAGATTACTTCATCATCATCACTCTCTATGTAGATGATACACTCTTATTCAGTAATAATCAGAATTTGATGAAGGATACAAAATGCATGCTGGCCCAGAAATACAAGGTGACCCACTATTGTCTCGGAATCTTAATCCAAATCCAAGGAGATCGACCCAGTAGACTGATTTTTATGAGTCAGCAACGATATCTCAACAATGTGCTAGAAAAGTATGGAATGGCCAACTCTCAGATTGTAGGAATTCAAGAGTATAGTACCAACCAGATGGGTTGTTTTATGTGATGATAAAACCATATGCATACTCTTGTTAAATCACAATTGTATTAATGGATTATTATGATCCATTTGGAATAAATTTGGGGGTACTCCAGTATCTGATGGAATAGATATGCACATATCTGGTATAGGAAATCCAGAAGGAGTTTTTAAGATCTTTGGGATATTGGATAATGCAGTTAAAGATCTTCTTTGAAGGAATTGAATTCTTTGTACCATATTGGATATCTATTGGTATATGCTTCAGCTATTTTGATTTTTTTCCTTTTGGTTTTTGATGAATACGCTTAGGCCATTTCGATTGTATATGAACGAGGGGTCTCGTCCATACCAAGGTCAATGCCTAGTGGTATTCTTAGATGATATTGTCATCTACTGTGGAAACTTAAAGAAATGGAGAATTCAATAGTTGGAGGTATTTTTCTGGAAATGGTTGAAGATTGGATCCTATATTGGATATAGGATGATTAGATAATCTTTTAGATTTTATGTTGAGCATATCTAAAAGCGAAGAACTTTCTTGGAGAGAAAAAAGTGATTTCAAAGAGAAAATTCTTGTGTGAGAATGTTTCGTAGACCAATGGGTAGTATTTACATTATTGGTAATGCTAACAGTTGAAACCATTGGTTAATCTTGTTTAGGATATTTGGAGAGGTTATGAGATATAGATTCGGATCTCTCAATGGTATCTCATAAATTTCAAATTGGACACCCTTAAAAGCTATTTTTAAAAGTGGAATAGAGGAAATCTCTAGTGATTGTTTCGAATAATTTGGAACTAGAGGAGTTTTGGGGATAATGAGTTGTGAGATATTCATGAATATGCGAAGTGTTGGTAAAAATTAAATTAAGGTTCACTGATTGGCTACCAAGTACCATTTAGTTATGGATTGGATCAACGGAATAAAGCTTTAATCTTAACCTTGACTAAATTGTGATATTGTTAAAATTCACTACATCAAAACAAGGTAAAAATTCACTACATCAAAACAAGATCATAGTACTATTGTTAAAATTCACTACATCAAAACAAGGTAAAAAAATAGCGATGGTCATGTCGCAGTCTTAAATGACCCATTTTAATCTTCATTTATTTCTTCTGAATAAAGGAAGGTGATCTATAAGTCATGCAAAACTTTGTCATGCGCAAGATTGAAAGTGTTGAAAAAAACAAGAATGTTGCAATATACCATAAAGGCATTGCCACAAATTTCTTGAATGAAAAATTTGATTATTGATGTTGGTGTGTCATGCAGGAGCCTAGCGATGCATGCAACAAAGAGCGAGAGACACAGAGTTTTGCAATTTATGAATTTTATATGAAGTTGCATCTAAAGTGTGGACACGCATGCAAGAAAAAGAGAGGGACATGAATTTTTTGCTATTTACAACCTACATATAAAGACGCATCTAAAGTATTGAGTTCTTTGCAATAAAGTCCTTAGAAATGTGGTAGTCTTTAGTATTAACTTTTGTATAAACTCCATTGAGCAACTTGAACACACAATATTGCCTATGCAAGACAATGCTAGAAAAACAAAGATTCCATTATAAATAATTGAAAAATACAAAACCCAGAGTGACAATTCATCTTTTAGCAATCATCACAATAGCTTACCACTATTCCGATTAAGCCAAAAAAAATGTAACAAGTATGTTAAAATGTTATCAAATTTGTTTTGATTTGATGTGATGAAGTTCTTAGTCTTTAAGTAATTTGTAAGGTTATAGATATGTATTGCATCAACTACATCTAAGAGTAAGTTTACTCCTTCCATGTATTTTATGTAATAGTGAACTAAACTGGCAGAAAATCAAATTGAAAAATGGACTACAATCTAAATGTTGATGCAAAGATGACATGACATTAAACAATAAACTAATCGACTGGCAAATGATAATGCTATGAATGCAAAACCTTTCACAGATATGACACAATCTCAAAAAATTATTAGGGTGTGTGTGTCTCAAGTTAGTGGGACCATGGTGATAATGTAATTGGGGTAAGAATATTAAGAATTCTTTAGGTTAGGTGAACATACGAAGGTAAAAGTACACTCTCTTAACCACTATGTAATAGGTTGGCCATTCATTTGAGGGTGTTCCAGCAAGTGAGGCCGAGTTCTTGAATGCACCACCTATTACATAGCGTTTAACAGAGTGTACTTTTACTTGTTGACTAGTGAAGCATCCCATCCGATTATCACCTAGAACATGGAACTTGCAACACATTTGAGGTTCATTAGATTAAATTTCCAGCAATTATTTTGTAACTCCGGGATGGAAATATTGTAGAAATCATACAAGCAGCACAAGGCAACGTGAGAGTATTCTTGACCAACGAAGCACGCAACTTCTGGTACATGCCGGTGTGGTTTTAAATTTTTTTCGTACGATATGGAAATAAGCATGCGACTTCTGGTACATGCCAGCTTCAAATTGGATAGGATTTTCAGTTGTTGCTTTCGGACTCAGATATTTTCAGCCACGGTTTTTGGACTTGTGACATGGAAATAATGTAGAGATCTGTTGAGGACACGGCAAGATGAGCAATCTTGACTAGTGAAGCGTTCTGTCATCCAGCACCTATCACAATCACAAAACTAGTAAAAAATGCTGCGATCACTTTACACAAGCTTTTGGAACATGTAATCTTATGCCAGTTTCAGATTCCAATAAATGTCCCTTTTAGTGTGGGATGGCATAATGTATGGATTCTGTGGGAACACGTCAATATGAGACCACTTCATGTGGGCCATTCAGATATCACAATAACGTAATTTCATGCCAGCTTCGACCTCTTTTCCTCGGCATGGTAGCCTGCCCTCGAGATCTTTGATCTTCTGGTCATCAGTGGCACTGGTATATTTTAAGACAATTGGTCCACCACCAAGAGAACGACAGGAATCAGAGCAAGGATAACATCTACCAGCCCTCTTTGAAATAATCAACATTTTGATGAGAATAGCTACTGGCCCCGGCTTCATCTCCACATCTGAGTGGTAAGATATGTATCCATCAATTAGCACAAAATTATATTTATCCCAACCAAATATACGACGTTTATCATTTTTGTTGTTGGCTTCATTCATAGCATGTAAGAAAGCACCGCACTGCCCCACGTTTGTACTACAAATTCTGTGTTACGTGCTATTATTACAACTCAGGCAGACAATATGTTACATATTGATCATAGCATTAGTCCAATTAGCCATTATAGCTACAAAAATATAAGATGTATGGCATCATTTCGAAGTGATGGTTCAGTCACAACATAATGGATTGTTCTCAATTCTTGTGAAGACACTACATAAGTAATTGTTGCCAATTCTCGTGGTACTAGATTATAGGTTTATGATTATGCATGCTAGACATCCCAAAATTTATTATAATGTAAAACTAATTGGTCATGAAACTAGGTATCAATGGTGAAAATCGTAATTAAATAGATTTTACAAATTGTTTTAATTTTTTTTTCTAATTCTAGTTATTATTCTACTTCTAAAATTGACTTAACATAGTGAAATGGTCATGTTGGACTTAATTCAGTCTGAATCGGAGGTTGTATAGACTTTAATGTATTTATGTAGCGCAGGCATCCCAAAGGGAGCCGGGAACCACGACTTAGCTTCTCAGCCTTCAACTCTTGCCATCCTAACCCACTTAACATACAAGCAGCCAACTCGCCAACAACGATCAAACTTAACCCACTTGAAGTTCCGAAAACCAACTTTGAGATCCAACCTGGCGCCATGCCAGATCGGGGGTCCCGATGTGGGTGACTTCCCTCCAAGCAAGCCGCCCGACATACATCAAACTTAACCAACTCGAAGCTTCGTTACAAACGAGTAACATCCATTCCAAGCAAGCGGTCTGACTTACATCAGACTTAACCAACTAAAAGCTTCGTCACGAGCGCTGGAAGCCAACCTAGCGCCACGCCAGACTGGACAGCCATAAACAGGTAACTTCCACCCAAGCAAGCCGAATGGTCCCGACGGCATACCGCTGACGTCCTGGGATACGACCCTCAGCTATGTGCCAAGTTAAAAATTTTGAAAGCGGCCTTACAACTGGCGCTTTTACCGAACACTGAAACCCATAAGGTAATCAGAGTCAGTTTGAGAAAAATCCCACTTTATTGATAAATCTGAGAAGGTTACATTTGAAGTGTGTGACCGACCCTAGTCTCCGGGGCGCTAGCATGCCAAGGCGAGAGCCATGACAACATTCCAACAAGGGAGGCTGAGACTTGGTTGGAGCTCGCCCTGAGTCGCAACCCGCACTCCCCTATAGTATTGGTGTGATTCGGAAACCCCCCTCATACCAAGCACTCTACCCAAGCTGGTAAAGCACATTTTTCTCTCTCTAGGATTTTCTCTTTCTAGAAAGTCATTTTCTCTCTATAGATTTTATTGATCCTCAGGCTTCCTTTAATCATGCCTAGATCGTGTGAGGTGATTGCACATCGATCTGAGCTCTCTGGACTCCGCTAGAACCGATCAAAGATTTTCAGCCATAGAAACTTGGCGCCGGCTGGATTCTGGTCACAGTGGCGCCGGGAGCGGCGCCGGCACCGTTGGCGCCAGGAGCAGCAGGGGCTCTGCTAGCGCTGGTGACATAGCTGGTGCCGGAAATAAAGCTTGTAAAGGTAGCTTTACAACAATTTATGCAAACTTTGTGTTTATAATCACTCAATATTTCAGGTGATGTGTGATGTGGCTCCTGAGTTCACAACTATGTTGGTGTCACAATTAGCTTCTATATCTTCAATCATTAGTAAGCCTTTTCCTTGTCATCTTCTTGCATTGAAGATTCTGCAACATTGGCCTTGTTCTTTTTGGACTCAGCTTTACGATTAAACCAACATTCATGGGCTAAATGGCTCTTTTTCTTGCAATGCCCACAAGCTATGTTGGGCTGAATGGCTCTTTTTCTTGCAGTACACGCAAGCTATTTCTTAATGCCCTTTTTTGTTGCCGTGTAGACATTCCAAGGATGCTTTACCTATTTGTCCTTTTCTTAGGACTCTTGACGGTCTTGGAACGTGACTCCAAATTTTCTAGACATAGAGTTTGCCATCCTTTTGTTCTTGATAAATAGGGCTCTCTCTGAACTATTCACTTGTTTAGTGTCTTCCTTCATGAGCTTATCATCTGCTACAACTTTGGATGCATCTTCAAGTGTCATGATGGGTGTTCTCATGAGGATTGTACAAGTGATAAGAAGGTGGAAGTGACTTGGCAAAATGTAAAAACTATTGGACTAGAGGTATTTGATGCTCATGATTTGTTGCTGCCAACTGGAAAAGATTCCCTTCACTTTGTTGACATGTTGGTCTAGATCTTACCCGTCCCACTTCAGATTGAGAAGTTGGTTGTTCAAATGCAAGATTTTGTTCTAGGTTTGTGCTCATATACGTCTTGCAATCTTTACAAAACATTTTTGGCTTGTCTCATAGTCTTCAGTTGTCATCATTATGTCTTCTGTAAGGGACAACATAATCAGTGCCAAAGCAAGATCATTCCTTCTATCCCATTCTTTTGGTTCATCTTCATCTCTAATTTCTGCTCCATTGACAACACTCCATAGTCCTCGACCTCACATCGTTTGTGCTTCCATATTCGATACTTTCAACCATCCAGAACTATCACAATCTTCTGATGCAGATTGGAGTATTTGATGCCTGATCCTAGATTCTATATAATGCTCAAGCCGCTCTAATACCATGAAAGAAAGCGGAGATAATGCCACTCAACAAGATCTAAATTGATTCTGATTGAACTACTGAATGCAAATCACACAAGAGCATAACCACAAGAAAAAATCAATAACATAGATAACGTTTGGAGAATAATGTGCAATAGCTTTTGTTTTTGTATTGGTTTTGTGATACATACATATGTCTTCACGTTCTTCACCTTCTTCTCACTTTTTCTTCTCCTCTTTGCTACGCTTCTCGCTTCTGACCTTTGTGCTTTGATCGTAGTCAGATTTATACCTGCCTACTAGGGATTACAAGGAGTTTAGATTAATTACTAAAACTAAGCTCTAATTGTACTTTCTCACTTCAAGCAACGCCTCAATTTCCTTTCTTCACCACTGCTGTATCAAAAATTAGAGAGCCATATTGCATTGTTGTGTGTGTTGAACCAACAGGTCGACTTTGATGATAATCCCTCGTAGGAGGGTCCATTACAGCTTCCTTATGGCGAAGCTTGTAATGGCCTCTTAAGACAATTTCTTATGGGTTCCTTACGGGAGTTTATCGTAGCTTCACTACGATTTCGAGTTCGTTGAAAGGGTGGCCGAGTTCACCTATTCCAACACTTCTAACTTCAAAGAGAGAGAGAGAGAGCTAAACAACAATGTGTATTGAATGATCATCATCCCTTATTTAGTCTACGAATAAGGGGTCTTCTAAATAATGCCTATGTACCACATTATTTCCTAATAAAGATATGTGATAGTGATAGCTAGATAGCACGATGCTTCAAGAGTCATTAATGCTTACACTTTGCAATGTCACAATTATTGAAGTTCTATGTGATTGACTTGGTACTTTACATAGAAGCTATATAAGGCATAATCATCACAATATTGAATGGTGCATGTTGTTGTTGTTCTTTCATAGGAATTTGCCATTGCTCGCAAAGAATTGATCTACCGGATTGAATGTGGCTTCTTTTTAAACTTTAAAAGGGATCAATCCATGTCCAACTTTTTCCATGAGTTGGACATAGAGAACAACGTAGACTATTTCAAATCTCTATGGCACCCATACATGCATGACTTCTAGATGATTGAATAATGTACCAATGTATTCAATGAGCACTACAGTGATCTAAGGGCATTCCACCAACAGTAGTCCAACACACCATACCCTTGGTGGATGGAGCAGTCCCCAAGGTGAGTCGATACTGCCGCTGCAACCCAAACCACACGGAGTTGATCAAGAGGAATTGCAGAAGCTGTTAGACGCAGATTTCATTTATGAAATCGAGCACACTCAATGGGGCCTTTAACAGGGGTATTCTCTCAATCCATTCATGCACCCAGTCAGTTTCAACACATTTCGCAGCGAGCCATTGCTCTGTTTCCGCTCTTGATACCATCATAGGGGTCTACAATCGTAGACCCTACGGAGTGGTATCACTGGAGTCATACAACACATGTTGGGTAGTAGGGGTTGTTGGTTCTGGACAACCCTTATCAACATTAGCTTTGTTTGTACCAGACAGCTATTTCATCAGGGTAGAAATATTGGTTTGTAGGAGTGTTTCCCATGACAACTTATCCAAGCCCTTTAACAGATCTACCAGTGTTTTAGAAAATCTGAGAGGGTCTGCATTATCAACTGTGATAGCACAATTAGATATTCTCTTACCAATGATATTGGGTTCATAAATAGTAGGGTCAACGAAGACGTGTCCGACGTCTGAGCAAATAACCCCACAGTAGCAATCTCAGCATCAGGAGCCAGAGCATCTATAGTGACATGTATAGAATCACTCACAGGATTATCTGCAACCTTTATTGGTATATTCTCATCAAGTAATGTATTAGCTTGGTCGACAAAGACACATGCAAAGACGTGCTCACATCCGAGTACTCGTTAGCTCCATCACCAAGCTTAGAGTCTGGCTCCACAGTCTTGCACTTGGTCCTTGATTTAGAGCAGGTAGGCAGCTTCCTCTTAGCCATAGTCTATAGGAAAAATAGTAATTATTCTTCCACAGAGAACACGATGCAAGTTTGAATAAATCAAACTAATATCAGTGTCTTCAATCACAATTTTATTTGATCTATGTACTAAATAAACAGTATTAGTTTCGATTGAATATGCGTGCAGAAATTATATGCAAAAGTAAGAGACAACTTAAGACTAGACAGTAAGAAACTATTGATCAAAAAATGAATTTTTATAACTGTGAATCTGATTCATCAATATACATCTCTTGTTGTCTTATCTTGTTGTTGTCTCTCTGATTGAGTGAGTGTGTTACAACAAGTAGTGCACGTGTATTTATATTGTTACAGGACAGGTCTTTTGGCCTTTTATTTACAGTTCTTTTGGCCTTTTAGTATTGTAACAGTAGATATCTAACCGTTTATTATGGTTGATATTCAAATAGACGCTCTGTTTCCAGGCTCGAATAAAATCTGTTAGCGAATAATTCGTATGGATGCACCAAGTGATAGAGTACAACCTCCTGAAATACTTTTACCTTCATCGATGCCCAGCTTGCATCATTGTAAGATTCGAAGTGAAATCCAGCTTCCTTCGAATAACACAGTCCATAGTCTTTCGTTTCCTCGAGATATTGTAGTACTCTCTTTATCATCTTCCAATGCAACGATCCTGGGTTCTGATTATATTGGCTCAACCTGTATATTGCAAATGCTACATCAGATTTGGTGTTGTCTGTTAGATATAATAATGATCCAATCAGCCTATGATAGGGTGTTTTGGCCATTCGTTCCTCTTCCTTGAGAGTTTGCGACAATCTGCCTTGCTCAGTATTGTTACAAGTATCATGGGAATATGCACAACTTTGCATTCAAGTCAATGATCTTTTAAGTGTACTTTTGTTGGTGAAGATACAACTTACCACCTTCAAAGTCTCTCACAATCTACAAGCCTGGATAGATTTTAGGTTTCAGGATCGAATTCAAGCTCTTCATCATTCCAACCAATGAAGAAATGTTTCTACAGATATTGTAAGAGGACCGGCCACGAAATCAAGGATTGTCGAACTTTGAAATACAACAACGAACAGAATAAACAGTTCCAACAACAAGCACACATTGCTACAACCAGTCATCAAATTAGCAACAAGAGGAAGATGAAGCAACTTTCATGACCAAAGTCGGAGGACAACAGAATATAGATTTCTGGTGTTTAGATTCCAGAAGAGTAACGTAGCACATGACTCACCATCGTGACTGGTTCAAAGACTATAGTCATCCACCCATTCTCAAGTTGTGCAACTTGGAGACAACTCATCACATTCAATAGAAGGCGAAGGAATAGTCAGAGTTGAATTCAAAAGAGGTGAAGTCAAATTGTTGTCCAACGTTCTCCACGTTCCAAATCTGACCAAGAATATGCTCTTTGTTAGTAGAACTACCAATTCAGGTCGGAGGGTCGAATTCAATACAGAAGGCTGCACAATTCTTGACAAATCTCGGAAGGTTCTAGCCTACGGAAGAAGAAGCGGCTATCTTTACAAAATCAGCCATTGCTACTCTTCTAACAGTCAAGCTCTTCACACAGCCACTTTTGAATCAACTGATATGTTGTGGCATTTCATACTTGGCCATCTTAAATTCAACAGTATTCAAAAAATGTCAACTCAGAGTCTAGTACAAGATCTACCATCTGTCAGCAAGCTGTATTATCGGCAAGCATGCTAGAAGTCCTTTCATTTCAAACTCAATTCATACATCCAACGGCTTGCTGGACCTTGTACACAACAGCGACATTTGTGGCTTGTCGATGTAGACTGCTTCCACAGGAGGAGCTCTCTATTTTCTAATCTTCATCGATGACTTCTCTCGAAAGATTGCTACCTACTTTATGAAGAACAAATTCGAAGCATTCAAGTTCTTCAAGCAGTTCAAGGCATCTACAAAAAATCAGACCCAGAGGCAGATCAAGGCTCTATGCACAGATGGAGGGAGAGAGTACATCTCCACAGAATTCAAGGAGTTCTGCAAGGCCAGTGGAATACATCGACAATATACAACCAACTACTCACCTCAGTCCAATGGTGTAGCTGAACGGAAGAATTGGACACTCATCGAAAGTGCCAAGAGCATGTTGGCCCATGCCTCTCTTCCAAAGAAATTCTGGATAGAAGCTTTTACTATAGCTGCCTATTTACATAATCGATCCATTACCAAAGCCCTGAATGACAGGACACCTTATGAGGTCTGGACAAGATCAAAACCATCACTCAAATATATTCAAGTGTTTGGATGCATCGCTTTCGTTCAGATCCTTGAAGATCTAAGAAGAAAGCTAGATGACAAAAGCAGAAAAACGATTTTCATCGATTATTCTCCAGACCACAAGGCACACAAGGTCTACAATTTGGATACCGAGAACGCATTTACCAGTAGAATTGCCATTTTTGTGGAAGACCAGTTCGTTGACCACAAGGGAAAAGTTGCTAACAAATCCGACCCAAGGATCGAGCAACCAAATAATTCCGATCCAAGGATTCCAGAAGGTCAAACAGGTCCAGACAGCCTCCATCCAGATATATGGATGATCCAGCCTATTACTTTGTGTAGAAACCAACCACCATTTATGAGGCTATGTCTACTCCTGATGCTAACCAGTGGAAAGCAGCGATGGACACCGAGTTTGTTTCTCTAATAGAGAATCAAACATGGACAGTCACCGAGTTGTCAAAGGAACAAATCCCAATTCTATGCAAATGGATATTCAAGACGAAGTACGACACTGAAGGAAGGCTAAATCATTACAAGGCTAGGCTAGTCGCCAAAGACTTTTCCTAGATTCCAGATTCGGATTATTCAGAAACCTTCAACCCAGTTGTCAAACATGCTTCGATCCGCCTACTCCTCTCCTTTGTAGCCGTAGCAGATCTTGAAGTCCACCAGAGGGATGTCTAGACTGCTTTCCTCAATGGAACCATCAAAGAGGAAATCTATATGATGAAGCCAGAGGGATACGAACTCGACACATTTTTTTATAGAGAATGGCCAAACTCGACAGGCTCGAATGTCTACTTCAAGTCTATATCAGATTACTTCATCATCATCACTCTCTATGTAGATGATACACTCTTATTCAGTAATAATCAGAATCTGAGGAAGGATACAAAATGCATGCTGGCCCAGAAATACAAGGTGACCCACTATTGTCTCGGAATCTTAATCCAAATCCAAGGAGATCGACCCAGTAGATTGATTTATATCAATCAGCAACGATATCTCAACAATGTGCTGGAAAAGTATGGAATGGCCAACTGCAGACCAAGTCACTTTCCACTCGACCCTGGACTAAAGTTATCAAAGGAACAGTCTCCTCAAACTGAGACAGAAAAAAGAGGAATTGAAGTGTTACCCATTTTAATCCATCATCGGCTCACTGATGTACGCAATGATCTCTACGCGGCCAAACCTTGCATATTCAATCAGTACACTGAGCCAGTTCCTATCAAATCCATGCTTAACTCATTGGAAAGCACTAACAAAGGTCATGAAGTACATCCAAGCAACGAAAACTCTCAACATCTTCTACGGAGGCAGCCAAACTACCAACATCCTTGAAGCCTACACAGATGCAGATTGGGTAGGAGAGGTCGATACCAGAAAATCGACTTCGGGATTTGTATTTTTATACAACCAAGGCCCAATCTCATGGAACAGCTGGAAGCAGTCTCAGTTGCATTGTTATCAACGGAATCCAAATACATAGATGCTACAAATGCAACTAAGGAGGCGATCTGGCTAAGGCAACTGCTTGCAGACATCAACCTTGCACAAACACTTCCTACAATAATCTATTGTGACAATCAAAGCACAATAGTGTCGTCTCTCAATCCAAGATTTCACTTTTGAAGCAAACATATCGAAATCAGGTATCATTACCTTGGATAGAAAGTGCATAGCAAGGAAATAGCATTGGGTTTCTGCAGAACAAAGTATATGGCTACAGATTACTTCACAAAAGCTCTATCATAAGAGCAACATCTCAGATTTAACAATATGATAAATCTGGAGATCAAAGTTCTTCAAGATGCACATTAAGGGGGAGTGTTAGATTTCTTATGCTCATCCTTAAACAAATCATTGAGATAATGAGCATCCTGAAAACAGCCGAAGGTCGACTACATGTTTCGAACCTTCACATTTTTACCTTTGGGATTTTTTAGTGACTTAACCAATTTAGGCACCTTCGCCTTTTTCGTATTTTTCTCACCTTCGCGAAAAAGACGACACCATGACCAAAGTCCAGTTTAGACATGTCCTAAATAATTGAAAGGTACCTTCGAGTTTTTTGAGTTTTTTGGGTTTTCACAGCAATGGCAGACGGACGTCGCCAACTTATTATCAACCTAAAAACAGCCAGACAGCTAAAATATCCAAAGGGCGGTTACCAACTTTGTACATATACAAAGACTAGCGTAAATAGCATTCAATGTTTGTAAGATATTTTTGAAGACACTTGTAAATATATACTAGCTGAATCAAGCTACTTAAGTGTCAATAAAAGTGTTAAGTTTAATCATTTTCAAAGTTCTTTTGTAGCCAGCGTTATCATGCTCAGGAAGCTGAAGTTATTACTTCAAGCCATTGTACTCACTGTTGATATTAATCAGAGTGCAATTTTTGTCTCACTACTATATTGTTCATTTGTGCAATTTTGTATGAATCATTCTTCTTAAATATTTGTGTTGTTAGTTGTTGTGTTTCTGATCCTACACGCCCACGCTCAAAGCTTTGAGCTTCCGCTGTTTGTCATCCCCACGGTTCACGACATGTGAGTTATAAAATTATTACTCACCATCAGAGACATTACTTGCCCTACAGTCTATTACTCGCCAAACCCATTTTTGAAACTTTTTCCTTGCCATTTTTACTCACCATCATAGTGGAGTAATCAGCAAGCTCAAAGGCATCTTCCTGGTGATCGGCAAGTTATAAAATTATTACTTGTGCTTAGAGCTATTACTTTCCATTTGGAATTTTCCCACCATTTTTTATAATTTTCGTCTTTTTTATTATTTGCTAGTCATAACTTGCCATCAGAGTTTTTTCATTTTTGTTCACTATCGTTACTCGCCATCAGAGCTGAGGCCTACACACATACTGATCTATCTTATGAGAGCTCGACGAGTTCTCTTCCACGGACTTGGGCCGTCGGAAGGCCCGGCTGGCAAATGTGGTGCGCAAGCCTCTTGATGAGGAGGCTTGTCCTTCCTCGTGGCTATGGCTGGGACCTGTGTCTTGACAATGGTCCCGCATCTCAGCACTTGTATCAGAAAGTCCTTGGTCTTGTCCGTCTGACCCCTGATCCTGAATTATCACCCCTGCTGCTTGGTGGTCTTGGTCTTGGCTCGTACTTGTCTATGCAGCATAAAAAACAGGTGGCGTTGGAATCACCACTGGAGCTGGTTGGGTCTTCTTCTCCATGAATTGTTGAAAAGCCTTGAGGGCTTGTTTGGTCTGAGCCAGCTCGTGAGTTGCACTTGTCCGGTATTTGTCGAACTCTGCCTGGTAGCTGTTCAAAGTTTGGCTATACATCTGCACCAAACGCCTCAAGAGATTCATCTCTTCTTGAGAGAGCGGCCTTGAGTCTGGTGGGGGTTGAGATAACTAGGCGAGTTTTATGCTTTGTAGGGCTTGCACCTCTGCCCCCAGGCACGTATTCTCTGTGTCATAGATTTGTAATTGCGTCTGGAGGGGAGCAAGCCGTTGGGATGCTTCAGATTGAAGCTCTCACACTTTGTGGAGGCATCTGTCAGTGCTTTGGAGAGGCTCTAGATATACTAGTCTAGGCCATCCTCCTTTTGCTATAGCTTGGCGATCTTCCAGTGCCCATCTTGTCCATGTTGTTGAGCTATAAAGAGCTCTTGTTGTAGCTTAGTAATTTCTACTCACAATTGGGTGTTGTTTTATCATCAAGTGGAGTATCCGATTGTCCAATGAGACCCTGGCTGCTACCACGTCTTGGATGTATATTCCCAAGGCTTGGTACGCTGTCATTAAATCCGTTGGAGCAGCTGATACATTGGCACTGACAGGGGCCCCGACGATCGGTATAGTGTCGTCGTCATTGTCTTCGATTAGGTTCTCTGGGGACGTTCTGTCATCTGGGATGGTGGGATCTGTCCGATCTGGTGATGGAATAAGAATTGTTTGCACAAATGTGTCATCAGGCAACGGTTGGTTGCCCAGGGTGGTGTGGAGTACGGAAGCCGAAGATGGGGCGGAAGTGGTCTGGCATGGTGGTGAAAAGTTGATGACTTGCATCCACGCCAAGGTGTCTAGAGACAGTTGTGACTTAGAGGGGTTGAACTGGAGAGGAACAACAGTGGGAACAGGATTAATGGAGGAAGCGATAGTGATGGAAGGGGTGGTCGAAGATGGAACAGAGAGAGAAGTAGTATCGACGGAGGAGATGGGTATGGAAACAGAAGCAGCAGTTGTGGGTGGAATAGAATGAAGAGAAGCGGCAACAGAAACGGGAGGAGGGGGCTGTACAGAAGATGAAGTAATGGTGGTAGATGCTAGAGCTGTTATTGGTGTGGGGGTGGTGGTGTGATGTCTGGTGTTAGGTGGAGATGAGGAGGATGGGACAGCGCCATGTAAGTGAAAGATGGAGGATAGAAGGCTGGAACGGCGAAAATTGCGCTCTTTTGTCTCGAGAAGTGCACAGGCAAAGTTACATAGCAGTGGAACTGCTACGATTCGCTCATGGGTGTTGGGTTTGATGGAGATTGTTAGTTCGTGGATGAGGAAGACATGCTAGTCATATGGCACAACCGTGGGGCCAGGGAATCCCAGGCCTGTTACAGCCATATTCCGCTAGAGACATGGAATAGTCCTAATATGGTAGACCAGCCCTCCAATGTTCCAGATTATTGGTCACGCCTAGACTTTATTCCACAGCGAGACATGTTGATGACTAATGACCATGAGAGGACCCAGACACTCTAATTGAGACATATGGAGTAGTGCATGTACGTGTAAGCGATATAGGCAGGAGGAATGCATGAAGAGCTATGAGCTATTTATAGTTGACCTGCATGGGGATTGCATGTGGTCATGCACAGAATCCTACTCTCTATATATTGAGGTAGAGATTATTCCGTCGACAACTTTGGTCTAGGTTACTTGTAGAGCTCCTCTCCTCTTGCTATCACATGGCATGGCTTGGGGGCTAGATCCGGGAGGATTCTCCAGGAGAGATCTAGGATTGGTTGGGTAGTTTTGCTCCACAGTCTTTCTTGTGTTTTCCTATCCTCATCTTAGGGGATTGTCCCTAGTGGTCATGACATTGGTATCAGAGCCCGGCTAAGATGCGATCTTGGATGGGATGGAAACAAGATCTACACCGAATTGGAAGTTGGAAGCACTTGGATTTACATCCTGGTTGGAGTGCTGATTTCTCAAGGGAATTTTGGAGTTGGAGTCACTAATTCCGGTTTGAAGCATGCTTGTCAAATATGGTGGTAGACTGCTCTTCTACATGTTTGATTTCATAAAGATGCTATGAATTAGTGTAACTTCATTGTCAAATTCCTGGAACCTTGAGAATGCTTTCATTTGATGTAAAATAATCTGCTTTGGTAGATTTATTTGCTTGTTATGTTGCCTAAATATGTTAGAAGAGTTGAATAATTCACTTGAGTCCTTAATGTTTACGCAATTAGTTTCAGGTTAAGTTGCGGGACGTTTGTTGATAAATTGGTGTGAGGATCAATTTATCCCGAATTAATAGACTTACTGCAGCTGGGAGCTTGAATTGATTGCATTTGTAAATTTAGATCTAATTCTCTAAAACTTAAAGAACATGCAAAGTTGTGAACAGAGATTGGATGTTGTTGAGTGATTGCTCTCTAATTTTTTGGCAAAAAAAAGACAAAATTGTAGAGGTTGGAGCACCCTGGTTTGTTAATTATTCCCTATTGAAACGATTATGATTGTTTAGAATAGTTGATTGCATGAGCTGTTCCATGAGAAACATCTCCCTGCAATATGTAGTTGCATATGTGTTTGGGAATGAAACTTATGTGAATCGGTAACCTTGCCATCTGAAATTGTGAACAATGGGTGAAGAGAGCCTGCTGTATAGCATTGGTGGCCATGAGTTAGTGGAATTCGGGTCATCATCAGTTCTGCACCCTGCTGTTGAACCGCCCGAGTGTTGATTTGCTTGGAAAGAGCAGCCAAGCTAAAACATGCTATAGACAGTTGTTTCATTCCTTGTATTTCAGATTGCAAACAAGGATCTGTCTTTAGTGGTGTTGGCTGTAGGCGACTGGGAGTAGATAGTCGTTGGCCGAATTGGAGAATTGGAGAGGTCGTTGTGGAATCAGTTTCCAAAAGTGCCGATTGAACCTCCTCATGATCCTTTATGTGTTATGGTGGTCCTTTATGGGTTATGGTGGAGTGGTGTAGGTTGTGGAAATCTTCTTTTGCAGCGACTGTAGCGATAGAGTTGTTTGGAGCAATTGATCCAGCCTCCTGTCCTGCAAGCTCTCTCTCTCTCTCTCTCTCGTTGGAGGTCACGGCTGGGAAGCCTTCTGACGGCTGTGGAAACCAAAAGTCCTTTTAGGGTTTGAATGGGTGAGGGGTCTTAATTAACATGCATGAAGTTTTTTTATTTGACTTCTTTCTTTTCTCTTTTTCCTAAAAGTGAATGGGATGCATGGTCAGTGGAGGACCTGACCCTGTTGGTTGCATGCCTCAGTTAGTTCACTTAGTTGTTATGTCAATAACCATGTGTAGCATTGATTTCATAGTTTTGCAAATGTGGTTAGTGCATTTAAGTGAATGCATGGCTATTCAAAACGGTTTTATAGTTACATAGCCCTATTTTTCAAAACTGTTTTATAGTTATATAGCCCCGTTTTTTCTAAGGCCTTTGCAAAATTTTTGATGTAATCAAAGATTTGGTTAATTTTGGAAGGGGTTTTTTTGTAAATCTACATAAATTGACATTTGAGAATTGAATTACCTATTCTCCTGACCTAAACCGAGAGAATCTTTGGAGAATAATTTTATTATCCTAACTACTATGTCTATGTGATTAGGATCGGCAATAAAATACCGTTCTTCATGGTAATTTTATCCAGGCTAGTGTCCTGTAAGTGAAAATTTCATTTTCTGGTATTGTGCTTTTTACCAGTTTTACTCTGGAATAGAAATATTCCCAGTTAATTGAGTTAAATGATATTTTTGATACTTCCTTTTGGACTCAGTGGTGCACCGATAGACTTATCTTAAAGGATTTTGATCTTTAGGATTGGGCAAATTAAAGCTTTCTAGATACTTGTTATAGTGAATATGGAATAAGGTCGTAATTTTTGAGAGGTAGCTCTATATTCGATTAAAAAACAAGTGTATCGAATATCGTAAAGAGAAACCGGAACCAAATTTTATTGATTTTCCATTGATTCAGGCAACTTTAACAAAGTAATGTCAATGAACTGGTGTGGTCAAATGGAAAGTACCCTAGCATTTACTAGTGTCATAAAAATTTCCGGTGCCTTTGTTGATAATTTTTTTCGGGTAACAGAAAAATCTAAGGGAGGAAGAAAATGAGACACCTGAGTAGGTATATGTGATAGTGTTGTATAATTTGGATTGGTCAATAATCCCTGTATGAAAATTGCATAGCACCGGATTTTTTTGAATTCATTAAGTTGAATTTATTTTGAATATCTATAGGACCATGAGTTGACCCTATTAAAAATTGTGACATGGAACGAGAGTGACATTTAGTTCACATTTGTACTGTAAAGAACCTCATTTCTAAGAGTTGTAACTCTCAGATGGTAGGAATTCGAGAGTATAGTACCAACCAGATGGGTTGTTTTATGTGATGATAAAACCATATGCATACTCTTGTTAAATCACAATTTTATTAATGGATTATTATGATCCATTTGGAATAAATTTGGGGGTACTCCAGTATCTGATGGAATAGATATGCGCATATCTGGTATAGGAAATCCAGATGGAGTTTTTAAGATCTCTGGAATATCGGATAATGCAGTTAAAGATCTTCTTTGAAGGAATTGAATTCCTTGTACCATATTGGATATCTACTGGTATATGCTTCAGCTATTTTGAATTTTTTTCCTTTTGGTTTTTGATGAATATGCCTAGGTCATTTCGATTGTATATAAACGAGGTTTCTCGTCCATACTTGGGTCAATGCCTAGTGGTATTCTTAGATGATATTGTCATCTACTGTGGAAACTTAAAGAAATGGAGAATTCAATAGTTGGAGGTATTTTTCTGGAAATGGTTGAAGATTGGATCCTATATTGGATATAGGATAATTAGATAATCTTTTTGATTTTCTGCTGAGCATATCTAAAAGCGAAGAACTTTCTTGGAGAGAAAATTGTTGGTATGGGACATCATTGATTTCAAACAGAAAATTCTTGTGTGAGAATATTTTGTAGACCAGTGGTTAGTATTTACATTATTGGTAATACTAACAGTTGAAACCATTGGTTAATCTTGTTTAGGATATTTGGAGAGGTTATGAGATATAGATTCGGATCCCTCAATGGTATCTCATAAATTTCAATTTGGACACCCTTAAAAGCTATTTTTCTTTTAATTTAGAACTCTACTTTCTAGAAATTTCTTAAATGCAAGACAATTGGACTGAGATTCATATAATTCCTTCTAGGGTAGAACTAGTATCTGAAGGACTGTTAAAGTTATATGAATTCATAACTCCATTTCAGTTTGTGAACTTGGCTCAGAATCGATTGATGTTTTCAATTGATTAAGTGGAATTTTGACTTCCTGAACCCAAGTAATTATCTCTATTTGATAGTTGATTCTTGAGAATAATGTTTCTATCACTCGGGATAAGATATTTTATGATTTTAAGAAAAAGTCCGGTTTGTAATAGTATTGGTGGATACTCATTACTGACTTTTTTGAATATTTGATATCTTATACGTTGTTTCCTGAGAACTTTTTAATCGAAATTACGGAATTTCTTTTTAAAAAAGAGGGGAAGAAAATGATAGGAATAAGACTTTCATGGGATCAACCAGTTGCATAGATTTCTTTTTTGGAATCCAGTTTGTGTGCAATGGTGGAACTATCCAGTGGAATAGAGGAAATCTCTACTGATTGTTTTGAATAATTTGGAACTAGAGGAGTTTTGGGGATAATGAGTTGTGAGATATTCATGAATATGCAAAGTGTTGGTAAAAATTAAATTAAGGTTCACTGATTGGCTACCAAGTACCATTTAGTTATGGATTGGATCAGCTAAATAAAGCTTTAATCTTAACCTTGACTAAATTGTGATATTTTAAAATATTTGGATATTCTAAGAATATTTGTGCCAAGAAGCCTTATTTACTACAAGAAATTGAAATGAAATTTCTTTAGCTTTTGGATTTGATTTCTAAAATAAAGTAAAGTCACCCAATGTTTCATGTAATTGGGATTACATGAAGGTGATGAATTTTTTTTTGGATAAGATCGACCCATTTGGAAGATTTATAGCTTAGTGTATCTTTGGGGACTTGAGATAGTATTCATTGAGTAGAGGCAATCAATTTTAAAATTGTTGCATCTCTGAATACTTATTCAAATGGAAAGATCTGACTAAGAATAATGATTTGTGGGAAGATTTGAAAGCTTAAGGAATAGTTTCATGTTTCCTTTTTCCCTTTCTGAGGATAGAACCTATTCAAGGGAGGAAGAATGTTACGGCCATATTCCGCTAGGGACATGGAATAGTCCTAATATGGTAGACTGGCCCTCCAATGTTCTAGGTTATTGTCACGCCTAGATTTTATTCCACATCAAGGCTTGTTGGTGACTAATGACCATGGCAGGAGCATGAGAGGACCCAGACACTCTAATTGAGGCATATGGAGTAGTGCATGTACGTGTGAGTGATATAGACAGGAGGAATGCATGAAGAGCTATGACCTATTTATAGTTGACTTGCATGGAGATTGCATGTGGTCATGCACAAGATCCTGCTCTCTATATATCGAGGTAGAGATTATCCCGTCGACGACTTTGGTCTAGGTTACTTGTAGAGCTCTTCTCCTCTTGCTATCACATGGCATGGCTTGGGGGCTAGATCTAGGAGAATTCTCCAAGAGGGATCTAGGATTGGTTGGGTGGTTTTGCTCCATAGTCTCTCTTGTGTCTTCCTATCCTCATCTTAGGGGATTTTCCCTAGTGGTCATTACATAGCTGCTGAAGTGCTTGACTAGTAAAACATGCGAGACCACTGAAGTTGAAGTGCTGAAAGGTAATCTCGCTACTAGCGAGGCAAAGCTGGCATTGTTGAAAGCTGATAACATTGACCTGCAGAGAGGCTATTAGGGGCCGAAGGGCATCTGGCGGCTGCAAACACAGAGTCTTACCAATTGGAAAATGAGGTCTCATACTACTAGGCCACGTATGCATATGTTCTGTTCAAGCCACTCAATTGACCAAGGTGATAAATCAACAAACTGCTTCTATGGAGGAGCTTACTAGATGATTAATGTGAAATGGGAGAGCAAAGTTTTGATGCAATAGTTTGAAGGCGTTGAGTGGTGAATCTAAACTTGTATAATATATTTGATGAGACTTGAGAGTTGTATGTAACATGTTCATCTCATGTGCAATGTGCATTATCAGTAGCCTGTCATGCTAAAAAATCGCTGACGATGATAATAGTGTTGAAAGGAGAAGCTTACAAACACTGTTAAGAAGGATCATGGGCAACACTCAGAGCAGTAGTCTAGTTTGTGGTGTTGTTGGAGCTGAATCCCAAAGCCTATCTTTCATTCAAAGTCCAAGCACCTATTTTACTGAGTTTTTTGTGCACATTGCACAACCTATGACAACCATGATACAAAGATTAATATGAAGTAGGACAGTGGATAGAAGCAATCACAACATCCGTAGCTCAGGTTTCTTATCTACAAACTTTGTCTAGTGATAGAAATGAGCTAAGAACGTTTCTAAGATTAGAAAAATTTACTCAACTTAATATTTCAACAGTTAGTTGAGCCGCTGGCTTGGAAAAAAGTTCAACACATATAGAAACTGCCATTAAATAGAGTTGAGATAATATGCCATTATCTCTATTAAAGTTATAATTTGTTCTCACAAGGCAATTGTCTACCTATAATCATGATTTTCATTGGCAATGTTCTTACAAGAGACTAGCAAAGGCAGCCATTTGTAAGCTCAATTTCATAAGAGAATCCTTGCCAACAATTATTGTTGCTAGATGCTAAAAAAATCAACAATTCAATGGCTCCTTTATCAACCTTTTGATGAATCTTTGAAATTGGCACAAATCCGGCTATAGAAAATCCTTGTTTTGCATCTCAATGGGGATCTAATGCCATGATAAGAATCATGTACACAAACATGATGTAGATCATAAGAAACTTACACTCACCAAACACTTGCCATTTGAGAAATATTCACATAATTCTAAAGTAGTATATATGAAATGAACAAAAAGAAAACATTCCATGTTTTCTTGTGGAAACCTGAAGATTTTTTAGTTAGGAACAATATTTTTCAGCCAGTTCATTCTCTTGCTTAATGTGAAATGGGAGAGCAAAGTTTTGATGCAATAGTTTGAAGGCGTTGAGTGGTGAATCTAAACTTGTATAATATATATGCTAAGACTTGAGAGTTGTATGTAACCTGTTCAGTGCATTATCAGTAGCCTATCATGCTAAAAAATCACTGACGATGATAATAGTGTTGAAAGGAGAAGCTTACAAACATTGTTAAGAAGGATCATGGGCAACACTCAGAGCAGGCAACATGCAATAGTCTAGTTTGTGGTGTTGTTGGAGCTGAATCCCAAAGCTTATATTTCATTCAAAGTCCAAGCACCTATTTTACTGAGTTTTTTGTGCACATTGCACAACCTACAACCGCCATGATACAAAGATTAATATGAAGTAGGACAGTAGTGGATAGAAGCAATCACAACATCCGTAGCTCAGGTTTCTTATCTACAAACTTTGTCTAGTGATAGAAATGAGCTAAGAACGTTTCTAAGATTAAAAAAATTCACTCAACTTAATATTTCAACTGTTAGTTGAGCTGCTGGCTTGGAAAAAAGCTCAACACATATAGAAACTGCCATTAAATAGAGTTGAGATAATATGCCATTATCTCTATTAAAGTTATAATTTGTTCTCACAAGGTAATTGCCTACCTATAATCATGATTTGCTATAGTGTCGGTTGTAGTATGGGGTTCATCGCTGGGAGCGCAAACTCACCTTCACCTGCATAGCACACAAAGAGAGAGAAGAGAGAGAAAATGCCTAGGTTGAGAGAGGCTTTGGAGGCCCGACACCTTCCCAAAGCTATTCACACCCAACCTAGAGAGAGAGAGAGAGAGAGAGAGAGAGAGAGCTGAAGTGAAACTAGCAGAGTTTTATTAAGAAAAAGATGGAAGATACAATACAAAGAAAATGGCTCCCTCTTATAGATTTTAGAGGTGAGCCTCCTTCACTCTAATTGGCCACTTCATTGGGACAAGGATTCTAATCCAATCCCTTCAAATAAACACAACTTAAATCTAATGGTGCTAAGAAAGCACAAGGGCACTCACATGATTCACGTGACTTCTAATTTGGGCCCTTTTAGCTTTTTTATTTGCAACTTGACTTAGGGCCTCTAATGTCATTTTAGAGTTTTAAGCCCCTAGTCTCTTATTCTTAAGAATTACAACTTGCTACTTGTGCTCATTGGGTTGGGCTTATACGCACAGGATGCCAGTGCCCTCACACTTATTACTCTACTTGTATAGTATTGTGGTGGGCCCACTTGGCAAGCCTTGGCCAAATATAGTTTTGTGGTGGGACCCACTAGATGCCCAACATTTGCATTGGCAATGTTCTTACAAGAAACTAGCAAAGGCAGCCATTTGTAAGCTCAATTCCATAAGAGAATGCTCATTAGCAACTTCAAGTTTCAATAGGTTTATCTTAGTAGCTACCTCAAGCCATGAGTTCTATCCATTTTTATGGAAATGTTTCTAGTGAAGTGCAAATTATCAATTCTAAAGTTTGAGAAAAATCAAAATTGATTTTGACTTTGTATATGTTGTCCTCTATCCTTTGTTAATATTGGAAGTCCATTCGGTAGATTTGAATCTACTCCTCGACGGTGACGGTTTTTGAAACAGGGGCCTTGCCTTTGATGTTGATGGCCCCGCTTCGGTAGCTTGTGCATCTGTGACTTCTTCAACATCTTTCCCATGATCCAATCTTGTATCTCCTTGACCTTGATCTTGTTGGGATGGTGGGAATTGAGGTACCACTGATATTTGAATCTGGGGGTTTGATTTGAGGACCTGAGCAGCTGCTTTTTCATAATCTTTGATTACCTCTTTTGCCTTTGCCAACACTTGAGTGTGTGGGGATGAGACGACTTGGGCAGCTGTGATTAGAATTAGATCTCCAATGGTCACAAACTAACCCTGGGAGGAAGTAGAGGCTAGGCAAGCAATAGAGGATGGGGGAATGGGAAGTGTAGAGCGAGTTGTAGCAGGAGGTGGTAGTGCAGCTGATGTTGGTTTCCTAGTACGACGACGTGACGCGGGAGGCGAGTCAGGAATAACAACCTCGCTATGAACTCGTCGGCGACTATGTGAACTTGATGCCTGTTGGGAGGATTTGGCTGGTGTTTCTTCATAAATGGAAAGCACTATCTCAACACAAAATCCATGGATCTTGTTGTCGAGGTACGACGTAGCGATGGAGGAGAGAAGAGGTCCAACAGCAAACTATTGTTTGGTATTGTCCTTAATGGCTCTCTTCAATTCACCAAAGACTATGTTGAACCAATTGTAGGGTTCTAACGGTCCTGATCCTAATTTGTAGTTGAATTCCACTATGCGGTGAAGGACTTGTGAAGAAATTCTTTCCTTCCTAAGGTTGCCAGCTATCAGAAAGTTGTTCCATTGATGAGCCGTCATTTGTCCAGCAAAGCTCTAGGGTCGTATCAATGAAGGGTTTGATGACATTCTTGGGGTGCTTGTGGTTTGGTGAAGGCTGAGTTCCTGAGGATATGCCTATGGCTGCAAAGGCGGCTTCAGTGACATGCACCTTGTGGGTAGCTGTCTGGTAGGTGATATAAATTCGAACTTCATCTCTATCCAGGTACTAAAAGCCATTGTTATGAATTGCATATTAATTTTGCTAGAAAAGACATGCTCGTGGATCCCCAAGTAGATGCTCAGTAAGGGTAATCCATTGAGCCACCATGCTTGTGCTAGGAAGTATCATGATGTTCGTTGTAGTTGGAACATCACAATGAAGGACATAACGTGGAGATTGACTGGTATCGGTAGAAGACATGATAGTAGAAGGCAAAAACTGAGAGTAAATGGTGCAAAATCATAAGGTTGTATGAAATTTTTGAAAAATTTTGGTCACGAGAAAATTTTGCAAGAGCTTCGCTAGCACAAGTGAGAAATGAAATCAAATTCAGCTCTTTTATAGGTGAATTTGGAGGGTCTATTAGACAAAGTACTAGTTTGGCTAATCAGTTCTAGACAAAAAAATTTCAAGCATGTTCAGTTTTGTGAAAATAGCTTTCAAAAATTTTGGCGAAGGGTTTTGACAACTGAGGCAACCTGACAAAGGTTCTGAAAGTATGACCTTTGCCTAAGGACATCCTTCGCCTAGGTATTGTATTTAATGGAAATTTTAGGATCTGAACCTATGTCCAATCTAATTGTGGCATTCTAAATCCATCTGTCGAATCGGCGAAGGTTCATAAAGACTATAACATGCTCGACGAAGGTTTTCAAAGTGGTGAACTGCTGAACGTTCGTCTGATTTTAAAACAGGCAGTGATTGTGCAGAATAACCTTCTCCCAACTCAATATAGGTAAATCTGAGGTGGAAGTATGATCTGGAAACTCAGCAAAGGTTTCTAAGACTGTATGTACAAAATATCATCCAAAAAGTGATTTTCTATGTCATTTTTCATCAAAAATTGATTCTTCAAAATATTTTCTTTCATCTTTTTTTTATCTGATGACTTCTTTTACTTTTGCTCTTCATCATTTTTTTTTTCCTTCTTTTCCTAAAAACATATTCAGCCTAGTAGTGAAAAACAAAAAAAATTGCAAAACAATAAAAGTAAAATAACAAGGTGTTGGATCATGCTGGTTGAACTGGCTGCCAAAACTTGTGTAGTCAGCTGCCATTCGCTAGAGTATCAAATCGTCTTCCATCCAAGTGTTCTAAAATAATTGTTCCATAGTTCAGTATTTCTTTCACTTTGTATGGTCCTTCACCTATAAACTTCAATTTTCTTTTGATCAGTTTAGTCTTATACATCAATGCTAGATCTCCTTCCTTCAGATCTTTTTTGTATAACCAACGATCGTGCCATGCCTTGCGGCGGGCTTTCTCTGTTGCTAATGCATGAATTGCCATCAATTTGGTTAGTTTATGTAAAGCCTCATGATGCATCTGTAAGGACTTCTCAAAGGGTGCTAGACTTTGGGGCATAGCAAAAACTTCTGAGGCCCTAAGGGGGTCAGAATCATTGAACATGTCCATGAAATATTGGGTAGTCATTGAAATGGCTCCCATTTTTGGGAGTGAGGCGGCCTTGGCAGCTGTGATGGGAATTGTAGCCCCAATAGTCACATACTGTCCTTGAGAGAAAGTAGAGGCGAACGAAGCATTAGAGACAAGGGAAATAGGTAGTGTCAAAAATGGTGAACTCCTGCAATTCTGTCGCAGCACGAACAAGACACAAGAGTCGAACGAGAACAATTTGCGATAGTCAACATGTCTTTGACTCAAAGCACGAACGATTTATGAATCAATCTTGAATCGTAAACACACCTGCAGGACCGCAAATTGCAAAAGGGGCACAGAACGAAGACAACAAAGAGAAATCCTTCGCGTTGCTAGCTGGCAACTCAACGGGCTTCATGCTTGCTTAGCTGAAACAAATAGCAATGACGGAGACTAACTAACTAGTTGATTAGCGTTAACTAGTCTTGTGATTCTACATTTAGCTATCTTGTAAACTCCACACAGTGGAGGTATAAACGATCCTCTCTGGATCATAACCAAGAAGAGAGATAGTGAATACAGAGATCTGTAAGAAACAGAAAGAGACGTAGCGAATAGAGTAAGAAAGCAAAATATCATAGTTGTGCATGAAAGTCTGGCAACAAGCAGAACACAGCGAAAGAGCAAAGAGTCAATCCGCCAACGAGCGAGACACTGACGATCTTGCTCTAAAACCAAACTGACAATATAGTCGTTCTATTTCCTATATCTATTGACCTTGTGTTGTGTCTCTTGATTGCTAGAATAAAATATGTTCTGTGATGCGTAGTCGAGTGTATGAGATCCTATAAGAGCTTCCGCATGAAAAGAAAATTCAAAGACACAAAATTGTTTGCGAATCAGAAGAGAGGATGAACACAAAACAAGGAAAAAAACTTCTGCCACATGGTATCAGAGCCTACAGGTTATCACTACTGATATCCCAGCAGTGATTCTTGGCTACGACAATCCAGACCATAGTAGCAATTAGTCTTGATGGTGCAAATTACAGAATCTGAAAATTCAAAATCAAAACACTCCTGAAGGGGAAAGACATCTGGTCGGTGACCGAGCTCTCTGAGGTGCAGCCTCCAGAGGGAGACCCAAGGAGAGCTGAATGGATCAAAAAGGATGAGAGTGCAATGGCGATCATCGTTTCGTCCATAAATGAAGATCTACTCATGCAGATTGAAGACTGTGAAAGCAACCATGTAGCATGGAAAAGATTAAAGTAGAAGTATGAAGTGAGGACTGCAGCTTTAGTCATACACCCTCACAATCATCTGCAATCCATACGGTGGGATGGCAACCAGTTAGATTAGCACGTTGAGAAGATCAGAATGATTTTCACTCAACTCGCTGCATCAAGACAGGAGCACTAGGTCCCAGCACCACAACAGCTGATGTACTTCATGAAATCCTTACCGACGTCCTATCAGCCGCTGAGAATGCTCATACTGAGTCTACCATATATGACATTCGACAAAGTAGTCAGTCTTGTTGCTGATGAGAGATTGATGGGATACAAAGGAGAGAGAAGCAGTGATCAAGAGAAGGCTCTCTTCACGAAAGGAAAGAAGAAGAACAAAAAAAAGCCAAGATTCGAGAAGACGAAGTCCTCGAATCAACAATATTCTTCTTGCGATCACTGCCACAAACTAGGCCATACGGCCAACAAATGCTGGTTCAATCCAGCAATACCTTGCATGCACTGCAAGAAGAAAGGGCATTCTGCATACGACTGCAAATTCAACCCAAAAAGTAAAAACAAAGCCTAGTTGGAGTCTACCTAGTTGTGATCTTTTTGGCAGTTCTATATGCCCATAAGATAGATGGTAACTTTTGATCCCAATCAGAAGAATGCGTTTCCGTTACTTTATTCAGAATTTTACACAAAATTCCGTTTGCCCGTTCCGTAAGCCCATTCGCTTTAGGACGATATGGAGTGGTTTGGCGATGTGTAATGGAGAAGTATGACAACATAGCCTCAATGGTCTGATTAAGGAAATGGGTTCCCCTATTGCTAACGAGTTCTAAGGGACATTCATAACGTGTGATAATGTTTTGGAATAAAAACTTTGCTCAGTCTTAGCATCGGTTTTAACTGTGGCTTCAGCCTCTACCATCTTCGTAGCATAGTCCATGGCAACAAGAATGTAACGTCGACAAGTTTTATTCAATTGATGAATCAAAGTTATTAGTAGAACCCACAAAAAATCTACTGACTTTCTTGAAAATTTGAGTGAAGAATCTTTTGAAAGATCACCCTTTCACACCGATCCTAAAACAGATGATTCAAATCAATGTGATCCGATTTGTGTAGAGCACAGGGGAGACTTCACCTATGAATTTAAAGGAATGCGACATTACAAATCAATTATTTTGTGACTATTAACCATAGTCCGATTGTGATTCAAAACCCAATTCTTGAAGTTGATGAAATCCTAGCAAGATTTGGTATTGTATCAAGTGACAATCAGGAACGATCCATTACCAAGGATGTGAGTGTCAATACACTCATTGATATGGTGGACAGTTCTACCCAAAGTCTTGAAATGGATGATCAAAAGCTTGTCGAAGATGTGTCAGAACTAGGCCATTGATTCCCTAATGAACGTTTTGATCTCGCTAAAAGTGTTCCCAACTTTGATGAGTTGGAGTACCATGTTGGAAAATCAGGAGCTAACCTGATCATAATACTGTGCAACCTTCATTAGTTGCTGGCGACTCCCTCTATGTTAGACCAGAGCCTATTTACTTATTGAAAACCGATCACTACGATTGAGAGAGAGGTGATAAAGCTAATATTTTCATACGAAAATTCATGAACTTCTCTTTCCTACATGGCTTCTCACATTCCAAGGATTGGAAATTGTTATTTCCATTATACTTGACCAACAAAGCTTGAGATTGGTATGATAATGTTGAAGCTTTTGAAATCCATTTTATTGATTTGTGGGATACATTGGTAAAAGCATTCTTGGATGAGTTTTCACCTAGGATGAATACAACGATTGCTTGTTACCATTTGGTAACCATCAGACAATGTGGAGATGAGTCTGTGGGAAGATATTCTCATAGATCTAATCGGTTTGGGCAAAAGCACATATCTATCTATGCGCTTCCAATTGAATTTATATTGGATTGCTTCATAAGTGGATTGCAAACAGAGACGCAAGTCCATGTGAGACACGGGCATCCGACTAGTTTGGATTATGCAATTAGAATTGCATCCCAACACGAAAATGCTCTGATTGATACTCGTATATCCACATTCTATACCAACCACAACCAATCTAGAAACAATCAGTTCCTAGTTGAGTCAAGCTTGGGACCAAATGTGAAATTAGGAGTGGATTATTTCCATTGTCAGAGACATCAAGTCCATTGTGTGATATCAAAAGACCATAATTTGACTGAAGGGTTGGATGCTAACACTCGACTTGAAGATGATTGGGAATGGAAGCCAAGAGCAAAACATAAGTCTTGACCTAGGAGTTCATCCCGCCTCTAAGGTCGGAAGAAAGTGACTAACCCCGAACGCTACCAGTAGTATAACTTACTACTTTAGCCAGCCAGTAATTCCACAACATGAGGTAACCAACATTCTATTGGCCGGTCCAAGGGAGTAATCTGTTGCTGCTTATCTTGAAGACATGTTGATGTATGGCTTTTGGGTCAGCCTAGGATGCTATTGACTGATCCATTGGTCTTTGTGTAACCAGAAATGCTGAGTTCGAAGAATGGGGACCATTCTTTACCCGTGAAGGTTGCCATTGTTTGCGGGGAAAAAGACCCCTTTTTCAGGTTGTTTTTGAAGGAAAATCATCGCCGGCGCTATTACGCCAATGGGGAACTGCTCAAAACTGACGCGTAAATGGCCCATTATGGCCGGGTGCACTTTTATTGAAACTCTGTCTATTTCTTAATTTATGCTAGTATTTATTTAAGAGGCCTATGCCCCTAGTTCCCGGGTTTGTCGGGGCTAGGAGGTGCCAATTCGTCTTAGAAACTAGTTAAATGGCAATTTTATTCACCGTAGGCCACTTTAGTGATTTAAAACCAAATTTGTGGCTCAGCCCTTAAGTTTGGCCCAACTGCCAAAAAGCCCCTTGGTGCCCATTCATGAAGAGGTGCACCTCTTTGGGCCTCAGCCCTCTCTAGCATTAGAAGGGGCAGCTTCTATGTACCAGCATCCATTGTTCATTGTTCATTTTAAGAGAGAGAGAGAGAGAGAGAGGACTTGTGTGGAGAAGCTTGGAGAGAAATGGAAGGAGTAGATGCTGTTTTGCTTGGTGCCTCCCATCTCCTCCACTTCCAATTTGTGCTCAATCCCATAGAGACTGCCGGGTGCCTTCCACTCTAAACTTTGTTCATTTTCATTGTTATTGATTTGCTTCTTATTCTTTAGCATTGTGTTTTCACCATTTCATTTGTGGATTCAGATTTGGTATTATTTGTCTTTGCTACCTTTAACCCTGTGTTTGCAGGACATTGTGAGGATTGTACTTGTATATCTTCCCTATCTCTGACATTTGCTTGCAGGCTTGTGAAAAAGTTGGAAGCTTTGTTGTCTCATTGGCAAGGATTTTAGCCTGAAAGATTGATCCTTTATTGTTATCTACTTGTTAGTAGTATTGTCATTTCTGTGTCTGCTTGAATTTGGATTGTTTACAAGCATTAACAATTTATATGGAGAGACCTCTTTGAAAGTATTCATGAGCTCTGTGCATTGCTGTCCAGGGGGGTAGAGTATTGGCAGGTTCTTTCAATCATATCTGTCTCGGACTCTGTCCATTGTTGGGGTTAGCAAACCTGTAGAAGCCCTGTCAAACTGTGTGTGTGAAGCAGATCATAAGCCATTCTGAAACTTGGAAATCGTTGGTTTCTCAGCCTGCTTTATTTCTCGGTAGGTTGCCCTAGGTTGCCCTTTCTTCTGACCTGTGGCCTATTCTGTGCTTGTCCGCTCCCCTCCTACCAGCGACCCTTGCTGCCAACGGATTTATCTGTGACTGCATCCCAGCCTATTTCACATCCTTTTCCTTCCTGCGACCATTGAGGCCCTTGCTCTGTTTGCGGTTTTGCTCCCAACAGTCCTTACCTCTGCCACCTGCCTATTCCCTGCCCTGCGGCCTGTCTAGAGCCACGGCTGCCCAATCCTTATTCCTGTCTACGTGGAAGAGTCCTCACCTGATTAGCAGCCCACTCTTCGGACCGCGATCTGATAGCTGTGAAGGGTGCCACTGTGGTATGCTGCTCCTTCTTACAGTTGTTGTGAACAGGCAGTTCTCGAAAGAGTTAAGTCTATCACTAGTCCTACCTCTGCTTGAAATCCACCTTGAAGACAAGTCCTGGAAGTCGTTGATGGCTGCTTTGAACGACTGTCATTACTAGAAACATCAGCCTGCTCTGAGTGGCGGATTTATGACTGAAGGGCCTGTGTGAAAGGTCTACCCACTGTTGTGTTCAGAAGAACCGTATCAAAAACCCTAAAGAAGCACCGTAATCCGCAGTGTGAATTATTCCACACAAGTCATCTGAGGGGTCAATGAGGCATACCTACTTTGAGTCATTCTGAATCTCTGTTCCATTCACTTTTACAAGCTTGTATCTCCAATGTAAAGTGTAATGGAAGGTATTGCCTTGATATGCTTACCTTTCTTGAAGGTATTATCTTTTAGTTTTCTATAAGCCCTGAACGGAAGTTCTTTAAGACTCCCTAAGGCCTAAGAGCTGAAGCTTTGTCAATCACTTGCAAGCGATGAGGTGTGTCTCATTCCATTTCCTTCTCTTGGAAGATTATGATCACAAGGAAAACTGTCTTGCTGCCTAAGCACCCGTCAAGCTATGAAGCCTTTGAATGTGAGTGTTGTCACTAGTACAGGTTTCCTTGTCAATCAGCCATACTAGCCCCAAACACTTGTTAAGTTCTTGCTGAACCTCTGAGCAAGTGAATATAGTGTTGTTCTACTCTTAACCATTGTTAGATTCTTGCTCATAAGTTGACTCCATAGCCCAATTGAGGAAAGGAGCCAATTTGACTGTTTGCTGCATCCAAAAGGGAGTTCAGCGTCTATAGTATCTTCTTGCTACTTTAACATATTTGGTGAGGACTGATAAGTAGAAGTATGGCTTTTTATAGTGAAATGGTTCTTGTCCATTTCAAAGTTCCTTAGGCTATCTGAAAATTGTCGGTAGACCGTTAGTAATTTGCCTTGCCGATTGCTCATTATTTTGTAAACTTCGACATGTGTCTTCATCGAGTTGGTTAGCTGATTTGTCCACTAAATCCTTGTCGAAGAATTCATTTGTTAAGCTAAGATCTTTACTTGGAGTAATTGGTAAGTGTATCATAGTTTCCAAAGCTAGATTTGAGGAGTGAAAAATTGCCAAAATTGGCAAATCTAGCTTAATTATGCAAAGGAAATATGTATATTGGTGGGGTCACGTGTGAATCTACTCAAGAATAGGTCTATCATGCTCATAGGATTGGTCAAGTCTTTTTGTTGATGATTCCTACATTATAGGACCAAATCCTTGAATTGATGGAGTAGGTTGATCAACTAGCCAACAACATGGCAAAACTCAAGGGCTAGGCTAGAATGGCAAATTAGGGCAAAAGTGCTCAATCATTTTCATTATTACATGGTGGATTTTCAACTAGCTCGAAATTGGGAAGAGCTTTTCTATGTACTATCACCTCTCCATAGTTATGCCTTACAAAAGTTTTGAGAGCTAAGTGGCTATCTCGACTTCTACCACTATGTACTTTGTTTCTTTTTGGATATAAATGAAATCTAAGTGTTCTAAGTTTTATTTGTTTTCCATAAGCCGTACTGGAGGTCATACCACACGTGTGGGGGATGGATCTTGATAATGAAAAAAAAGTTATGATTGCTCTTCCTTGATGTGTGTTGAATTGCCAATCTAGATCTTGATTTTTGATGTCTAGTTTGCATTCAATAGTTAATCAATCAACCAATCTCTCTTGTGAGTCATTGTTAGGCTTATTTAAGTTCCTATTGTACTTTGACAACTAACACACTCGTTGATAGAATATTTTTGTAAACAAACTATGGTATTTCATATATTGTTTTTTGTTACTAGGTGCAATGGAGACTGCCTTGAAATAGTAGCAATCCTGCTCCCTTGAAATTATGCTTTTTGGAAGGAAGGCTTGTTGTAAGCTGAAGCTTCTTAGAGAAAATAGTAGAGTCCAATGACATGTCATTTTCAAATTTGAATGCTATCATTGAAGTCAATGTTAAATTCACATCCATGGTCCCCTTGACAAGCCAAAATAACATCAAGGAAAATGATTAGTATACCCTCGAAGAGTCAATGTCAGCACAATATTTAGTTATCGCTACAGACACACACTTTAACGACATCAACACTAATACCACATTCTCATTTGATACGCAAAAAGAAAATTAAATTAAAAAAAAACTAGTGCAAGGGTCTCACTGTCATCTCTTGACTTAGATATTTCAGATGAGAAAAGCCAATGACTTTACATCTGTTTATACTTTTTTAGATTCCTCTACAAGCTCATGTTGCAATTTTTCTTGAGTGGGATCAAGTACCTTATGGAGAAATGTCATGAAATTTATACTCAGGTTGTACATTACTAGTATGTGTTTCAAATCAAATTAGCTTTTGCCATGTGTTTGTAAGCCATTGGGTTATCTCCCCAACCAAATAAAAGAGATAAAAGAATCAGTAACAAGATCATTTTGATTGGAAAATAGACTTGAAATTAAGAAAATTTGATGGAATGCACATAGGTTGTAGTATAGACTCCATTGAATTGAACAAGATAGGGACATGTGACATCGTTCAAGATGATGTTTTATTTATTTTTCCTTTTGGTTCATTATAAAAAGGGATTAAATTTTTGTTATCTTTTAGCAACACATTTAAGTTATTCGTACTATTTTGTAGTTTGTATACACATTCCATCACTAGTGGAAAATATGAAAAAATAAAATTGATTCTTTTTCTAGTGGATTTCAATTGTTGTACACTTTCTGTCTCTCTCTCTCTCTATATATATATATATATATATATATAATTATATTTCCATTCATGATCATATATCATTATTCCCATTTCACCTTCATGCTTATATGTTCCTTAACTTCTAAACTAGATAAGAAGGAAAACAATTAAAAAAAAGACATGAGCAACTCCATCATTTACTTTGATGCATCAATTTCATCAACTGAGTACATAGGTGTCAAAGACTATTACCAAACTCATGTTGGTGACACGTTGTATGATCATGTGAGTAATTTCTATCAAGATTCCATTAGAGTCATACTAATCTGGCTGATTACCTTGGTTTTATTCTTATTTAAATCTTTAGATTTTGGATTTTGTAAGAACAAGCTAAGAGTTGGTTTTAAGTGGTTATGCTTAACCTTGGAACTTTAAATGTTTTTTTATCTTGTATAGGAAAGTTGTTAATACCTCTTCAAGAGGTGAATAATTCTTTTAATCTCAATGTTTAGAAAAAAAAAAATTGATAATTTGGTTGCTATGCTTATCTCCCCCTGCCCGTTCACCTTTGTTGGTTACATTCAAGGCAATTTTCTAAATAAAAAAATTTGATTGCATTGTTCTTTAGGCTTTGTCCCGCTGATAGTATGGACAGTGCTGACAGCCCGCGCAGCTTAGAACTCAGAGGGGGGGGGGGGGGGGGGGGAAGACTTAGTTTAAAAAAAAAAAATTGAGCACCTCCTGCTCAGTTGGCGCTCATGGCATGAAACTCCTCGGGAACTAGAGGATGAATGTTTTAATGTTATTGCACAATGACCTGCAAGTACCATCAGTACCCACAGATTGTAGCTTCTCATATGTTTGGGGGAGGGGGGGGGGGGGCGTTGGGGCTTTAGAGCACGGGCCACGCGTGGGAGGGGTTTGGCCTTGGTGCCCCCCAACGTGTGACGCATGGCCAGTGCTCAGGTGCCCGCTAAAATCGGTGCACGAGAATTTTTGGCAGGGGGGGCCGGGCAGTGGGCCCCCACGGCGCGGAACTACGGTCCCGGGTAGGGTGGGTGGCGCGGCGCCGGACAGCGGTCTCGGGTGGCGCCGGGCGGCCAGGGATGGCGCCAGACAGGGGTGGCGCCTGGCAGCCGCAAGCTGGGCAGTGGCGCCGGGCACCCAGGCTCACACACACACACACACATGCAAGGAACTAGGTAGGTTTCTCTATATATCCCCTCCTAGTTCCCTTGCAAGATTGCTTATGGAATAAAAACTGGCTGCTTGGACACGTGGCGTCCGGGAAGCCAGTTTTAAAAAAAAAAAAAAAACATGCGGTCTGGAGGGCACCGGGGCCAAAGGGCCACCGTGCTTGCAAGATGCGAGCGGGAGAGGGGGGAGGATAATAACTCCCCGAATTTTGAATTTAACCACGTAGTTGGCACCACTGGCACCTCTGTTCAGAGCAAGAGGGAATTGGAGAGCGCGACGCCTGCTCGGGTGAGAGTGGGGAGGGGAGTAACACCTCCCCCACAAATTTACTTTTTTGTACTCATCTTGGTTGATTTGACAGGGGAAGGGAGTGTCGCACCTCCCCACAGCCCTGTCACCACCCACTATGCTAACCTAAAGTTGTGTTAAGAAATAAAACATTGTGCTAAGTCTGAAACTTATTGCTTCCAAGATTGTTAAACCATACTAGAAGCTAATCTTAAGAAAATCTTGGAGCCCTGTCCTTTTTGAGCCATACTTCCTCCTTCCTCCTCCTTGTGTACTTGCAGATCTCCAAAGGAGTGGAGAGAAATGTGTCAGAAATGGTAAACTCCTGCAACTTTGTCGCAGCATGAACAAGACATGAAGGTCGAACGAGAACAATTCGCGATAGTCAACATGTCATTGTGAATTTTAAACACACCTCCAAGACCACAAAACAAAAAGAACGAAACAAACGAAGAGAAATCCTTCGCGCTGCCAGCTGGCAGCTCAATGGGCTTCATGCCTAGCTGAAACGAATAGCAACGACGGTGAGTAACTAACTAGTTGATTAACGTTAACTAGTCTTGTGATTCTATGTTTAGCTATCTTGTAAACTCCACATAGTGGAGGTATAAACGATCCTCTCTGGATCATAACAGAAGATTAGAGAAAAAAGAAGAGAGAGTGAATACAGAAATCTATAAGAAACAGAGAGAGACGTAGCGAATAGAGTAAGAAAGCAAAAATACCATAGCTGTGCATGAAAGTCTGCCAACGAGCAGAACACAGCGAAAGAGCAGAGAGTCATTTCACCAACGAGTGAGACACTGACGATCTTGCTCTAGAACCAAACTGACAATATAGTCGCTCTATTTCGTGTATCTCTTGGCCTTGTGCTGTGTCTCTTGATTGCTAAAATAAAAAATGTTTTGTGATGCTTAGTCGAGTGTTTGGGAGCCCGTAAGAGCTTCCACACGAAAAGAAAATTCAAAGACAGAAAATTGTTCGCGAATCAAAAGAGAGAGGATGAACATGATACATAACAACTTCTGCGACAAGCTGTGCTACTTAGGAGTTAGAGAGAGGAAAAAGGGCTAGAACTGAATTTGATAAATCCTTGGGGTCCATGGGCCATGTGGCTACCACATGGCCTTTCTTGGGCCCCACATGTCCCTTTTGCATGAGGGTGGAGAGGAGCTTTGGAGAGGGGTAAAAGAGGTACGTTCACTTCCTTTCCCTCATTCTCCCAAGTTGTTTTAGAGTTTTGTTGCTTTCAAGTTGTTTCTTTCTTAAGGCCTTGTGCTCTAGCTATTTCCTTTTTACAGTTTTTACATCGTCACTCTTCGTTTTCCCTCCAGTTTTTTGTCAGTTATCGTCTTTGTCCATGGATACCCCTATGGATGAGACTAGAGCTCCAAGTCCCGTTGGGACTTATATGGAGAACATGATGCGTGCCATTAATTTGTTACAACAACAAATTGTGGACATGCACTCAAAACATGAACGGGCGCAGGCCGAAATTTGGGCTATGTCCCAACCGGAGAAAAGAAAGACAGACACCAAGATGTGGTGTTAGTCTGGTTAGATCGATGGACATCATATTTTTCCATGCACGATCTACCAAATAGCTCACGTATTTCGACAACTATCATGTTTTTACATGGTAAGGCGTATTCTTGGTGGCAGGATCGAGAGAGAGAGATAGAGAGAGAGAGAGAGAGAGAGAGTCATGTTTTAATTTTTTTTTGAATCGACGCGGGCATCGAAAAATGCGTCGCTATAGGGTCGTCGGAATTCGTCGCATTTAAAATCCGTCGGAATCCAACTCTAAGCCCAAAACCGACAGCCGACTAGTAAAAACATTTTTTGGAGAACATGCCACGTGGATGTCGGATTACAACGGCTCCGATAGAAAAAAAAAAAATTCCATTTTAAATTATGATACGAATTTTTATTTCAGTGTGGAGATTATGACAAGAACTGCAAATATACTATGTATGGCATATAGTACTACATAGCAATTAACCTTTTACAATCGTTTCAAACACGTAGAATGAATATTTAGATCAACTATGATTCACAATATTAATCAAGTCACTAATACACTACAAACCCATTCGTTGGTATGGAAACTAGCATAATTGCAATCAAACATACTCCAATCGACATGAATTTGAAGTGCATACGAAAAATAAATATCTCCAATCTCTTGAAGAGTAGTTAGTTGTTTATCAACACATTGAATTTTATTTCTATCAACATTAGGGGCCATAACAATATCATGATCACAATTTGTGTACTCACATGCATCAACTTTCTGTTTGACGTCAATTAATCAAATAATAAAGTACAATTGATGGAAAGTCATGAATATGAAAGGCCGGATAGAGCCGACATGGCAGGAGTAGCTACTGTTATACATATTGCGGTCTTGATTCTCTTCCAAGCCCCAGATCAGCTACTACAGATCTGTTGTAAAATTTAAACTTGTAAACAACAAATAATGTTGAATAAAACAACAACGGAAATTTATCTACTAATAGCATGCATTCTGATATTGCAGGTCATACACATTACTGAACGGAACATTGAGAAAATTGCTTCTATTATCAAAGCTGAATTTACAATACAATTCTTGAGCGCTGTCTGATTTCTAGATCAGTGCATTGGCGCGAGAGAGATGTTCTCTTCTCATGAATGGTACGACTAGCTATTGCTAATCTGTAAACTCACTCTGGAGCTATCTCAAACTGTCTGTCTGTGTATCCGTGACTGTCTTCTGTATCCTTCATTGATCCCTTTATGTGATCAATCCAGGGAATCGATTAAGTTAGAAGATCTAATAAAAAGAAATGCATTACCCTTAAACAAAACTGATTCCAATTTTCTATCGTTGTCCTCTGTGAATCATCCGCCTTCTGTCCGTTGCGCAGTGCCTTCACGCTGCAAACCTTCGCCGTTTTGCTTTTTGCAACTTTAAGAGTAGTGTCGCCTTTTCAAGGGCACCTTTGTTTATGCCAAAAAGACACCTTAGGGATTTTAAGGGCACCTTCGCTTTTCAATGTCACTTTTCTCGCAAATAGGTGAAAAGGCCAAGGGTAGGGCATTTTGGTGACAGTGTCGCTTTTTCTCGAAGGGCGAAAAAGCCGACATAAGGCAAAAACTAAATCTAAGGGCAATGTCCCTTTTTAAGGGTAGGCGAAAAACGCGATTTAAGGACAGGAACCATTTTTAAAGGCAGGTGTCGTTTTTTCCCAAAAGGTGAAAAAAGCGAAAGGCAAAAAAACTGTGGAAAAAACAGCAAAGGTAAAACTAGGAAAAATGCTAAGGCTTTGAAAGATAGAAACTCTTGGATTTTTCAGCTCTCTCTCAAAGTTGGTATTTTTCTGATTCCTAAGCTTGTGCGCTGCTTCTCAACCTTATCAAGAGGCTTCGTGAAGATATCAGCCACCATCTGTTTCATTGGAATAAACTCAGTCTTCAGCTTGTCTTTCTCAACCAGATCTATTATTAGATGATATCTAATAGCAATGTGTTTCGTCTTGGAATGAAACACTAGATCCTTTGTCAGATGAATGGCGAATGTGTTATCCATGAAGAGTAGCAGCGTCTCATTGGAGTTCTCTCCCAGTCCATCAAGGAACTACTTGAGCCATGTAAGCTCGTTCGCCATCTTGGCTGCTGCAACATACTCTGCTTCGTAGGATGATTGCGCTGTTATAGTCTGCTTCCTACTGATCCATATCACAGTTGCACCAGCTGCTATTGTGCATCCTCTTGAGACGCTCTTGCAGTCATCTTTCAGGGATGCCCAGCTTGCATCGTTGTAGGATTTGATCTGGAATCTTTCATGTTGAGAGAAGCATAGCCCATAATCCTTCGTCTATTGAAGGTATTGTAGAATCCTCTTGGATATCTTCTAGTGCGTAGGGCGTGGATTGGTATTAAACTGGCTCATTTTGAAAACTGCATAAACGATGTCAGGGCGTGTGTTATCTGCTAAGTACATGAGCGATCAAATTAACCTCCTGTAGGGCACGTTTTGCATGGCTTGCTGCTCTTCTACATTCTACGGGCAGTCTTGCTTGGTCAGAATTTTTCCAGCTACCATGGGCATATTAGCTCCCTTGCACTCTATCATTTGAAAATCATCAATGATTTTCTGGATGTATCTTGACTGGTGAAGATACAACTTCCCTCCATCAAGATCTCTGTCAACCTGCAATCATAGGTAGCATCTTGCTTCCCCTAGGTCTGATATTTTAAATTGTTGTAAAATATCATGCTTCACCTGAGCAATCAGCTCGTCGCTTCTAGACATGATCAAAGTGTCATCCACGTAGACTGCTATGATTATGATTTCTCCATATGTGACCTTTGTATAGACATTGTAGTCAGCCATCAACGGTTGAAATCCTAAGGATCTGAGAGTGTGATCCTTCTTCTTATACCACTGCCTAGCAGACTGCTTCAGTCCGTATATGCTTCTTTGCATTTGGCAGGCGTAGTTGGCAAAGCGTGAGCAAATGAATCTTGGTGATTGGTCCATATAGACCTCTTCATTCAACTCGCCATGTAGGAAGGCGGTCTTTTCATCCACTATGTCAATCTTGAAATTGTATGCTGCTGCATATGCAAATAACAAGCGTAAGGATCAATGCTTTACGATTGGAGAAAAGGTCTCAGTATAGTCAACACCATACTTCTGAGAGAAACCTTTCACCACCAATCTGGCCTTGTATTTTGATACATTGTCATTTTTTGTATATTAAAAATCAATTGATTGACATCAAAAGACCATTGACTACTTGAAAACATATATGTACCTGCTCACATTGTTGAGGACTGTCCAAAGCTTGGTGGAGTCAACTTGTAATCATAAATGATTAGCTTAAACCATTCTCTCTGTTCCTATATAAACAAGATGAACGTGAGAGAGAAGGTTGCATTGAGTTGCAAAGCATTGGTAGAGAGTTGATGTCAAAGTCCGCTAGTAAGCGAGACCAATTAATGAGTTAGAATTCATAAGAGACAAAGATTTCCTTGTATCAATGCGTTGTGCGGTATGCCAAGCAGCACTCACAAGATTATTTGAGAATATAGATGCTATTTGCACATCTTCTCCCTTGTGTATAATCTTGAATGCCTTTATGCTCGTTCATTGTTTATGTATATTTAACTATCATTAAGTTTTTTTTTGTACCTAGGCTCGTTGGTTGAATGATCATAAAATCAATACTAGATAGCCAGTGTTCGGAAGAGGATAGATCTTCGTTCACAGTAGTAGCTGATGTGAAGAGTTCGACTCTATCTGAGCTTAATCATAGGAGTCAGATCAGAGAGCACATTATTAGACCTAGTAGGCATAGAGCACCTATGTCAACAATCAGATATGCAATATCAAGCATTCACCATAAGCAGCGGAAGAAGAACACACAATATCACTCTATTACACCACCTCATACTGAATGTAAAATGTACATATAAATCTCGAACCCTGATAGAGAGAGAAAACCTAGGAGTATACTACTAGATTAGCCTATGACTAGTTACAGCTAGTAATAAAGTACATCGTAAACAGTATTTTATCATTGACTTCTAACACTCTCCCTCAATGATAAAATTACATTCTTCTATTCCTAGTAGAGTACAAAACTTTACAAATTTAAATCTACCTAATGACTTAGTAAAAATATCTGCCACTTGATTTTCAGATTTATAGAAAACAAGATCAATGGCTCCATCAAGAATTTTCTCTCGAACAAAATGATAATGTATTTCGTTGTGCTTGGTTCAAGCATGTAAAACTGGATTTTTGGCAAGGTGAATGCAGCTTTGATTGTTGCAAGATATAGTAGTCGCATCCATCTGTGGTTGACCTAAATCCACAAGCAATCTCCGTAACCATACCGCTTCTTGTGCAACATTGCTAAGTGCTCGATATTCAGCTTCCGTCGAGATAAGGTTGTTGTAGGTTGCTTTTTGCTGCTCCATGAAACTACAGCTGTAGCATAATTGAATGTATGACCATTGGTAGATCTTCTGTCATCAATATTACCTACCCAATTGGCATCTGTATATCCTATCAATATTGGCGCTTCAGGCTGATCATATTTCAAACCAAAATTCAATGTCCCTCGAATGTATCTGAGAATACGTTTAGCAGATTTCTAGTGTGTTTGACTATGATCTTGCATAAATTGACTAACAACACCAACAACATAAGAAATATCAGGTCGTGTGTGTCTCAAATAAATCAAACTACTCACCAGCTGTCTATACAAATAAGCATCCACTCAGATTCATCATATGTAGTAAGCTTCGTATTGACATCCATAGGTGTACTCAAAGGCTTACAATCCTGCATATTGAACTTATAAAGCAAATCTTGTGCATATTTGCTTTGTGTAAGAAAGACCATGTTTTCCTTTTGCCATACTTCAATGCCAAGACAATAGTGCATCAATCCTAGATCGCTCATGTCAAAAGCATTGAAAAAATCTGATTTGATTTCATCAATTAAGCTCTCATTACTTCCTGTAATAATCAAATCATCCACATACAACACAATGAATACTATATATGAATCTTGCCTTCGAATGTAAAGAATAGAATCAGCATCACTCTTTACCATTCCCCTTCGCTTAAAGTGTTCATCAATGCAAGAGTACCACGCCCGTGGTGCTTGCTTCAATCCATAAATAGCTTTGTTGAGCTTACAAACAAGGTGCTCTCTCCCTGGCTCAACAAATCCTTGAGATTGTACTAAGTACACCTCTTCATCCAGCACTCCATTAAGAAAAGCAGATTTAACATCCATTTGCTGGATCTTCCAACCATAGAAAGCAGAAATAGCAATGACGGAATGTATAGTTACCATCTTAGCTACGGGTGCGAAGGTTTCCTATCAATACCTTCATGCTGCTCAAATCCTCCCACAACCAACCGTGATTTGTACTTGTTGAGTTGCCCATCAGCTCCATATTTGATCTTATATGTCCATTTGCAAGTGATAGGCATCTTACCATTAGGTAGCTCAACCAAGTTCCACGTCCTATTTTTTGATATAGCTTCCATTTTTGTTTCCATAGCTTCACGCCACTCTTCGTGCTCCTTTGCTTTATCAAAAGTTTTTGGTTCTTGAGCCTTGAGCACAGAACCCATTAGGGCTAGATTCATCTCTAATCTTGCAGGAGGTTTTTGATTTCTACTTGATCTTCTAAGCTCTCCCTGCTCACTAGATTCGTGAGTATCTCCCTTCTTTGCACCATCTGTGAGACCATTTAGGTACTCTCTTGGGAATTTTAGCATCAGGCTTGCCTTTTTTAAATGGATTTTCTGTATCAAAATCCACTTCCTTCTTGACCTGTACTTTCACTCCCTTATCAAAAGGTTTAGTGATTACTTCAGATTGTTCACCTCGGCCCATCTCGTCAAATGTAGCATCCCTAGAAATCACAAGCTTCTGTGCATTTGTGTCATACATCCTATATGCCTTGGCCTTCTCATCATATCCAAGAAAAATACACTCGATAGCTTTTGCATCCAATTTCCTTCATTTCTCATCAGGAATATGAGCATAAGCATCACAACCAAATACTCTCAAATGAGAAATATTAGGTTTCTTTCCAGTAACAGCTTCATGAGGTGTCTTACCTTCCACATATTTTGTAGGACGCCGAGTCAGGATGTGCGTAGCTGTGCTACAAGCTTCTGCCCAAAATGTGTTTGGTAGACCCTTGCTTTTGAGCATCGCCCTGGCAATTTCAACAATAGATCTGTTCTTTCGTTCTGCAACTCCATTTTGCTATGGTGAATAAGGTATTGTAGTCTACCTCTTGATCCCTTGATCTTTGCAGAAATCAATAAATTCTGTCGAAAAATACTCACCACCTCCATCAGATCTCAAAGTCTTGATGCAACATTCTGTTTGCTTTTCAACTAATGCCTTGAATTCCATGAACTTAGCAAAAGCATCGGATTTCTTGCTTATGAAATAAATCCAAATGCATCTGCTATAATAATCAATGAAGGTGATAAGGTAATAGTAGCCACTAAGAGATCTAGTCTGCATAGGTCCACATAGATCACTATGGACAAGATTTAGGATGCCACTGGCTCTCCTTGCTCCACTTTTGGGAAACCTCTCTATGTGTAGCCTTCACAAATTTTTCCTTCAAAAGAAATATCAGGCAATCCAATAATACCTCTTTTGAGAATTTGTAAACTTTGAGCACTAATATGACGGAATCGTTGATGCCAAAGATCACTTTGACTATCAACTATGCTTACCATAGCTTGGGCAAAAGATCTCGACATTTGTCGCTGTCAAACTCAACCTTGAGTTGTTGATCAGCCATTGTCACAACAGATAGTAGATTGTTAACTAAGCCAGGTACATATTGCACATTGCTTATCCCCTTTATCTTCCTGCTGGCTAACTTCACTGATACCACTCCAACTCCTTTAACATATAGCAATTTGTCATCGGCTTGTTCAACTTTATCACCATTGTGAGTTTTCTTGAGTTCTGAAAACCACTCTTTCCTTGAGGCCATATGCTTGGACGCACCACTATCAATGTACCAGGTATCCTTGGCTTCATCACTTGTCATTAATGCTGTAATGAACAAGTTTGAACTCTCACCTGTATCATCTTCATATTCATCATCATCATATTGATGTTGATCAACATAATTGTCTTCATAATAATCATCATCAAATTAATGTTGATCAGCATAATTGCCCGCTTGCCATTTGCCTTTTCTTTGTTCTATCTCCTTCTGTTTCTTGAAGCATTCACGCTCCCAATGGCCAGGTTTGTTGTAGTACCTACAATTTCAAAGTTTATTTTGCCTGGAATAGCTGCGTCCTTGACCTCGGCCTTGATTCCAATTGCCTCGATTTGGGCCATCATTGGATTGTTCTTGAAATTGTTGGAACAATCCATGATTTGAGCTTCCACCTCTTGATTGGTGTCTTCCACTACCAAATCTGCCACCACGTCCTCTCACTGCAAGAGCTTGATCAAATCCCCTATTGCGATGACTCAAGTTCTCTTGACGTTGTTCTTCTTGCAAAAGCAATCCACCTAACTCTTCATAGGTTGGAAGATTTTCCCGTGTGGCTATACTTGTCACAAACATTTGATGTGACTCACTCAAACTATTCAATGTCAACTGCACGATCTCACGATCATGTACTTGCTCTCCAACTGCTGCTAATTGGTCACGAATCTCTTTGATCTTCAGTAGGTGATCAGCAACAGTTGCACCATCATCCATCCGCAATGTGTGCAGCTTCGTCTTCCTCGAGATGTGTTTGTGGTCTCAAACAATGCCTTCAACGTATCCCATGTTTCTTTTGGTCCTTCTGAATCTGAAATGTAGGGAGTAATTGTATCTCTAACAGATAAGTTGATGACATTTTGTGCTTTCCATTTTCTCCTGTCAAATGCTCACTGATCTTCTTCAATCACTGGCCTTGTCTCTTCACCTGTCACGATCTCCCATAGCTCATTTTCCATCAAAATGTTTTTCAGTTTGAATTTCCAAACTGCATAGTTGTCGGCTCCTTCCAATTTGCTTGACTCATTAAGTACACTCTCGCTTAGAGTTGCCATTACTGGTACATTACTTCCATTGTCCTCATCTATGTTGGCTCTATCAACATTGCACTATGAGCTATGAACTTGCACTATCAACCTTGAACCATCAACTTTGTGGCTATCAATATCATCACTCATTTCATTGATTCCTCCTCATTTCCATGTCATTTCCCATACTCCATCATTCAAATTCATGTATCCCAATTGTCTTCCCTTCCTTGTGGCCTAAAGGTTTCATCATTCCTTTGCTGGAGCAAACACCACTAAGATTCATGTGCTCTTACAAAAAATGTGACTAAGATACAGGTGTTCTTAAAAAATGTAATTGTGTTCAGATGTCAATCTTTCAATCATTCATTTGATGTTCACATACAAATTTTGGTCAGATGTGTGGGTGGTTAGAAAGCACTTGTATTGTATTTGAGAAGCAGGGTTAAAGCAGGCGGGCCTTCAGGGAGGATGAGACTCTGGAGCCTTGGCTTAGGGATGAGAAAGGTCGTGGACACATATTTGCAATCACACGCACTCAGCCCCATCGCAAAGCGCTACGCGATCACCGTCTTGAAGCACTCGGCCCGAACCATCTGCCAGAACTACGCCATCAGGAATTCTCTGATTTCTGGATGCTCTAGCCGAATATTAATGGCCCCGCTTACAGCGTTTTATGAATGTGTTTCCTATTTCCGAAAATTGGTGAGCTCATTAATAAGTCCTTAGGTTACAGTTCATTTCTTTTCAATTGCTGCGTTCGTCCCTGCTCGAAATTTCTCACAAAAGGGCGTTACGTGACTGATCTTGATTTTACGCTTTTTAGGATCCGCTTATAAGGCTGACAATAGTAATTGGAGGTCTCACATTAATATTTATTGTAGTTGCCACTTTGATCTTTATTCTGGTTGTCAAATTGTCATTTAAATATCTGGGGTCGACGGACTATATTGTCATCTTACAATTATTGGAGGTGTCATATTGTCAAGTTTTTCCCTAGCTGTTTGCATCTCCTGGGTTAAACGCCTCAGGAGCAGAATTCCACGGGTGCTCGCTGCTACATCAGAAGGTATAAGCTGATAGGTCCTTTGGGTTACTATTATTTTGCCACTACTTGCAGAGCTTCTTCCAACCGAAACGAGATCCTTCAAGGGGTGTCGCGTGTTCTCTTACAAAGAATTGAAGGATGCGACTGCAGAATTTCATGAAGACAACAAACTTGGAAAGGGTGGTTTCGGTGTGGTATATAAGGTAATGTTACTGGACTTCCCAGCATTCTGAATCTACAATTTCATTACAGATCTACCCTTACATCAAATGATGGATATGTAGGGGACATTATCTGATGGGAGCGAAGTGGCCATCAAGTACCTTTCTCAAGGTTCAAAGCAGGGTAATGAGGAATTTATGAATGAATTGGCCTCCATTATAGCTATTCAACACAAGAACCTTGTAAAATTGAAAGGATGTTGCATACATGGAGAAGAAAGGTTGATTGTGTATGAATATTTGGAGAATAAGAGCCTCGACCTTTCATTATTTGGTAAGTCTCATATAAGGCGATTTTCGAAAAGCATGATATGAAGTCCATGTACTCACAACGGCTCTGCAGCTACTAGTGATTATGGAAAAAGAGAGGGAGAGAGAGAGAGAGGACTCTTAATTATTCCTTAGAGCCAAATGTTTTGGCGCAGGAACTTCAACGATGCGTGTGTTGGATTGGAAGACCCGATATAATATTGCACTGGGGATCGCCCGTGGTCTGGAATACCACCATGAACAATCGGAACCAAGGATTGTTCATAGAGATATCAAAGCAGGCAATATTCTGCTGAACAAAGATTTTCACCCGAAAATATCTGACTTCGGTTTAGCAAGGTTCTTACCTTACGATCAAAGCTGTATCGAGACAGAGCGAATGGCAGGAACCATGTATGTTGCTAATCCTTTTTGTCTTAGAATTCTTGGCAATTTTATGTTTCTTTCCCACGTTCATATGCGCCAACGAATAGATCAACTTAACTTTCAATGTCCAGTTTTTGTTCGCGAAAAGTTTTCAGCTATAGATATCATAATTGTTGTGGTTGTTGGTAGGGGTTATCTTTCTCCAGAAGCAATGAAGGGACACATTACTGAAAAGGCCGATGTCTTCAGTTTTGGTGTACTACTTCTTGAGATCATTAGCGGGATGAAGAAAAATGACACCCGACTGCAAATTGACACACAATATATTGTGGATTGGGTAAAGATCTCTCTCGATCTCTCTCCATATGTTATGTTCTTGCTCACTAATCTTCTTCTCATTGCTATGAATCTAGGCTTTCCAACTACGCGAGGAAGGTAGGCGTCTAGAGCTCCTTGATCACAAGCTTGATGGAGAATATGACGAGAGGGAGGCAATGAATGTACTAAACACTGCTCTGTTATGCGTTAACGAAGTTGCATCTCTTCGTCCAAAAATGTCCGATGTAGTTTTCATGTTGAACTTGTCTACATGCACTTTGACAGAAGAATGTCCTCTATAACGAGTCGGTAGTTTGGGGCACATGATGCACAAGGGTAGCTCACATATATCCAATTTCTATCTTTCAATGGAAAGATAGGAGAACGGAGGTGGATTGCTCCTATTTTGACTTACATGCTCTACTTTCTATTCCTATTGTTCCAAATTCTCTTATTGAGTGCTCGGAAAAATAAGCATCGTCTAGGAATGGAACCTCCAAATCTCCTCAAAAATTTACATTAGAGATAATAATGCATGATGTTAACTTCTTAAAGATTGATAAAATTTTGACTTTGTAGGAAATTTTATGTTTTGTGAAATATATGTAGAATTCTAAATTGTTTGCTTTTGAATATATAGGATGCATGTAGATCATTATAATACTTCAAGAAATCACGTGAAATTTTGAAACGGGGAAGTTCTACCTTTTGTAGGTGCTCGTCAAGCATTTGCACAAGTTTTTATATAAGTTATGTTTGTATACTTTTTAATGTGTGGCTAATCTTTAACCTTACAACACATTGTACCATGAAAATAATAGTTGGAGTGAGCTAGGTTGATGCCCACGAAACATAGTTGGATGCTAATGATCTTTGAAAACTATGAGTTTTTTTATTATGATGAATATAATTTTGCAGATCAAAAATAGTTTTAATTGATGCTATTCTTTAACAAGGTTAGCTACTATAATAAAAGGCAATATTTGAAAATTGTAGGTTTTAGAATGCAACAATTTTTTAGTTGAAGGTTTTCGAAGGCATTGTTTTTCAAAAGCTGACATCCATTGCAAGATGGAGGATATCAAAGGAAAACTTGAGGGCACTACTCTTATTTACTCTTGCAGCCAAACTTGAAACTCTCAAATGGTTGATGAGTGAGTCACTCTATTAGTAATTTTGAAAAAAATTCTCGACTTTGAGACAAATTAATTTTTCTCACCCTTAGTCTATTAGCATGTTATTTTTAGATGTTGGAGTGCAAGCATGTGTTTGATTTGCATTATAAAAATGGACCATTATTTAGCCCAAAATCTCTCTCTCTCTCTCTCTCTCTCTCTCTCTCTCTCTCTCTCTCTCTCTCTCTCTCTCTCTCTCTCTCTCTCTCTCCACCATCATTAACCAACTTCACTTGTGCATATTAATTGTATTTCATACTTTTATTTTTGCATGGCAATAACACTCAAAAGGTCTTCAAAGTGATCTTGCTTATTGCATCAACCACTTCTCTTCATTGTTTTATCCTTCACAAAATAAATGTATATAGATTTAGTTGTTTAAACATGATATTAAAATTGAAAATTTCAATATTTTGATTACCATATTAAAGAAAACGTGTTTCATTCACCTTTCAAACTAAAGTGTAAGTTCCCAAAACATTTTTTTGAAGGGTAATTTTAAAATTCTGCTAATCATTGCTACGCGTCACCATGTTCAAAATTTATTGATCATGGCTTAGCGACATTGATCTGCATCGATTAAACATTGCTAGATCATCAAATTAGCCAGTAGCATGAAATTAAAAAATGACTAGAATGATACTCATGAAATGTCATATGTGATGTAGCTCCACTAATCAATCCACCAAGGATCAATATCTCCATGATTAGCTAACAAGCAAGATGACATAACAAAAGCATCATTTGAAAGTTGTTTAAAAACATCATCTTCATCAAGAGTTAGATTGGTTTGCTTCTCACCTTGATCTCTCTTCTTCTTGAAGCAATCACTAGCAAAATGTCCCGACTCCACAATCAGATTTTAGCTTGGATCTATAATAATATTTTTCTTCTTGACAACAGCAGTAGAAGTCTCACCTTGATCTTGCCCTTTTGACCATTTTCTTTTGCCTTTGCCCTTGAACTTGCCATTTGAGAACATAGCTTCCTCCTCTCCAACTTGAGATGTAGAAGATGATCATCCTCTTGCTTGGAGTCTAAACTCTTCAGCCACCAAGACCCACCAAGACCTCATGCAAGTCCTCCATACTTGGCAATGTCTTCTGAATAGCAAAACTTTGCAGCAAATTAGAATGATCATCCAACAAGCCATTAAGAACAACTTGAACAAGCTCCACATCTTCACTAATGCATGCTAGTTCATCACTCAAAGCTTTAACTCTCAAACAAAAGCACGAGCACTTTCATCCTTCTTTTGAAGACTTTAAAAAATTTGTCTCCTTAGGGTTAGGATCCTAAATGTAGACTTCGACTCATAAACCTTCTTCAAGGTTTCCCAAGCTTCACTAGATGTTGTGCACTTACCAACTTTGTTGTGAAGCTCATTAGTCACATTCATCTTGATAATGTGTAGAGCTTTCTTTGCCCTCTTATCATATCTCAATTGCTTTTGAGGTGCCAAAGTTCTCTCCTCCACACCTACAAGAATATCCATCAACTCATTCATCTCTAACAAAGAGTCCATCCTAGTTGATTGAGGTAAGCCTATCATTGCCTTTCAACATGAAGCCACTTGAGGTTGTCATGTTGCAATGATTTGATCTTCTCTTTGAACTTGTTTCAATGCACTTAGAAATCTCTTGAAAATCAACAAATGAACTGAAGAAGAAATCACAAAGATTTAGAGCCTCTCCTTTTCTCTCCTCTAGCAAATCCTAGCACATAGAATGATGATTTCTTGATCACACTTGATCAAACCACAATATCATGAAATTTTACTAACTCCTAAAATTGAATCCCACTCTGGAAAAAGTCTAGAAACTAAAAAACAAGAGATTCTATCAAATTTAGGGTTACTCCAAAAATGCCAAACATTGAATCAAGCAAAAGCTATATGCAAAACACTACAACACCCGTTGTGATTTGCAACGTATAATCATGGATTTTTTTTTAACAATTGTGAGCTCCAAAACCTGCAAAATACATCAAGAAATATTTCTTCTAGCTGTTTTTGTCTCTCCAAGCTTTCACCTCTTGTGAAGGACTTTCTCACTTCATTCTAGAGCCTGTGACAAGCTGTATCCAGTGATCAAGCATGCAGGACTATCGTAGCTCTGATACCATGTCAACAATCAGATGTGCAATATCAAGCATTCACCATAAGCAATCACCAAATAAGGAGGCGGAAGAAGAACACGCAATATCGCTCTATTACACCACCTCATACTGAATGTAAAATGTACATATAAATCTTTAACCCTGATAGAGAGTGAAAACCTAGGAGTAGACTACTAGACTAGCATATAGCTAGTTACAGCTAGTAATAAAGTACATCGTAAACAATAACTAAGAAGTGTAACAATGAAGTTTATCATTGATTTCTAACAACCTCACTAAGCGTCATCTCGTAAACCCGATAGGACATATGTGATGCCTAAAGAGTGCCTTCACACAACAAGCTAAGTGGACTAAAGTCTCATGATTGGCATAAATTTTTACAAGTTGGCATGACATGTTTTTTGACGTTGCTTCAAGCTCAACATTGTGGATTACATTTTATAGCATGTCTTGTAATCTCATGATGATCTCTGCACATATATGTATCTCAATAACCAGATTGTTTCTCTGCATATAGTTTGTGCTTCCCTTGGTGTTGAGAGAGTTTTTGACAGAGGAGTTAAGGAGTGCAATCTGAAGAAACAAAACATTTCTATTACCAAAGCTCTGGTAGCTTTCAACTCTCAATTTGACGAAAAGACACGAAGTGAAAATGTTCGCGACACAGAATCCTTCGTGCTCCAAAGAAAGCGAGAAGATCAACCAAGTACCATGAAGTACTTGATCTGATATGGTGACATCGGCAGAAGAACTTTAGGACGTGGCTAATCCACCACTCTTGTAATCCATGATTAGTTATAGATGTTTAATCTGTCTAATCAGAAATGTTACTCGAAGCGACACAAAAGTGCGCGAAATATATATACCTTTGCTTAATGCATAATATATATAAAGATATACAAAAAATATAGAATACATGTCTTCTTGTGTGCAAGACAATTTTGTAAGAGGATCAACAGATCCAAGAAGTCCGCTAGTAAGCGAGACACTATTCATGGGAGAAAATTATTTTCTCTCACGCCAATGCGATGTGTGGGTCTGTCACATAGTGCTCGAACTCAAGAGAATCAATAGATGATATTGTAGCTATTATGCACATATTATTCTATATTTTGTCTGATCTTGGATGAATTGTTATCTGCTATTATTCGTGTATCTCATTTACTTGTTTAATCAATTTCGCACACTAGTTCAATCTTGTTGAATGTTGTATTAATCTATAACATAGATCAGCAGTGTCTGGCTACATTTTGGATGATTGTAGGAATGATATAGTAGGCAGTGACCAGCAATCATATCCGAACTCCACACAAACTGATTTTGTTCGAGCCGCTTCATTTCGTTTCAAGATAGTTTCGTGACTGTTTCGCGAATTGTTCGAGAGACTCCCATCAGTTCTGACCGATTTCATTCTCATCAGTGGTATCAGAGTTTGTCATAGTCTGACATAGCCGCAAAGCTATTAGATCCATTAGGCTAAGCATTCAAGACAAAGAACCATTAATAAGTGAGAACACAATTCACAACAATGGCTTCAATAAGCAGTATACAATCAAAAATCTGTACAAAGCATGGAAGGTTAAGACCTCACTTATACTAAAGGGAGAAGGAGTATTTCCCTGGGTAGATGGCACCGAGGAGATGCCTACAACTACAGGCAAGGAGCTACACGAATGGAGGGAGAAGAATGACAAGGCGGTAGCCGTGTTATCATCATCCATCGAGGATAACCTAACTCTTGACCTGGATACACTTTCTAAAGAAAAAGAGATGTGGGATACTTTACTCACAAGATTTCAGATGAAATCACATAGTCAGATCATGCTTCTCGAAGATCAGCTGACAAATTTGTAATGGGATGGTAAAGACTTCACTTCCTTCATCAAGAAGATGAAAGATCTGTTCCTTTCATTACATAATTCTGGAATAGAAAATGCAGTATCAGTAGAGAAACAACTTACCTATTTGTTAAGAGCTTTACCAAGATCCTTCCAGACAACCATAACGCTGGTAGCAAAGAATCCTACTATGACACTCGAAAAGGTAGTTGTCGAGATTCGAGAAGAACTCAAAGCTCGAGAGCACCTTGATCACAAGGATGCTTCTGACCAAGCTCTCTACAACAACAAAGAAAAGACAAAGAAGCAATTCAAGCCTAAGAGGGAGTCAGATCGAGGGCAGGATCGAGATCAGCAAGCAGAAGGAGCCAGCAAAGGCAAATGGAGGAACAAAGAAAAGCCGAAATAGCAGAGTGGAGACAAGAAGACATGCATGAGATGCAAACGCAAATGACATACTATCAATTCGTGTTGGCTAAATTCAAAAATTGAGTGTATCCATTGTCATAAGGAGGGTCATGCAGCCATGGACTGCTGCCAGAACCCAATAAACAAACAAGCTCAAAGCAGACATGACAACAATAATAGTTCGTCCTATGTTGAGGAGCCAAAGAGCTCAAAGATGGGCGAAGAAAGATCGAAACACGGAAATTCGACCGCCTACTTTTGTGCAGACATGTGTGCAGTATCAACCCCTGACACACAAGAGGTAATCCTTGATTTAGGAGCTATCTCACACTTCATTACGTCAAGACGGATCATGTCTGATTTTTGAAATGCAGATCCATCGAGATTTATCATTCTTGGAGATGGATCAAAGCATCAAGTGAATGGTTTTGGTTGACTATGGCTCAACACAAACGACAGAGACAGACGACTTGAAGATGTTTTGTTTGTGCCTACACTACAACTGGACTTGCTACCAGTGGAAAGAATAGCTGATGCAGGGATGCGTGTAACGTTCTCAGACGAAGCATGCAATATTGTTGATGCAAGCATCAATACATTGATCACTCAAGGTAGAAGAAAAAGCAACATGTATCACTTGAAGGTATGCCTACTTGCAGATCAAATGCATCAAACCCATGATGATTTGTCAGATATTCTATGGCACAAGAGACTATGCCATATGAATCCAATGACACTATATCAAGCAAGCCATCATGGAGCAATCACATGGGTGAGAATCTCAAATACAACCAGTTCGATGACCTGTGATGCATGTATGAAGGGTAAGATGTCACGTACTCCTTTTGTCAAGGACTCCAACAGAACGACAAAGATTCTGGAGCTAGTACATTCAGACATTTGTGGACCTTTCAATGTGATCTCAGTAGGAGGCTCAAAATATTATATCACCTTTATTGATGATTACAGTAAGTTTGTTAGAGTCTACTTCATTCACAATAAATCATAAGCATTTGACAAATTCACAAAGTATGTGAATTGGACAGAAAGATGCATAGGAAATAAGGTGAAGCAGATCAAAACAGATTGGGACAAAGAATACATCTCAAACTGATTCACTGATTTCTGTAATGATTGATGAATCATTCATAGAAGAACTGCAGCTTATACACCGAAGCACAATGGTGTTGTAGAAAGAAAGAACAGGACTCTAATGGAAGCTGCTAGGTGCATGATGGCCTATTCGATCCAAGAGTGTTGTGGGCTGAAGTAGTAGCTGCAGCTGCTTACATTCAGAACAAGACAGGAAAATTTGGTGTTCCTCACACAACAACAAACGAATTATGGTGGAATAGAAAACCCAATTGAATTATGTATTAATCTATAACGTAGATCAGCAGTGTTTGGCTACATTCTGGAGGATTGTAGGAATGATATAGCAGGCAGCAACCAACAATCATATCCGAACTCCACACGAACTGATTTTGTTCGAGTCGTTTCATTTCCTTTCAGGATAGTTTCGCGATTGTTCTACGAATTGTTCGAGAGACTCCCATCAGTTCTGACCGATTTCATTCTTGTCACAATCTACAAAATCAGTGGTTTGGTGAGGCATGACGAATGTGACTCACATCATTTTTTTTTTGGGATGATTCAATGATCTTACTAATGCATATGTCATTGTTGTTTACTTTTCTTATGAAGATACATTTCATCTAAGGAGATAGCATTGGCATCCATTGAGGCGGCAAGACATCGAGACAATGCGTTTGATCGAGAAGAGCTTTCCCACATCCATTCTCACCATTCAAATGCATCTCGTTGTTCATTTGGTAGATGAGGCGGCCATTGCAGATACATCATGTAATTGCGTCAATTGTCTATTCTAAGTCCATCCTAGACTATTGCTATTGTGGTAATTACAATGTCCTTTCCTAACATTGATCCATATATTTTATTCAGACAATGTCCTTAGTCGTTGGATGTTTTCTTTGGAACGATTCATGAAACCATTGAAAGGCTTTGTAAGACAAAGACCAAGGCTTGAGGGTAGCATGGCGGAAGGATGGCTAGTGCAAGAGTCCATGGTTTATATCACGGAGATCCTTGCTCAAAACGATCCTTCTATTCCTCGTCTTTGGGATAAGAAGGATGATGAGCATGTCGTTGGGGAGGTTCCTCAAGGAAAAGGAGTGATCATGAGAATGAATGAGTCCTTTAGGGAGAAGGTAAATAAGTTTTGCATTCTCAATAGAGAAGAATTGCAAAAGTGGATTTCGCTACACGAAGAGGCCGAGGCTCATAGACAAACTACATAAAAGACAACCATATCCACCTAACCTCACCCTTCTACCCAAGGACATGACGCTTGATTGGCTATGTGATGCCCTTAGAGAAGTCTCAACAAACAACCAGGAAGTAACAGAGAGAGAGCAGGAATTTGCAAGGGGGTGCGATTCACACATTGTAAGCTATGATGATCATCATTCACATGTTAATTAAACCATTTGTGCGTGCAATTTTATACATGTTTATTTTTTTCCTAACACATTTTGTTCTATTTCGTTCAGTACAAAAGATACAATGCATTGTGAATGCATGGACGACACTTTTGTACAGAGTGCATTGACAAAAATAGAAACACATACGATTGTGGAGTGATGGCAAATTTTACCCAAGAGTGCAAGCAAGCACAACGGACACCGATTTACTCTCTTCTCAATTTGATTATTGAAGGACAATCAATGACATCCTCAAAGTTGGATTTAGGCAATTTAGCTTTTTCATATTTGACGTCAAATGGTTCAAAGCTATTTGCAATGGTCCCAATGTAACTGTCAAGAAAGATGAGAGTGGTTATTTTTCCGTTAACTCTGCCAACAAAGCGATTCATTTTCGATTTTTTGTATAGTATAAAAAATGTATATTGTGTGTATACCCAAGCAACTGTACATAGCTATGGATACTAATTACGAGTCAACGTTTATGGTAGCATCGATCAATTGCAGGTGTTCTTTCACCCCGATCGTTCACATTCCAGATGGTGGTACGTGATTCAAGTCGCTCCTCGAAGTAAAAGAATTTTTGATGATAAAGATGTCGTGGAGGACATGGCACTGCCAACTGATGCACCTCATGAACAAGATCATGATGACGGATTCGATGACACATTTTCGGATGAGGATCATGTGCAAGCTTCACAAGCTGATGATGATGTTGAGCGTGATGCATCATCATCCGATGGATCGACAACACATGACACACCTTTTTGATCTCACTCATTGTCACCATCGCCGTTAGCCTTTGAAGGTCAGCTTATTAGTAACGAAGTTGTAGGAGATGTTTGGGTAGAATTAGAGATAGACTCATTTGGTTGGCGGATTTGTCGCACGATAATGCAGCAAATGATAACAATGAACCACCAAATGGATAAGTGAGACAGTACGATGTATTTCAATTCATTATAATATTAATCATGTTGCTCATAGATGTGATTACACTTTATTAACTGACTAGTTGACATCAAACAAGAAGTCGATGCATGTAAGTACACAATTTGTAGTCATCATTTTTTTGTGATACATAAATTTATTTATTCACTTGTGCATATGGCAACCAATGTTGATAGAAAATCGACTTCAATGTGTTGATAGGTAACAAATTCCAAAAGTGAGATCCATTTACACTCTGTAATATGTCATGGGTTATACCGAGGGGCCTTTTTCTCATCAGTCACGGTATTATCCTCGGTTAGCAAAGTGTCCTGGAATGTCTCTTGGCCACCTTGACCCTCTCTATACCTCTTTATATCCCTCTCTATATGCCTCTTTATAACCCTCTCTATAAATGTTCGAAAAAACAAGTTAAAATTTGAGAGAAAGCTGGATTGATTTCTACCATAGAGTCGACGAAAAACTTCACAACTCCAATCCCTTCGATCTTCGTAAGCCTTGCTCTGATACCACTATAAGGAGAAGCACCTCCAAGATCCTAGTTAATACAAAGAAATGACAGTGGAGCCAAAGCACCCACCCATGTAGATGCTACTATGAATCTCCAATAGCATCTCCCTCGTCCCAGAGAATGGGATGTAGGTGTAAAGAGAGGAACTTGGCAATGAATTCACATAACTAGAATGGGAGTAGTGTTGGGAAACTGGTCGACAACTCGGACCTGGTCAAACCATCGGATCGAGATGAACCTACTGTTGCATGAAGGCAGAGTATCTAAGATGCAGGATCTTGAAGGTCAATTTTTTTTAAAAAATAACTTAAAAAAAAACGTAGAAAATTGGAGAAAAACTCAAGGAGGTTTCCCGAACACTGTTGTAGGTGGTGTTTTTCTGAGGTGAAGACTTGATTGAATGGTCGACATTCTAGAAAGTTTTCATTTCATAACCTCTTTTTATATTGCAAGTTGCAAGAAAACTATTTAACTCGTCCTATTCAATTCAAGCTTTAACAATAAAAACAAAAAGTGGCCAGCACAATGTAAAGAACAACGTTAAAATACTTTCATAATCAGTTTCTATGTTCGAAAACTACCATAAATTTTTTTATTTCTAAACAACTATTTGTTAACTAGATCTTGTTGTTTTCTACACCCTAATTTTTTTTTAACTGTCTTTTTTGACCCGTAAATTGTATTCCTAGTGACAAGAAGTGGTAGAGAATCTGAAGTCGATACTTGTATGATTGCGGCCCTCACATACTTCACTTTAAGATTGTGATCAACATGTGGCCTTGCAAACATCCAAACAAGCAATTACTCATTCTATTCCAAGTGATAGGAAGTGATAAAAGAGTCAAAAAGAAAAAAGCGAGCTTGTGAGATTGAAAGTATATCAATTAAATTTACTATAAAATTTGAAATCCATATTTTAAACCCAATCAACCAACCATGATGTCATCATGGTCCATTGAAACATAAAAGAAAATTTAAAGTAAAAAGTGCTCTCAACCATGATGTCATTGTGACATCATGGTTTATTGAAACATAAATAGAAAATCAAAAGTAAGTGCTATGGGCTAGTGAAGGATGCTGGCCAGGTAAGGATTGCCGAGGGAATCTTCACACTAGGGTAAGTGGCACATTGATTATGAAACCTCTTTGGGATTTCATTCCAATTTCTTGTATTTTTTTTCAAAGTTCTTGGTTTTTGGAAACTTTTGCCTTGTACATCCTGCATTTGAAATTTTTGTTAGCAAAATATTAAAAATCTATAATGATAAATTATTTTAAAAACTTAATAAACATAAGTGACCTACGGTTTATAAGGATCTACCTAAAGTACTACACACGTTTATTTCATATCATAATGACAACCAAAAAATTTCTTCCATATGATAATGACAGCCAAACAATTTCTTGCATTTTGAAAAACAAGTCCTGTTTGTAAAAGTCAAGTTCCTCTCAAGTTTTCTACAAAATCGAAGTATGGAGAAAGAAGCCCATTTCATTCCTATAGTTTGCCAGGTTTCCCCAACACTGGTACAGGGCATCGGCATCCTGTCCGAAGGGAATCCTAGTGCTATACGGAGTTCAGATTGCGCAGAACCTTGCTGGGGGGTATTAGCTAAAGCTGTTTACTTCAGGTCTTTACTTTCATGCATTAACAGATTGGTTTTTCATATACTTTCATGCATTAACAGATCATTGGTTTTTCATATACATTTGCTAGTTATCCACAGTTCATACACCCAGTTTTCACAGAGCTCAGAAACAATTTCCCAACTGCGAATTAGCCTGTTTACCTGAAGCTGCTAGCACATGCTTACGCTTATGTCTGATTGCATAGCTTCAAAATTTCGTCAACCTTTTCTTGCGCAAGAAAAATCTAGGATATAAATGAAGATGGCATTAAGAAAAAGGGTGGTTGTTAAGAAGGTATCCACAATCTTTCCGTCACGGAAGAAGCTCCCTGGTGTGTATTCACTTTCCAACTTTGATCTTGTTAATGCCACCATTCCCACATACATGCAACTCGTTTACTACTTCAATGCTGCCACAAATGCGAATAATGTAGCGGAACTCATGCAAAGCTTGAGAGAGGCACTGACAGAGACTTTGGAAATATTCCCTGTTCTAGGGGGCCGACTGAGGAATACAGATGGAGGTCGACTTGAAGTGGTGTTGAATGTTGGTGGAGGGATACCTTTTTATGAAGCGACTGCTGCAGCGAAGTTAGATGAGTGGCCAGATCTACGCGACTGCTCTATAGAAACTGAGCTTAATCCAGAAAACGTCATAATCGGAGATTTTAACTATGCACCTCTAGCCCGTTTTCAAGCTACAGTTTTTAGATGCGGTGGAGTGGCACTGGGTTTAAGCGGCTGCCATGGGGTTATTGACGGGAAATCCGCTACTGAGTTCATGAAAGCGTGGGGAGAGATCCACATGCGTGAACATGTTTCCCTTCAGCCATATCTAGATCGGTCCGTACTATCTGCACGGGAGCCACCAGTTGTGACGATCCCCATCCCCGGTGATATTGCGTCCCTGCATATTTCTGGAGAATCCATCGATCATATTCCCTGTGTTCCCTCAGAGACAGAAGGAACTTGTTCAGAAATTTTCTGTTTTCAAGAACATAACATCGATGAGCTGGTGCGTGAGATAGAGCAAGGCCCTTACAAATATGGCCGAGCTACAGCGTTTGAAGCGTTGTCTGCTCTAGTGTGGCTTTGTGTGACAAAGGCCAGAAAACTAGAGAGCAACTGTGAGACCAAATACATTTTCCCCGTCAGTGTTCGACGTGGTCGATGGCAACCTCTGCTTCCTGAAGGCTACTTTGGAAATGCAGTGATCAACTCCAGTGCAGTATCTACATCCGGTGAGCTGGTGAGGCAGCATATATCCTACGCAGCTCGTATGATCCATGACAGCGTGAGGCTAGTTGATGCAGAATTTCTCCGATCGATGGTGGACTTGCTAGAACTTGAACTCCGGGAGGGACGACTAATATCGATCCCTTCAATGGAAGGGATGTGATTGTTACCACTCTCGTGAACTTTCCCACTTACGATCTGAATTTTGGGTGGGGCCGTCCGTTGCATTTCTCTTTCTCTATGCCAAGTGATAGCGAGGGGCTGGTTTACATCTTGTCTGCTCCTCAGGGTGGAAGAAGCCGCCATGTTGCTGTATCGGTGAGAGAGGAGCATATGACTAGGCTGCTGAAGGATGAACTCTTTGTGCACTTTCTGTCAGAACTGAAGACTAGTGATGATCGCCTCCTGAGGGCAAAAATGTAAAAATGCACAAAAGATCAGGCCGCCAATCAAGCCTATCGTGAATAGTAGATTAAGTTTATGTGATCCTAGAAGGTAATGGAAGAGCGATCCTTATTTCGTGTATGTTGGCGCATTGAAGATACGTAGTCCTTTTTCACTTGTTGCTGCAGCCCACAAAGCAAAAATTAGTGCTTCTTTAGTTTGCTGCCGTTGCCTTGTAAGGCAACACCAATACTATGCGTTCATGTACGCCCTACCTGGGGCGTCCTTCCTCAGCGTGCAATCCGTTCTTATACTTTTTTTTGTTTTGTTTTTGCTGTAAATTTCTTTTGGATGGTGCCTGTAAAAAAAGGTAAATTGTTTTAATATGTGCACCTTTCGCATTCCGACATCCGGAAGGTGCATGTAAAAAAAAATCTGCCAGAAAATTTTTTGCTTTATAGATTCCGTTTTGTGAGGCTCCATCATTTTTTTTATTAAAATGTCAAAATCAGTCCATGAAAGAACTTTGTTAAAAAAATGACAACATTTTCCGTAGGATTGAAAGTGCTAGGAAGGTCACACATTAAAGATCTACTATTGTTAAAATTCACTACATCAAAACAAGGTAAAAAAATTGCGATGGTCATGTCACAGTCTTAAATGACCCATTAGAATCTTCATTTATTTCTTGTGAATAAAGGAAGGTGATCTATAAGTCATGCGAAACTTTGTCATCCGCAAGATTGAAAGTGTTGAAAAAAACAAGAATGTTGCAGTATACCATAAAGGCATTGCCACAAATTTCTTGACTGAAAAATTTGATTATTGATGTTGGTGTGTCATGCAGGAGCCTAGCGATGCATGCAACAAAGAGCGAGAGACACAGAGTTTTTGCAATTTATGAATTTTATATGAAGTTGCATCTAAAGTGTGGACACGCATGCAAGAAAAAGAGAGGGACATGAAGTTTTTGCTATTTACAACCTACATATAAAGAAGCATCTAAAGTATTGAGTTCTTTGCAATAAAGTCCTTAGAAATGTGGTAGTCTTTAGTATTAACTTTTGTATAAACTCCATTGAGCAACTTGAACACACAATATTGCCTATGCAAGACAATGCTAGAAAAACAAAGATTCCATTATAAATAATTGAAAAATACAAAACCCAGAGTGACAATTCATCTTTTAGCAATCATCACAATAGCTTACCGCTATTACGATAAAGCCAAAAAAAAATGTAACAAGTATGTTAAAATGTTATCAAATTTGTTTTGATTTGATGTGATGAAGTTCTTAGTCTTTAAGTAATTTGTAAGGTTATAGATATGTATTGCATCAACTACATCTAAGAGTAAGTTTACTCCTTCCATGTATTTTATGTAATAGTGAACTAAACTGGCAAAAAATCAAATTGAAAAATGGACTACAATCTAAATGTTGATGCAAAGATGACATGACATTAAACAATAAACTAATCGACTGGCAAATGATAATGCTATGAATGCAAAACCTTTCACACATATGACACAATCTCAAAAAATTATTAGGGTTTGTGTGTGTCTCAAGTTAGTGGGACCATGGTAATAATGTAAGGGGGGTAAGAATATTAAGAATTCTTTAGGTTAGGTGATCATACCAAGGTAAAAGTACACTCTCTTAACCACTATGTAATAGGTGGGCCATTCATTTGAGGGTGTTCCAGCAAGTGAGGCCGAGTTCTTGAATGCACCACCTATTACATAGCGTTTAACAGAGTGTACTTTTACTTGTTGACTAGTGAAGGATCCCATCCGATTATCACCTAGAACATGGAACCTGCAACACATTTGAGCTTCATTAGATTAAATTTCCAGCAATTATTTTGTAACTCCGGGATGGAAATATTGTAGAAATCATACAAGCAGCACAAGGCAACGTGAGAGTATTCTTGACCAACAAAGCATGCAACTTCTGGTACATGCCGATGTCGTTTTAAATTTTTTTCGTACAATATGGAAATAAGCATGCGACTTCTGGTACATGCCAGCTTCAAATTGGATAGGATTTTCAGTTGCTGCTTTCGGACTCAGATTATACTATATTTTCAGCCACGGTTTTTTGACTTGAGAGATGGAAATAATGTAGAGATCTGTTGAGGACACGGCAAGATGAGCAATCTTGACTAGTGAAGCGTTCTGTCATCCAGCACCTAACAATCACAAAAGACTTGAGCTTCTAGAATCTTGACTAGTAAAAAATGCTGCGATCACTTTACACAAGCTTTTGGAACATGTAATCTTATGCCAGTTTCAGATTCCAATAAATGTCCCTTTTAGTGTGGGATGGCATAATGTATGGATTCTGTGGGAACACGTCAAAATGAGACCACTTCATGTGGGCCATTCAGATATCACAATAACGTAATTTCATGCCAGCTTCAACCTCTTTTCCTCGGCATGGTAGCCTGCCCTCGAGATCTTTGATCTTCTGGTCATCAATGGCACTGGTATATTTTAAGACAATTGGTCCACCACCAAGAGAACGACAGGAATCAGAGCAAGGATAACATCTACCAGCCCTCTTTGAAATAATCAACATTTTGATGAGAATAGCTACTGGCCCCGGCTTCATCTCCACATCTGAGTGGTAAGATATGTATCCATCAATTAGCACAAAATTATATTTATCCCAACCAAATATACGACGTTTATCATTTTTGTTGTTGGCTTCATTCATAGCATGTAAGAAAGCGCCGCACTGCCCCACGTTTGTACTACAGATTCTGTGTTACGTGCTATTATTACAACTCAGGCAGACAATATGTTACATATTGATCATAGCATTAGGCCAATTAGCCATTATAGCTACAAAAATATAAGATGTATGGTATCATTCCGAAGTGATGGTTCAGTCACAACATAATGGATTGTTCTCAATTCTTGTGAAGACACTACATAAGTAATTGTTGTCAATTCTCGTGGAACTAGATTATAGGTTTATGATTATGCATGCTAGACATCCCAAAATTTATTATAATTTAAAACTAATTGGTCATGAAACTAGGTATCAATGATGAAAATCGTTTTTTATTACTTTCAAGTTACTAACATGAAACAATGTTAGAATTCATAATTAAATAGATTTTACAAATTGTTTTAATTTTTTATCAAATTCTAGTTATTATTCTACTTCTAAAATTGACTTAACATTGTGAAATGGTCATGTTGGACTTAATTCAGTCTGAATCAGAGGTCATAATCACTTTCACTAGAAGTTGTATAGACTTTAATGTATTTATGCAGACTTTGTGTTTATAATCACTCAATATTTTCAGGTGATGTGTGTTGTGGCTCCTGAGTTCACAACTATGTTGGTGTCACAGTTAGCTTCTATTTCTTCAATCATTAGTAAGCCTTTTCCTTGTCATCTTCTTGCATTGAAGATTATGCAACATTGGCCTTGTTCTTTTTGGACTCGGCTTTACGATTAAACCAGCATTCATGGACTGAATGGTTCTAGCTATGTTGGGATTAAACCAACATTCATACGTTGAATGGCTCTTTTTCTTGCAATGAATGCAAGCTATTTCTTAATGCCCTTTTTTGTTGCAGTGTAGACATTCCAAGGATGCTTTACCTATTTGTCCTTTTCTTAGGACTCTTGATGGTCTTGGAACTTGACTCGAAATTTTCTAGACATTGAGTTTGCCATCCTTTTGTTCTTGATAAATAGGGCTCTCTCTGAACTATTCACTTGCTTAGTGTCTTCCTTCATGAGCTTATCATCTGCTACAACTTTGGATGCATCTTCAAGTGTCATGGTCGGTGTTCTCATGAGGATCGTACAAGTGATAAGAAGGTGGAAGTGACTTGGCAAAATGTTAAAACTATTGGACTAGAGGTATTTGATGCTCATGATTTGTTACTGCCAACTGGAAAAGATTCCCTTCACTTTGTTGACATGTTGGTCTAGATCCTACCCGTCCCACTTCAGATTGAGAAGTTGGTTGTTCAAATGCAAGATTTTGTTCTAGGTTTGTGCTCATATACGTCTTGCAATCTTTACAAAACATTTTTGGCTTGTCTCATACTCTTCAGTTGTGATCATTATGTCTTCCGTAAGGGACAACATAATCAGTGCCAAAGCAACATTCCTTCTATCCCATTCTTTTGGTTCATCTTCATCCCTAATTTCTGCTCCATTGAAAACACTCCATAGTCCTCGACCTCACATCATTTGTGCTTCCAGATTCAATACTTTTAACCATCGAGAACTATGACAATCTTCTGATGCAGATTGGAGTATTTGATGCCTGATCCTAGATTCTATCTAGTGCTCAAGCCGCTCTAATACCATGAAAGAAAGCGGAGATAATGCCACTCAACAAGATCTAAATTGATTCTGAAATCGCACAAGAGCATAACCACAAGAAAAATTCAATAATATAGATAACGTTTGGAGAATAATGTGCAATTGCTTTTGTTTTTGTATTGGTTTCGTGATACATACATATGTCTTCACGTTCTTCACCTTCTTCTCACTTTTTTTTCTCCTCTTTGCTACGCTTCTCGCTTCTGACCTTTGTTCTTTGATCGTAGTCAGATTTATACTTGCCTACTAGGGATTACAAGAAGTTTAGATTAATTACTAAAGACTAAGCTCTAATTGTACTTTCTCACTTCAAGCAACGCCTCAATTTCCTTTCTTCACCACTGCTGTATCAAAAATTAGAGAGCCATATTGCATTGTTGTGTGTGTTGAACCAACAGGTCGACTTTGATAATAATCCCTCATAGGAGGGTCCATTACAGGTTCCTTATGGCAAAGCTTGTAATGGCCTCTTAAGACAATTCTTTCTGGGTTCCTTACGGGAGTTTATCGTAGCTTGACTACTATTTCGAGTTCGTTGAAAGGGTGGTTGAGTTCACCTATTTCAACACTTCTAACTTCAAAGAGAGAGAGAGAGAGAGAGAGAGAGAGAGAGAGAGAGAGAGAGAGAGAGAGAGAGAGAGAGACAGAGATAGAGACAGAGACAGAGACAGAGACAGAGAGAACTAAACAACAATGTGTATTGAATGATCATCATCCCTTATTTCGTCTACGAATAAGGGGTCTTCTAAATAATGCCTATGTGACACATTATTTCCTACTAAAGACATGTGATAGTGATAGCTAGATAGCACGATGCTTCAAGAGTCATTAATGCTTACACTTTGCAATGTCACAATTATTGAAGTTCTATGTGATTGACTTGGTACTTTACATAGAAGCTATATAAGGCATAATCATCACAATATTGAATTTGTGCATGTTGTTGTTGTTCCTTCATAGGAATTTGCCATTGCTCGCAAATAATTGATATACCGGATTGAATGTGGCATCTTTTCAAACTTTAAAAGGGATCAATCCATGTCCAACTTTTTCCATGAGTTGGACACAGAGAACAACGTAGACTATTTCAAATCTCTATGGCACCCATACATGCATGACTTCTAGATGTTTGAATAAAATACCAATGTATTCAATGAGCACTACCTTAGATTTATAAATTCATTCACTATTCTTGTCATATAATATAATGTGCTCTCATTCATGCATTTGAATGTTCTTGTTTGCTATTCTCCACGACATAAACACTACTCAAGATGATATTATCCACATAGATTGGTAAAATGGTAAAATCATTTCCAGCAAACCTATAATAAAGGGAATGATCGTACTCACTCATAACAAAGCTTTGAGAGAGTAATAATGTGTTAAGCTTAGCATACCAACTCCCTGGTGCTTGTTCAAGACCATACAAACTCTTTTGTAGAAGACATACATGATTTGGCTTTGTAGATGAAATGTAGCTCTCGAGTTGCTGCATGTACACTTCCTCCTCAAGTGTTGTCTTTTAGGATTCTAACTCCTACTATGGGTTCCCAACTTGTAGGGCTAGGGTATCCCTTACGCTATGGCTACCCAACTAGAGGAGAGAGGGTTTTCCTAATACACATTGAAATATAGTGGTGGTGGGGTTTGATCCACTCCCTTCTTATATTCTCTTGCATAACAGAACCTAAAAGGCTCAACCTTCTAGAGAGAGAAAATGACCTAAACTAGTTACTTAAGGCAGCCCCACAACTAAGAAATGTCCTAGATTAGCTCTCTAAGGCTTTCCCCAACTATTGACCTAACCCTGATGACCACTAAGGCTCACCCAACTAGTGGCTTCCTAATTTATCCCTAAGTAATCCTAACTAACTCCCATGACGGAAGGAAAGATAAGTGCATAAGAGAAATAATCCCATAATCACAAGCACAATAACATAAAGCCAGTTGAGGAAAACTTAGTGGGGCTCGGGCACCTTCCACCAAGTATTCTATCCACAACTGAGAGCACAAGTTGTTGAGCAAGAATAGATTAGTCTGTTAAAGCTTGGGCTTATACAAGTGTTACCTAAGGCCCCCAAATCCACTTCTATATATATAATGAGTGATAGGCCCATAAGCTAAGATGCTTATAGGATAATCCCAAGCTATTCTAAGAAGTGACTTCTCGTATCAAAATGAAGTTCATGCTTATCAAAATAAACTTAGAAATAACTTAAAACTTAGACTTACTAAGTCTAAAGTATTACAAATATTTCTTAATTATAGTTAAACTTAAATGGAAAAGGGTCAAAGTCTAAGGTTCCTAAGCATTATTGCTTATAGACTTGAGTTTACTTGTGGACTTACAAAACACATGCCACAGTAACCTTCTATTGTCGCCTATAAATACAAGGGATTCCTTGGGGCTAACATTATCCCCCTCTTTATAGCGTTGGTAGTCCCACGCCAATGAGGTCGCAATAAGGTGCAGCAGGTTTTTAAGTAGTTGCACGCTTTGCTGGATGTTGTAAGCTTCCAAAATTGTTGAACAACTCGGCGAAACTTGCAGAATCTTGGAGCTGGTCTGTCAAGATCATTTATATTTTCCATTAGATAGTTTGCACAAGCTAGATTATCTTAGGCAATAACAAGGGTGGCAATATTGACACTGGGAGATGAATTGTAGGGAAGTGAAAGAATTATGATTGGGAAGTAAAATGATAGGGAAGTGAAAAAATCATGATTGGAAATTGAAATGGCAGGGAAGTGAAAGAATTATCATTGAGAATGCAATGGTAGGGAAGGGAAAGGACTTGGTTGAAGTACTACACGTGCTGTTACTTCGATTTATGGGAATACGTAGTGCTTCCCATAGCACTTCTCATGATCAAATCAAAGCACGTTTAGCGCATCCATTGGTGATGATGATGAACACTTGAAGCATGGGTGTGAGAATGGGAGAAGGTGAGGCTTCAAGCTTATTTATGTATGACAAGGTGGATGAGGTGTAATGTGGTAGGGATATTGAGGTGTATTATAATGCTTCCCAATTTTGTAATAGGATAATCATTGCTCATAGTGCATGTCTCCAATGAAATAACCTGTGCTTGCATTTGAAATATTGTCTCACAATTGACAATATGGTTGTTTGGCCCTTGATTGCCTGATGTGGATATTCCTCTGCATATTGGAGTGTATTCCAAGCTTTTATTGCTTCAGTGGTGGTTGTATAATTGGAAAAGCCTGGATTTTGTATCGCCTATGTAAAATCAATTGTTTATTCTGGTGATATGGGTGGGATGAGAACCTTTCCATGTTGTTGGGAGGATGGCCCTTATCTTTGAGTCCTTCCGCCATCTAGTAAAATATTTGCATAAAGGTCCTTGACCATTTTGGATCCAGGTTGAATCTTGAAGTCATCTGCGTGAGCTAGAGAAATGTGTGCAAATGACAATGTTGTGAACATCATTTCCATTTGCAATTCAATTTTATGGGGAGTTCTTCTAACAATCTACCTCCGAGAAGGAACTCGTCCACCCTTCTATCTAATGAATATACTTGTAGAACTTGAAGATAGATAGGGCAAGTTTTGTTGATCAGTGCATTGTGATATCTTGTGTAGTTCAATAGAGAATCCGTCATGGAAGAAGATCATTGATTGCTTTTGATCTTGGTTGACTATGTTGGATTTATGTGCATGAGCTTAGTAAGGAGGAAGCCCATAATTACTTGATTGGCTTTGAGATTGTCTTCAAACTGATGTGACCCATGCTTATTGTTTGGTGGCGGAGTGGTGTTTGTTTAGCTGGAAAAGCGTTGATCTAGAATCATTTTAGACTCGCCATCTTCAAGGTCTCTCATTAGAGGAGTTCTAAATCCCAAAAAGACCCTTTGTAAAGATTCTTTTTATATTTTTTCTCAAATTTTTCTTACACATGGACCAATCAAAACAGTCAAATTTGAAATCTATGTAACGTAACTTTTTGAGTCCACATTTTGATTCCATACTAAAAATGCCATAACTTTTTAGTGATAAGTCCGAATTTAGCGGAGTTTGGTGCATTAGAAAGCGCTCAACAAGGGCATTCCAATGACATGTTAGATGGCATACTTTCAAGCTACGATTAAAAAGTTATGGCAAGTCAAAAGTATTAGTGTTATGATATTTTAATAATAAAAAAGACATCTTGCATGAATTCTTAAAGGGCCTTTTTGGAACTCAAAACTCCTCTAATGTGGTGCTCCTTTTTCTTTTATACTTGAAATCCAATATTTTTTCTCACTAGCTGGCTCCCAGTTAATTCAAATGCTATTCATCTTATTTTACAACCACAAGGCATGGGTCCAAGTACGTTCTCATGTCCTGAATGAGCCTGTTTTGTTCCCAGGTCTCAAACAACTGGACATATTTTGTCAATATGATTTTCCCTCTATAGTATAGCCTTGCCATTGGCATATGATCTTCTTCCATTCGCAATGGTTGGTCCACGTTCAGCTCCCACAAGGGCATCTCTTGATTCCAATAGCCATCGAGCTCCAATAGATAAGTTGTGCACACAAGCTTTGACAATTGGATTGGCTGATTCCCCTGAGTGGACCTGCACATATTCTTTTCTATACTATGATGGGTCTATGTCTTTCAGTCCACCTCTATTTTCTAATCTTCATCGATGACTTCTCTCGAAGGATTGCTACCTACTTTATGAAGAACAAATTCGAAGTATTCAAGTTTTTCAACCATTCAAGTTCTTCAAGCTCCGTTTTCGATTGAAATACAGAATCTTTTGTAAGATAGATTGCTTAAGTGTTATCCATTAACAAGACATAAGGTTTAGAACTAGATTTATCAAATCCTTCCAATATATATTTAATCCAGATCAGCTCGTTTGCCATCTTGGCTGCTGCTACATATTTTGCTTCACAGGAAGATTGGGCTACTGATGTGTGCTTCTTGCTAATCCAGAGTATGGATGTGCCAAATGATAGAGTACAACCTCCTGAAATACTTTTGCTATCATCCTTCATGGATGTCCAACTTGCGTCACTGTAAGATTCGATGTGAAATTCAGCTTCCTTTGAATAACACAGTCCATAGTCTTTCGTTTCCTGGAGATATTGTAGTACTCTCTTTGTCATCTTCCAATGCAACGATCCTGGGTTCTGATTATATTGGCTCAGCCTGTATATTGCAGACGTTATATCAGGTTTGGTGTTGTGTGCTAGATATAACAATGATCCAATCAGCCTACATTAGGGTGTTTTGGCCATTCGTTCATCTTCCTTGAGAGTCTGCGGACAATCTGCCTTGCTCAGTATTGTTACAAGTATCATGGGAATATGCACAACTTTGCATTCGAGCATGTTGAAGTCTTCAATGATCTTTTGAGTGTACTTTTGTTGGTGAAGATACAACTTACCACCTTCAAAGTCTCTCAAAATCTACAAGCCTAGATAGATTTTAGCTGTCAGGATCGAATTCAAGCTCTTCATCATTCCAACCAATGCAGAAATATTTCTAGAGATATTGTAAGAGGACCGGCCACGAAATCAAGGACTGTCGAACTTTGAAATACAACAACAAAAAGAATAAACAGTTCCAACAACAAGCACACAGTGCTACAACCAGTCATCAAGTTAGCAACAAGAGGAAGATGAAGGAACTTTCATGACCAAAGTCAGAGAACAATAGAATATCGATTTCTAGTATTTAGATTCCAGAGGAGTAACTCAGCACATGACTCACCATCATGACTGGTTCAAAGACTATAGTCATCCACCCATTCTCAAGTTGTGCAACTTGGAGACAACTCATCACATTCAATCGAAGGCAAAGGAATAGTCAGAGTTGAATTCAAAAGAGGTGAAGTCAAATTGTTGTCCAACGTTCTCCACGTTCCAAATCTAACCAAGAATATGCTCTTTGTTAGTAGAATTACCAACTCAGGTCGGAGGGTCAAATTCAATACAGAAGGCTGCACAATTCTTGACAAATCCCGGAAGGTTCTAGCCTACGAGAGAAGAAGCAGCTATCTTTACAAAATCAGCCATTGCTACTCTTCTAACAGTCGAGCTCTTCACACAGCCACTTTTGAATCAACTAATATGTTGTGGCATTTCATACTTGGCCATCTTAACTTCAACAGTGTTAAAAAAATGTCAACTCAGAGTCTAGTACAAGATCTACCATCTGTCAACAAGCTGTATTATCAGCAAGCATGCTAGAAGTCCCTTCATTTCAGACTCAATTCATACATCCAAGGGCTTGCTCGACCTTGTACACAACAATGACATTTGTGGCTTGTCGATGCAAACTGCTTCCACAGGGGGAGCTCTCTATTTTCTAATCTTCATCTCTGACTTCTCTCGAAGGATTGCTACCTACTTTATGAAGAACAAATTCGAAGCATTCAAGTTCTTCAAGCAGTTCAAGGCGTCTACAAAAAATCAGACCCAGAGGAAGATCAAGGCTCTACGCACAGATGGAGGGAGAGAGTACACCTCCGCAGAATTCAAGGAGTTCTGCAAGGCCAGTGGAATACATCGACAATATACAACCAACTACTCACCTCAGTCCAATGGTGTAGCTGAACGGAAGAATCGGACACTCATCGAAAGTGCCAAGAGCATGCTGGCCCATGCCTCTCTTCCAAAGAAATTCTGGACATAAGCTTTTACTATAGATGCCTATTTACATAATCGATCCATTACCAAAGCCTTGAATGACAGTACACCTTATGAGGTCTGGACAAGATCAAAACCATCACTCAAATATATTCGAGTGTTTGGATGTATCATCGCTTTCGTTCAGATCCTTGAAGATTTAAGAAGAAAGCTAGATGACAAAAGCAGAAAAACAATTTTCATCGATTATTCTCCAGACTACAAGGCATACAAGCTCTACAATTTGGATACCGAGAAGGCATTTACCAGTAGAGTTGCCATTTTTGTGGAAGACCAGTTCACTGACCATAAGGGAAAAGCTGCTAACAAATTCGACCCAAGGATCGAGCAACCAAATAATTTCGATCCAGAGATTCCAGAAGGTCAAACAGGTCCAGACAGTCTCCATCCAGATATATGGATGATCCAGCCTATTACTTTGTGTAGGAACCAACCACCATTTATGAGGCTATGTCTACTCCTGATGCTAACCAGTGGAAAGCAGTGATGGACACCGAATTCGAATATCTAGTAGAGAATCAAACATGGACAGTCACAGAGTTGTCAAAGGACCAAATCCCAATTCTATGCAAATGGATATTCAAGATGAAGTACGACACTGAAGGAAGGCTAAATCATTACAAGGCTAGGCTAGTCGGCAAAGACTTTTCCTAGATTCCAGATTTGGATTATTCAGAAACCTTCAACCTAGTTGTCAAACATGCTTCGATCCGCCTACTCCTCTCCTTTGTAGCCGTAGCAGATCTTGAAGTCCACCAGAGGGATGTCTAGACTGCTTTCCTCAATGGAACCATCAAAGAGGAAATCTATATGATGAAGTCAGAGGGATACGAACTCAACACATTTTTGTGATAGAGAATGGTTTTATTCCAAACTCGACAGACTCGAATGTCTACTTCAAGTCTATATCAGATTACTTCATCATCATCACTCTCTATGTAGATGATACACGCTTATTCAGTAATAATCAGAATCTGATGAAGGATACAAAATGCATGCTGGCCCAAAAATTCAAGGTGACCCACTATTGTCTCGGAATCTTAATTCAAATACAAGGAGATCGACCTAGTAGACTGATTTATATCAATCAGCAACGATATCTCAACAATGTGCTGGAAAAGTATGGAATGGCCAACTGCAAACCAAGTCACTTTCCACTCGACCCTGGACTAAAGTTATCAAAGGAACAGTCTCCTCAAACTGAGACAAAAAAAAGAGAAATTGAAGTGCTACCCATTTCAATCCATCATCGGCTCACTGATGTACGCAATGATCTCTACGCGGCCAAACCTTGCATATTCAATCAGTACACTCAGCCAGTTCCTATCAAATCCAGGCTTAACTCATTGGAAAGCACTAAAAAAGGTCATGAAGTACATCCAAACAACGAAAACTCTCAACATCTTCTACGGAGGCAGCCAAACTACCAACATCCTTGAAGCCTACACAGATGCAGATTGGGCAGGAGAGGTCGATACCAGAAAATCGACTTCGAGATTTGTATTTTATACAACCAAGGCCCAATCTCATGGAACAGCCGGAAGCAGCCTCAGTTGCATTGTTATCAACGGAATCCGAATACATAGATGCCACAAATGCAACTAAGGAGGCGATCTGGCTAAGGCAACTGCTTGCAGACATCAACCTTGCACAAACACTTCCTACAATAATCTATTGTGACACTCAAAGCACAATAGCGTTGTCTCTCAATCCAAGATTTCACTTTCCAAGTAGACATATCGAAATCAGGTATGATTACCTTGGATAGAAAGTGCATAGCAAGGAAATAGCATTGGTTTTCTACAGAACAAACTATATGGCTACAGATTACTTCACAAAAGCTCTATCAAAAGAGCAACATCTCAGATTTAACGATATGATAAATCTGGAGATCAAAGTTCTTCAAGATCCACATTAAGAGGGAGTGTTAGATTTCTTATGCTCAGCCTTGAAATAATGAGCATCCTGAAAACAGCCGAAGGTCTATTACATGTTTCAAACCTTCGCATTTTTACCTTTGGGATTTTTTAGTGACTTAACCAATTTAGGCACCTTCGCCTTTTTCGTATTTTTTGCACCTTGACGAAAAAGATGACACCATGACCAAAGTCTAGTTTAGACCTGTCCTAAATAATTGAAAGGTACCTTTGGGTTTTTTGAGTTTTTTGGGTTTTCACAACAATGGCAGACCGACGTGGCCAACTTATTATCAACCTAAAAACAGCCAGACAGCTAAAATATCCAAAGGGCGGTTACCAACTTTGTACATATACAAAGACTAGCGTAAATAGCATTCAATGTTTGTAAGACATTTTTGAAGACACTTGTAAATATATACTAGTTGAATCAAGCTACTTAAGTGTCAATAAAAGTGTTAAGTTTAATCATTTTCAAAGTTCTTTTGTAGCCAGCGTTATCATGCTCAGGAAGCTGAAGTTATTACTTCAAGCCATTGTACTCACTGTTGATATTAATCAGAGTGCAATTTTTGTCTCACTACTATATTGTTCATTTGCACAATTTTGTATGAATCATTCTTCTTAAATATTTGTGCTGTTAGCTGTTGTGTTTCTGATCCTACACGCCCACGCTCAAAGCTTTGAGCTTCCGCTATTTGTCATCCCCACGGTTCACGACATGTGAGTTATAAAATTATTACTCGCCATCAGAGACATTACTTGCCCTACAGTCTATTACTCGCCAAACCCATTTTTGACACCTTTTCTTTGCCATTTTTACTCGCCATCATAGTTGAGTAATCAGCAAGCTCAAAGGCATCTTCCTGGTGATCGGCAAGTTATAAAATAATTACTTGCGCTTAGAGCTATTACTTGCCATTTGGAATTTTCCCACCATTTTTTATAATTTTTGTCTTTTTTATTATTTGCTAGTCATAACTTGCCATCAGAGTTTTTTCATTTTTGTTTACTATCTCTACTCGCCATCAGAGCTGAGGCCTACACACATACTGATCTATCTTCTGAGAGCTCGACGAGTTGCCTATTGATGACTCGTGGAGACACTTGGCTAGAAATTCATTGAATTTTTCTTCCACGGACTTGGGGCGTCGGAAGGCCCGGCTGGCAGATATGGTGCGCGAGCCTCTTGATGAGGAGGCTTGTCCTTCCTCGTGGCTATGGCTGGGACCTGTGTCTTGACATTGGTCCCGCGTCTCAGCACTTGTATCAGAAAGTCCTTGTTCTTGTCCGTCTGACCCCTGATCTAGAATTATCACCCCTGCTGCTTGGTGGTCTTGGTCCTGGCTCGTACTTGTCTATGCAACATCAAAACCAGGTGGCGTTGGAATCACCACTGGAGTTGGTTGGGTCTTCTTCTCCATGAATTGTTGAAAAGCCTTGAGGGCTTGTTTGGCCTGAGCGAGCTCGTGAGTTGGGTTTGTCCGATATTTGTCGAACTCTGCCTGGTAGTTGTTCAAAGTTTGGCTATACACCTGCACCTGACGCCTCAAGAGATTCATCTCTTCTTGAGAGAGCGGCCTTGAGTCTGGTGCAGGTTGAGCTAACCAGGCGAGTTTTATGCTTTGTAGGGCTTGCACCTCCGCCCCCAGGCACGTATTCTCTGTGTCGTAGATTTGTAATTGCGTCTGGAGGGGAGCAAGTCGTTGGGACGCTACAGATTGAAGCTCTCGCACCTTTGTTGAGGCATCTGTCAGCGCTTTGGAGAGGCTCTAGATATACTGGTATAGGCCATCCTCCTTTTGCTACAGCTTGGCGATCTTCCGGTGCCCATCTTATCCATGTTGTTGAGCTATAAAGAGCTCTTGCTGTAGCTTAGTAATTTCTACTCACAATTGGGTGTTCTTTTATCGTCAAGTGGAGTATTCGATTGTCCAATGAGACCCTGGCTGCTACCGCGTCTTGGATGTATATTCCCAAGGCTTGGTACGTTGTCATTAAATCCGTTGGAGCAGCTGATACATTGGCACCGACAGGGGCCTAGACAATCGGTATAGTGTCGTCGTCATTGTCTTCGATTAGATTCTATGGGGACGTTCTGTCATCTAGGACGATGGGATCTGCCCGATTTGGTGATGGAATGAAAATTGTTTGCACAAATGCGTCATCAGACAACGGTTGGTTGCCCTCGGCAGCCTTTGATGGAGAAATGGGGGGTGTGGGAGAAACATAAGTAAAAACAGGGGTGGGGACAGTTTGTCCAAACGAGAGAATGGGTGAAACAGAGGGGAATTGGAGGGTGGTGTGGAGTACGGAAGCCAAAGATGGGGCGGAAGTGGTCTGGCATGGTGGTGAAAAGTTGATGACTTGCATCCATGCCAAGGTGTCTGGAGACAGTTGTGACTTAGAGGGGTTGAACTAGAGAGGAACAACGGTGGAAAAAGGAGTAATGGAGGAAGCGATAGTGATGGAAGGGGTGGTGGAAGATGGAACAGAGAGAGAAGTAGTATCGACGGAGGAGATGGGTATGGAAACAGAAGCAGTAGTTGTGGGTGGAATAGAATGAAGAGAAGCGGCAACAGAAATGGGAGAAGGGGGCTATACAGAAGATGAAGTAACAGTGGTAGATGCGGTAGGAATTCGAGAGTATAGTACCAACCAGATGGGTTGTTTTATGTGATGATAAAACCATATGCATACTCTTTTTAAATCACAATTTTATTAATGGATTATTATGATCCATTTGGAATAAATTTGGGGGTACTCCAGTATTTGATGGAATAGATATGCACATATCTGGTATAGGAAATCCAGATGGAGTTTTTAAGATCTCTGGAATATCGGATAATGCAGTTAAAGATCTTCTTTGAAGGAATTGAATTCCTTGTACCATATTGGATATCTATTGGTATATGCTTCAACTATTTTGAATTTTTTCCTTTTGGTTTTTGATGAATACGCTTAGGTCATTTCTATTGTATATGAACGAGGGGTCTCGTCCATACCAGGGTCAATGCCTAGTGATATTGATAGATGATATTGTCATCTACTGTGGAAACTTAAAGAAATGGAGAATTCAATAGTTGGAGGTATTTTTCTGGAAATGGTTGAAGATTGGATCCTATATTGGATATAGGATGATTTAATAATCTTTTTGATTTTCTGTTGAGCATATCTAAAAGCAAAGAACTTTCTTGGAGAAAAAACTGTTGGTATGGGACATCATTGATTTCAAAGAGAAAATTCTTGTGTGAGAATGTGTCGTAGACCAGTGGTTAGTATTTACATTATTGGTAATGCTAACAGTTGAAACCATTGGTTAATCTTGTTTAGGGTATTTGGAGAGGTTATGAGATATAGATTTGGATCCCTCAATGGTATCCCATAAATTTCAAATTGGACACCCTTAAAAGCTATTTTTCTTTTAATTTAAACCTCTACTTTTTAGAAATTTCTTAAATGCAAGACAATTGGACTCAGGTTCATATAATTCCTTCTAGGGTAGAACTAGTATCTGAAGGACTGTTAAAGTTATATGAATTCATAACTCCATTTCAGTTTGTGAACTTGGCTCAGAATCGATTGATGTTTTCAATTGATTAAGTGGAATTTTGACTTCCTGAACCCAAGTAATTATCTCTATTTGATAGTTGATTCTTGAGAATAATGTTTCTATCACTCGGGATAAGATATTTTATGATTTTAAGAAAAAGTCCGGTTTGTAATAGTATTGGTGGATACTCATTACTGACTTTTTCGAATATTTGATATCTTACACATTGTTTCCTGAGAACTTTTTAATCGAAATTACGGAATTTCTTTTTAAAAAAAAAAGAGAAGAAAATAATAGGAATAAAACTTTCATGGGATCCACCAGTTGCATAGATTTCTTTTTTGGAATCCAGTTTGTGTGCAATGTTGGAACTATCCAGTGGAATAGAGGAAATCTCTAGTGATTGTTTCGAATAATTGGGAACTAGAGGAGTTTTGGGAATAATGAGTTGTGAGATATTCATGAATATGCGAAGTGTTCGTAAAAATTAAATTAAGGTTCACTGATTGGCTACCAAGTACAATTTAGTTATGGATTGGATCAGCGGAATAAAGCTTTAATCTTAACCTTGACTAAATTGTGATATTGTTAAAATTCACTACATCAAAACAAGGTAAAAATTCACTACATCAAGACAAGATCATACTACTATTGTTAAAATTCACTACATCAAAACAAGGTAAAAAAATAGCGATGGTCATGTCACAGTCTTAAAACCCATTAGAATCTTCATTTATTTCTTGTGATTAAAGGAAGGTGATCTATAAGTCATGCAAAACTTTGTCATGCACAAGATTGAAAGTGTTGAAAAAAACAAGAATGTTGCTATTTACCATAAAGGCATTGCCACAAATTTCTTGAATGAAAAATTTGATTATTGATGTTGGTGTGTCATTCAGGAGCCTAGCGATGCATGCAACAAAGAGCGAGAGACACAGAGTTTTTGCAATTTATGAATTTTATATGAAGTTGCATCTAAAGTGTGGACACGCATGCAAGAAAAAGAGAGGGACATGAATTTTTTGCTATTTACAACCTACATATAAAGACGCATCTAAAGTATTTAGTTCTTTGCAATAAAGTCCTTAGAAATGTGGTAGTCTTTAGTATTAACTTTTGTATAAACTCCATTGAGCAACTTGAACACACAATATTGCCTATGCAAGACAATGCTAGAAAAACAAAGATTCCATTGTAAATAATTGAAAAATACAAAACCCAGAGTGACAATTCATCTTTTAGCAATCATCACAATAGCTTACCACTATTCCGATTAAGCCAAAAAAAAATGTAACAAGTATGTTAAAATGTTATCAAATTTGTTTTGATTTGATGTGATGAAGTTCTCAGTCTTTAAGTAATTTGTAAGGTTATAGATATGTATTGCATCAACTACATCTAAGAGTAAGTTTACTCCTTCCATGTATTTTATGTGATAGTGAACTAAACTGGCACAAAATCAAATTGAAAAATGGACTACAATCTAAATGTTGATGCAAAGATGACATGACATTAAACAATAAACTAATCGACTGGCAAATGATAATGCTATGAATGCAAAACCTTTCACACATATGACACAATCTCAAAAAATTATTAGGGTTTGTGTGTGTCTCAAGTTAGTGGGACCATGGTAATAATGTAAGGGGGTAAGAATATTAAGAATTCTTTAGGTTAAGTGAACATACGAAGGTAAAAGTACACTCTCTTAACCACTATGTAATAGGTGGGCCATTCATTTGAGGGTGTTCCAGCAAGTGAGGCCGAGTTCTTGAATGCACCACCTATTACGTACGATATGGAAATAAGCATGCGACTTGTGGTACATGCCAGCTTCAAATTGGATAGGATTTTCAGTTGTTGCTTTCGAACTCAGGTTATACTATATTTTCAGCCACGGTTTTTTGACTTGAGAGATGGAAATAATGTAGAGATCTGTTGAGGACACGGGAAGATGAGCAATCTTGACTAGTGAAGCGTTCTGTCATCCAGCACCTATCACAATCACAAAAGACTTGAGCTTCTAGAATCTTGACTAGTAAAAAATGCTGCGATCACTTTACACAAGCTTTTGGAACATGTAATCTTATGCCAGTTTCAGATTCCAATAAATGTCCCTTTTAGTGTGGGATGGCATAATGTATGGATTCTGTGGGAACACGTCAAAATGAGACCACTTCATGTGGGCCATTCAGATATCAAAATAACGTAATTTCATGCCAGCTTCGACCTCTTTTCCTCGGCATGGTAGCCTGCACTCGAGATCTTTGATCTTCTGGTCATCAATGGCACTGGTATATTTTAAGACAATTGGTCCACCACCAAGAGAACAACAGGAATCAGAGCAAGGATAACATCTACCAGCCCTCTTTGAAATAATCAACATTTTGATGAGAACAGCTACTGGCCCCGGCTTCATCTCCACATCTGAGTGGTAAGATATGTATCCATCAATTAGCACAAAATTATATTCATCCCAACCAAATATACGACGTTTATCATTTTTGTTGTTGGCTTCATTCATAGCATGTAAGAAAGCACCGCACTGCCCCACGTTTGTACTACAAATTCTGTGTTACGTGCTATTATTACAACTCAGGCAGACAATATGTTACATATTGATCATAGCATTAGGCCAATTAGCCATTATAGCTACAAAAATATAAGATGTATGGCATCATTTCGAAGTGATCGTTCAGTCACAACATAATGGATTGTTCTCAGTTCTGGTGAAGACACTACATAAGTAATTGTTGTCAATTCTCGTGGTACTAGATTATAGGTTTATGATTATGCATGCTAGACATCCCAAAATTTATTACAATTTAAATCTAATTGGTCATGAAACTAGGTATCAATCATGAAAATCGTTTTTTATTACTTTCAAGTTACTAACGTGAAAAAATGTTAGAATTCATAATTAAATACATTTCACAAATTGTTTTAATTTTATTTTCAAATTCTAGTTATTATTCTACTTCTAAAATTGACTTAACATAGTGAAATGGTCATGTTGGACTTAATTCAGTCTGAATCGGAGATCATAATCACTCACTAGAAGTTGTATAGACTTTAATGTATTTATGCAGACTTAGTGTTTATAATCACTCAATATTTCAGGTGATGTGTGATGTGGCTCTTGAGTTCACAACTATGTTGGTGTCACAGTTAGCTTCTATTTCTTCAATCATTAGTAAGCCTTTTCCTTGTCATCTTCTTGCATTGAAGATTATGCAACATTGGCCTTGTTCTTTTTGGACACGGCTTTATGATTAAACCAGCATTCATGGGCTGAATGGCTCTTTTTCTTTAAATAGAAGCTATATAAGGCATAATCATCACAATATTGAATTTGTGCATGTTGTTGTTGTTCCTTCATAGGAATTTGCCATTGCTCGCAAAGAATTGATATACCGGACTGAAGGTGGCTTCTTTTCAAACTTTAAAAGGGATCAATCCATGTCCAACTTTTTCCATGAGTTGGACATAGAGAACAACGTAGACTATTTCAAATCTCTATGGCACCCATACAAGCATGACTTCTAGATGATTGAATAAAATACCAATGTATTCAATCAGCACTACCTTAGATTTATAAATTTATTCACTATTCATATAATATGATGTGCTCTCATTCATGCATTTGAATGTTCTTGTTTGCTCTTCTCCACGACATAAACACCACTCAAGATGATATTATCCACATAGATTGGTAAAATGGTAAAATCATTTCCAGCAAAACTATAATAAAGCGAATGATTGTACTCGCTCATAACAAAGCTTTGAGAGAGTAATAATGTGTTAAGCTCAGCATACCAACTCCTTGGTGCTTGTTGAAGACCATACAAACTCTTTTGTAGAAGACACACATGATTTGGCTTTGTAGATGAAATGTAGCTCTCGAGTTGCTGCATGTACACTTCCAAGTGTTGTCTTTTAGGATTCTAACTCCTACTATGGGTTCCCAACTAGTAGGGGTAGGGTATCTCTTACGCTATGGCTACCCAACTAGAGGAGAGAGGGTTCCTAATACACATTGAAATATAGTGGTGGTGGGGTTTGATCCACTCCCTTCTTATATTCTATTGCATAATAGAACCTCAAAGGCTCAACCTTCTAGAGAGAGAAAATGACCTAAACTAGTTCCTTAAGGCAGCCCCCCAACTAAGAACTATCTTAGATTAGCTCTCTAAGGCTTTCCCCAACTAGAGAGTATTCTAAATTGACCTAACCCTGATGACCACTAAGGCTCACCCAACTAGTGGCTTCCTAATTTATCCCTAAGTAATCCTAACTAACTCCCATGAGGGAAGGAAAGATAAGTGCATAAGAGAAATAATCCCATAATCACAAGCACAATAACATAATGCCAGTTGAGGAAAACTTAGTGGGGCTCGGGCACCTACCACCAAGTATTCTATCCACAATTGGGAACACAAGTTGTTGAGCAAGAATAGATTAGTCTGTTAAAGCTTGGGCTTATACAAGTGTTACCTAAGGCCCCCAAATCCACTTCTATATATATAACGAGTGATAGGCCCATAAGCTAAGATGCTTATAAGATAATCCCAAGCTATTCTAAGAAGTGACTTCTCGTATCAAAATGAAGTTCATGCTTATCAAAATAAACTTAGAAATAACTTTAAACTTAGACTTATTAAGTTTAAAGTATTACAAATATTTTTTAATTATAGTTAAACTTAAATGGAAAAGGGTCGAAGTCTAAGGTTCCTAAGCATTATTGCTTACAAACTTGAGTTTACTTGTGGACTTACAAAACACATGCCACAGTAACCCTTCTATTGCCACCTATGAATACAAGGGATTCCTTGGGGATAACATTATCCCCCTCTTTATAGCATTGGCAGTCCCACGCAAATGAGGTCACAATAAGGTGCAGCAGGCTTTTTAAGTAGTTGCACGCTTTGCTGGATGTTGTAAACTTCCAAAATTGTTGAACAACTCGGTGAAACTTGCAGAATCTTGGAGCTGGTTTGTCAAGATCATTTATATTTTCCATTAGATAGTTTGCACAAGCTAGATTATCTTAGGCAATGACAAGGGTGGCAATATTGACACTGGGAGATGAATTGTAGGGAAGTGAAAGAATTATGATTGGGAAGTAAAATGATAGGGAAGTGAAAAAATCATGATTGGAAATTGAAATGGCAAGGAAGTGAAAGAATTATGATTGAGAATGCAATGGTAGGGAAGGGAAAGGACTGGGTTGAAGTGCTGCACGTGATATTACTTCGATTTATGGGAATACGTAGTGCTTCCCATAGCACTTCTCATGATCAAATCAAAGCACGTTTAGCGCATCCATTGGTGATGATGATGAACACTTGAAGCATGGGTGTGAGAATGGGAGAAGGTAAGGCTTCAAGCTTATTTATGTATGACAAGGTGGACGAGGTGTAATGTGGTAGGGATATTGAGGTGTATTGTAATGCTTCCCAATTTTGTCATAGGATAATCATTGCTCATAGTGCATGTCTCCAATGAAATAACCTGTGCTTGCATTTGAAATATCGTCTCACAATTGACAATATGGTTGTTTGGCCCTTGATTGCCTGATGTGGATATTCCTCTGCATATTGGAGTGTATTCCAAGCTTTTATTGCTTCAGTGGTGGTTGTATAATTGGAAAAGCCTGGATTTTGTATCGCCTATGTAAAATCAATTGTTTATTCTGGTGATATGGGTGGGATGAGAACCTTTCCATCTTGTTGGGAAGATGGCCCATATCTTGTGACCTTCCGCCATCTAGTAAAATATTTGCATAAAGGTCCTTGACCATTTTGGATCCAGGTTGAATGTTGAAGTCATCTGCGTGAGCTAGAGAAATGTGTGCAAATGACAATGTTGTGAACATCATTTCCATTTGCAATTCAATTTTTTGGGGAGTTCTTCTAACAATTTACATCCGAGAAGGAACTCGTCCACCCTTCTATCTAATGAATATACTTGTAGAACTTGAAGATAGATAGGGCAAGTTTTCTTGATCAGTGGATGGTGATATCTTGTGTACTTCAATAGAGAATCCGTCATGGAAGAAGATCTTTGATTGCTTTTGATCTTGGTTGACTATGTTGGATTTATGTGCATGAGCTTAGTAAGGAGGAAGCCCATAATTACTTGATTGGCTTTGAGATTGTCTTCAAACTGATGTGACCCATGTGTATTGTTTGGTGGCAGAGTGGTGTTTGTTTAGCTGGAAAAGCGTTGATCTAGAATCATTTTAGACTCGCCATCTTCAAGGTCTCTCATTAGAGGAGTTCTAAATCCCAAAAAGACCCTTTGTAAAGATTTTTTTGTATTTTTTCTCAGATTTTTCTTACACATGGACCAATCAAAACACTCAAATTTGAAATCTACGTAACGTAACTTTTTGAGTCCACATTTTCATTCCATACTAAAAATGACATAACTTTTTAGTGATAAGTCCCAATCTAGCAGAGTTTGGTGCATTAGAAAGCGCTCAACAAGGGCTTTCCAATGATATGTTAGATGCATACTTTCAAGCTACGATTAAAAAGTTATGGCAAGTCAAAAGTATTAGTGTTATGATATTTTAATAATAAAAAAGGCATCTTGCACGAATTTTTAAAGGGTCTTTTTGGAACTCAAAACTCCTCTAATGTGGTGCTCCTTTTTCTTTTATACTTGAAATCCATTATTTTTTCTCACTAGCTGGCTCCCAGTTGATTGAAATGCTATTCATCTTATTTTTCAACCACAAGGCATGGGTCCAAGTACGTTCTCATGTCCTGAATGAGCCTGTTCTGTTCTCAGGTCTCAAACAACTGGACATATTTTGTCAATATGATTTTCCCTCTATAGTATAGCCTTGCCATTGGTATATGATCTTCTTCCGTTCGCAATGGCTGGTTCACGTTCAACGCCCACAAGGGCATCTCTTGATTCCAATAGCCATCGAGCTCCAATAGATAAGTTGTGCACACAAGCTTTGACTGTTGGATTGGCTGATTCCCCTGAGTGGACCTGCTTATATTCTTTTCTATACTGTGATGGGTCTATGTCTTTCAGTCCACCTCTATTTTCTAATCTTCATCGATGACTTCTGTCGAAGGATTGCTACATACTTTATGAAGAACAAATTCGAAGCATTCAAGTTCTTCAAGCTTCGTTTTCGAGTGAAATACAGAATCTTTTGTAAGATAGATTGCTTAAGTGTTATCCATTAACAAGACATAAGGTTTAGAACTAGATTTATCAAATCCTTCCAATATATATTTAATCCAGATTAGCTCGTTTGTTTGGTTGTTGCTACATATTCCGCTTCACCGGAAGATTGGGCTACTGATGTGTGCTTCTTGCTAATCTAGAGTATGGATGCACCAAGTGATAGAGTACAACCTCCTGAAATACTTTTACCTTCATGGATGCCCAGCTTGCGTCATTGTAAGATTCGAAGTGAAATCCAGCTTCCTTCGAATAACACAGTCCATAGTCTTTCGTTTCCTCGAGATATTGTAGTACTCTCTTTATCATCTTCCAATGCAACGATCCTGGGTTCTGATTATATTGGCTCAGCCTGTATATTGCAAATGCTACATCAGATTTGGTGTTGTCTGTTAGATATAATAATGATCCAATCAGCCTATGATAGGGTGTTTTGGCCATTCGTTCCTCTTCCTTGAGAGTTTGCGACAATCTGCCTTGCTCAGTATTGTTACAAGTATCATGGGAATATGCACAACTTTGCATTCAAGCATGTTGAAGTCTTCAATGATCTTTTAAGTGTACTTTTGTTGGTGAAGATACAACTTACCACCTTCAAAGTCTCTCACAATCTACAAGCCTGGATAGATTTTAGGTTTCAGGATCGAATTCAAGCTCTTCATCATTCCAACCAATGAAGAAATGTTTCTACAGATATTGTAAGAGGACCGGCCACGAAATCAAGGATTGTCGAACTTTGAAATACAACAACGAACAGAATAAACAGTTCCAACAACAAGCACACATTGCTACAACCAGTCATCAAATTAGCAACAAGAGGAAGATGAAGCAACTTTCATGACCAAAGTTGGAGAACAACAGAATATCGATTTCTGGTATTTAGATTCTAGAGGAGTAACTCAGCACATGACTCACCATCATGACTGGTTCAAAGACTATAGTCATCCACCCATTCTCAAGTTGTGCAACTTGGAGACAACTCATCACATTCAATCGAAGGCGAAGGAATAGTCAGAGTTGAATTCAAAAGAGGTGAAGTCAATTTGCTGTCCAACGTTCTCCACGTTCCAAATCTGACCAAGAATATGCTCTTTGTTAGTAGAATTATTGATTCAGGTCGGAGGGTCAAATTCAATACAGAAGGCTGCACAATTCTTGACAAATCCCGGAAGGTTCTAGCCTACAAAAGAAGAAGAGGCTATCTTTACAAAATCAGCCATTGCTACTCTTCTAACAGTCGAGCTCTTCACATAGCCACTTTTGAATCAACTGATATGTTGTGGCATTTCATACTTGGTCATCTTAACTTCAACAGTATTAAAAAAATGTCAACTCAGAGTCTAGTACAAGATCTACCATCTGTCAACAAGCTGTATTATCAGCAAGCATGCTAGAAGTCCCTTCATTTCAGACTCAATTCATACATCCAAGGGCTTGCTCGACCTTGTACACAACAACGACATTTGTGGCTTGTTGATGCAAACTGCTTCCACAGGGGGAGCTCTCTATTTTCTAATCTTCATCTCTGACTTCTCTCGAAGGATTGCTACCTACTTTATGAAGAACAAATTCGAAGCATTCAAGTTCTTCAAGCAGTTCAAGGCATCTACAAAAAATCAGACCCAGAGGAAGATCAAGGCTCTACACCTCCGCAGAATTCAAGGAGTTCTACAAGGCCAGTGGAATACATCGACAATATACAACCAACTACTCACCTCAGTCCAATGGTGTAGCTGAACGGAAGAATCGGACACTCATCGAAAGTGCCAAGAGCATGCTGGCCGATGCCTCTCTGACAAAGAAATTCTGGACATAAGCTTTTACTATAGCTGCCTATTTACATAATCGATCCATTACCAAAGCCCTGAATGACAGGACACCTTATGAGGTCTGGTCAAGATCAAAACCATCACTCAAATATATTCGAGTGTTTGGATGCATCGCTTTCATTCATATCCTTGAAGATCTAAGAAGAAATCTAGATGACAAAAGCAGAAAAATGATTTTCATCGATTATTCTCCAGACCACAAGGCATACAAGCTCTACAATCTGGATACCGAGAAGGCATTTACCAGTAGAGTTGCCATTTTTGTGGAAGACCAGTTCATTGAGCACAAGGGAAAAGCTGCTAACAAATCCGACCCAAGGATCGAGCAATCAAATAACTCCGATCCAGGGATTCCAGAAGGACAAACAAGTCCAGACAGCCCCCATCCAGTTATATGGATGATCCAGCCTATTACTTTGTGTAGGAACCAACCAGCATTTCTGAGGCTATGTCTACTCCTGATGTTAACCAGTGGAAAGCAGCGATGGACACCGAATTCGAATCTCTAATAGGGAATCAAACATGGACAGTCACAGAGTTGTCAAAGGACCAAATCTCAATTCTATGCAAATGGATATTCAAGATGAAGTACGACACTGAAGGAAGGCTAAATCATTACAAGGCTAGGCTAGTCGGCAAAGACTTTTCCTAGATTCCAGATTTGGATTATTCAGAAACCTTCAACCTAGTTGTCAAACATGCTTCGATCCGCCTACTCCTCTCCTTTGTAGCCGTAGCAGATCTTGAAGTCCACCAGAGGGATGTCTAGACTGCTTTCCTCAATGGAACCATCAAAGAGGAAATCTATATGATGAAGTCAGAGGGATACGAACTCAACACATTTTTGTGATAGAGAATGGTTTTATTCCAAACTCGACAGACTCGAATGTCTACTTCAAGTCTATATCAGATTACTTCATCATCATCACTCTCTATGTAGATGATACACTCTTATTCAGTAATAATCAGAATTTGATGAAGGATACAAAATGCATGCTGGCCCAGAAATACAAGGTGACCCACTATTGTCTCGGAATCTTAATCCAAATCCAAGGAGATCGACCCAGTAGACTGATTTTTATGAGTCAGCAATGATATCTCAACAATGTGCTAGAAAAGTATGGAATGGCCAACTCTCAGATTGTAGGAATTCAAGAGTATAGTACCAACCAGATGGGTTGTTTTATGTGATGATAAAACCATATGCATACTCTTGTTAAATCACAATTGTATTAATGGATTATTATGATCCATTTGGAATAAATTTGGGGGTACTCCAGTATCTGATGGAATAGATATGCACATATCTGGTATAGGAAATCCAGAAGGAGTTTTTAAGATCTTTGGAATATTGGATAATGCAGTTAAAGATCTTCTTTGAAGGAATTGAATTCTTTGTACCATATTGGATATCTATTGGTATATGCTTCAGCTATTTTGATTTTTTTCCTTTTGGTTTTTGATGAATACGCTTAGGCCATTTCGATTGTATATGAACGAGGGGTCTCGTCCATACCAAGGTCAATGCCTAGTGGTATTCTTAGATGATATTGTCATCTACTGTGGAAACTTAAAGAAATGGAGAATTCAATAGTTGGAGGTATTTTTCTGGAAATGGTTGAAGATTGGATCCTATATTGGATATAGGATGATTAGATAATCTTTTAGATTTTATGTTGAGCATATCTAAAAGCGAAGAACTTTCTTGGAGAGAAAATTGTTGGTATGGTACATCAGTGATTTCAAAGAGAAAATTCTTGTGTGAGAATGTTTCTAGACCAATGGGTAGTATTTACATTATTGGTAATGCTAACAGTTGAAACCATTGGTTAATCTTGTTTAGGATATTTGGAGAGGTTATGAGATATAGATTCGGATCTCTCAATGGTATCTCATAAATTTCAAATTGGACACCCTTAAAAGCTATTTTTTAAAGTGGAATAGAGGAAATCTCTAGTGATTGTTTCGAATAATTTGGAACTAGAGGAGTTTTGGGGATAATGAGTTGTGAGATATTCATGAATATGCGAAGTGTTGGTAAAAATTAAATTAAGGTTCACTGATTGGCTACCAAGTACCATTTAGTTATGGATTGGATCAACGGAATAAAGCTTTAATCTTAACCTTGACTAAATTGTGATATTGTTAAAATTCACTACATCAAAACAAGGTAAAAATTCACTACATCAAGACAAGATCATACTACTATTGTTAAAATTCACTACATCAAAACAAGGTAAAAAAATAGCGATGGTCATGTCACAGTCTTAAATGACCCATTTTAATCTTCATTTATTTCTTCTGAATAAAGGAAGGTGATCTATAAGTCATGCAAAACTTTGTCATGCGCAAGATTGAAAGTGTTGAAAAAAACAAGAATGTTGCAATATACCATAAAGGCATTGCCACAAATTTCTTGAATGAAAAATTTGATTATTGATGTTGGTGTGTCATGCAGGAGCCTAGCGATGCATGCAACAAAGAGCGAGAGACACAGAGTTTTTGCAATTTATGAATTTTATATGAAGTTGCATCTAAAGTGTGGACACGCATGCAAGAAAAAGAGAGGGACATGAATTTTTTGCTATTTACACCTACATATAAAGACGCATCTAAAGTATTGAGTTCTTTGCAATAAAGTCCTTAGAAATGTGGTAGTCTTTAGTATTAACTTTTGTATAAACTCCATTGAGCAACTTGAACACACAATATTGCCTATGCAAGACAATGCTAGAAAAACAAAGATTCCATTATAAATAATTGAAAAATACAAAACCCAGAGTGACAATTCATCTTTTAGCAATCATCACAATAGCTTACCACTATTCCGATTAAGCCAAAAAAAATGTAACAAGTATGTTAAAATGTTATCAAATTTGTTTTGATTTGATGTGATGAAGTTCTCAGTCTTTAAGTAATTTGTAAGGTTATAGATATGTATTGCATCAACTACATCTAAGAGTAAGTTTACTCCTTCCATGTATTTTATGTAATAGTGAACTAAACTGGCAAAAAATCAAATTGAAAAATGGACTACAATCTAAATGTTGATGCAAAGATGACATGACATTAAACAATAAACTAATCGACTGGCAAATGATAATGCTATGAATGCAAAACCTTTCACACATATGACACAATCTCAAAAAATTATTAGGGTTTGTGTGTGTCTCAAGTTAGTGGGACCATGGTAATAATGTAATTGGGGTAAGAATATTAAGAATTCTTTAGGTTAGGTGAACATACGAAGGTAAAAGTACACTCTTAACCACTATGTAATAGGTTGGCCATTCATTTGAGGGTGTTCCAGCAAGTGAGGCCGAGTTCTTGAATGCACCACCTATTACATAGCGTTTAACAGAGTGTACTTTTACTTGTTGACTAGTGAAGCATCCCATCCGATTATCACCTAGAACATGGAACTTGCAACACATTTGAGGTTCATTAGATTAAATTTCCAGCAATTATTTTGTAACTCCGGGATGGAAATATTGTAGAAATCATACAAGCAGCACAAGGCAACGTGAGAGTATTCTTGACCAACGAAGCACGCAACTTCTGGTACATGCCGGTGTGGTTTTAAATTTTTTTCGTACGATATGGAAATAAGCATGCGACTTCTGGTACATGCCAGCTTCAAATCGGATAGGATTTTCAGTTGTTGCTTTCGGACTCAGATATTTTCAGCCACGGTTTTTGGACTTGTGACATGGAAATAATGTAGAGATCTGTTGAGGACACGGCAAGATGAGCAATCTTGACTAGTGAAGCGTTCTGTCATCCAGCACCTATCACAATCACAAAACTAGTAAAAAATGCTGCGATCACTTTACACAAGCTTTTGGAACATGTAATCTTATGCCAGTTTCAGATTCCAATAAATGTCCCTTTTAGTGTGGGATGGCATAATGTATGGATTCTGTGGGAACACGTCAATATGAGACCACTTCATGTGGGCCATTCAGATATCACAATAACGTAATTTCATGCCAGCTTCGACCTCTTTTCCTCGGCATGGTAGCCTGCCCTCGAGATCTTTGATCTTCTGGTCATCAGTGGCACTGGTATATTTTAAGACAATTGGTCCACCACCAAGAGAACGACAGGAATCAGAGCAAGGATAACATCTACCAGCCCTCTTTGAAATAATCAACATTTTGATGAGAATAGCTACTGGCCCCGGCTTCATCTCCACATCTGAGTGGTAAGATATGTATCCATCAATTAGCACAAAATTATATTTATCCCAACCAAATATACGACGTTTATCATTTTTGTTGTTGGCTTCATTCATAGCATGTAAGAAAGCACCGCACTGCCCCACGTTTGTACTACAAATTCTGTGTTACGTGCTATTATTACAACTCAGGCAGACAATATGTTACATATTGATCATAGCATTAGTCCAATTAGCCATTATAGCTACAAAAATATAAGATGTATGGCATCATTTCGAAGTGATGGTTCAGTCACAACATAATGGATTGTTCTCAATTCTTGTGAAGACACTACATAAGTAATTGTTGCCAATTCTCGTGGTACTAGATTATAGGTTTATGATTATGCATGCTAGACATCCCAAAATTTATTATAATGTAAAACTAATTGGTCATGAAACTAGGTATCAATGGTGAAAATCGTAATTAAATAGATTTTACAAATTGTTTTAATTTTTTTTTCTAATTCTAGTTATTATTCTACTTCTAAAATTGACTTAACATAGTGAAATGGTCATGTTGGACTTAATTCAGTCTGAATCGGAGGTTGTATAGACTTTAATGTATTGATGTAGCGCAGGCATCCCAAAGGGAGCCGGGAACCACGACTTAGCTTCTCAGCCTTCAACTCTTGCCATCCAAACCCACTTAACATACAAGCAGCCAACTCGCCAACAACGATCAAACTTAACCCACTTGAAGTTCCGAAAACCAACTTTGAGATCCAACCTGGCGCCATGCCAGATCGGGGGTCCCGATGTGGGTGACTTCCCTCCAAGCAAGCCGCCCGACATACATCAAACTTAACCAACTCGAAGCTTCGTTACAAACGAGTAACATCCATTCCAAGCAAGCGGTCTGACTTACATCAGACTTAACCAACTGAAAGCCAACCTAGCGCCACGCCAGACTGGACAGCCATAAACAAGTAACTTCCACCCAAGCAAGCCGAATGGTCCCGACGGCATACCGCTGACGTCCTGGGATACGACCCTCAGCTATGTGCCAAGTTAAAAATTTTGAAAGCGGCCTTACAACTGGCGCTTTTACCGAACACTGAAACCCATAAGGTAATCAGAGTCAGTTTGAGGAAAATCCCACTTTATTGATAAATCTGAGAAGGTTACATTTGAAGTGTGTGACCGACCCTAGTCTCCGGGGCGCTAGCATGCCAAGGCGAGAGCCATGACAACATTCCAACAAGGGAGGCTGAGACTTGGTTGGAGCTCGCCCTGAGTCGCAACCCGCACTCCCCTATAGTATTGGTGTGATTCGGCAACCCCCCTCATACCAAGCACTCTACCCAAGCTGGTAAAGCACATTTTTCTCTCTCTAGGATTTTCTCTTTCTAGAAAGTCATTTTCTCTCTATAGATTTTATTGATCCTCAGGCTTCCTTTAATCATGCCTAGATCGTGTGAGGTGATTGCACATCGATCTGAGCTCTCTAGACTCCGCTAGAACCGATCAAAGATTTTCAGCCATAGGAACTTGGCGCCGGCTGGATTCTGGTCACAGTGGCGCCGAGAGCGGCGCCGGCACCGTTGGCGCCAGAAGCAGCAGGGGCGCTGCTGGCGCTGGTGACATAGCTGGTGCCGGAAATAAAGCTTGTAAAGGTAGCTTTACAACAATTTATGCAAACTTTGTGTTTATAATCACTCAATATTTCAGGTGATGTGTGATGTGGCTCCTGAGTTCACAACTATGTTGGTGTCACAATTAGCTTCTATTTCTTCAATCATTAGTAAGCCTTTTCCTTGTCATCTTCTTGCATTGAAGATTCTGCAACATTGGCCTTGTTCTTTTTGGACTCGGCTTTACGATTAAACCAACATTCATGGGCTAAATGGCTCTTTTTCTTGCAATGCCCACAAGCTATGTTGGGCTGAATGGCTCTTTTTCTTGCAGTACACGCAAGCTATTTCTTAATGCCCTTTTTTGTTGCCGTGTAGACATTCCAAGGATGCTTTACCTATTTGTCCTTTTCTTAAGACTCTTGACGGTCTTGGAACGTGACTCCAAATTTTCTAGACATAGAGTTTGCCATCCTTTTGTTCTTGATAAATAGGGCTCTCTCTGAACTACTCACTTGTTTAGTGTCTTCCTTCATGAGCTTATCATCTGCTACAACTTTGGATGCATCTTCAAGTGTCATGATGGGTGTTCTCATGAGGATTGTACAAGTGATAAGAAGGTGGAAGTGACTTGGCAAAATGTAAAAACTATTGGACTAGAGGTATTTGATGCTCATGATTTGTTGCTGCCAACTGGAAAAGATTCCCTTCACTTTGTTGACATGTTGGTCTAGATCTTACCCGTCCCACTTCAGATTGAGAAGTTGGTTGTTCAAATGCAAGATTTTGTTCTAGGTTTGTGCTCATATACGTCTTGCAATCTTTACAAAACATTTTTGGCTTGTCTCATAGTCTTCAGTTGTCATCATTATGTCTTCCGTAAGGGACAACATAATCAGTGCCAAAGCAAGATCATTCCTTCTATCCCATTCTTTTGGTTCATCTTCATCCCTAATTTCTGCTCCATTGACAACACTCCATAGTCCTCGACCTGACATCGTTTGTGCTTCCATATTCGATACTTTCAACCATCCAGAACTATCACAATCTTCTGATGCAGATTGGAGTATTTGATGCCTGATCCTAGATTCTATCTAATGCTCAAGCCGCTCTAATACCATGAAAGAAAGCGGAGATAATGCCACTCAACAAGATCTAAATTGATTCTGATTGAACTACTGAATGCAAATCACACAAGAGCATAACCACAAGAAAAAATCAATAACATAGATAACGTTTGGAGAATAATGTGCAATAGCTTTTGTTTTTGTATTGGTTTTGTGATACATACATATGTCTTCACGTTCTTCACCTTCTTCTCACTTTTTCTTCTCCTCTTTGCTACGCTTCTCGCTTCTGACCTTTGTGCTTCGATCGTAGTCAGATTTATACCTGCCTACTAGGGATTACAAGGAGTTTAGATTAATTACTAAAACTAAGCTCTAATTGTACTTTCTCACTTCAAGCAACGCCTCAATTTCCTTTCATCACCACTGCTGTATCAAAAATTAGAGAGCCATATTGCATTGTTGTGTGTGTTGAACCAACAGGCCGACTTTGATGATAATCCCTCGTAGGAGGGTCCATTACAGCTTCCTTATGGCGAAGCTTGTAATGGCCTCTTAAGACAATTTCTTATGGGTTCCTTACGGGAGTTTATCGTAGCTTCACTACGATTTCGAGTTCGTTGAAAGGGTGGCCGAGTTCACCTATTCCAACACTTCTAACTTCAAAGAGAGAGAGAGAGAGAGAGAGAGAGAGAGAGAGCTAAACAACAATGTGTATTGAATGATCATCATCCCTTATTTAGTCTACGAATAAGGGGTCTTCTAAATAATGCCTATGTACCACATTATTTCCTAATAAAGATATGTGATAGTGATAGCTAGATAGCACGATGCTTCAAGAGTCATTAATGCTTACACTTTGCAATGTCACAATTATTGAAGTTCTATGTGATTGACTTGGTACTTTACATAGAAGCTATATACGGCATAATCATCACAATATTGAATTGTGCATGTTGTTGTTGTTCTTTCATAGGAATTTGCCATTGCTCGCAAAGAATTGATCTACCGGATTGAATGTGGCTTCTTTTTAAACTTTAAAAGGGATCAATCCATGTCCAACTTTTTCCATGAGTTGGACATAGAGAACAACGTAGACTATTTCAAATCTCTATGGCACCCATACATGCATGACTTCTAGATGATTGAATAATGTACCAATGTATTCAATGAGCACTACCTTAGATTTATAAATTTATTCACTATTCTTGTCATATAATATGATGTGCTCTCATTCATGCATTTGAATGTTCTTGTTTGCTCTTCTCCATGACATAAACACCACTCAAGATGATATTATCCACATAGATTGGTAAACGGTAAAATCATTTCCAGCAAACCTATAATAAAGTGAATGATCGCACTCACTCATAACAAAGCTTTGAGAGAGTAATAATGTGTTAAGCTTAGCATACCAACTCCTTGGTGCTTGTTGAAGACCATACAAACTCTTTTGTAGAAGACACACATGATTTGGCTTTGTAGATGAAATGTAGCTCTCGAATTGCGACATGTACACTTCCTCCTCAGGTGTTGTCTTTTAGGATTCTAACTCCTACTATGGGTTCCCAACTAGTAGGGTTAAGGTACCTCTTACGCTATGGCTACCCAACTAGAGGAGAGAGGGTTCCTAATACACATTGAAATATAGTGGTGGTGGGGATTGATCCACTCCCTTCTTATATTCTCTTGCATAACAGAACCTCAAAGGCTCAACCTTCTAGAGAGAGAAAATGACCTAAACTAGTTTCTCAAGGCAGCCCCCCAATTAAGAAATGTCCTAGATTAGCTCTCTAAGGCTTTCCCCAACTAGAGAGTATTCTAAATTGACCTAACCCTGATGACCACTAAGGCTCACCCAACTAGTGGCTTCCTAATTTATCCCTAAGTAATCCTAACTAACTCCCATGAGGGAAGGAAAGATAAGTGCATAAGAGAAATAATCCCATAATCACAAGCACAATAACATAAAGCCAGTTGAGGAAAACTTAGTGGGGCTCGGGCACCTACCACCAAGTATTCTATCCACAATTGGGAACACAAGTTGTTGAGCAAGAATAGATTAGTCTGTTAAAGCTTGGGCTTATACAAGTGTTACCTAAGGCCCCCAAATCCACTTCTATATATATAATGAGTGATAGGTCCATAAGCTAAGATGCTTATAAGATAATCCCAAGCTATTCTAAGAAGTGACTTCTCGTATCAAAATGAAGTTCATGCTTATCAAAATAAACTTAGAAATAACTTTAAACTTAGACTTATTAAGTTTAAAGTATTACAAATATTTCTTAATTATAGTTAAACTTAAATGGAAAAGGGTCGAAGTCTAAGGTTCCTAAGCATTATTGCTTACAGACTTGAGTTTACTTGTGGACTTACAAAACACATGCCACAGTAACCGTTCTATTGCCGCCTATAAATACAAGGGATTTCTTGGGGCTAACATTATCCCCCTCTTTATAGCATTGGCAGTCCAACGCCAATGAGGTCGCAATAAGGTGCAGCAGGCTTTTAAAGTAGTTGCATGCTTTGCTGGATGTTGTAAGCTTCCAAAATTGTTGAACAACTCGGTGAAACTTGCAGAATCTTCGAGCTGGTTTGTAAAGATCATTTATATTTTCCATTAGATAGTTTACACAAGCTAGATTATCTTAGGCAATATCAAGGGTGGCAATATTGACAACGGGAGAGGAATTGTAGGGAAGTGAAAGAATTATGATTGGGAAGTAAAATGATAGGGAAGTGAAAAAATCATGATTGGAAATTGAAATGGCAAGGAAATGAAAGAATTATGATTGAGAATGCAATGTTAGGGAAGGGAAAGGACTGGGTTGAAGTGCTGCACGTGATATTACTTCGATTTATGGGAATACGTAGTGCTTCCCATAGCACTTCTCATGATCAAATCAAAGCACGTTTAGCGCATCCATTGGTGATGATGATGAACACTTGAAGCATGGGTGTGAGAATGGGAGAAGGTAAGGCTTCAAGCTTATTTATGTATGACAAGGTGGACGAGGTGTAATGTGGTAGGGATATTGAGGTGTATTGTAATGCTTCCCAATTTTGTCATAGGATAATCATTGCTCATAGTGCATGTCTCCAATGAAATAACTTGTGCTTGCATTTGAAATATTGTCTCACAATTGACAATATGGTTGTTTGGCCCTTGATTGCCTGATGTGGATATTCCTCTGCATATTGGAGTGTATTCCAAGCTTTTATTGCTTCAGTGGTGGTTGTATAATTGGAAAAGCCTGGATTTTGTATCGCCTATGTAAAATCAATTGTTTATTCTGGTGATATGGGTGGGATGAGAACCTTTCCATCTTGTTGGGAAGATGGCCCTTATCTTGTGACCTTCCGCCATCTAGTAAAATATTTGCATAAAGGTCCTTGACCATTTTGGATCCAGGTTGAATGTTGAAGTCATCTGCGCGAGCTAGAGAAATGTGTGCAAATGACAATGTTGTGAACATCATTTCCATTTGCAATTCCATTTTTTGTGGAGTTCTTCTAACAATTTACATCCGAGAAGGAACTCGTCCACCCTTCTATCTAATGAATATACTTGTAGAACTTGAAGATAGATAGGGCAAGTTTTGTTGATCAGTGGATTGTGATATCTTGTTCAGTTCAATAGAGAATCCGTCATGGAAGAAGATCATTGATTGCTTTTGATCTTGGTTGACTATGTTGGATTTATGTGCATGAGCTTAGTAAGGAGGAAGCCCATAATTGCTTGATTGGCTTTGAGATTGTCTTCAAACTGATGTGACCCATGCTTATTGTTTGGTGGCGGAGTGGTGATTGTTTAGCTGGAAAAGCGTTGATCTAAAATCATTTTAGACCCGCCATCTTCAAGGTCTCTCATTAGAGGAGTTCTAAATCCCAAAAAAACCCTTTGTAAAGATTCTTTTTATATTTTTTCTCAAATTTTTCTTACACATGGACCAATCAAAACACTCAAATTTGAAGTACCTATAATCCTATCTTAAACGCAAGATGACTAGAACACATTTCAGTAAGGATGTCTATAAAGCAACTAAGGTACTTGAAATTGTGCATTCAGATATTTGTGGACCATTCGGAGTATTGTTAGTTTGAATCTGAAGGTTCACTTCGATTCTGCTCCTTTTTGTTTATGGGATTCTGATAATAGTCTACTACTACATGACCCTGTTTATGACAATGAATGCATTCAATCTTTGGATTTAGCCAACGCTTTTCTTCTGTGTGAACCAAAGTATTCCTTCAATGCCTCAGTTTCTCTTGCATCATCTAACCGCTTCTTCACTAACTTGCCACAAGAAGGAAGTTTCAAAGAGTCTTCTATCCAACCGATGGTGAGAGCTCTCACTCGTACATCATATGTCTTCAACATCGAATTAGTTTGATCATAGCCATTTGCAAGGGGCTCCAGAACCTGTAGCATGACAGTCGACCATGCCTGCATAGCAAAAGGCAATAGTCCAGTAGGTTTGAGTCGTATCCATCCTCTACTAGACACATACTCGACAAAATGACTTGGATCGTGTTTGGCCATGGCTACGTCCATCTTCTCCTCTGTTAGCATAGAAAGCAACTCAGAAGAATAGCATAGCTCGACAGACCTTCAAACATAAGAGGCCCGCCTTCACATCAATCGAACATCTCAAAGATTGTATTCATTAATTATTTATGATGATATTTTGATATGACAGTAGTCCTTGTGAGGCGTTGCAATATAATACAAAACGTATGAAATATTTTCGGCATGTGAGCCATCTCACCTCTCCTTGAAGTATGTGTCACGGGCATCTGCCTTTAACTATGAGGTACTACATAGCTGGTCATCCTTATGACTAAGGTCAAAATCCCGAGGTTTTACCCATTGATTATCCTGATAAGGCCATCTATATGTGACATTACCAGATGGTTTTTTATCCAAAATATTGATGAAAAAAGGGCCTTCGTCCCTTTCAACAATGGCGACTCAACTGGGGAGGGCAGTTCTTGCCCAAAACGGACTCAGAATTTTGATTTCGCACATTTCTTGCAAAGTCTCATCCGTTGGGCTATAGAGTCACTGTATCAGCACTTCAAACCATTCTAGACACACTTCAAACCATTCTAGACAAACTTTCCTCGAGTGATCCAACTGAATAATGGAATGGTGTGAATTTTTAATAGCTACTGACAACTTAAACTGCCTTCATAATAGCCCTAGGGTTCAGAACTCTCAACCTTTGGATAGCAGCTTTCAATCATCTCACACCAAAATGTACTTAGGGCTTCAATGTCCTCCATTCATCTTGATCATTTGCATAACATTTAGTGTTTATCAACACCATCTCAAAATTGTAAACCAAGTCTTGGTCAAAAGTTTGATTAGCTAACTAGTCCGCTTCACTATTACACTGATGTTGTACATGAGACACCGTAACAGAAGTAAATAGATCCATCAACTTGTTTATTTCTTTCACGTAAATTGTCAAGATAGGATTCCTAACATTCCGTAAATGGATTGACAAATTACAAATCAGAGCAGAATTGTTGAATACTGATGAATGAGTAATCTATTTCTGGTCAACTATCCTCAATCCGACTATCAAAGCTGTAGCTTTTGTCGAGTTGCAGGTATAGTGTTTGCCAAGGCAGACATCCCAATAAGCTATCAGCATACTAGCATCATCTTTCAACACAACTCCGATAGTAACTTGCATTCTACTGCCACCATCGAACTACAAGAATCACAAACTTGCATATCTGACAACTTGAATCACTTCTTGATTTGTTTGTGACATTGACTGGTGTGTCCATATAATGGCCTTCTATATCACATAATATTATTGTATTGTTCCTGGAAATCTTCTTTAGAACATATGGTCCCAACCAAATGGGCATCAGCTTACCAGGAAAAAATTCTCTCCGAGCATCGTAAAACAGAACCAATTGTCCCCAACCCGAAACTAGTATTGTTTGGCCTTTAGATCGTGTGATTGTTTAATCTGCCTCTTCTTTCTTTCCATCTACAGTAGTGCTCTGGTACGCTTTTCATCCAACTTACTCAACATCAAGAGTCATTGTCAACGGATGGTTCATAATGTAGATCATGGTCCTTGGAGAATTTTAAAGTCTCCAGTTCGATTTCAATAGGTGAAACACTTTTAGTACCATAGACCACAAAGAAAGGAGACTATCCGATGTTGGTTTTGAAAGCTATGTTATAAGCCCAAATAGCCACTGGTACCTTTGAGTCCCAATATCTTTTTCTGTCGGAGATTGTCTTTTTGAAAATATCCACCAGTTTCTTATTGGTACTCTCGACTTGGCAATTTGCTTGTGAGTTGTATGGTGTTGTCTTATTATGCTAACAAGTCTTTTGGTCAGATCCTAGATCACCTTATTTAAAAAGTGTGTACCTCTATCCGATACCAGTTCGGGAGGAGTTCCAAAGTGGCATACAACGTTCTCCATCATGAACTTGGCTGTTTCTATTGCATTGTCTTGTTTCACCGCCTTAGCTTCTGCCCACTTGGTAAAACAGTCAGTTGCAACAATAATGTAGCTCTTTTGGCCAATAGAGGATGGCTTAATGGGGCCAACATAATCGATGCCCCACTTTTCGAATGGTAGTTGTGTTGTCAGTGTTATCAAGGGTCTCATTCATTTGTCCACATGGCTAACCCTCTCGCAAACATCGCACCTCATACAATAATCATGATAGTCTTTGAATAACGTGGCCCACCAGTATCTTGCCCTTAGATTTTTTTTGGGCAGTAGAATCACCAGGGAAATGGCCGCCACATGCAGAATCATGGCATTCTTCCATGATACAAGGAGTCTCGACTTGTAAAACACATTTCTGATAGATGCCCTCAATGCCTTTCCGATAGAGCCTTCCATCAATGGCTTTAAAGTGTAGAGCCTGCAATCTGATCTTCTTCTTCTCTACTTTGGTAAGTCCTTTCGGCAACTACAATGAAGTCAGATATTTAGCTAGAATCTGGTACCACTGAGGAACTGCTTCAATGTCAAGTCAAAATAGATTATTTTCAACTTCTTCGTCCAATAGCACATCCTTAGGAACAAATTTTATAAGTGGGGGGAAACTAACACACACATATCTCTCTTGGTGCAAATCTTGAATGAAAGTTGATCAAAATCGGGGCAAATTCAAGGTGACCTAGCCATGCTCACTGGCAAACTTTGGACCTAATAAATTGACAAGTTTTTGTTGTGGAAAGGAAAGCTTGTTATACGCATTCTCTGGACCAGCAATGATGAGGAGACATAATGAGTACGGGAACTTGTGTTACGTGTAAAAGAGCTGATCATCAGCGAAGGAACTACGAGAGTTGAATGTTGCATAAGAGACATGGTACTTCGAACGGACGCTAAGGGACAGCTCGTATTGGAATCGGACTAGTGCAAACTCTGGGTGTATGTGTCTGATTCAAAGAGAGCTACTTGAAACAAGTGAGATGCACACTTATTGTTTTGATTGCGAGGCAATTGACCAGTGGTGGAATTGTGAAAGTCATGTTTTGTGCGACGGACATGGTGCTTCAAACAAATGCAAAGAGATGGTTCGTATGCGGATCAAACTGGTGCGACCCTTTGGATCTCCACAAGGTCAATGGTTACATTTGGGTTGACAGCTACTTCAAGCTAAGTGAGAGGTGCATTGTGGAGTACTCAGTCTTTGCCTACATTAAAGAGCCAAAAGGAAAAGAATCAAGATCAAGCTAGGACAAGGAGAGAAATCAAGGTGCAAAAGCAAGAAATGGACCATAAAGTGAGCGATAAATAATAAATCCTTTGGCTCAAGAAGCCTTGATACCTGTGCAAAAATGATCAAATCTGGAGCTGAGAGAGCTATATACAAAGTGCAAAAAGGACAAATCTGGAGCTCAAAGGAGTTCCAAAGTCAAAGGCAGAAGTGTGCTTCTGGTTTCTCATTGCCTGGTCTATCTATGTAAGTTTTCGATCCTTCCCAGAGGGTCGGATGCGTTTTGAGTAAGGTGCCTATGGGCGTTTTGACATCACTCCTCAATAGATCTACTAGGAGAATGGTGTGGCCTTTCTCCTCTTCCTTCCTATGGAAAGGGACTTCGAAATTAGAATTCTCATTCGCATTCTGTCCAGTTAAACGGATGAACTGCAGTAACCTAGGATTCACTAGGTGTTGAGGGTATTCCCGACATATTGTAAATAAATAATATCGGCCAATAAAATGTGTTGCAAGGGCATGGCATCCTGCGCGTTTAGCCCATGGCCCAATGAGCACGCAAGCTGAGATGTAAGTAGAATAATAGACTTGGGCCCCTTTGTAATTAAAATAAAACTTGAGGCCCAAAATCAATTTTACACTTAGAGTTTACTTTTTTAGAGTTGGGTCCAATTTTGGACTCACATGAATCTTGTGATTTCTATTGTACTTTTTGTAGACCCTTGGATCAAGTTGGGTCCAAGATGAATGGATAGGATCAATGTGAATATTAGCCAATACGATTTTGGGGCAATGGTCTTCCCCATTTATAAAAAGGCACCTCTTGTACTCTATTTTCCATGCTTAATGAGAAAGAGGAAACTCTACCATCTTTGAAAGAGAAGCATCCTCAATTGCTATTGAATGCTTGCTATTGCTATTGTTGCTTTCTCTTTGCTTTCAAATTCATGCTTTCTTGGTTTCCATAGTTAATGTTTCTCCTTTAGCAAGTAAAATGAGCATTTGGGCTAACCTCCACTCTCACTCTCACTCTCACTCTCACTCTTTGTCTCTCTCTTTCTCTCTTTTCTCCTCTCAGCCTCTTCTATTCTTCTCTTCTCATTCACCAAAAACCATGATGAAAGTAGTTTAGGGGAGTAGAGTTAGGGGTGTGTAGTGTTAGTGGTGGTAGATTAGGGAAAAACTAGAGAACTAACTAAAAGTAGCATCTATTCATAGTTAGGCACCTATCCAATGTTCTAATCCTTGTTGACAGGTGGGAGGGCTACTACTACGAGAGATCTTTGACCCTACAGTGGCGTCGTTGCCGGGGATAGGTTTCTACTAACTAGTATAGTTGCATTTTAACTATTTCTTGCTTCTTGGAGTAGTTTTAGGTAGAATTTTGGGTGTTTAGAGTTAGTTTTCTATATTTTTCTATGTTTAGACTATTCACAGCTAGAGGAGGAGGTGTGAGAGGGTAGAGGAGGCCCTGAACAGCCTCTAAGGGCTTGTCATCCAAACCAAAATCTAAGCAAATCCAAAAAAAATACACCAATCTACATTTTGGAGGGAAAAAGAGCCTAAAATCTTATCAAATTTTAATATCTCCAAAACCAGTGAGAGTTAACCCTTGCACGACTGGCAACAGCTCCAGGGTACTGTCCCAGACTTGCATAGAAGCCTGCAAGAGTTAAGCAGATTGCTAAAATCAGAGAAAAATCATAAAAATTTCAAAAAACCCTTGAAAAAATCCAAAAAAATACAAACTTTCACTAGAACTCTCGTAGAGCCCCCTGAAGTTCCATCTTAGTGAGACCAGGACATAGAAGAGCTTGCGAGAGTTATTTCACTGTCTGAGTGCATGTGCGACAGTTCCCAGTCAGAAAAAGACGCGAAAGTACCAAAGAACTCTCGCAGAACCTAAAATTTTTACTTCTATTGGGCAAGAACCCTCATGGAGAATTTTGAAGTTCCATCTCAAACTAGGACACAGAGCCTGCGAGAGTTAGTTTGATTCCAGTGAGCAAAAAATTGGGTTTAAGTGCCTAGAAATCACTAAAAAGTGAAAATCTAGCAAATTCTTCCAGAGAGAACTCTCACAGACCATTTTAATCAATCCAGAATGTCAATTTTCATCTGTGATAAAGTCTACAAGAGTTAGTACAGAGAATTGGTGAAGATCAATCCAAAATAGTGGCTAACTCTGGCAGAGAATGTGAGAGTCAGATCTGAACCAGATTCAGCTACTGTGATCCTAGTGAGAGTTACTTCCCAAATATCTGAGACATATCAAGGTTTTTTATCTGCAAAATAGCTAAAGGACCCTCGCACAGACAATCCTTGCATAAGAGAAACCTCGCAGACTAGGTCAGTGGAGAGATCTGCACCAGATCTAGCTACTGTCAAAATCTTAGGTCAATCAGTGCAAGGAGTAAGAAGTTATCAAGGAAAAACCACCGTACAAGGCCTAAATTTCACTTCTGACCAATCAGATTGATCAGATCCTTAAGATGCAGAGTGCATCCCATTGTACAAGCAAGATTCAACTATCTTGGACCCCACCATCGGATGAATCTGAGATCTGGACAATCAGTAACAAGAACGAAAACAAATCAAGCACCACACCTTCCCATATTAGCAACTGCACAACAAGAGATAGAACCGGAACCAGCACCAATGGATCCAATGGGCCAATCCGTACCTGTCACTCCCTTGCAAGCAGTCCAGAGGGCACCTCGGATGGAGATACCAAAATACAACGGATCATCAAATTCCATCCGGTTCCTCCAGATCTACGAGCAAGCTTGTGAAATCTATGGCGAACGGAAACCTGCAGAAAAGTTGGTGCTATTTCCCATGTCCCGATTAGCGGTGGCTCAAGATTGGTTTTTCAACCTGTCAAAGGAAGAGAAATCCACCTAGGAAGCGATTAAAGTGGCTCTGATCATGCGTTTTAGACCAAGGAAGTTTCTAGAAGACCCATTTCTCCTGCTCAACAAGGTCCAGATGGAAAAAAGAGAAAGGGTCGGGGACTATATTGAACGGGTCAAACATCTAAGATCCGAGTAGATGGAGCAGCTTGCGGCACAGTTTGATCAAAAACTGAAAGCCTTACAAGGAGTTGTAGCAGCAACGCCACATCTACCGAAACCAAACTAGCTACAGTATCCATGACGTGAGAATATATGGTGTTCAGTATGCACACAAAACCATACAACAAACGAGTGTTCAGTCCTAAAGCAAAATCTGAGAGTGACACATAGATTTTGCCATTTGTGCAACGCAATATCGCATGATACGACATTTTGCCCACTTAACTTCCGGATTGTTCAACAGAAGAGGATTCCTTATCACTTCTTATCCATATATTGAACCCAAGGCGGATGATGGATCATCCACGACAGATCACATAATAGATTGCCCCCAAGGCCCCGTCCAAGGGTGGTCACTATAATTTAGAAATGGATGTCATGAGATGGATGTCATGAGATGGAAAAATGCATTATCAAAGATTGACTGCCAAGCATGTGAATACAAATTAGATCCTGAACCCAGCACATCTTCAAGTGTTACATCATGGACACATCAATTACATTTGGTGTGAATATGATAAGCGTAGCATGGCTGTCAGCAGGACCTTTTGAGAACCTAGGGACGATGATTTAGTTCCTTGGCAACATGTTCTGACTTATAATAAGGAGATTGAGCTGATTGATGAGCAGGTTCCTACAGCACATGGACCCAGATTGTTATGGAATCAGGAAAGTACCAACTCAAACGCCGCAAAGATCTACCATGGCAAAAGTTTCAAGGATAGATCCGCCAAGGGCACCTGCGAACAAGAAGAACTAGTTGAAGCAACGCTACAACCAAGTGATCCGATGGAGTGATCTACCCGAAGAAGTTATAGCTATAGTGGATGTTGATATTCGCAACCACGAGGCGAATGTCACACCAGTTCTGAAGAAAGACAACAAGGACAAATCCACCAATATGACAAAGAAAGGCAAAAAAGAAGGTGCTGGATTCCTTGAAGCCAATCAGGATGATCTCGGATACAGTGTCATTCTCATCTCAGAAAACGGTAAATCAAAAGATGACCAGTCGGGCTAAGATCAATATGCTAAAGAAGGAATCTCAACGAGCACCAGTTCACGAGATGCCTGAAACCTTCAAGAATTATACCTTGGACAACGTGATAATTATGATGCCGCAAGCCCAGCGAGAATCTGATCAATGTCAGGCACCAACGGAACAAGTCTTCGAAGGACCTGCACGAACACAGCCAATGAACCTTGTCGAGCCAAGTGAAGAAGAAAAGATAGTGCATGTGGGAGAGCAATTAACGCCCACTCAATTCAAAAGGCTACGCTCATTGTTGGTGGAGTACAAGGACTGTTTTACCTGGAATTACAGTGATCTAAGGGCATTCCACCAACAGTAGTCCAACACACCATACCCTTGGTGGATGGAGCAGTCCCCAAGGTGAGTCGATACTGCCGCTGCAACCCAAACCACACGGAGTTGATCAAGAGGAATTGCAGAAGCTGTTAGACGCAGATTTCATTTATGAAATCGAGCACACTGAATGGAGCCTTTAACAGGGGTATTCTCTCAATCCATTCATGCACCCAGTCAGTTTCAACACATTTCGCAGCGAGCCATTGCTCTGTTTCCGCTCTTGATACCATCATAGGGTCTACAATCGTAGACCCTACGGAGTGGTATCACTGGAGTCATACAACACATGTTGGGTAGTAGGGGTTGTTGGTTCTGGACAACCCTTATCAACATTAGCTTTGTTTGTACCAGACGGCTATTTCATCAGGGTAGAAATATTGGTTTGTAGGAGTGTTTCCCATGACAACTTATCCAAGCCCTTTAACAGATCTACCAGTGTTTTAGAAAATCTGAGAGGGTCTGCATTATCAACTGTGATAGCACAATTAGATATTCTCTTACCAATGATATTGGGTTCAGGAATAGTAGGGTCAATGAAGACGTGTCCGACGTCTGAGCAAATAACCCCACAGTAGCAATCTCAGCATCAGGAGCCAGAGCATCTATAGTGACATGTATAGAATCACTCACAGGATTATCTGCAACCTTTATTGGTATATTCTCATCAAGTAATGTATTAGCTTGGTCGACAAAGACACATGCAAAGACGTGCTCACATCCGAGTACTCGTTAGCTCCATCACCAAGCTTAGAGTCTGGCTCCACAGTCTTGCACTTGGTCCTTGATTTAGAGCAGGTAGGCAGCTTCCTCTTAGCCATAGTCTATAGGAAAAATAGTAATTATTCTTCCACAGAGAACACGATGCAAGTTTGAATAAATCAAACTAATATCAGTGTCTTCAATCACAATTTTATTTGATCTATGTACTAAATAAACAGTATTAGTTTCGATTGAATATGCGTGCAGAAATTATATGCAAAAGTAAGAGACAACTTAAGACTAGACAATAAGAAACTATTGATCAAAAAATGAATTTTTATAACTGTGAATCTGATTCATCAATATACATCTCTTGTTGTCTTATCTTGTTGTTGTCTCTCTGATTGAGTGAGTGTGTTACAACAAGTAGTGCACGTGTATTTATATTGTTACAGGACAGGTCTTTTGGCCTTTTATTTACAGTTCTTTTGGCCTTTTAGTATTGTAACAGTAGATATCTAACCGTTTATTATGGTTGATATTCAAATAGACGCTCTGTTTCCAGGCTCGAATAAAATCTGTTAGCGAATAATTCGTGACAGTTCATCTCTTCATCTTAGTTTCGTGTTTCGCAAATTGTTCGTGACCAATGACAATTATTGAGTTTGAAGAAGAAATCTAGAATATTTCGCGAACTGTTCGAGATAGTTTCGCGATAGGTGAGCTTGAAGAATAGTCCAAAAGATTTCACGAATTGTTCGTGACCTGAGGCTTGAACAAGAAACAAAATATTTCGCGACAAGATTTTGTTCGCAAATCTTTCAAGCTTCAACAAGAAAGCCACAAGCTTTTACAAGAAACTGTTTCACAAATCTTTCGAGTTAACTGCAAGACAACTTCCTCGAATCCTTCGCGAATCTTTTCAAGTTGGTCATGCATAGAAATGTTTCAAGTTCACGTTCGTTTCTTTCTCATCCTTTGTCAAGTAAACTGCGTTCTCTGTTAGTAGAATCAAGATATGTCTGATCAGTTGTTCTACAACTCCCTTTCAAAGTGGCACTTGGATTAACCCCAATTTTCTTTGCTGCTTCTCGAACAAAGTTTTACTTAGTGGCTTTGTAAAGATATCAGCTGTCATTTCCTCTGTGGGTATGATGACAGTCTTCAGTATCTTCTTCTCGACTAAGTCCCAAATCATATAATACTTGATAGCTATGTGCTTCGTTTTCGAGTGAAATACAGAATCTTTTGTAAGATAGATTGCTTAAGTGTTATCCATTAACAAGACATAAGGTTTAGAGCTAGATTTATCAAATCCTTCCAATATATATTTAATCCAGATCAGTTTGTTTGCCATCTTGGCTGCCGCTACATATTCCGCTTCACAGGAAGATTGGGCTACTGATGTGTGCTTCTTGCTAATCCAGAGTATGGATGCGCCAGATGATAGAGTACAACCTCCTGAAATACTTTTGCTATCATCCTTCATGGATGCCCAGCTTGCGTCATTGTAAGATTCAATGTGAAATCCAGCTTCCTTTGAATAACACAGTCCATAAGTCTTTCGTTTCCTAGAGATATTGTAGTACTCTCTTTGTTATCTTCCAATGCAATGATCCTGGGTTCTGATTATATTGGCTCAGCCTGTATATTGCAAACGCTATATCAGGTTTGGTGTTGTCTGCTAGATATAACAATGATCCAATCAGCCTACGATAGGGTGTTTTGGCCATTCGTTCTCTTCCTCGAGAGTCTGCGGACAATCTGCCTTGCTCAGTATTGTTACAAGTATCATGGGAATATGCACAACTTTGCATTCGAGCATGTTGAAATCTTCAATGATCTTTTAAGTGTACCTTTGTTGGTGAAGATACAACTTACCACCTTCAAAGTCTCTCACGATCTACAAGCTTAGATAGATTTTAGCTTTCAGGATCGAATTCAAGCTCTTCATCATTCCAACCAATGTAGAAATTTTTCTACAGATATTGTAAGAGGACCGGCCACGAAATCAAGGACTGTCGAACTTTGAAATACAACAATGAAAAGAATAAACAGTTCCAACAACAAGCACACAGTGCTACAACTAGTCATCAAATTAGCAACAAGAGGAAGATGAAGCAACTTTCATGACCAAAGTCGGAGGACAACAAAATATAGATTTCTGGTGTTTAGATTCCAGAAGAGTAACTTAGCACATGACTCACCATCGTGACTGGTTCAAAGACTATAGTCATCCACCCATTCTCAAGTTGTGCAACTTGGAGACAACTCATCACATTCAATAGAAGGCGAAGGAATAGTCAAAGTTGAATTCAAAAGAGGTGAAGTCAAATTGTTGTCCAACGTTCTCCACGTTCCAAATCTGACCAAGAATATGCTCTTTGTTAGTACAACTACCAATTCAGGTCGAAGGGTCGAATTCAATACAGAAGGCTGCACAATTCTTGACAAATCTCGGAAGGTTCTAGCCTACGGAAGAAGAAGCGGCTATCTTTACAAAATCAGCCATTGCTACTCTTCTAACAGTCAAGCTCTTCACACAGCCACTTTTGAATCAACTGATATGTTGTGGCATTTCATACTTGGCCATCTTAAATTCAACAGTATTCAAAAATGTCAACTCAGAGTCTAGTACAAGATCTACCATCTGTCAGCAAGCTGTATTATCAGCAAGCATGCTAGAAGTCCTTTCATTTCAAACTCAATTCATACATCCAACGGCTTGCTGGACCTTGTACACAACAGCGACATTTGTGGCTTGTCGATGCAGACTGCTTCCACAGGAGGAGCTCTCTATTTTCTAATCTTCATCGATGACTTCTCTCGAAATATTGCTACCTACTTTATGAAGAACAAATTCGAAGCATTCAAGTTCTTCAAGCAGTTCAAGGCATCTACAAAAAATCAGACCCAGAGGCAGATCAAGGCTCTATGCACAGATGGAGGGAGAGAGTACATCTCCACAGAATTCAAGGAGTTCTGCAAGGCCAGTGGAATACATCGACAATATACAACCAACTACTCACCTCATTCCAATGGTGTAGCTGAACGGAAGAATCGGACACTCATCGAAAGTGCCAAGAGCATGTTGGCCCATGCCTCTCTTCCAAAGAAATTCTGGATAGAAGCTTTTACTATAGCTGCCTATTTACATAATCGATCCATTACCAAAGCCCTGAATGACAGGACACCTTATGAGGTCTGGACAAGATCAAAACCATCACTCAAATATATTCGAGTGTTTGGATGCATCGCTTTCGTTCAGATCCTTGAAGATCTAAGAAGAAAGCTAGATGACAAAAGCAGAAAAATGATTTTCATCGATTATTATCCATACCACAAGGCACACAAGGTCTACAATTTGGATACCGAGAAGGCATTTACCAGTAGAATTGCCATTTTTGTGGAAGACCAGTTCGTTGACCACAAGGGAAAAGTTGCTAACAAATCCGACCCAAGGATCGAGCAACCAAATAATTCCGATCCAGGGATTCCAGAAGGTCAAATAGGTCCAGACAGCCTCCATCCAGATATATGGATGATCCAGCCTATTACTTTGTGTAGAAACCAACCACCATTTATGAGGCTATGTCTACTCCTGATGCTAACCAGTGGAAAGCAGCGATGGACACCGAGTTTGTTTCTCTAATAGAGAATCAAACATGGACAGTCACAGAGTGTCAAAGGAACAAATCCCAATTCTATGCAAATGCATATTCAAGACGAAGTACGACACTGAAGGAAGGCTAAATCATTACAAGGCTAGGCTAGTCGCCAAAGACTTTTCCTAGATTCCAGATTCGGATTATTCAGAAACCTTCAACCCAGTTGTCAAACATGCTTCGATCCGCCTACTCCTCTCCTTTGTAGCCGTAGCAGATCTTGAAGTCCACCAGAGGGATGTCTAGACTGCTTTCCTCAATGGAACCATCAAAGAGGAAATCTATATGATGAAGCCAGAGGGATACGAACTCGACACATTTTTTATAGAGAATGGTTTTATTCCAAACTCGACAGGCTCGAATGTCTACTTCAAGTCTATATCAGATTACTTCATCATCATCACTCTCTATGTAGATGATACACTCTTATTCAGTAATAATCAGAATCTGAGGAAGGATACAAAATGCATGCTGGCCCAGAAATACAAGGTGACCCACTATTGTCTCGGAATCTTAATCCAAATCCAAGGAGATCGACCCAGTAGACTGATTTATATCAATCAGCAACGATATCTCAACAATGTGCTGGAAAAGTATGGAATGGCCAACTGCAGACCAAGTCACTTTCCACTCGACCCTGGACTAAAGTTATCAAAGGAACAGTCTCCTCAAACTGAGACAGAAAAAAGAGGAATTGAAGTGTTACCCATTTTAATCCATCATCGGCTCACTGATGTACGCAATGATCTCTACGCGGCCAAACCTTGCATATTCAATCAGTACACTGAGCCAGTTCCTATCAAATCCATGCTTAACTCATTGGAAAGCACTAACAAAGGTCATGAAGTACATCCAAGCAACGAAAACTCTCAACATCTTCTACGGAGGCAGCCAAACTACCAACATCCTTGAAGCCTACACAGATGCAGATTGGGTAGGAGAGGTCGATACCAGAAAATCGACGTCGGGATTTGTATTTTTATACAACCAAGGCCCAATCTCATGGAACAGCTGGAAGCAGTCTCAGTTGCATTGTTATCAACGGAATCCAAATACATAGATGCTACAAATGCAACTAAGGAGGCGATCTGGCTAAGGCAACTGCTTGCAGACATCAACCTTGCACAAACACTTCCTACAATAATCTATTGTGACAATCAAAGCACAATAGTGTTGTCTCTCAATCCAAGATTTCACTTTTGAAGCAAACATATCGAAATCAGGTATCATTACCTTGGATAGAAAGTGCATAGCAAGGAAATAGCATTGGGTTTCTGCAGAACAAAGTATATGGCTACAGATTACTTCACAAAAGCTCTATCATAAGAGCAACATCTCAGATTTAACAATATGATAAATCTGGAGATCAAAGTTCTTCAAGATGCACATTAAGGGGGAGTGTTAGATTTCTTATGCTCATCCTTAAACAAATCATTGAGATAATGAGCATCCTGAAAACAGCCGAAGGTCGACTACATGTTTCGAACCTTCACATTTTTACCTTTGGGATTTTTTAGTGACTTAACCAATTTAGGCACCTTCGCCTTTTTCGTATTTTTCTCACCTTCGCGAAAAAGACGACACCTTGACCAAAGTCCAGTTTAGACATGTCCTAAATAATTGAAAGGTACCTTCGAGTTTTTTGAGTTTTTTGGGTTTTCACAGCAATGGCAGACGGACGTCGCCAACTTATTATCAACCTAAAAACAGCTAGACAGCTAAAATATCCAAAGGGCGGTTACCAACTTTGTACATATACAAAGACTAGCGTAAATAGCATTCAATGTTTGTAAGATATTTTTGAAGACACTTGTAAATATATACTAGCTGAATCAAGCTACTTAAGTGTCAATAAAAGTGTTAAGTTTAATCATTTTCAAAGTTCTTTTGTAGCCAGCGTTATCATGCTCAGGAAGCTGAAGTTATTACTTCAAGCCATTGTACTCACTGTTGATATTAATCAGAGTGCGATTCTTGTCTCACTACTATATTGTTCATTTGTGCAATTTTGTATGAATCATTCTTCTTAAATATTTGTGTTGTTAGTTGTTGTGTTTCTGATCCTACACGCCCACGCTCAAAGCTTTGAGCTTCTGCTGTTTGTCATCCCCACGGTTCACGACATGTGAGTTATAAAATTATTACTCGCCATCAGAGACATTACTTGCCCTACAGTCTATTACTCGCCAGACCCATTTTTGAAACTTTTCCCTTGCCATTTTTACTCACCATCATAGTTGAGTAATCAGCAAGCTCAAAGGCATCTTCCTGGTGATCGGCAAGTTATAAAATTATTACTTGTGCTTAGAGCTATTACTTTCCATTTGGAATTTTCCCACCATTTTTTATAATTTTTGTCTTTTTTATTATTTGCTAGTCATAACTTGCCATCAGAGTTTTTTCATTTTTGTTCACTATCTTTACTCGCCATCAGAGCTGAGGCCTACACACATACTGATCTATCTTATGAGAGCTCGACGAGTTCTCTTCCACGGACTTGGGCCGTCGGAAGGCCCGGCTGGCAAATATGGTGCGCAAGCCTCTTGATGAGGAGGCTTGTCCTTCCTCGTGGCTATGGCTGGGACCTGTGTCTTGACAATGGTCCCGCATCTCAGCACTTGTATCAGAAAGTCCTTGGTCTTGTCCGTCTGACCCCTGATCCTGAATTATCACCCCTGCTGCTTGGTGGTCTTGGTCTTGGCTCGTACTTGTCTATGCAGCATAAAAAACAGGTGGCGTTGGAATCACCACTGGAGTTGGTTGGGTCTTCTTCTCCATGAATTGTTGAAAAGCCTTGAGTGCTTGTTTGGTCTGAGCGAGCTCGTGAGTTGCGCTTGTCCGGTATTTGTCGAACTCTGCCTGGTAGCTGTTCAAAGTTTGGCTATACATCTGCACCAAACGCCTCAAGAGATTCATCTCTTCTTGAGAGAGCGGCCTTGAGTCTGGTGGGGGTTGAGATAACTAGGCGAGTTTTATGCTTTGTAGGGCTTGCACCTCTGCCCCCAGGCACGTATTCTCTGTGTCATAGATTTGTAATTGCGTCTGGAGGGGAGCAAGCCGTTGGGACGCTTCAGATTGAAGCTCTCACACTTTGTGGAGGCATCTGTCAGTGCTTTGGAGAGGCTCTAGATATACTGGTCTAGGCCATCCTCCTTTTGCTATAGCTTGGCGATCTTCCAGTGCCCATCTTGTCCATGTTGTTGAGCTATAAAGAGCTCTTGTTGTAGCTTAGTAATTTCTACTCACAATTGGGTGTTGTTTTATCATCAAGTGGAGTATCCGATTGTCCAATGAGACCCTGGCTGCTACCACGTCTTGGATGTATATTCCCAAGGCTTGGTACGTTGTCATTAAATCCGTTGGAGCAGCTGATACATTGGCACTGACAGGGGCCCCGACGATCGGTATAGTGTCGTCGTCATTGTCTTCGATTAGGTTCTCTGGGGACGTTCTGTCATCTGGGATGGTGGGATCTGTCCGATCTGGTGATGGAATAAGAATTGTTTGCACAAATGTGTCATCAGGCAACGGTTGGTTGCCCAGGGTGGTGTGGAGTACGGAAGCCGAAGATGGGGCGGAAGTGGTCTGGCATGGTGGTGAAAAGTTGATGACTTGCATCCACGCCAAGGTGTCTAGAGACAGTTGTGACTTAGAGGGGTTGAACTGGAGAGGAACAACAGTGGGAACAGGATTAATGGAGGAAGCGATAGTGATGGAAGGGGTTGTGGAAGATGGAACAGAGAGAGAAGTAGTATCGACGGAGGAGATGGGTATGGAAACAGAAGCAGCAGTTGTGGGTGGAATAGAATGAAGAGAAGCAGCAACAGAAACGGGAGGAGGGGGCTGTACAGAAGATGAAGTAATGGTGGTAGATGCTAGAGCTGTTATTGGTGTGGGGGTGGTGGTGTGATGTCTGGTGTTAGGTGGAGATGAGGAGGATGGGACAGCGCCATGTAAGTGAAAGATGGAGGATAGAAGGCTGGAACGGCGAAAACTGCGCACTTTTGTCTCGAGAAGTGCACAGGCAAAGTTACATAGCAGTGGACCTGCTACGATACGCTCATGGGTGTTGGGTTTGATGGAGATTGTTAGTTCGTGGATGAGGAAGACATGCTAGTCATATGGCACAACCGTGGGGCCAGGGAATCCCAGGCCTGTTACAGCCATATTCCGCTAGAGACATGGAATAGTCCTAATATGGTAGACCAGCCCTCCAATGTTCCAGATTATTGGTCACGCCTAGACTTTATTCCACAGCGAGACATGTTGATGACTAATGACCATGAGAGGACCCAGACACTCTAATTGAGACATATGGAGTAGTGCATGTACGTGTAAGCGATATAGGCAGGAGGAATGCATGAAGAGCTATGAGCTATTTATAGTTGACCTGCATGGGGATTGCATGTGGTCATGCACAGAATCCTACTCTCTATATATTGAGGTAGAGATTATTCCGTCGACAACTTTGGTCTAGGTTACTTGTAGAGCTCCTCTCCTCTTGCTATCACATGGCATGGCTTGGGGGCTAGATCCGGGAGGATTCTCCAGGAGGGATCTAGGATTGGTTGGGTGGTTTTGCTCCACAGTCTTTCTTGTGTTTTCCTATCCTCATCTTAGGGGATTGTCCCTAGTGGTCATGACATTGGTATCAGAGCCCGGCTAAGATGCGATCTTGGATGGGATGGAAACAAGATCTACACCGAATTGGAAGTTGGAAGCACTTGGATTTACATCCTGGTTGGAGTGCTGATTTCTCAAGGGAATTTTGGAGTTGGAGTCACTAATTCCGGTTTGAAGCATGCTTGTCAAATATGGTGGTAGACTGCTCTTCTACATGTTTGATTTCATAAAGATGCTATGAATTAGTGTAACTTCATTGTCAAATTCCTGGAACCTTGAGAATGCTTTCATTTGATGTAAAATAATCTGCTTTGGTAGATTTATTTGCTTGTTATGTTGCCTAAATATGTTAGAAGAGTTGAATAATTCACTTGAGTCCTTAATGTTTACGCAATTAGTTTCAGGTTAAGTTGCGGGACGTTTGTTGATAAATTGGTGTGAGGATCAATTTATCCCGAATTAATAGACTTACTGCAGCTGGGAGCTTGAATTGATTGCATTTGTAAATTTAGATCTAATTCTCTAAAACTTAAAGAACATGCAAAGTTGTGAACAGAGATTGGATGTTGTTGAGTGATTGCTCTCTAATTTTTTGGCAAAAAAAAGACAAAATTGTAGAGGTTGGAGCACCCTGGTTTGTTAATTATTCCCTATTGAAACGATTATGATTGTTTAGAATAGTTGATTGCATGAGCTGTTCCATGAGAAACATCTCCCTGCAATATGTAGTTGCATATGTGTTTGGGAATGAAACTTATGTGAATCGGTAACCTTGCCATCTGAAATTGTGAACAATGGGTGAAGAGAGCCTGCTGTATAGCATTGGTGGCCATGAGTTAGTGGAATTCGGGTCATCATCAGTTCTGCACCCTGCTGTTGAACCGCCCGAGTGTTGATTTGCTTGGAAAGAGCAGCCAAGCTAAAACATGCTATAGACAGTTGTTTCATTCCTTGTATTTCAGATTGCAAACAAGGATCTGTCTTTAGTGGTGTTGGCTGTAGGCGACTGGGAGTAGATAGTCGTTGGCCGAATTGGAGAATTGGAGAGGTCGTTGTGGAATCAGTTTCCAAAAGTGCCGATTGAACCTCCTCATGATCCTTTATGTGTTATGGTGGTCCTTTATGGGTTATGGTGGAGTGGTGTAGGTTGTGGAAATCTTCTTTTGCAGCGACTGTAGCGATAGAGTTGTTTGGAGCAATTGATCCAGCCTCCTGTCCTGCAAGCTCTCTCTCTCTCTCTCTCTCTCTCTCGTTGGAGGTCACGGCTGGGAAGCCTTCTGACGGCTGTGGAAACCAAAAGTCCTTTTAGGGTTTGAATGGGTGAGGGGTCTTAATTAACATGCATGAAGTTTTTTTATTTGACGTCTTTCTTTTCTCTTTTTCCTAAAAGTGAATGGGATGCATGGTCAGTGGAGGACCTGACCCTGTTGGTTGCATGCCTTAGTTAGTTCACTTAGTTGTTATGTCAATAACCATGTGTAGCATTGATTTCATAGTTTTGCAAATGTGGTTAGTGCATTTAAGTGAATGCATGGCTATTCAAAACGGTTTTATAGTTACATAGCCCTATTTTTCAAAACTGTTTTATAGTTATATAGCCCCGTTTTTTCTAAGGCCTTTGCAAAATTTTTGATGTAATCAAAGATTTGGTTAATTTTGGAAGGGGTTTTTTTGTAAATCTACATAAATTGACATTTGAGAATTGAATTACCTATTCTCCTGACCTAAACCGAGAGAATCTTTGGAGAATAATTTTATTATCCTAACTACTATGTCTATGTGATTAGGATCGGCAATAAAATACCGTTCTTCATGGTAATTTTATCCAGGCTAGTGTCCTGTAAGTGAAAATTTCATTTTCTGGTATTGTGCTTTTTATCAGTTTTACTCTGGAATAGAAATATTCCCAGTTAATTGAGTTAAATGATATTTTTGATACTTCCTTTTGGACTCAGTGGTGCACCGATAGACTTATCTTAAAGGATTTTGATCTTTATGATTGGGCAAATTAAAGCTTTCTAGATACTTGTTATAGTGAATATGGAATAAGGTCGTAATTTTTGAGAGGTAGCTCTATATTCGATTAAAAAACAAGTGTATCGAATATCGTAAAGAGAAACCGGAACCAAATTTTATTGATTTTCCATTGATTCAGGCAACTTTAACAAAGTAATGTCAATGAACTGGTGTGGTCAAATGGAAAGTACCCTAGCATTTACTAGTGTCATAAAAATTTCCGGTGCCTTTGTTGATAATTTTTTTCGGGTAACAGAAAAATCTAAGGGAGGAAGAAAATGAGACACCTGAGTAGGTATATGTGATAGTGTTGTATAATTTGGATTGGTCAATAATCCCTGTATGAAAATTGCATAGCACCGGATTTTTTTGAATTCATTAAGTTGAATTTATTTTGAATATCTATAGGACCATGAGTTGACCCTATTAAAAATTGTGACATGGAACGAGAGTGACATTTAGTTCACATTTGTACTATAAAGAACCTCATTTCTAAGAGTTGTAACTCTCAGATGGTAGGAATTCGAGAGTATAGTACCAACCAGATGGGTTGTTTTATGTGATGATAAAACCATATGCATACTCTTGTTAAATCACAATTTTATTAATGGATTATTATGATCCATTTGGAATAAATTTGGGGGTACTCCAGTATCTGATGGAATAGATATGCGCATATCTGGTATAGGAAATCCAGATGGAGTTTTTAAGATCTCTGGAATATCGGATAATGCAGTTAAAGATCTTCTTTGAAGGAATTGAATTCCTTGTACCATATTGGATATCTATTGGTATATGCTTCAGCTATTTTGAATTTTTTTCCTTTTGGTTTTTGATGAATATGCCTAGGTCATTTCGATTGTATATAAACGAGGTTTCTCGTCCATACCTGGGTCAATGCCTAGTGGTATTCTTAGATGATATTGTCATCTACTGTGGAAACTTAAAGAAATGGAGAATTCAATAGTTGGAGGTATTTTTCTGGAAATGGTTGAAGATTGGATCCTATATTGGATATAGGATAATTAGATAATCTTTTTGATTTTCTGCTGAGCATATCTAAAAGCGAAGAACTTTCTTGGAGAGAAAATTGTTGGTATGGGACATCATTGATTTCAAACAGAAAATTCTTGTGTGAGAATATTTTGTAGACCAGTGGTTAGTATTTACATTATTGGTAATACTAACAGTTGAAACCATTGGTTAATCTTGTTTAGGATATTTGGAGAGGTTATGAGATATAGATTCGGATCCCTCAATGGTATCTCATAAATTTCAATTTGGACACCCTTAAAAGCTATTTTTCTTTTAATTTAGACCTCTACTTTTTAGAAATTTCTTAAATGCAAGACAATTGGACTGAGATTCATATAATTCCTTCTAGGGTAGAACTAGTATCTGAAGGACTGTTAAAGTTATATGAATTCATAACTCCATTTCAGTTTGTGAACTTGGCTCAGAATCGATTGATGTTTTCAATTGATTAAGTGGAATTTTGACTTCCTGAACCCAAGTAATTATCTCTATTTGATAGTTGATTCTTGAGAATAATGTTTCTATCACTCGGGATAAGATATTTTATGATTTTAAGAAAAAGTCCGGTTTGTAATAGTATTGGTGGATACTCATTACTGACTTTTTTGAATATTTGATATCTTATACGTTGTTTCCTGAGAACTTTTTAATCGAAATTACGGAATTTCTTTTTAAAAAAGAGGGGAAGAAAATGATAGGAATAAGACTTTCATGGGATCAACCAGTTGCATAGATTTCTTTTTTGGAATCCAGTTTGTGTGCAATGGTGGAACTATCCAGTGGAATAGAGGAAATCTCTACTGATTGTTTCGAATAATTTGGAACTAGAGGAGTTTTGGGGATAATGAGTTGTGAGATATTCATGAATATGCAAAGTGTTGGTAAAAATTAAATTAAGGTTCACTGATTGGCTACCAAGTACCATTTAGTTATGGATTGGATCAGCTAAATAAAGCTTTAATCTTAACCTTGACTAAATTGTGATATTTTAAAATATTTGGACATTCTAAGAATATTTGTGCCAAGAAGCCTTATTTACTACAAGAAATTGAAATGAAATTTCTTTAGCTTTTGGATTTGATTTCTAAAATAAAGTAAAGTCACCCAATGTTTCATGTAATTGGGATTACATGAAGGAGATGAATTTTTTTTTGGATAAGATCGACCCATTTGGAAGATTTATAGCTTAGTGTATCTTTGGGGACTTGAGTTAGTATTCATTGAGTAGAGGCAATCAATTTTAAAATTGTTGCATCTCTGAATACTTATTCAAATGGAAAGATCTGACTAAGAATAATGATTTGTGGGAAGATTTGAAAGCTTAAGGAATAGTTTCATGTTTCCTTTTTCCCTTTCTGAGGATAGAACCTATTCAAGGGAGGAAGAATGTTACGGCCATATTCCGCTAGGGACATGGAATAGTCCTAATATGGTAGACTGGCCCTCCAATGTTCTAGTTTATTGTCACGCCTAGATTTTATTCCACATCGAGGCTTGTTGGTGACTAATGACCATGGCAGGAGCATGAGAGGACCCAGACACTCTAATTGAGGCATATGGAGTAGTGCATGTACGTGTGAGTGATATAGACAGGAGGAATGCATGAAGAGCTATGACCTATTTATAGTTGACTTGCATGGAGATTGCATGTGGTCATGCACAAGATCCTGATCTCTATATATCGAGGTAGAGATTATCCCGTCGACGACTTTGGTCTAGGTTACTTGTAGAGCTCTTCTCCTCTTGCTATCACATGGCATGGCTTGGGGGCTAGATCTAGGAGAATTCTCCAAGAGGGATCTAGGATTGGTTGGGTGGTTTTGCTCCATAGTCTCTCTTGTGTCTTCCTATCCTCATCTTAGGGGATTTTCCCTAGTGGTCATTACATAGCTGCTGAAGTGCTTGACTAGTAAAACATGCAAGACCACTGAAGTTGAAGTGCTGAAAGGTAATCTCGCTACTAGCGAGGCAAAGCTGGCATTGTTGAAAGCTGATAACATTGACCTGCAGAGAGGCTATTAGGGGCCGAAGGGCATCTGGCGGCTGCAAACACAGAGTCTTACCAATTGGAAAATGAGGTCTCATACTACTAGGCCACGTATGCATATGTTCTGTTCAAGCCACTCAATTGACCAAGGTGATAAATCAACAAACTGCTTCTATGGAGGAGCTTACTAGATGATTAATGTGAAATGGGAGAGCAAAGTTTTGATGCAATAGTTTGAAGGCGTTGAGTGGTGAATCTAAACTTGTATAATATATTTGATGAGACTTGAGAGTTGTATGTAACATGTTCATCTCATGTGCAATGTGCATTATCAGTAGCCTGTCATGCTAAAAAATCGCTGACGATGATAATAGTGTTGAAAGGAGAAGCTTACAAACACTGTTAAGAAGGATCATGGGCAACACTCAGAGCAGTAGTCTAGTTTGTGGTGTTGTTGGAGCTGAATCCCAAAGCCTATCTTTCATTCAAAGTCCAAGCACCTATTTTACTGAGTTTTTTGTGCACATTGCACAACCTATGACAACCATGATACAAAGATTAATATGAAGTAGGACAGTGGATAGAAGCAATCACAATATCCGTAGCTCAGGTTTCTTATCTACAAACTTTGTCTAGTGATAGAAATGAGCTAAGAACGTTTCTAAGATTAGAAAAATTTACTCAACTTAATATTTCAACAGTTAGTTGAGCCGCTGGCTTGGAAAAAAGTTCAACACATATAGAAACTGCCATTAAATAGAGTTGAGATAATATGCCATTATCTCTATTAAAGTTATAATTTGTTCTCACAAGGCAATTGTCTACCTATAATCATGATTTTCATTCGCAATGTTCTTACAAGAGACTAGCAAAGGCAGCCATTTGTAAGCTCAATTTCATAAGAGAATCCTTGCCAACAATTATTGTTGCTAGATGCTAAAAAAATCAACAATTCAATGGCTCCTTTATCAACCTTTTGATGAATCTTTGAAATTGGCACAAATCCGGCTATAGAAAATCCTTGTTTTGCATCTCAATGGGGATCTAATGCCATGATAAGAATCATGTACACAAACATGATGTAGATCATAAGAAACTTACACTCACCAAACACTTGCCATTTGAGAAGTATTCACATAATTCTAAAGTAGTATATATGAAATGAACAAAAAGAAAACATTCCATGTTTTCTTGTGGAAACCTGAAGATTTTTTAGTTAGGAACAATATTTTTCAGCCAGTTCATTCTCTTGCTTAATGTGAAATGGGAGAGCAAAGTTTTGATGCAATAGTTTGAAGGCGTTGAGTGGTGAATCTAAACTTGTATAATATATATGCTAAGACTTGAGAGTTGTATGTAACCTGTTCAGTGCATTATCAGTAGCCTATCATGCTAAAAAATCACTGACGATGATAATAGTGTTGAAAGGAGAAGCTTACAAACATTGTTAAGAAGGATCATGGGCAACACTCAGAGCAGGCAACATGCAATAGTCTAGTTTGTGGTGTTGTTGGAGCTGAATCCCAAAGCTTATATTTCATTCAAAGTCCAAGCACCTATTTTACTGAGTTTTTTGTGCACATTGCACAACCTACAACCGCCATGATACAAAGATTAATATGAAGTAGGACAGTAGTGGATAGAAGCAATCACAACATCCGTAGCTCAGGTTTCTTATCTACAAACTTTGTCTAGTGATAGAAATGAGCTAAGAACGTTTCTAAGATTAAAAAAATTCACTCAACTTAATATTTCAACTGTTAGTTGAGCTGCTGGCTTGGAAAAAAGCTCAACACATATAGAAACTGCCATTAAATAGAGTTGAGATAATATGCCATTATCTCTATTAAAGTTATAATTTGTTCTCACAAGGTAATTGCCTACCTATAATCATGATTTGCTATAGTGTCGGTTGTAGTATGGGGTTCGTCGCTGGGAGCGCAAACTCACCTTCACCTGCATAGCACACAAAGAGAGAGAAGAGAGAGAAAATGCCTAGGTTGAGAGAGGCTTTGGAGGCCCGACACCTTCCCAAAGCTATTCACACCCAACCTAGAGAGAGAGAGAGAGAGAGAGAGAGAGAGAGAGAGCTGAAGTGAAACTAGCAGAGTTTTATTAAGAAAAAGATGGAAGATACAATACAAAGGAAATGGCTCCCTCTTATAGATTTTAGAGGTGAGCCTCCTTCACTCTAATTGGCCACTTCATTGGGACAAGGATTCTAATCCAATCCCTTCAAATAAACACAACTTAAATCTAATGGTGCTAAGAAAGCACAAGGGCACTCACATGATTCACGTGACTTCTAATTTGGGCCCTTTTAGCTTTTTTATTTGCAACTTGACTTAGGGCATCTAATGTCATTTTAGAGTTTTAAGCCCCTAGTCTCTTATTCTTAGGAATTACAACTTGCTACTTGTGCTCATTGGGTTGGGCTTATACGCACAGGATGCCAGTGCCCTCACACTTATTACTCTGCTTGTATAGTATTGTGGTGGGCCCACTTGGCAAGCCTTGGCCAACAGTAGTTTTGTGGTGGGACCCACTAGGTGCCCAACATTTGCATTGGCAATGTTCTTACAAGAAACTAGCAAAGGCAGCCATTTGTAAGCTCAATTCCATAAGAGAATGCTCATTAGCAACTTCAAGTTTCAATAGGTTTATCTTAGTAGCTACCTCAAGCCATGAGTTCTATCCATTTTTATGGAAATGTTTCTAGTGAAGTGCAAATTATCAATTCTAAAGTTTGAGAAAAATCAAAATTGATTTTGACTTTGTATATGTTGTCCTCTATCCTTTGTTAATATTGGAAGTCCATTCGGTAGATTTGAATCTACTCCTCGACGGTGACGATTTTTGAAACAGGGGCCTTGCCTTTGATGTTGATGGCCCCGCTTCGGTAGCTTGTGCATCTGTGACTTCTTCAACATCTTTCCCATGATCCAATCTTATATCTCCTTGACCTTGATCTTGTCGGGATGGTGGGAATTGAGGTACCACTGATATTTGAATCTGGGGGTTTGATTTGAGGACCTGAGCAGCTGCTTTTTCATAATCTTTGATTACCTCTTTTGCCTTTGCCAACACTTGAGTGTGTGGGGATGAGACGACTTGGGCAGCTGTGATTAGAATTAGATCTCCAATGGTCACAAACTAACCCTGGGAGGAAGTAGAGGCTAGGCAAGCAATAGAGGATGGGGGAATGGGAAGTGTAGAGCGAGTTGTAGCAGGAGGTGGTAGTGCAGCTGATGTTGGTTTCCTAGTACGACGACGTGACGCGGGAGGCGAGTCAGGAATAACAACCTCGCTATGAACTCGTCGGCGACTATGTGAACTTGATGCCTGTTGGGAGGATTTGGCTGGTATTTCTTCATAAATGGAAAGCACTATCTCAACACAAAATCCATGGATCTTGTTGTCGAGGTACGACGTAGCGATGGAGGAGAGAAGAGGTCCAACAGCAAACTATTGTTTGGTATTGTCCTTAATGGCTCTCTTCAATTCACCAAAGACTATGTTGAACCAATTGTAGGGTTCTAACGGTCCTGATCCTAATTTGTAGTTGAATTCCACTATGCGGTGAAGGACTTGTGAAGAAATTCTTTCCTTCCTAAGGTTGCCAGCTATCAGAAAGTTGTTCCATTGATGAGCCGTCATTTGTCCAGCAAAGCTCTAGGGTCGTATCAATGAAGGGTTTGATGACATTCTTGGGGTGCTTGTGGTTTGGTGAAGGTTGAGTTCCTGAGGATATGCCTATGGCTGCAAAGGCGGCTTCAGTGACATGCACCTTGTGGGTAGCTGTCTGGTAGGTGATATAAATTCGGACTTCATCTCTATCCAGGTACTAAAAGCCATTGTTATGAATTGCATATTAATTTTGCTAGAAAAGACATGCTCGTGGATCCCCAAGTAGATGCTCAGTAAGGGTAATCCATTGAGCCACCATGCTTGTGCTAGGAAGTATCATGATGTTCGTTGTAGTTGGAACATCACAATGAAGGACATAACGTGGAGATTGACTGGTATCGGTAGAAGACATGATAGTAGAAGGCAAAAACTGAGAGTAAATGGTGCAAAATCATAAGGTTGTATGAAATTTTTGAAAAATTTTGGTCACGAGAAAATTTTGCAAGAGCTTCGCTAGCACAAGTGAGAAATGAAATCAAATTCAGCTCTTTTATAGGTGAATTTGGAGGGTCTATTAGACAAAGTACTAGTTTGGCTAATCAGTTCTAGACAAAAAAATTTCAAGCATGTTCAGTTTTGTGAAAATAGCTTTCAAAAATTTTGGCGAAGGGTTTTGACAACTGAGGCAACCTGACAAAGGTTCTGAAAGTATGACCTTTGCCTAAGGACATCCTTCGCCTAGGTATTGTATTTAATGGAAATTTTAGGATCTGAACCTATGTCCAATCTAATTGTGGCATTCTAAATCCATCTGTCGAATCGGCGAAGGTTCATAAAGACTATAACATGCTCGACGAAGGTTTTCAAAGTCGTGAACTGCTGAACGTTCGTCTGATTTTAAAACAGGCAGTGATTGTGCAGAATAACCTTCTCCCAACTCAATATAGGTAAATCTGAGGTGGAAGTATGATCTGGAAACTCAGCAAAGGTTTCTAAGACTGTATGTACAAAATATCATCCAAAAAGTGATTTTCTATGTCATTTTTCATCAAAAATTGATTCTTCAAAATATTTTCCTTCATCTTTTTTTTATCTGATGACTTCTTTTACTTTTGCTCTTCATCATTTTTTTTTTCCTTCTTTTCCTAAAAACATATTCAGCCTAGTAGTGAAAAACAAAAAAAATTGCAAAACAATAAAAGTAAAATAACAAGGTGTTGGATCATGCTGGTTGAACTGGCTGCCAAAACTTGTGTAGTCAGCTGCCATTCGCTAGAGTATCAAATCGTCTTCCATCCAAGTGTTCTAAAATAATTGTTCCATAGTTCAGTATTTCTTTCACTTTGTATGGTCCTTCACCTATAAACTTCAATTTTCTTTTGATCAGTTTAGTCTTATACATCAATGCTAGATCTCCTTCCTTCAGATCTTTTTTGTATAACCAACGATCGTGCCATGCCTTGCGGCGGGCTTTCTCTGTTGCTAATGCATGAATTGCCATCAATTTGGTTAGTTTATGTAAAGCCTCATGATGCATCTGTAAGGACTTCTCAAAGGGTGCTAGACTTTGGGGCATAGCAAAAACTTCTGAGGCCCTAAGGAGGTCAGAATCATTGAACATGTCCATGAAATATTGGGTAGTCATTGAAATGGCTCCCGTTTTTGGGAGTGAGGCGGCCTTGGCAGCTGTGATGGGAATTGGAGCCCCAATAGTCACATATTGTCCTTGAGAGAAAGTAGAGGCAAACGAAGCATTAGAGACAAGGGAAATAGGTAGTGTCAGAAATGGTGAACTCCTGCAATTCTGTCGCAGCACGAACAAGACACAAGAGTCGAACGAGAACAATCGATTGTAAACACACCTGCAGGACCGCAAATTGCAAAAGGGGCACAGAACGAAGACAACAAAGAGAAATCCTTCGCGTTGCTGGCTGGCAACTCAACGGGCTTCATGCTTGTTTAGCTGAAACAAATAGCAATGACGGAGACTAACTAACTAGTTGATTAGCGTTAACTAGTCTTGTGATTCTACGTTTAGCTATCTTGTAAACTCCACACAGTGGAGGTATAAACGATCCTCTCTGGATCATAACCAAGAAGAGAGATAGTGAATACAGAGATCTGTAAGAAACAGAGAGAGACGTAGCGAATAGAGTAAGAAAGCAAAATATCATAGTTGTGCATGAAAGTCTGGCAACAAGCAGAACACAGCGAAAGAGCAAAGAGTCAATCCGCCAACGAGCGAGACACTGACGATCTTGCTCTAAAACCAAACTGACAATATAGTCGTTCTATTTCCTATATCTCTTGACCTTGTGTTGTGTCTCTTGATTGCTAGAATAAAACATGTTCTGTGATGCGTAGTCGAGTGTATGAGATCCTATAAGAGCTTCCGCATGAAAAGAAAATTCAAAGACACAAAATTGTTTGCGAATCAGAAGAGAGGATGAACACAAAACAAGGAAAAAAACTTCCGCCACATGGTATCAGAGCCCACAGGTTATCACTACTGATATCCCAGCAGTGATTCTTGGCTACGACAATCCGGACCATAGTAGCAATTAGTCTTGATGGTGCAAATTACAGAATCTGAAAATTCAAAATCAAAACACTCCTGAAGGGGAAAGACATCTGGTCGGTGACCGAGCTCTCTGAGGTGCAGCCTCCAGAGGGAGACCCAAGGAGAGCTGAATGGATCAAAAAGGATGAGAGTGCAATGGCGATCATCGTTTCGTCCATAAATGAAGATCTACTCATGCAGATTGAAGACTGTGAAAGCAACCATGTAGCATGGAAAAGATTAAAGTAGAAGTATGAAGTGAGGACTGCAGCTTTAGTCATACACCCTCACAATCATCTGCAATCCATACGGTGGGATGGCAACCAGTTAGATTAGCACGTTGAGAAGATCAGAATGATTTTCACTCAACTCGCTGCATCAAGACAGGAGCACTAGGTCCCAGCACCACAACAGCTGATGTACTTCATGAAATCCTTACCGACGTCCTATCAGCCGCTGAGAATGCTCATACTGAGTCTACCATATATGACATTCGACAAAGTAGTCAGTCTTGTTGCTGATGAGAGATTGATGAGAGACAAAGGAGAGAGAAGCAGTGATCAAGAGAAGGCTCTCTTCACGAAAGGAAAGAAGAAGAACAAAAAAAAGCCAAGATTCGAGAAGACGAAGTCCTCGAATCAACAATATTCTTCCTGCGATCACTGCCACAAACTAGGCCATACGACCAACAAATGCTGGTTCAATCCAGCAATACCTTGCATGCACTGCAAGAAGAAAGGGCATTCTGCATACGACTGCAAATTCAACCCAAAAAGTAAAAACAAAGCTGATAAGGCAAACAATGCAGAGTCATCAAAGGATGCTGAAAGAGGTGACGAATCTTTCATAATACTCGTACTCTGAATACGAGTACGATGTAGTCATCGATTCAGGAGCAAGATCTCACATAACCTGCAACAAGAAGATCTTGATGAACTTTCGCAAACTCAAAAACGACAGAGTGGTGATTCTAGGCAATGGAAGTAGACACGATGTCAAAGGCATTGGCTCTCTACATCTGCGAACACTGTCAGGCCAAGCAAAGCTGCCAGGAGCACTCTATGTACCCTCACTCAGAAAGGATCTGCTATCTGTCTCCAAGATGGCAGATCTAGGCATTGGAGTTTTGTTTGACAACAACACTTGCCATATGATCGATAAGACGACAAACAAGTTGCTGACGGTCAAATACAGAGAAGGAAATCTCTACCAGGCCAAAATAATCAACAACTCTAAAAGCATATTAAATGCTTCAGAAAACAAAGATCAGCTCTGGCATAGAAGAATGTATCATTTGAACATGCGGAGCCTGTATGACATTAGCAGAAAGGACATTGTCACAGGTCTCAAGATTTCAAGGCCAAAGGCTGAGTTCTACGAAGCTTGTCAGAAAGGCAAGCAACATCGGACGAGGGAAGAAGAGCCAAAGAATTTCTTGAGCTCATCCACTCTGATGTGTGTGGACCGATGAGAACAGATTTGCTCTCAAGTTTAGGATATTTTTAAGGTTCATAGATGATTACAGCCGAATGACCATGATCTACTACTTGAAGGAGAAATCCGATTTATTTGATTCTTTCAAGAAGTTCGTGGCATTTGCAGAGTGACACACCTCAAAAAAGATACAGATCCTTAGATCTGACAATGGAGGTGAATACAAAAGTGCAAAATTCTCAAGATTCTGCGAAGAACAGGAGATCGAACACCAGTTCACTCCTGCATACACACCAGAAATACAACGGTGTGGCAAAAAAAAAAAAAAAGCTAGTCAAAGGAGCCAGATGCATGATGGCACAGGCTCAATTGCCAGGTCAGTTCTGGGTTGAGGCAATAGCTGCAGTTGTACACCTGCAGAACAGATCTACAATGACAGTGCTGGGGAACAAAACACCATACGAAATGTGGACAAGCAGAAAGTCTGATCTTTCATACGTACGAGTGTTTGGATGTGCAGCATACAAGCACATTCCAAATGAAAAGAGAAGCAAGCTCGATAACAAATCCGAGCAAATAATCATGGTCGGCTACTCGAATGGAACACATGTGTACAGACTCTACGATCCAACCATGAAGAAGGTTGTTTCGAGCAGAGATGTGAAGTTCGACGAGTCCACATTCCTTGGATTGAAAGGCGAAAGAGGCCATGAGATTTTCACACTGCTGCCTATTCAAGAGAGAGATCGAGGACATACATCAAATCAGAATGCAAAGCCCTAGATTCCAGAGCAGCGGGAAGTAGAGGATCGACCCCACGAACAAGAAATGTTTGAGCAGCGACGAAACGAACCTCGAAGATCAACAAGACAAAGAAGACCTCAAGATCGCTATTCTGACAATCTTCAATGGAGCGAAGACACGCAGTTTGAGTACTGCAGCTTCACAGAAGAGCCAACAACATACCAAGAAGCTATCGAGAGTGCAGAGGGAGAATTTTGAAAGTAGGCAATGTCAGAGGAGATCGACTCGATGAGGCAATATGAGGCATGGACATTAGAGCCACTGCCAGAAAACAGGAAAATAGTCAACTGCAAGTGGGTGTACAAGAAAAAGCTAAAATCAGATGGCACTATTGGCCGCTACAAGGCAAGGCTTGTCGCAAAGGGCTACACAGAGATATGGTGTCGACTATTTCGACACATATTTGCCCATGGTGAAGATGACAAGCATAAGGCTACTCCTTGCATACGCCGCACAGTACAATCTGGAAATTCACCAGATTGACGTGAAAACAGTCTTTTCCATGGAGATCTAGAGGAGGAAATCTTCATGAACCAACCTGAAGGCTATGAAGACCCTGACAACAGACAATATGTCTATCGACTACAGAGATGCATCTACGGTCTAAAATACGCATCACGGGCCTAGTACAAAAAGCTTGATGGTCTTCTGAAGTCTCTAGACTTCAACCCTACTCAACCAGATTAGGAAAGGATTTTGTGATACTGACCATTTTCATGGATGATTCGCTAATGATAGGAAATTCCTTGATGCTGATCAAAGACACAAAGAGTCAGATTTTTGAAAGCTACAAAATTACAGATCTTGGAGAAGCAACAAAATGCCTAGGGCTGGAGATCAGAAGAAATTGAACAAATGGCAAAATGCACTTGAGTCAATCAGAATATGCCAGAAAAGTGCTGAAGCAGTACCACATGATGGACTGCAAGGAGAAAGCCACACCAATGATAGCTGGAGCCAAGCTCACAAAATAGGATTGCCCAAAGACAGAAGAGGAGGAACAGAAGATGGCAGGTATACCCTACCAGAACTTAATCGGTAGTCTGATGTACTTGACAGTTTGTACCAGACCGAATCTGGCCTTCTCTATTTACGCATTGAGCCAATTCTGTTTCAATCCTAGTCTAGCACATTGGCAAATGGCCAAACGAATCCTACAATATATGAAGGGTACCTAGAATATTGGATTAACCTACAGAGCTAGAAACGAAGAGAAGGGATTCGAGTTGCATCACTATAGTGATGCGAGCTGGGTGAGCTGCAAGGATGACAGCAAGTCCATTACTGGAGGATGTACAATAGCGTGCGGAACTGCAATCAGCTGGATATGCAAAAGGCAAACCTTGGTAGGTCAATCCTCTTGCAAAGCTGAGTATGTCGCAGCCTCAAAATTGGCGAATGAGGTAGTGTGACTACGGATGATGTTAGAGGCAATCGAGATACCACAAGAGGTGCCAACCATGATGATGATGGACTCCCATAGTGCCATCTATCTGTCCCAGGATCTTCTCTTTCATTCAAAGATGAATCACATTCCTCTGAAGTACCATCACATTCAAGATTTGATCTCAAAAGGAGAGCTCTAGGTCTAGTTCATAAAATCAGAAAGTATGATTACAGATCTCCTCACAAAATTGCTGGTGGTGGTAGATCAACAATGATCCCGATTTTCAATAGGTCTGTGGCAATCTTGTGTCTGGATACTACATGACCAAGAATCAAGCCATCTCCTCGTACATGAATTGGATCCATTTGTCCTTTTGTGGACATTCAATTGTTTCCTCGAATGTCTGTAGTTCTCCACTGAATCCACAAAACTCTTCATATGTAGAAGCTGAGCTACTTGGCACAAATCTTGCTAGCGCTCTTTGTTCTCTTCTTGATCTTCTAGGAGATCTTTCTGGTACCGCAATGCTCTTGCCTTTATCTATTCTGCTAGGTCTAGAACCATTTCGGTTTACATGTTTTGTAGCAGTAGGCTGGTTTGCGAATCTTTCTTCATTTGATTTGTCGCTCACCGACCAATAAAAATTGGGGAGTTCACTATGACTCCCAAACCGATACTGTCAACTGGAATCAAGCTCTTGCAACAATTGATTGTATAGGATACTACGTTCTCCAGATTGGACGATTGAATTTCATGTTCACACTAATGCCTCAAAATATGCTATTGGATTAGTGTTGACATAGCCAGACAAATACACGAAAGACTATCCCATATGACATGCAAGCAAACAGCTTACAGATTCAAAGAGAAACTATTGGACAATAGAACGTGAAGCGTTAGCCAAGATTTTTTCTGTAAAGAAATTTTGACACTATCTTATGGAAATGCACTTTGCATTTTATATGGATCACCAGCCGGTCCTTTATTTGGTAAACAAGACATGTAATACAGGGCGTATTGCAAGATGGTTACTTCTATTGACCAAATTTTGTGATTCACAAGGAGAAACAACATTATCTAGCCGACCATATTTCAAGAATTGAATCTGCACCAGTCAATACTAAAGTGGATGAAGAATTACCATATGTTGCATTATTCTATGTTGAAGCAGCACCTGAGTGGGCAGTGGATATTGTTGAGTATCTAATGCTAGGTCAACCTAATGACTCCTTGACAAAAGTACATAAAAGACAATTGATTCATAAGGCTCAATCTTATCAATTGATTACGGGACAATTGTATCATTGCAAAATGGATGATATTTTTTGAAGATGTATTTTACCACATGAAGTACCTGAATGTTTTCACATGATGGAATGGGCAGAGAACATTTTTCTATAGATATCATTGTTCGCAAGCTTTTGCAATCAGGGTGTTGGTGGCCTACACTTCATAAAGACACCAAAAACTACATTCAGTCATGTGATTGCCAACGAGCACGGCGTCCTACGTGTCAGAATTATGAACCCTTACATCCGGTTTTATCACAAGCACCATTTGAGAAATGGGGACTAGATTATGTTGGTCCTATTCATCCTATGATAAGAGGATCTCAAGCTAGATATATCATCATAGCAACCGATTATATGACCAAGTGGGTTGAAGCCAAAGTTGTAAGCAAAATCTACGGTTAAATTCCTCTATGAACAAATCATTATTTGATTCGGATGTCCTATTGAGATCATCAATGATCATGGTACACACTTTGTTAATAAAACGATAAAGTGTTTGTTGGAAGATTTTTTCATTATACACTGGTTTAGTACTCCGTATTATCCCAGGGGTAATGGCCAAGTTGAATCTTCCAATAAGTTTCTCTGCATTATTATGACAAAAACGGTTGAAGCAAGTCATTTTGATTGGAAACATAAATTGCATGCAGCAATATGGGCATTCAGAACTGCCTATAAAGGAAGCACGAATCAAACATCGTTTCATCTAGTTTATGGTCAAGATGTTGTCATGCCAATTGAATTCTTAATACAATCTCTACGCATAGCAGCAACATGTCAGAAATTGTGAACTACGAGTTTGTCGCGAAGGTGACGAAGCAAAGGTTGAAGGGCGAACATAGACCCAAAGACACGAAATGAAATGAAATGAAGATGAAAGAAAACAATTTGCACTGCCAACTGGCAGCTCGACAAGTGTGGTGCATTGTACTTCCCACTCAGCTAAAAGAATAGTGATAATAAAGAATAACTAACTAGTTGATTAGCATTAATTTGTCTTGTAATTCTCTGTTTAGCTGTCTTGTAAACTCCACACAGTGGAGATATATACACAATTTTTTATCAACACAAGAGAAGACAGAGAGACGAAAATAGTGAGAATAGATGTGCATGAAAGTTTGCCAACGAGCAGAACACAGCGATTGAGCTGAGTGTCAAGCTGCCAACAAATGACGAGACACTAACAAACTCACTCGAAACTCAAAAACAGATAATACAATTGCTCTCTTCTCCATCTCATTGTTCTTGTCGTCTTCATTGCTCAAATCTTTTATGTTCTATGATCTGTAGTCGCTTTCTTAGGGTCCTAAAGGCTTCCGCAAAAGAAAACCAAACAAACTTGAAAATAATCAGTTCGTGACACGTTCGCGACATGGTATCAGAGCTTTGAAGTTATCACTGCATGATATCTGAATAGTGATTCTCTAGGCAACACAATATGACTACAACGATCCAAACAAGAATAGCAATCAGTCTTGATGGCGAAAACTACAGAGTATGGAAATTCAAAATCAAAACACTTATGAAGGGTGAAGGGATCTGGTCAGTGACCGAACTCATGGAGGTGCAACCTCCAGAAGAAGACCCAAGGAGAGCTGACTGGATCAGAAAAGATGAACATGCAGTGGCGATCATCATTTTGTCCATCAACAAAAAATCATGCAGATTGAAGACTGTGAGAGCAGCCATGAAGCATGACAAAGACTAAAGCAGAAGTACAAAGTGAGGACTGCCGCTTGTACGTCCGTTGGATCAGATTTTTACATAGATGAGAAGAATAACTACAAAGTTATTTACAAACTAAATGTACAATGAAGGGTCATATTCACTAAGATAAAATCCGAGTGATATGAGAAAACAGTTGAGCCTTGCATACCAAGACCTTGGTGCTTGTTTTAGTCCATACAGACTTTTGAACAAAAGACAAATGGGCAGGGTTTTCTGCCACTTCCCCTAGCACGAGGTCGAGCAGCTACAGGATGCAAGGATGATGTAGGTTGACCAACAGATGGGACAGTAGATTTTGGATGCACAGTCTATTTAGTCCTTTGCCATTCCTTCCGATATCACATACATGCGACTAGGTCGTAGATGAATTAATCGTATGTAGTTCCTCGCGTGGCTCCGATATCAGCCCAAGGGATTCCAATATCGTAGGGGCATGAGTAGGGACCATGCCTCTCAGAAAGAATGTAGAAGGTCGTGCGGCTCCGATATCCAGTTTGGGCGACAGAGAGCCAGGAACGATTCACGAATCTGATAATCAAATGTTTTTTCATCGCGGTCTTTGCTTATATAGAGTGAGATTTTTTATGCATTAAATGAAAAGGCGCCACGTTCCAATTTTTTTTGGTGTGTCCTATTAATGATTGCTCCACACGTGCAAATATACGTGTCCAATTTTTCAACCACACGCATGCCAATTTCTGATTCGTGTTTTTATTAGTGATTACTCCATACGTGTGGATACACGTGTCCGATTTTCAACCACACATGTGTCACCTATAGATTTGGCGAACATTGCACATAAATGCTTCACACGCATTATAGGAATTGACGTATCTCAAAAGTGTCGCATATCTAACGGTGATTTCTGAACGGCTGCGATGAATCTGCGGGATCTATATAAGGGCTAAACACTGTCATAAAACATTTTGCTATTCGGAGATCTTGAAGGCAATATCGCAACCACGCGAGTCTACTGCTTTTGATTTTATTTACCAGCACTCCCTTGTGTGCCTGCGATATCGGATATTCGTTTCGACTGTCCAATATCGCTACCACATGACGCTGCTGCTTTTTTCCGATTTTTCCAACTAACTGTCGTGTGCCTGCGATATCGTCCAGTATCCAATGTTCTTTGTCATTTTTTATATGGAATCTGACAAGCTACATAAGTTCCTCTCTAAGCTATTTGATGGAACATTTCTCCCTATTAAGCCATGAACCTAAAATCACTGAACCATATAGAAAATAGTTTGCCAAAAATGTTTAGAATTGTACTTGTTTGTAACATATTTTTTATGCACCCCACTATAATCGTTTGAAAATGTACTTGTAACACGTCCTTGCCCTTTTTACCCACGTGTTGATGCTCATAAACGTTCTATGATATTTAAAATTGCCTTCTTTGTGTTCATGAATTTGTGTTTAGGGTTGATAGGTTTTAAATCCTCTTTCAATAAAGCCAAGCTTGAAAGTATCAAAAAGCTTTCTATGTTGCTTCTCTCGTTCCTAATATTGATTCCACTCCATTTCGTAAGAGAAAGTATCCCCTGGCCAGAAAATAGCCATGTTCAATAAGAAAGCATTCATTATCGGCACTTGAGAGAGTGTGAAGCTGGCAGTTCTAGCAAGATTTTAAAACTACACCCTTCATTGCACTTTCTAGCTCTTGAATTATCCATTTTATCTTTGAATTATTGATGAGAACTAGAATCAAACTTCAAAACGTCTTCAAAACTTCAAAGATTTGGATTCAGCATCACATAGAAGCATCACCAGGATCGATCTTAACTGCGGAATCACGATGTTCAACTGCTGAGCAGCTGGTTGCGAAACCTTGAGTTTTGGGGGGAATGGGAGGTAATGCCAATCTAGGTGATGGTTGGGATAAGGCACCTTTACGTTGTGCCAATGGGACAAGATTTGGTGTTGGGCTGCTTGATTCCTGAGGTTATACCGACATTCGTTGGTATCATGGTTGCTCATATTGCAAATATGGCAATATCGTGCTGGTCGCTCTAACCTCTGTCTCAACTACGGACACTCATTGTCTGTATGGTTGTTTGAGCAGTGTGGACACCAGGTGGATTCTCTCCTTGGATAAGCGCAAGTAGGTCATGGTTGCATGCCTTTCAGCTTTTGATCAACAACCGTGGTAAGGTCAGTAGCGAGCTTTCTAATTTGCTCGTTGCTCTGTATGTGCAACTTCTCTATAGTAGATATGAGAGTATCGATGCTATTGGAGGTAGAGGTGGAAGCATCATCATGTAGCTTGTCCTTACGTTTGGCTCTTCGTTCTTTCTACATCTTTGTTCCAGGTCAGAGTTATCATAATCTGAACTAGTGCTCTGACTATCGTCGACTCTCTTTCTGCTTGAAAAGACATGTACTTGTCTCTTCGTTTCATTTGCTGCGTTATTCCCTTGGGTAATTCTTCCATGAACCATGTCAGGACACTCATTGTCTGTATGGTTGTTTGAGTTAAATAGTATGATCAACTAGTTATCAGTTGAAGCATTTTTGCACCCTCTGTCTCGCGCCTAGCTTCAAGCTTATTGTACTCATTTTAATTGGTAATCAAAGTGCAATTGTGTCTATTGTATCACTGTTCCATTACGCATTGTTTTTATATTGATTTTGAGTGATAACTGATAACTGACGCACTTCCGATCCACATTCCACCGGCTCACCACTTCTGCTGCACCATATCGGTTTTCCCCTGATTTTCTACATAGTATCAAAGCAGTTGGCTCAATAATCTGCATATTTATTGCGGATTATCAATCTCGTTTTCATGGGATGACTGTAACAGGACCGAATATTGTAAAAACTCTTCTGCAGGTATTGTAAAAGGACTGGTCATCCCATCAAGGACTGAAGGACACTCAAGTATAACAATGGAAAGAAGAAGCAATCCCAACAACAATCAAATACTGCCTCAATCAGTAATTCGATATATCATTAAGAAGATGATGAAGCTGCATTTATGACCAAGGTCGAAAATTCTCAGGATATCAATTCCTGGTACCTAGACTCTGGAGCAACTCAGCACATGACCCATCATCGAGATTGGTTTCAAAACTACAAACCTTTCACTCATTCTCGAGCTGTGCAACTTGGTGACAACTCAACACATTCCATTGACGCACAGATAGGGTGAAAGATGACATGCACAGAAAGATGACTTGCACAAACCTGGACCCGTGGAGCTAGAAACCGTGGAAATGACTTGCAAAGGAAGTACTCGCATAGAAGATGACTCGCACAAAAATGACTCGTGCAAAGAAACTTACGACTCGCACAGGCGTGTTCAGTGCAAAAAATGACTCGTGCAAGGGTGGGAGATGACTCGTGGACGGAAACGTACTACTCGCACATGACTGGCACAGAAGATGACTCGCACAAAAATGACTCGTTCAAAGAAATTTACGACTCGCACAAGCGTGTTCAGTGCAAAAAATGACTCGTGCAAGGATGGGAGATGACTCATGGACGGAAACGTACTACTTGCACAAACCTGGACCCGTGGAGCTAGAAACATGTGAAGAATCTGAAAAATCAGCTCTTCCGTTAGCATAGAAAGAAAATAATAGGAATAACACTGCTAAAGCCATAAAAAATTTGTCGGAAAACCGTTGAAAATGACAAAAAAATGGCTAGAAACGGTTGAAATATACGAATGACAACCACCTCTAAAATCTGAAAACAGTAGGAAAACTTTGAAAAACCGCTTGTTATTACAGACCTCTAGAGAAATAAACCTCACTCAAAATTATTGACTCAATATTATCTATATTGTCAGTGTGTCGTGGGTTGTAAAACAGTGATAAAGAATTATAGAAAGATTTGCAGTGGGCTGAAACACACTGATGAAGAACTGTCGTGTGGGCGACAGAACCTGCTGTAGGCTGAGCTACAGATGGGGAAAACGAGGCGGAGAAGCTGATGAAGATGACGATTTGAAGAAGATAGAGAGCAAAAGTGGTTGAGAATGTTGGTTTTTCAGTTGAAGTACTTATGAAAACACATCGTTCTGAAAAACGTGGAACTAAAAGAGATGAACTTCTGTTTTGCTACCAACTATAGCTACAGCAGCCCGCTCCTTGCACCCTGCTCCTTCAGCCTTTTGAAAAATAGCAGATGGGCCGCCCTGCTCACTCCTTCAGATGGTGCGTTGAAAGCACTCCTCAACGAGAAGATGGTGACAGTGATGGGCCGCCCTTCTCACTCCTTCACCCTACGCCTTCAACCTTCGAAAAATAGTGGATGGAAACATTTCAACGAGCAGATGGTGATGCGTCGCCCTGCTCCTTCACCCTACGCCTTCAGCCTTCTGAAAAAATAGGAGATAGAAACAATAGCATATGGGTCGCCATGGTCACTCCTTCAGATGGTGCGTTGAAAGCGCTCTCCAATGAGCAGATGGTGATTGGCCGCCCTACTCACGCCTTGACCCTGTGCCTTCAGCCTTCAAAAAATAGTAGATCAAAATGATGTGCGCTGAAAGCACTTCTCTCCTTTAAAACGCTAAAAAAACCTCAATAATTGTACTCTACCACAAACCCTCAAGGAGCCAGACTTTGTTCAAAAACCCTCAATGAGGCTTTCACAAAACCCTCAAAGGAGCCGTCTTTGCTCAAAAACAACAAGCAACAAAGAAAGCAACATGTGGATAGCAAGAACCAGTAGCACAAGAAACTCGTGGATAACAAAAACCTATGGCAGCTCTTCCAGCCCTCGATGCACCAAAAAACTCGTGGATAGCACAAGAAACCTGTGGCATGCAAGAAGAGGCCCCTAAAAACAAGCAATCAGGATGTCAAAAGCCTAAAACCTAGCGAAGATGCAAAAAGAAAAAGGGGTGCAGACAAACAAAAAGAATACGAAAAGCAAGCATTAGCAAAGCAACAAGTAAGGAAAAACAGCAAGCAAGAGAGAACTAAAAAAAATGTAAAGAAGACGAGAAAAGAGCGGCAACGGCGCCAATGTTAGCTCTTCAGCATCCACACCGACTATGGCTCCAACTAGATCGAGTTATGGCTTCTCCCATCTAACCCTCACTAAGGCTTTCCCAACTAGCTTAGATATGGATACTAAGAAGATAGTACAAGCATAGGATGAGTATTCTGAGGGTAAGATCCGCTCTTCTCTCGTTTCTCTACTTAGGAACTGACTCAAATGACAGCTTAACCTAACTCAAATGACGGCTTAACCTAAAACCCAACTTCACAAAGGCTTAACCTACTTGTGAAAGGCCCAACGATAAAATAAAACTAATTAACTTGGTTCATAGAAATTATATTAACAGTGTAATAATTATAAATCGTCACAGAGGAGAACTCTCAATGAAAGAAGATAAAGCTCTATTATGCAAATGAGGTTCTTCTGGCAAAATGGACTCTTCCACTCCTATATATACTTGGAGTGGCGGTCACTTACAAAAAGGCACTATGGGACAAATAGACAACATAGGCTTAACTTAATTAAATTGGTACCATGGGACAAACTCCCAATGGACCATAAACAACTGAAATCACTTAAGTTGGACTTATTTAGACTAGTTTAAGTTCCAATCTTCTAGACTTAGTTTTAGAACTAAACAACTTTAAGTCGTTACAACATGGCGCAAAGGCCTAAACTTGACTGATCCAATTCTAGGCTTAAGTCTGTATCCTTTTCAAGATGGCTCGAATATTCCTTTGAATATCAGCCTACAAATTCTTACAAAGGAAAAGTGATTACAAAATGGTGTCACATCCCTACTTATAGACAGAGCTAGGGTTAGGATTTTTGGTTCACCCAAAACCATGTGCCATAATAACTTGACTATCATAAAAAGTTAAGAGCCAAAATGCATTTTAGAACTACTTGGGTCCTTTCTTATTTTTGGCCCATTGGTATTTAGATCTATTTCTACTTCTTGGGCCTTTGGCTTACGAGTACAGTGCACCTCTAAGGGTGTCTGACGTTATAACACTGATAGATCTAACTCTTATGCCAACTTGGCCATTCTTTTATTCTCGTCGTCATAAAACCTGTTGGGGAGGCGCTGGGCTTTGTTTTTGCTCATTGACCGGACTACAACTTGTTGACCTTCAGATATTGGCGTTCCCGGTGAATCTGGATTATGGAATTCCTTCCTGGTTTCTCGTCAATATTCCTTGATGTAGTTCGGGGGTATGATTCCTTCATTCGACATTCGTTAGGCACTTTCGACATCTGTAACAATATCAAAGGTTGAACTTTCTTCATACCAACTCTGTGAGGAGAAGCCAGCACCACGTCATATGCTGGTTCAGGCAGTTAGAGTGCCCACAAGTTCTCCTGCTAGCTTATTTGACAGAATTCCTACACTCTCTTTAACTTTTGAATGTGTTGTCAATGGAACAATGTGAAAATCCTCTTTCTGAGTTTTGATTCTCCCAAATGATACATTCCCACCATAGCTCACACGAACATCCTGAAAACCCTGGAATTTGTTAGAAGAATTTTCATCAGATGGAATTTGTTAGAAGAATCTTCATCAAAATCTTCTAACAATGATATAAACAAAAATTGGACTCCAATTCACAAAATCGTAAAAGAATTTCAAATTGGACGCTCTGCTTTAAATACATTAACTAGAAAATAGTTTCCAATCTGTGTTACAGTTGCACGTACAATACATCATGCACAAGGAGTAACTGTGAACACATTAATTTTTAATCCAAACGGTATTCGACAACGTGGTCTAGCATATACAATAGCATTGACATGCGTATGCAACATACACAACCTACATTTCATTTTGCCTTTGCAAGCAAATAATTTCAAACTTGATAGAAAATTGAATGTGCAAAATGAGTACAAACGACTTCGTACCACTACAAAATGGTGTACTGTATCTATACCTGACACAGAGATTCATTGTAGAACACATCTTATTATTTACCTTTTGGTTACTTGATCCTTACAAAATAACATTCTTGATATTTGTGTTGATCCAAACCTATGTCATCACATATACTATGCAAAACCTGAAATCAAAAGTCCCGTGGCTTTGTAGTCCCGCCGCCGCTTAAAAAAACCTAAGAAATTATAGCCTCCATCCTTTCATTTTTATTGATTTACATTTCACACACAAAGGCGCAAACAGAACAAAGAAGAGAACGTAAGTAAAACATGCATCAACATCAATGCAAGTTGACAATGTCCAATCATGCAGTGTTTTCATGACAATGTTTAATCATACACTCTTTACATGTCTTCGTAGACAATTAAATGACAACAAATGCATGATAGTTTAGCCCTTAGCCAAAGTCCAAGCCTGAAAGGTTTAGAGTGCCACCACAAATCAGCCTTTAACATTGACTTTCTTCTGAACTCCATTGACCAACCTCAACACATGGTATTGGCTTTGGAAGGCAAGGCCAAAAAAAACTACCAAACCACAAAAACAAGACAAATAAAGCAAAACAAATAAGTTTCTTAGTACAATTTTTTTAATTACGACTTTAATTATAATTGTAGTTTATTGTTTTCAAGAATGTACTAAAGTTCTGCCACATATACATAAATGTGACTCCACTAAAAAAAACAATAAAAGCAACAAATGAGACCTATGACATCTTTACTAATACAAAGAGACTTTATTTTATTAATAACGAAATAAATTCTATAAAAAATATACATGTCCTCAATATATTCCATAAAACAAAACCTACTTGAAATACATTTTAACTAAGGGAGGGCCATGTGGGCTCGGCCACTTTCATCTTGTTACGCTTTTGTGTACTCAAATCATTCTTTTTTAACACCATGTGGCATGGATATCGTATGGTTGTCATCTTTCAAGTCAGTGCTCGGGAAATATCTTTTGACTTATCCTCAGGAAACCTGCATTTTATAAAAGTCAGTTTTTTGAGTACTTTTACTTATAAAAAGATTTATATGCTTGTATACAAAACTGTCAGGCATTGTATGATGTCGATTTTTGAAAAAACTTGCCAGTTTCATTCCAATAGGAATTCTATGATGTCGATTTTTGAGAAAACTTGCCAATTTCATTCCTATAGGCATTCTATGATGTCATTTTTTAAGAAAACTTGCGAGTTCCTATAGTTTGCCGATTTTCAAAGCAATGTTTCAAGTCACGTGGCAAAACTTAGTATTACACGACTCTAACATAAGTGTAGAAAAAAACTACAGCTTGAGATCGTACGAATTTAAACAAGCGTCCCATTATGAACAATTTAAACTCTAGAAAAGGCATGTTCTAGTCTCCTGCGAACAGGTCGGGTCAAGAAAACACACAATTTGAGTAAAGAAAACAGTGCAAGCTCCACTGACTCCTGGTGTCTGGTAGCCAGAAGGAACATGCTCGAGAATTTATCATGTTGAACTTTCTCGTTGACCGTAGTCAGTTCTGTTCTAGCACTTAATGGTAGTTGGCGCATTTGTATATATATTCAGCTGAGCATGAAGTGAATTATTCACAATATTGCAGTGGCTTCTGAATCCTGATCATTGCCGCTACAGACGTAGAAACCCCAGTTCGCCTGCTAATAAATTCTCTTCACAGTGGAGCTACCCTGATCATTGATGTTTAATAGAATGGCAGCAATCCATGCAAATATTTTCTGGGTTGCAATACTGATGATGCAACTAAGTGAGTCAGTGTTAACGCCTGCAGAGGCAGCTCATCGACTTCCAAAGAAACAGAAGTATGAATTCTACGTTCAGGTCGTGAGATCAAACTTTACTTTCAGCAATTCCACAGCTGTCCGTATCTGGGGTAAAGGTGCTCCGGATCCTTCACCGCCTTTTACCTTCGGCGACGCTGTTGTGTTTGATGATAAGATCACAGAAGGTCCTGATTTCTTTTCCCAAGAGATAGGCAGAATCCATGGCGTCTTCTTTGATGCATGTTATAACAGTACAGGTTGTCTTAAACTTTTAGTGGTCGGAACTCTGGACTTCACTGCTGGAAAGCTGATTGGCACTATTCCAATTACCTTTTTGGAGGACCTCACCATACCAGTCAGGACTTACTCCTTCAGCGGAGGAACGGGCAATTTCCTCCTCGCTCAAGGTTTCGGGGTTGTCACCCCGACTGTCTTAGCAGATGGGTATCTCCGATCCCATACGGTCCTTCACATAAATCGCCAGTATAAAACACAATGAGCTTTTCAGAAATTGATTTTTTTGGAGATAAGCTTTCCATTCGGTTTCCAAAGTGTATAGTGTATACAAATCTTGACGCATGTGAGGATGTATTCATAATTCATAGTCTTAAGAGCAGTGTACAACTTTACACGCAATGGATGTGATGTATCTTTTTAATTTATGTGTACGTAATAGATACTGTGCATATTATGCCCATTTTCAAATAAATTAAAAAGCAGAAAATGCATGCGTTATTTTCAAAGGCAGATTTTGCTTTTTCTTTTTTACCTGTTTGTGCTCGTCCGTACGATTCCATACAGCTGCCACATGGCACATTTGTGTTGGTCAGTCAAAGTCAAACCTGCTTATTATGCTTCGTAACTTTTATGTATGGGGAAAATATCTTTAGTGACCTTTGCACTCTCTAGATTGAGTGTAAAATCATGGCGAGATGATCTTTTTAGTCACGTTTGCACCCGATAAAACTTTCCAACCTCGCAATAATTTCATGGTCATTAGCGACTACAAAGGTAGTGTGACAAGATCTTTTGCATCTTTAAAGGTCATACCCTTTTATGAGTAAACCGTTCCTCCAAAAACTTTTTTTGGGACTTTAGATTTATAATATGCTAAACAACTAAGTGAGATCACTATCAAAGTCTAGACGGTGAAAAAAAAAAAAAACAAAGAAGAAAAGAGAAGAAAAAACGAAGAAAAATGAAAAAAGACTGATGAGCAAAAGTCAGAAATGTCATCAACTCAGGAAGTAGACAGATCTTTATGGAAAAATGACTTAATCATTTTTTGAAAGAGAAAACAATATCAATGAGAAAACACTTTTTGTTTGTCAGAAACGGTAAACAGTATTGGTATCGGTGAGAAAACAGTATAAATATCAAAAGCAAAAGAAACAAAAGTGGCTAGTAGTAGCATCTTGGGAAATTACTTTCTTGATCAATTTTTGCACAAACCGTGTTAGGTTCGCCGAGTTTTTAGAAGCAAGATCCTTCTCAGATATACCCATACTGAGTTGGGCGAACGTTCTTTTCACCAGTTAGTACCTTTTTTTGAGTTAGGCGAATGATCAACAATATGCCATTTTGGGAACCTTCGTCGAGCACCTTACTCGCATTTATGATAGCAGTTGGGCGAAGGATCCTCTTGGGCGAAGGTTCATCCTTTGCCAGACCTAGAAAACGTTTGCCGTATAGGTTCAGAACCTCAAAAACCTTCGCCGAGATTTTTATAGCCTATTTTCATAGTACTGAGAAAGCCTGCAAATTTTTGTTCAGAACTGATCAGCCAAACTAGTATTTAGTGTAATGGACCCTCCAAATTCACCTATAAGTTGGCTGAATTCGGTTCATTCCTCACTTGTGCTAGCGAAGCTCTTGCCAAATTTTCCAGCGACCAAAGCCTTCAAAACTTTCTGTACTGTATTCTGATATACACCCGCATCTATTACTTTTAGTTTTTGATTTTTTCCATCATGTCTTGCACATATACGTCTCAGTCGCCGCGTTACACTATCCATCATGATGTCCCATCTGCAACGGATATCATGATCCTGCCTAGCACAAGCATGGTCACTCAATGGATGACCCTTCTGGAGCCTCTGCTTACTGCAATGGGTATTCATGAGAGAGCCCTCTCAAGGAGAATCAATATGGATTTTATCACTCTTGCCTTCAGTACTTGGAAGGAGGAGAAATTCAAGTTTTACATTACTTTCCAGGGAGCCACACACAAGGTGCGTGTGACTGAGGCCGCCCTTGCTGCCATAGGGATAACATCTGGTACCCAAGCCTCACCAAACCATAAGCAAGTCAAACAGGCTATTAAGTCTTATATTGACATTACCAATGATCTGCACTGGACTAATGATGGCTATCTTCTACAGGCCATTCATTATAGGTCCTGCCATTCAGGCTACTGTTGCTGCTCAGCTCCTCAACAATTTCTTGATGGTTGGCAACCTCAGGAAAGACCAAATTACTTCCCAGATTCTATATAGGATAGTTGACTCTCATACCAGGATAGCCAAGGCCCCTCTAAAATCATATAACTGAATCAAGACCGTTTTGGAGAGCTCAAATGATCCATCAAGAGCAATACCAAGCAGCAGTTTGTTGTTGGCCCTTTGTTATCACTCCTAACAGTCTCCCACCTTGAAAATAAAATCCATGGCTTTCGTATGGATTTCGTGCTTTCTATCTACAAAGAAGCACCGGCATAGTCATCCCACCAGGCATCCAGCTCACATAGTTGACATCGTCCACGCAGCCAGATCGTCATTCCTGACTCGCCTTCCGCATCACAACGTTGTACTAGGCAGACGCCTTCAGTTGCGCTTCCACCACCTATTCCCCCTACCTCTGATGCTTCCCTCGCCTCTACTACCTCTCAAGGACAGTCTATGACCATTGGGGCTACCATTCCCATCACAGTTGCCTAGGCTGCCTCACCTCCACATAGAGGAGCTGTTTCCTCCAACGCCCAGTATTTCATGGACATGTTCGATGATTCTGATCCCCTTGGGGTCTCAGAAGTTTTTGTAATGCCCCAAAGCCCTACGCCCTTTGAACTCCAATTCCTTGGAAGAGGATTCAAACAATTCCATGATACTACTACTGGTGTTGGAGATTCTTTTTCGATAAACCAACAACATCAAATTGAAGTCACACCACCCACAATTCGGGTTGGGCAAGCTGTCAAATCACCAAAGCAGTTTGATGCCACAATACCAGAGGGCTATGAAGAAAACAATTTAAGACCTCTGAAATAGAGGCCGACAAAGAATTGGATAAAATATCTGCATTGGGAGAGTAGCCAGCTTGGAGAGTTACATTTTTTGAGAAAACACCAAAATCTATCAGGAGTTTTGTGGCCAGCCCTCGTCAATTGCGCGTAGATCCATATTATGTATGTCAGAAATGGTGAACTCCTACAACTTTGCCGCAACACGAACACGAAGCGAAGGTCGAACGAGAACAATTCGTGAAGGTCAACCTCCCTTGACTCGAAGTACGAACGATTCGTGAATCGTAAACATACCTCCAGGACCGCAAACTGCAAAGGGATGCAAAACAAAAAGTTACGAAAAAAACGAAAAGAACGAAAGCAAATGAAAGAAATGAAACAAACGAAAGGGAAATCTTTCGCGCTGCCAGCTGGCAGCTCAATGGGCTTGGAATCGTAGACTTCACACCCAGGTGAAAACGAGTGGCAACGACAAAGAGTAACTGATTAGTTGATTAGCGTTAACTAGTCTTGTGATTTCTGCGTTTAGCCATTTTAAAAACTCCACATTGTGGAGATATAAACTATCCTTTCTGGATCTAAAAGAAAGAAGAGAATAGACAGAATTTATGTAAGAGACCGAACGAGACACTGACGATCTCACTCTGAAATTAAACTGATAATACAGTCGTTCTGTTTTCGTGTATCTCCTTGTCTTGTGTTTCTCACAACCCAAGGATTGGAAATTGTTATTTCCATTATACTTGACCAACAAAGCTTGAGATTGGTATGATAATGTTGAAGCTTTTGAAATCCATTTTATTGATTTGTGGGATACATTGGTAAAAGCATTCTTGGATGAGTTTTCACCCAGGATGAATACAACGATTGCTTGTTACCATTTGGTAACCATCAGACAATGTGGAGATGAGTCTGTGGGAAGATATTCTCATAGATCTAATCGGTTTGGGCAAAAGCACATATCTATCTATGCGCTTCCAATTGAATTTATATTGGATTGCTTCATAAGTGGATTGCAAACAGAGACGCAAGTCCATGTGAGACACGGGCATCCGACTAGTTTGGATTATGCAATTGGAATTGCATCCCAACACGAAAATGCTCTGATTGATACTCGTATATCCACATTCTATACTAACCACAACCAATCTAGAAACAATCAGTTCCTAGTTGAGTCAAGCTTGGGACCAAATGTGAAATTAGGAGTGGATTATTTCCATTGTCAGAGACATCAAGTCCATTGTGTGATATCGAAAGACCATAATTTGACTGAAGGGTTGGATGCTAACACTCGACTTGAAGATGATTGGGAATGGAAGCCAAGAGCAAAACATAAGTCTTGACCTAGGAGTTCATCCCGCCTCTAAGGTCGGAAGAAAGTGACCAACCCCGAACGCTACCAGTAGTATAACTTACTACTTTACCCAGCCAGTAATTCCACAACATGAGGTAACCAACATTCTATTGGCCGGTCCAAAGGAGTAATTTGTTGCTGCTTATCTTGAAGACATGTTGATGTATGGCTTTTGGGTCAGCCTAGGATGCTATTGACTGATCCATTGGTCTTTGTGTAACCAGAAATGCTGAGTTCGAAGAATGGGGACCATTCTTTACCCGTGAAGGTCGCCACTATTTGCGGGGAAAAAGACCCCTTTTTCAGGTTGTTTTTGAAGGAAAATCATCGCCGCGCGCTATTACACCAATGGGGAACTGCTCAAAACTGACGCGTAAATGGCCCATTATGGCCGGGTGCACTTTTATTGAAACTCTGTCTATTTCTTAATTTATGCTAGTATTTATTTAAGAGGCCTATGCCCCTAGTTCCCGGGTTTGTCGGGGCTAGGAGGTGCCAGTTCATCTTAGAAACTAGTTAAATGGCAATTTTATTCACCGTAGGCCACTTTAGTGATTTAAAACCAAATTTGGGGCTCAGCCCTTAAGTTTGGGCAAAGCCCCTTGGTGCCCATTCATGAAGAGGTGCACCTCTTTGGGCCTCAGCCCTCTCTAGCATTAGTAGGGGCCAGCTTCTATGTAGCAGCATCCATTGTTCATTGTTCATTTTAAGAGAGAGAGAGAGAGAGAGAGAGAGAGAGAGAGAGAGAGAGAGAGAGAGAGAGAGAGAACTTGTGTGGAGAAGCTTGGAGAGAAATGGAAGGAGTAGATGCTGTTTTGCTTGGTGCCTCCCATCTCCTCCACTTCCAATTTGTGCTCAATCCCATAGAGACTGCCGGGTGCCTTCCACTCTAAACTTTGTTCATTTTCATTGTTATTGATTTGCTTCTTATTCTTTAGCATTGTGTTTTCACCATTTCATTGTGGATTCAGATTTGGTATTATTTGTCTTTGCTGCCTTTAACCCTGTGTTTGCAGGACATTGTGAGAATTGTACTTGTATATCTTTCCTATCTCTGACATTTGCTTGCAGGCTTGTGAAAAAGTTGGAAGCTTTGTTGTCTCATTGGCAAGGATTTTAGCCTGAAAGATTGATCCTTTATTGTTATCTACTTGTTAGTAGTATTGTCATTTCTGTGTCTGCTTGAATTTGGATTGTTTACAAGCATTAACAATTTATATGGAGAGACCTCTTTGAAAGTATTCATGAGCTCTGTGCATTGCTGTCCAGGGGGGTAGAGTATTGGCAGGTTCTTTCAATCATATCTGTCTCGGACTCTGTCCATTGTTGGGGTTAGCAAACCTGTAGAAGCCCTGTCAAACTGTGTGTGTGAAGCAGATCATAAGCCATTCTGAAACTTGGAAATCGTTGGTTTCTCAGCCTGCTTTATTTCTCAGTAGGTTGCCCTTTCTTCTGACCTGTGGCCTATTCTGTGCTTGTCCGCTCCCCTCCTACCAGCGACCCTTGCTGCCAACGGATTTATCTGTGACTGCATCCCAACCTATTTCACATCCTTTTCCTTCCTACGACCATTGAGGCCCTTGCTCTGTTTGCGGTTTTGCTCCCAACAGTCCTTACCTCTGCCACCTGCCTATTCCCTGCCCTGCGGCCTGTCTAGAGCCACGGCTGCCCAATCCTTATTCCTGTCTACGTGGAAGAGTCCTCACCTGATTAGCAGCCCACTCTTCGGACCGCGATCTGATAGCTGTGAAGGGTGCCACTGTGGTATGCTGCTCCTTCTTACAGTTGTTGTGAACAGGCAGTTCTCGAAAGAGTTAAGTCTATCACTAGTCCTACCTCTGCTTGAAATCCACCTTGAAGACAAGTCCTGGAAGTCGTTGATGGCTGCTTTGAACGACTGTCATTACTAGAAACATCAGCCTGCTCTGAGTGACGGATTTATGACTGAAGGGCCTGTGTGAAAGGTCTACCCACTGTTGTGTTCAGAAGAACCGTATCAAAAACCCTAAAGAAGCACCGTAATCCGCAGTGTGAATTATTCCACACAAGTCATGTGAGGGGTCAATGAGGCATACCTACTTTGAGTCATTCTGAATCTCTGTTCCATTCACTTTTACAAGCTTGTATCTCCAATGTAAAGTGTAATGGAAGGTATTGCCTTGATATGCTTACCTTTCTTGAAGGTATTATCTTTTAGTTTTCTATAAGCCCTGAACGGAAGTTCTTTAAGACTCCCTAAGGCCTAAGAGCTGAAGCTTTGTCAATCACTTGCAAGCGATGAGGTGTGTCTCATTCCATTTCCTTCTCTTGGAAGATTATGATCACAAGGAGAACTGTCTTGCTGCCTAAGCACCCGTCAAGCTATGAAGCCTCTAAATGTGAGTGTTGTCACTAGTACAGGTTTCCTTGTCAATCAGCCATACTAGCCCCAAACACTTGTTAAGTTCTTGCTGAACCTCTGAGCAAGTGAATATAGTGTTGTTCTACTCTTAACCATTGTTAGATTCTTGCTCATAAGTTGACTCCATAGCCCAATTGAGGAAAGGAGCCAGTTTGACTGTTTGCTGCATCCAAAAGGGAGTTCAGCGTCTATAGTATCTTCTTGCTACTTTAACATATTTGGTGAGGACTGATAAGTAGAAGTATGGCTTTTTATAGTGAAATGGTTCTTGTCCATTTCAAAGTTCCTTAGGCTATCTGAAAATTGTCGGTAGACCGTTAGTAATTTGCCTTGACGATTGCTCATTGTAAACTTCGACATGTGTCTTCATCGAGTTGGTTAGCTGATTTGTCCACTAAATCCTTGTCGAAGAATTCATTTGTTAAGCTAAGATCTTTACTTGGAGTAATTGGTAAGTGTATCATAGTTTCCAAAGCTAGATTTGAGGAGTGAAAAATTGCCAAAATTGGCAAATCTAGCTTAATTATGCAAAGGAAATATGTATATTGGTGGGGTCACGTGTGAATCTACTCAAGAATAGGTCTATCATGCTCATAGGATTGGTCAAGTCTTTTTGTTGATGATTCCTACATTATAGGACCAAATCCTTGAATTGATGGAGTAGGTTGATCAACTAGCCAACAACATGGCAAAACTCAAGGGCTAGGCTAGAATGGCAAATTAGGGCAAAAGTGCTCAATCATTTTCATTATTACATGCTGGATTTTCAACTAGCTCGAAATTGGGAAGAGCTTTTCTATGTACTATCACCTCTCCATAGTTATGCCTTACAAAAGTTTTGAGAGCTAAGTGGCTATCTCGACTTCTACCACTATGTACTTTGTTTCTTTTTGGATATAAATGAAATCTAAGTGTTCTAAGTTTTATTTGTTTTCCATAAGCCGTACTGGAGGTCATACCACACGTGTGGGGGATGGATCTTGATAATGAAAAAAAAGTTATGATTGCTCTTCCTTGATGTGTGTTGAATTGCCAATCTAGATCTTGATTTTTGATGTCTAGTTTGCATTCAATAGCTAATCAATCAACCAATCTCTCTTGTGAGTCATTGTTAGGCTTATTTAAGTTCCTATTGTACTTTGACAACTAACACACTCGTTGATAGAATATTTTTGTAAACAAACTAAGGTATTTCATATATTGTTTTTTGTTACTAGGTGCAATGGAGACTGCCTTGAAATAGTAGCAATCCTGCTCCCTTGAAATTATGCTTTTTGGAAGGGAGGCTTGTTGTAAGCTGAAGCTTCTTAGAGAAAATAGTAGAGTCCAATGACATGTCATTTTCAAATTTGAATGCTATCATTGAAGTCAATGTTAAATTCACATCCATGGTCCCCTTGACAAGCCAAAATAACATCAAGGAAAATGATTAGTATACCCTCGAAGAGTCAATGTCAGCACAATATTTAGTTATCGCTACAGACACACACTTTAACGACATCAACACTAATACCCCATTCTCATTTGATACGCAAAAAGAAAATTAAATAAAAAAAAAACTAGTGCAAGGGTCTCACTGTCATCTCTTGACTTAGATATTTCAGATGAGAAAAGCCAATGACTTTACATCTGTTTATACTTTTTTAGATTCCTCTACAAGCTCATGTTGCAATTTTTCTTGAGTGGGATCAAGTACCTTATGGAGAAATGTCATGAAATTTATACTCAGGTTGTACATTACTAGTATGTGTTTCAAATCAAATTAGCTTTTGCCATTATTACAACTCAGGCAGACAATATGTTACATATTGATCATAGCATTAGGCCAATTAGCCATTATAGCTGCAAAAATATTAAGATGTATGGCATCATTTCGAAGTGATGGTTCAATCACAACATAATGGATTGTTCTCAATTCTGGTGAAGACACTACATAAGTAATTGTTGTCAATTCTCGTGGTACTAGATTATAGGTTTATGATTATGCATGCTAGACATCCCAAAATTTATTACAATTTAAAACTAATTGGTCATGAAACTAGGTATCAATGATGAAAATCGTTTTTTATTACTATCAAGTTACACGTGAAAAAATGTTAGAATTTATAATTAAATACATTTTACAAATTGTTTTAATTTTTTTTTTCAAATTCTAGTTATTATTCTACTTCTAAAATTGACTTAACAAAGTGAAATGGTCATGTTGGACTTAATTCAGTCTGAATTGGAGGTCATAATCACTTTCACTAGAAGTTGTATAGACTTTAATGTATTTATGCAGACTTTGTGTTTATAATCACTCAATATTTCAGGTGATGTGTGATGTGGCTCCTGAGTTCACAACTATGTTGGTGTCACAGTTAGCTTCTATTTCTTCAATCATTAGTAAGCCTTTTCCTTGTCATCTTCTTGCATTGAAGATTATGCAACATTGGCCTTGTTCTTTTTAGACTCGGCTTTACGATTAAACCAACATTCATGGGCTGAATGGCTCTTTTTCTTTAAATAGAAGCTATATAAGGCATAATCATCACAATATTGAATTTGTGCATGTTGTTGTTGTTTCTTCATAGGAATTTGCCATTGCTCGCAAAGAATTGATATACCGGACTGAAGGTGGCTTCTTTTCAAACTTTAAAAGGGATCAATCCATGTCCAACTTTTTCCATGAGTTGGACATAGAGAACAACGTAGACTATTTCAAATCTCTATGACACCCATACAAGCATGACTTCTAGATGATTGAATAAAATACCAATGTATTCAATCAGCACTACCTTAGATTTATAAATTTATTCACTATTCTTGTCATATAATATGATGTGCTCTCATTCATGCATTTGAATGTTCTTGTTAGCTCTTCTCCACGACATAAACACCACTCAAGATGATATTATCCACATAGATTGGTAAAATGGTAAAATCATTTCCAGCAAAACTATAATAAAGTGAATGATTGTACTCGCTCATAACAAAGCTTTGAGAGAGTAATAATGTGTTAAGCTTAGCATACCAACTCCTTGGTGCTTGTTGAAGACCATACAAACTCTTTTGTAGAAGACACACATGATTTGGCTTTGTAGATGAAATGTAGCTCTTGAGTTGCTGCATGTACACTTCCAAGTGTTGTCTTTTAGGATTCTAACTCCTACTATGGGTTCCCAACTAGTAGGGTTAGGGTATCTCTTACGCTATGGCTACCCAACTAGAGGAGAGAGGGTTCCTAATACACATTGAAATATAGTGGTGGTGGGGTTTGATCCACTCCCTTCTTATATTCTCTTGCATAATAGAACCTCAAAGGCTCAACCTTCTAGAGAGAGAAAATGACCTAAACTAGTTCCTTAAGGCAGCCCCCCAACTAAGAACTATCTTAGATTAGCTCTCTAAGGCTTTCCCCAACTAGAGAGTATTCTAAATTGACCTAACCCTGATGACCACTAAGGCTCACCCAACTAGTGGCTTCCTAATTTATCCCTAAGTAATCCTAACTAACTCCTATGAGGGAAGGAAAGATAAGTGCATAAGAGAAATAATCCCATAATCACAAGCACAATAACATAAAGCCAGTTGAGGAAAACTTAGTGGGGCTCGGGCACCTACCACTAAGTATTCTATCCACAATTGGGAACACAAGTTGTTGAGCAAGAATAGATTAGTCTGTTAAAGCTTGGGCTTATACAAGTGTTACCTAAGGCCCCCAAATCCACTTCTATATATATAATGAGTGATAGGCCCATAAGCTAAGATGCTTATAAGATAATCCCAAGCTATTCTAAGAAGTGACTTCTCGTATCAAAATGAAGTTCGTGCTTATCAAAATAAACTTAGAAATAACTTTAAACTTAGACTTATTAAGTTTAAAGTATTACAAATATTTTTTAATTATAGTTAAACTTAATGGAAAAGGGTCGAAGTCTAAGGTTCCTAAGCATTATTGCTTACAGACTTGAGTTTACTTGTGGACTTACAAAACACATGCCACAGTAACCCTTCTATTGCCGCCTATGAATACAAGGGATTCCTTGGGGCTAACATTATCCCCCTCTTTATAGCATTGGCAGTCCCACGCCAATGAGGTCACAATAAGGTGCAGCAGGCTTTTTAAGTAGTTGCACGCTTTGCTGGATGTTGTAAACTTCCAAAATTGTTGAACAACTCGGTGAAACTTGCAGAATCTTGGAGCTGGTTTGTCAAGATCATTTATATTTTCCATTAGATAGTTTGCACAAGCTAGATTATCTTAGGCAATAACAAGGGTGGCAATATTGACACTGGGAGATGAATTGTAGGGAAGTGAAAGAATTATGATTGGGAAGTAAAATGATAGGGAAGTGAAAAAATCATGATTGGAAATTGAAATGGCAGGGAAGTGAAAAAATTATGATTGAGAATGCAATGGTAGGGAAGGGAAAGGACTGGATTGAAGTGCTGCACGTGCTGTTACTTCGATTTATGGGAATACATAGTGCTTCCCATAGCACTTCTCATGCTCAAATCAAAGCACGTTTAGCACATCCATTGGTGATGATGATGAACACTTGAAGCATGGGTGTGAGAATGGGAGAAGGTGAGGTTTCAAGCTTATTTATGTATGACAAGGTGGACGAGGTGTAATGTGGTAGGGATATTGAGGTGTAATGTGGTAGGGACGAGGTGTAATGTGGTAGGGATATTGACTTTACATCTGTTTATACTTTTTTAGATTTCTCTACAAGCTCATGTTGCAATTTTTCTTGAGTGGGATCAAGTACCTTATGGAGAAATGTCATGAAATTTATACTCAGGTTGTACATTACTAGTATGTGTTTCAAATCAAATTACTAGTATGGATTGACAAATTACAAATCAGAGCAGAATTGTTGAATACTGATGAATGAGTAATCTATTTCTGGTCAACTATCCTCAATCCGACTATCAAAGCTGTAGCTTTTGTCGAGTTGCAGGTATAGTGTTTGCCAAGGCAGACATCCCAATAAGCTATCAGCATACTAGCATCATCTTTCAACACAACTCCGATAGTAACTTGCATTCTACTGCCACCATCGAACTACAAGAATCACAAACTTGCATATCTGACAACTTGAATCACTTCTTGATTTGTTTGTGACATTGACTGGTGTGTCCATATAATGGCCTTCTATATCGCATAGTATTATTGTATTGTTCCTGGAAATCTTCTTTAGAACATATGGTCCCAACCAAATGGGCATCAGCTTACCAGGAAAAAATTCTCTCCGAGCATCGTAAAACAGAACCAATTGTCCCCAACCCGAAACTAGTATTGTTTGGCCTTTAGATCGTGTGATTGTTTAATCTGCCTCTTCTTTCTTTCCATCTACAGTAGTGCTCTGGTACGCTTTTCATCCAACTTACTCAACATCAAGAGTCATTGTCAACGGATGGTTCATAATGTAGATCATGGTCCTTGGAGAATTTTAATGTCTCCAGTTCGATTTCAATAGGTGAAACACTTTTAGTACCATAGACCACAAAGAAAGGAGACTATCCGATGTTGGTTTTGAAAGCTATGTTATAAGCCCAAATAGCCACTGGTACCTTTGAGTCCCAATATCTTTTTCTGTCGGAGATTGTCTTTTTGACAATATCCACCAGTTTCTTATTGGTACTCTTGACTTGGCAATTCGCTTGTGAGTTGTATGGTGTTGTCTTATTATGCTAACAAGTCTTTTGGTCAGATCCTAGATCACCTTATTTAAAAAGTGTGTACCTCTATCCGATACCAGTTCGGGAGGAGTTCCAAAGTGGCATACAACGTTCTCCATCAGGAACTTGGCTGTTTCTATTGCATTGTCTTGTTTCACCGCCTTAGCTTCCGCCCACTTGGTAAAATAGTCAGTTGCAACAATAATGTAGCTCTTTTGGCCAATAGAGGATGGCTTAATGGGGACAACATAATCGATGCCCCACTTTTTGAATGGTAGTTGTGTTGTCAGTGTTATCAAGGGTCTCATTCATTTGTCCACATGGCTAACCCTCTCACAAACATCGCACCTCATACAATAATCATGATAGTCTTTGAATAACGTGGCCCACCAGTATCTTGCCCTTAGATTTTTTTTGGGCAGTAGAATCACCAGCGAAATGGCCGCCACATGCAGAATCATGGCATTCTTCCATGATACAAGGAGTCTCGACTAGTAAAACACATTTCTGATAGATGTCCTCAATGCCTTTCCGATAGAGCCTTCCATCAATGGCTTTAAAGTGTAGAGCCTGCAATCTGATCTTCTTCTTCTCTACTTTGGTAAGTCCTTTCGGCAACTACAATGAAGTCAGATTTATAGCTAGAATCTGGTACCACTGAGGAACTGCTTCAATGTCAAGTCAAAATAGATTATTTTCAACTTCTTCGTCCAATTGCACATCCTTAGGAACAAATTTTATAAGTGGGGGGAAACTAACACACACATCTCTCTCTTGGTGCAAATCTTGAATGAAAGTTGATCAAAATTGGGGCAAATTCAAGGTGACCTAGCCATGCTCACTGGCAAACTTTGGACCTAATAAATTGACAAGTTTTTATTGTGGAAAGGAAAGCTTGTTATACGCATTCTCTGGACCAGCAATGATGAGGAGACATAATGAGTACGCTAACTTGTGTTACGTGTAAAAGAGCTGATCATCAGCGAAGGAACTACAAGAGTTGAATGTTGCATAAGAGACATGGTACTTCGAACGGACGCTAAGGGACAGCTCGTATTGGAATCGAACTAGTGCAAACTTTGGGTGTATGTGTCTGATTCAAAGAGAGCTACTTGAAACAAGTGAGATGCACACTTATTGATTTGATTGCGAGGCAATTGACCAGTGGTGGAATTGTGAAAGTCATGTTTTGTGCGACGGACATGGTGCTTCAAACAAATGCGAAGAGATGGTTCGTATGCGGATCAAACTGGTGCGACCCTTTGGATCTCCACAAGGTCAATGGTTACATTTGGGTTGACAGCTACTTCAAGCTAAGTGAGAGGTGCATTGTGGAGTACTCAGTCTTTGCCTACATTAAAGAGCCAAAAGGAAAAGAATCAAGATCAAGCTAGGACAAGGAGAGAAATCAAGGTGCAAAAGCAAGAAATGGACCATAAAGTGAGCGATAAATTATAAATCCTTTGGCTCAAGGAGCCTTGATACCTGTGCAAAAATGATCAAATCTGGAGCTGAGAGAGCTATATACAAAGTGCAAAAAGGACAAATCTGGAGCTCAAAGGAGTTCCAAAGTCAAAGGCAGAAGTGTGCTTCTGGTTTCTCATTGCTTGGTCTATCTATGTAAGTTTTTTATCCTTCCTAGAGGGTCGGATGCGTTTTGAGTAAGGTGCCTATGGGCGTTCTGACATCACTCCTCAATAGATCTACTAGGAGAATGGTGTGGCCTTTCTCCTCTTCCTTCCTATGGAAAGGGACTTCGAAATTAGAATTCTCATTCGCATTCTGTCCAGTTAAACGAATAAACTGCAGTAACCTAGGATTCACTAGGTATTGAGGGTATTCCCGACATATTGTAAATAAATAATATCGGCCAATAAAATGTGTTGCAAGGGCATGGCATCCTGCGCGTTTAGCCCATGGCCCAATGAGCATGCAAGCTGAGATGTAAGTAGAATAATAGACTTGGGCCCCTTTGTAATTAAAATAAAACTTGAGGCCCAAAATCAATTTTACACTTAGAGTTTACTTTTTTAGAGTTGGGTCCAATTTTGGACTCACATGAATCTTGTGATTTCTATTGTACTTTTTGTGGACCCTTGGATCAAGTTGGGTCCAAGATGAATGGATAGGATCAATGTGAATAGTAGCCAATATGATTTTGGGGCAATGGTCTTCCCCATTTATAAAAAGGCACCCCTTGTACTCTATTTTCCATGCTTAATGAGAAAGAGGAAACTCTACCATCTTTGAAAGAGAAGCATCCTCAATTGCTATTGAATGCTTGCTATTGCTATTGTTGCTTTCTCTTTGCTTTCAAATTCATGCTTTCTTGGTTTCCATAGTTAATGTTTCTCCTTTAGCAAGTAAAATGAGCATTTGGGCAAACCTCCACTCTCACTCTCACTCTCACTCTCACTCTTTGTCTCTCTCTTTCTCTCTTTTCTCCTCTCAGCCTCTTCTATTCTTCTCTTCTCATTCACCAAAAACCATGATGAAGGTAGTTTAGGGGAGTAGAGTTAGGGGTGTGTAGTGTTAGTGGTGGTAGAGTTAGGGAAAAACTAGAGAACTAACTAAAAGTAGCATCTATTCATAGTTAGGCACCTATCCAATGTTCTAACCCTTGTTGACAGGTGGGAGGGCTACTACTACGAGAGATCTTTGACCCTACAGTGGCGTCGTTGCCGGGGATAGGTTTCCACTAACTAGTATAGTTGCATTTTAACTATTTCTTGCTTCTTGGAGTAGTTTTAGGTAGAATTTTGGGTGTTTAGAGTTAATTTTCTATATTTTTCTATGTTTAGACTATTCACAGCTAGAGGAGGTGTGAGAGGGTAGAGGAGGCCCTGAACAGCCTCTAAGGGCTTGTCATCCAAACCAAAATCCAAGCAAATCCAAAAAAGTACACCAATCTACATTTTGGAGGGAAAAAGAGCCTAAAATCTTATCAAATTTTAATATCTCCAAAACCAGTGAGAGTTAACCCTTGCACGACTGGCAACAGCTCCAGGGTACTGTCCCAGACTTGCATAGAAGCTTGCAAGAGTTAAGCAGATTGCTAAAATCAGAGAAAAATCATAAAAATTTCAAAAAACCCTTGAAAAAATCCAAAAAAATACAAACTTTCACTAGAACTCTCGTAGAGCCCCCTGAAGTTCCATCTTAGTGAGACCAGGACACAGAAGAGCTTGTGAGAGTTACTTCACTGTCTGAGTGCATGTGCGAGAGTTCCCAGTCAGAAAAAGACGAGAAAGTACCAAAGAACCCTCGCAGAACCTAAAATTTTTACTTCTATTGGGCAAGAACCCTCATGGAGAATTTTGAAGTTCCATCTCAAACTAGGACACAGAGCCTGCGAGAGTTAGTTTGATTCCAGTGAGCAAAAAATTGGGTTTAAGTGCCAAGAAATCACTAAAAAGTAAAAATCCAGCAAATTCTTCCAGAGAGAACTCTCACAGACCATTTTAATCGATCCAGAATGTCAATTTCCATCTCTGGAAAAGTCTACAAGAGTTAGTACAGAGAATTGGTGAAGATCAATCCAAAATAGTGGCTAACTCTGGCAGAGAATGCGAGAGTCGGATCTGAACCAGATTCAGCTACTGTGATCCTAGTGAGAGTTACTTCCCAAATATCTGAGACATATCAAGGTTTTTTATCTGCAAAATAGCTAAAGGACCCTCGCACAGACAATCCTTGCATAAGAGAAACCTCGCAGACTAGGTCAGTGGAGAGATCTGCACCAGATCTAGCTACTGTCAAAATCTTAGGTCAATCAGTGCAAGGAGTAAGAAGTTATCAAGGAAAAACCACCGTACAAGGCCTAAATTTCACTTCTGACCAATCAGATTGATCAGATCCTTAAGATCCAGAGTGCATCCCATTGTACAAGCAAGATTCAACTATCTTGGACCCCACCATCGGATGAATCTAAGATCTGGACAATCAGTAACAAGAACGACAACAAATCAAGCATCACACCTTCCCAGATTAGCAGATGCACAACAAGAGATAGAACCAGAACCAGCACCAATGGATCCAATGGGCCAATCCATACCTGTCACTCCCTTGCAAGCAGTCCGGAGGGCACCTCGGATGGAGATACCAAAATACAACGGATCATCAAATTCCATCCGGTTCCTCCAGATCTACGAGCAAGCTTGTGAAATCTATGGCGAACGAAAACCTGCAGAAAAGTTGGTGCTATTTCCCATGTCCCTATTAGCGGTGGCTCAAGATTGGTTTTTCAACCTATCAAAGGAAGAGAAATCCACCTAGGAAGCGATTAAAGTGGCTCTGATCATGCGTTTTAAACCAAGGAAGTTTCTAGAAGACCCGTTTCTCCTGCTCAACAAGGTCCATATGGAAAAAAGAGAAAGGGTCGGGGACTATATTGAACGGGTCAAACATCTAAGATCCGAGTGCAGTGCAGCCCTAAATCCCGATCATGCGGTGATCATGTGGTTCCTAGCAGGACTACCGCAGAGCATAAGGAGAGAACTGAAACGACAGGAGCAGTATGCTACTCTGCAAGAAGCTATGGAGGATGCCATCACGGAAGAGGGTGAGGGATCAGATGACGAATATCCATTTACTCATACTCCTACTCCCTCGATAGCATCATCATCATCAAATGCTTCCTCTCTATCCATAGAAGTGTTGTTGGATCAGATGGCGAAATTACATAAACAGTAGATGGAGCAGCTTGCGGCACAGTTTGATAAAAAACTGAAAGCCTTACAAGGAGTTGTAGCAGCAACGCCACATCTACCGAAACCAAACTAGCTACAGTATCCATGACGTGAGAATATATGGTGTTCAGTATGCACACAAAACCATACAACAAACGAGTGTCCAGTCCTAAAGCAAAATCTGAGAGTGACACATAGATTTTGCCATTTTGCAACGCAATATCGCATGATACGACATTTTGCCCACTTAACTTCCGGATTGTTCAACAGAAGAGGATTCCTTATCAGACTTCTTTTCCATATATTGAACCTCTGCTTCCTGAAGGCTACTTTGGAAATGCAGTGATCAACTCCAGTGCAGTATCTACATCCGGTGAGCTGGTGAGGCAGCATATATCCTACGCAGCTCGTATGATCCATGACAGCGTGAGGCTAGTTGATGCAGAATTTCTCCGATCGATGGTGGACTTGCTAGAACTTGAACTCCGAGAGGGACGACTAGTGGGTGAGCCTAATATCGATCCCTTTAATGGAAGGGATGTGATTGTTACCACTCTTGTGAACTTTCCCACTTACGATCTGAATTTTGGGTGGGGCCGTCCATTGCATTTCTCTTTGTCTATGCCAAGTGATAGCGAGGGGCTGGTTTACATCTTGTCTGCTCCTCAGGGTGGAAAAAGCCGCCATGTTGCTGTATCGGTGAGAGAGGAGCATATGACTAGGCTGCTGAAGGATGAACTCTTTGTGCACTTTCTGTCAGAACTGAAGACTATTGATGATCGCCTCCTGAGGGCAAAAATGTAAAAATGCACAAAAGATCAGGCCGCCAATCAAGCCTATCGTGAATAGTAGATTAAGTTTATGTGATCCTAGAAGGTAATGGAAGAGCGATCCTTATTTCGTGTATGTTGGCGCATTGAAGATACGTAGTCCTTTTTCACTTGTTGCTGCAGCCCACAAAGCAAAAATTAGTGCTTCTTTAGTTTGCTGCCGTTGCCTTGTAAGGCAACACCAATACTATGCGTTCATGTACGCCCTACCTGGGGCGTCCTTCCTTAGCGTGCAATCCGTTTTTATACTTTTTTTTGTTTTGTTTTTGCTGTAAATTTCTTTTGGATGGTGCCTCTAAAAAAAGGTAAATTGTTTTAATATGTGCACCTTTCGCATTCCGACATCCGGGAGGTGCATGTAAAGAAGAATCTGCCAGAAAAATTTTTGCTTTATAGATTCCGTTTTGTGAGGCTCCATCATTTTTTTTATTAACATGTCAGAATCAGTCCATGAAAGAACTTTGTTAAAAAAATGACAACATTTTCCGTAGGATTGAAAGTGCTAGGAAGGTCACACATTAAAGATCTACTATTGTTAAAATTCACTACATCAAAACAAGATAAAAAAATAGCGATGGTCATGTCACAGTCTTAAATGACCCATTAGAATCTTCATTCATTTCTTGTGAATAAAGGAAGGTGATCTATAAGTCATGCGAAACTTTGTCATGCGCAAGATTGAAAGTGTTGAAAAAAACAAGAATGTTGCAGTATACCATAAAGGCATTGCCACAAATTTTTTGAATGAAAAATTTGATTATTGATGTTGGTGTGTCATGTAGGAGCCTAGCGATGCATGCAACAAAGAGCGAGAGACACAGAATTTTTGCAATTAATGAATTTTATATGAAGTTGCATCTAAAGTGTGGACACGCATGGAAGAAAAAGAGAGGGACATGAATTTTTTGCTATTTACAACCTACATATAAAGACGCATCTAAAGTATTGAGTTCTTTGCAATAAAGTCCTTAGAAATGTGGTAGTCTTTAGTATTAACTTTTGTATAAACTCCATTGAGCAACATGAACACACAATATTGCCTATGCAAGCTAATGCTAGAAAAACAAAGATTCCATTATAAATAATTGAAAAATACAAAACCCAGAGTGACAATTCATCTTTTAGCAATCATCACAATAGCCTACCACTACTCCGATAAAGCCAAAAAGAATGTAACAAGTATGTTAAAATGTTATCAAATTTGTTTTGATTTGATGTGATGAAGTTCTTAGTCTTTAAGTAATTTGTAAGGTTATAGCTATGTATTGCATCAACTACATCTAAGAGTAAGTTTACTCCTTTCATGTATTTTATGTAATAGTGAACTAAAGTGGCACAAAATTAAATTGAAAAATGGACTACAATCTAAATGTTGATGCAAAGATGACATGACATTAAACAATAAACTAATCGACTGGCAAATGATACTGCTATGAATGCAAAACCTTTCACACATATGACACAATTTCAAAAAATTATTAGGGTTTGTGTGTGTCTCAAGTTAGTGGGACCATGGTAATAATGTAACGTTGGTAAGAATATTAATAATTCTTTAGGTTAGGTGTAATAGGTGGGCCATTCATTTGAGGGTGTTCCAGCAAGTGAGGCCGAGTTCTTGAATGCACCACCTATTACATAGCGTTTAACGGAGTGTACTTTTACTTGTTGACTAGTGAAGCATCCCATCCGATTATCACCTAGAACATGGAACTTGCAACACATTTGAGCTTCATTAGATTAAATTTCCAGCAATTATTTTGTAACTCCGGGATGGAAATATTATAGAAATCATACAAGCAGCACAAGGCAACGTGAGAGTATTCTTGACCAACAAAGCATGCAACTTCTGGTACATGCCGGTGTGGTTTTAAATTTTTTTTGTACGATATGGAAATAAGCATGCGACTTCTGGTACATCCCAGCTTCAAATTGGATAGGATTTTCAGTTGTTGCTTTCTGACTCAGATTATACTATATTTTCAGCCACGGTTTTTTGACTTGAGGGATGGAAATAATGTAGAGATCTGTTGAGGACACGGGAAGATGAGCAATCTTGACTAGTGAAGCGTTCTGTCATCCAGCACCTATCACAACCACAAAAGACTTGAGCTTCTAGAATCTTGACTAGTAAAAAATTCTGCGATCACTTTAAACAAGCTTTTGGAACATGTAATCTTATGCCAGTTTCAGATTCCAATAAATGTCCCTTTTAGTGTGGGATGCCATTCAGATATCACAATAACGTAATTTCATGCCAGCTTCCACCTCTTCTCCTCGGCATGGTAGCCTGCCCTCGAGATCTTTGATCTTTTGGTCATCAATGGCACTGGTATATTTTAAGACAATTGGTCCACCACCAAGAGAACGACAGGAATCAGAGCAAGGATAACATCTACCAGTCCTCTTTGAAATAGTCAACATTTTGATGAGAATAGCTACTGGCCCCGGCTTCATCTCCTCATCTGAGTGGTAAGATATGTATCCATCAATTAGCACAAAATTATATTTATCCCAACCAAATATACGACGTTTATCATTTTTGTTGTTGGCTTCATTCATAGCATGTAAGAAAGCACCGCACTGCCCCACGTTTGTACTACAAATTCTGTGTTACGTGCTATTATTACAACTCAGGCAGACAATATGTTACATATTGATCATAGCATTAGGCCAATTAGCCATTATAGCTACAAAAATATAAGATGTATGGCATCATTTCGAAGTGATGGTTCAGTCCTAACATAATGGATTGTTCTCAATTCTTGTGAAGACACTACATACGTAATTGTTGTCAATTCTCGTGGTACTAGCTTATAGGTTTATGATTATACATGCTAGACATCCCAAAATTTATTACAATTTAAAACTAATTGGTCATGAAACTAGGTATCAATGACGAAAATCGTTTTTTATTACTTTCAAGTTACTAACGTGAAAAAATGTTAGAATTCATAATTAAATACATTTTACAAATTGTTCTAATTTTTTTTTCAAATTCTAGTTATTATTCTACTTCTAAAATTGACTTAACATAGTGAAATGGTCATGTTGGACTTAATTCAGTCTGAATCGGAGGTCATAATCACTTTCACTAGAAGTTGTATAGACTTTAATGTATTTATGCAGACTTTGTGTTTATAATCAATCAATATTTCAGGTGATGTGTGATGTGGCTCCTGAGTTCACAACTATGTTGGTGTCACAGTTAGCTTCTATTTCTTCAATCATTTGTAAGCCTTTTCCTTGTCATCTTCTTGCATTGAAGATTCTGCAACATTGGCCTTGTTCTTTTTGGACTCGGCTTTACGATTAAACCAACATTCATGGGCTGAATGGCTCTTTTTCTTGCAATGAACACAAGCTATGCTGGGCTGAATGGCTCTTTTTCTTGCAATGAACGCAAGCTATTTCTTAATGCCCTTTTTTGTTGTAGTGTAGACATTCCAAGGATGCTTTACCTATTTGTCCTTTTCTTAGGACTCTTGACGGTCTTGGAACGTGACTCGAAAATTTCTGGACATGGAGTTTGCCATCCTTTTGTTCTTGAGAAATAGGGCTCTCTCTGAACTATTCACTTGCTTAGTGTCTTCCTTCATGAGCTTATCATCTGCTACAACTTTGGATGTATCTTCAAGTGTCATGATGGGTGTTCTCATGAGGATTGTACAAGTGATAAGAAGGTGGAAGTGACTTGGCAAAATGTAAAAACTATTGGACTAGAGGTATTTGATGCTCATGATTTGTTGCTGCCAACTGGAAAAGATTCCCTTCACTTTGTTGACATGTTGGTCTAGATCTTACCCGTCCCACTTCAGATTGAGAAGTTGGCTGTTCAAATGCAAGATTTTGTTCTAGGTTTGTGCTCATATACGTCTTGCAATCTTTACAAAACTTTTTTGGCTTGTCTCATAGTCTTCAGTTGTCATCATTATGTCTTCCGTAAGGGACAACATAATCAGTGCCAAAGCAAGATCATTCCTTCTATCCCATTCTTTTGGTTCATCTTCATCCCTAATTTCTGCTCCATTGACAACACTCCATAGTCCTCGACCTCACATCGTTTGTGCTTCCAGATTCGATACTTTCAACCATCCAGAACTATCACAATCTTCTGATGCGGATTGGAGTATTTGATGCCTGATCCTAGATTCTATCTAGTGCTCAAGCCGCTCTAATACCATGAAAGAAAGCGGAGATAATGCCACTCAACAAGATCTAAATTGATTCTGATTGAACTACTGAATGTAAATCACACAAGAGCATAACCACAAGAAAAATTCAATAACATAGATAACGTTTGGAGAATAATGTGCAATAGCTTTTGTTTTTGTATTGGTTTTTTGATACATACATATGTCTTCACGTTCTTCACCTTCTTCTCACTTTTTTTTCTCCTCTTTGCTACGCTTCTCGCTTCTGACCTTTGTTCTTTGATCGTAGTCAGATTTATACCTGCCTACTAGGGATTACAAGGAGTTTAGATTAATTACTAAAAACTAAGCTCTAATTGTACTTTCTCACTTCAAGCAACGCCTCAATTTCCTTTCTTCACCAATATGACAGTAGTCCTTGTGAGGCGTTGCAATATAATACAAAACGTATGAAATATTTCCGGCATGTGAGCCATCTCACCTCTCCTTGAAGTATGTGTCACGGGCATCTGCCTTTAACTATGAGGTACTACATAGCTGGTCATCCTTATGACTAAGGTCAAAATCCCGATGTTTTACCCATTGATTATCCTGATAAGGCCATCTATATGTGACATTACCAGATGGCTTTTTATCCAAAATATTGATGAAAAAAGGGCCTTTGTCCCTTTCAACAATGGCGACTCAACTGGGGAGGGCAGTTCTTGCCCAAAACGGACTCAGAATTTTGATTTCGCACATTTCTTGCAAAGTCTCATCCGTTGGGCTATAGAGTCACCGTATCAGCACTTCAAACCATTCTATACACACTTCAAACCATTCTAGACAAACTTTCCTCGAGTGATCCAACTGAATAATGGAATGGTGTGAATTTTTAATAGCTTCTGACAACTTAAACTGCCTTCATAACAGCCCTAGAGTTCAAAACTCTCAACCTTTGGATAGCAGCTTTCAATCATCTCACACCAAAATGTACTTAGGGCTTCAATGTCCTCCATTCATCTTGATCATTTGCATAACATTTATTGTTTATCAGCACCATCTCAGAATTGTAAACCACGTCTTGGTCAAAAGTTTGATTAGCTAACTGGTCCGGTTCACTATTACACTGATGTTGTACACGAGACACCGTAGCAGAAGTAAATAGATCCATCAACTTGTGTATTTCTTTCACGTAAATTGTCAAGATAGGATTCCTAACATTCCGTAAGTGGATTGACAAATTACAAATCAGAGCAGAATTGCTGAATATTGATAAATGAGTTATTTGTTTCTGGTCAACTATCCTCAATCCGACTATCAAAGTTGTAGCTTTTGTCGAGTTGCAGGTATAGTGTTTGCCAAGGCAGACATCCCAATAAGCTATCAGCATACTAGCATCATCTTTCAACACAACTCCGATATTACCTTGCATTCTACTGCCACCATCGAACTACAAGAATCACAAACTTGCATATCTGACAACTTTAATCACTTCTTGATTTGTTTGTGACATTGACTGGTGTGTCCATATAATGGCCTTCTATATCGCATAATATTATTGTATTGTTCCTGGAAATCTTCTTTAGAACATATGGTCCCAACCAAATGGGCATCAGCTTACCAGGAAAAAATTCTCTCCTAGCATCGTAAAACAGAACCAATTGTCCCCAACCCGAAACTAGTAATGTTTGGCCTTTAGATCGTGTGATTGTTTAATCTGCCTCTTCTTTCTTTCCATCTACAGTAGTGCTCTAGTACGCTTTTCATCCAACTTACTCAACATCAAGAGTCATTGTCAACGGATGGTTCATAATGTAGATCATGGTCCTTGGAGAATTTTAATGTCTCCAGTTCAATTTCAATAGGTGAAACACTTTTAGTACCATAGATCACAAAGAAAGGAGACTATCCGATGTTGGTTTTGAAAGCCTGTAGAAAAAATAGTAATAATTCTTCCACAGAGAACACGATGCAAGTTTGCATAAATCAAACTAATATCAGTGTCTTCAATCACAATTTTATTTGATCTATGTACTAATTAAACAGTATTAGTTTTGATTGAATACGCGTGCAAAAATTATATGCGAAAGTAAGAGACAACTTAAGACTAGACAATAAGAAACCATTGATCAAAAAATGATTTTTATAACTGTGAATCTGATTCATCAATATACATCTCTTGTTGTCTTATCTTGCTGTTGTCTCTCTGATTGAGTGAGTGTGTTACAACAAGTAGTGCACGTGTATTTATATTGTTAAAGGACAGGTCTTTTGGCCTTTTAGTATTAACAATAGATATCTAACTGTTTATGATGGTTGATATTCAAATAGACGCTCTGTTTCCAGGCTCGAATAACATCTGTTAGCGAATAATTCGTGACAGTTCATCTCTTCATCTTAGTTTCGTGTTTCGCAAATTGTTTGCGACAAATGACAATTATTGAGTTTGAAGAAGAAATCTAGAATATTTCGCGAACTGTTCGAGATAGTTTCGCGATAGGTGAGCTTGAAGAATAGTCCAAAAGATTTCACGAATTGTTCGTGACATCTGAGGCTTGAACAAGAAACAAAATATTTTGCGACAAGATTTTGTTCGCAAATCTTTCAAGCTTTTACAAGAAACTGTTTCACAAATCTTTCGAGTTAACTGCAAGACAAATTTTTCGAATCCTTCATGAATATTTTCAAGTTGGTCATGCATAGAAATGTTTCAAGTTCACGTTCGTTTCTTTCTCATCCTTTTTCAAGTAAACTGCATTCTTTGTTAGTAGAATCAAGATATGTCTAATCAGTTGTTCTACAACTCCCTCTCAAAGCGGCACTTGGATTAACCCCAATTCTCTTCGCTGCTTCTCGAACAAAGTTTTACTTAGTGGCTTTGTAAAGATATCAGCTGTCATTTCCTCTGTGGGTATGATGACTGTCTTCAGTATCTTCTTCTCGACTAAGTCCCAAATTATATAATACTTGATAGCTATGTGCTTCGTTTTGGAGTGAAATACAGAATCTTTTGTAAGATATATTGCTTAAGTGTTATCCATTAACAAGACATAAGGTTTAGAACTAGATTTATCAAATCCTTCCAATATATATTTAATCCAGATCAGTTCGTTTGCCATCTTGGCTGCTGATACATATTCCGCTTCACAGGAAGATTGGGCTACTGATGTGTGCTTCTTGCTAATCCAGAGTATGGATGCGCCAGATGATAGAGTACAACCTCCTGAAATACTTTTGCTATTATCCTTCATGGATGCCCAGCTTGCGTCATCGTAAGATTCAATGTGAAATCCAGCTTCCTTTGAATAACACAGTCCATAAGTCTTTTGTTTCCTAGAGACATTCCAATGCAATGATCCTGGTATCTGATTATATTCGCTTAGCCTGTATATTGCAAACGCTATATCATGTTTGGTGTTGTCTGCTAAATATAACCATGATCCAATCAGCCTATGATAGGGTGTTTTGGCCATTCGTTCCTCTTCCTCGAGAGTCTGCGGACAATCTGCCTTGCTCAGTATTGTTACAACTATCATGGGAATATGCACAACTTTGCATTCGAGCATGTTGAAGTCTTCAATGATCTTTTGAGTGTACTTTTGTTGGTGAAGATACAACTTACCACCTTCAAAGTCTCTCACGATCTACAAGATTAGATAGATTTTAGCTTTCAGGATCGAATTCAAGCTCTTCATCATTCCAACCAATGCATAAATGTTTCTACAGATATTGTAAGAGGACCGGCCACGAAATCAAGGACTGTCGAACCTTGAAATAAAACAACGAAAAGAATAAACAGTTCCAACAACAAGCACACAGTGCTACAACCAGTCATCAAATGAGCAACAAGAGGAAGATGAAGCAACTTTCATGACCAAAGTCGGAGAACAACAGAATATTGATTTCTGGTATTTAGATTCCAGAGGAGTAACTCAGCACATGACTCACCATTGTGACTGGTTCAAAGACTATAGTCATCCACCCATTCTCGAGTTGTGCAACTTGGAGACAACTCATCACATTCAATCGAAGGCGAAGGAATAGTCAGAGTTGAATTCAAAAGAGGTGAACTCAAATTGCTGTCCAACGTTCTCCACGCTCCAAATCTAACCAAGAATATGCTCTTTGTTAGTAGAATTACCGATTCAGGTCGGAGGGTCGAATTCAATACATAAGACTGCACAATTCTTGACAAATCCTGGAAGGTTCTAGCCTACGGAAGAATAAGAGGCTATCTTTACAAAATCAGCCATTGCTACTCTTCTAACAGTCAAGCTCTTCACATAGCCACTTTTGAATTAACTGATATGTTGTGGCATTTCATACTTGGCCATCTTAACTTCAACAGTATTAAAAAAATGTCAACTCAGAGTCTAGTACAAGATCTATCATCTGTCAACAAGCTGTATTATCAGCAAGCATGCTAGAAGTCCCTTCATTTCAGACTCAATTCATACATCCAAGGGCTTGCTCGACCTTGTACACGACAACGACATTTGTGGCTTGTCGATGCAAACTGCTTCCATAGGGGGAGCTCTCTATTTTCTAATCTTCATCGATGACTTCTCTCGAAGGATTGCTACCTACTTTATGAAGAACAAATTCGAAGCATTCAAGTTCTTCAAGCACTTCAAGGCGTCTACAAAAAATCAGACCCAAAGGAAGATCAAGGCTCTACGCACAGATGGAGGGAGAGAGTACATCTCCGCAGAATTCAAGGAGTTCTGCAAGGCCAGTGGAATACATCAACAATATACAACCAACTACTCACCTCAGTCCAATGGTGTAGCTGAATGGAAGAATCGGAGACTCATCAAAAGTGCCAAGTGCATGCTGGCCCATGCCTCTCTTCCAAAGAAATTCTGGACATAAGCTTTTACTATAGCTGCCTATTTACAGAATCGATCCATTACCAAAGCCTTGAATGACATGACACCTTATGAGTTCTGGACAAGATCAAAACCATCACTCAGATATATTCGAGTGTTTGGATGCATCGCTTTCGTTCAGATCCTTGAAGATCTAAGAAGAAAGCTAGATGACAAAAGCAGAAAAACGATTTTCATCGATTATTCTCCAGACCACAAGGCATACAAGCTCTACAATTTGGATACGATAAGGCATTTACCAGTAGAGTTGCCATTTTTGTGGAAGACCAGTTCATTGACCATAAGGGAAATGCTGCTAACAAATCTAACCCAAGGATCGAGCAACCAAATAATTCCGATCCAGGGATTCCAGAAGGTCAAACAGGTCCAGACAGCCTCCATCCAGATATATGGATGATCCAGCCTATTACTTTGTGTAGGAACCAACCACCATTTCTGAGGCTATGTCTACTCCTGATGCTAACCAATGGAAAGCAGCGATGGACACCGAATTCGAATCTCTAATGGAGAATCAAACATGGATAGTCACAGACTTGTCAAAGGACCAAATCCCAATTCTATGCAAATGGATATTCAAGATGAAGTACGACACTGAAGGAAGGCTAAATCATTACAAGGCTAGGCTAGTCGGCAAAGACTTTTCCTAGATTCCAGATTTGGATTATTCAGAAACCTTCAACCTAGTTGTCAAACATGCTTCATCCACCTACTCCTCTCCTTTGTAGCCGTAGTAGATCTTGAGGTCCACCAGAGGGATGTCTAGACTGCTTTCCTCAATGGAACCATCAAAGAGGAAATCTATATGATGAAGCAAGAGGGATACGAACTCAACACATTTTTCATAGAGAATGGTTTGATTCCAAACTGAACAGACTCGAATGTTTATTTCAAGTCTATATCAGATTACTTCATCATCATCACTCTCTATGTAGATGATACACTCTTATTCAGTAATAATCAGAATCTGATGAAGGATACAAAATGCATGCTGGCCCAGAAATACAAGGTGACCCACTATTGTCTTGGAATCTTAATCCAAATCCAAGGAGATCGACCCAGTACACTGATTTTTATCAGTCAGCAACGATATCTCAACAATGTGCTGGAAAAGTATGGAATGGTCAACTCTCAGATAGTAGGAATTCGAGAGTATATTACCAACCAGATGGGTTGTCTTATGTGATGATAAAACCATATGCATACTCTTGTTAAATCACAATTTTATTAATGGACTATTATGATCCATTTGGAATAAATTTGGGGGTACTCCAGTATCTGATGGAATAGATATGCGCATATCTGGTATAGGAATTCCAGATGGAGTTTTTAAGATCTTTGGAATATCGGATAATGCAGTTAAAGATCTTCTTTGAAGGAATTGAATTCCTTGTACCATATTGGATATCTATTGGTATATGCTTCAGCTATTTTGATTCTTTTTCCTTCTGGTTTTTGATGAATACGCTTAGGTCATTTCGATTGTATATGAACGAGGGGTCTCGTCCATACCAGGGTCAATGCCTAGTGGTATTCTTAGATGATATTGTCATCTGCTGTGGAAACTTAAGGAAATGGAGAATTCAATAGTTGGAGGTATTTTTCTGGAAATGGTCGAAGATTGGATCCTATATTGGATATAGGATGATTAGATAATCTTTTTGATTTTCTATTGAGCATATCTAAAAGCAAAGAACTTTCTTGGAGAGAAAACTGCTAGTATGGGACATCAGTGATTTCAAAGAGAAAATTCTTGTGTGAGAATGTTTCGTAGACTAGTGGTTAGTATTTACATTATTGGTAATGCTAACAGTTGAGACCATTGGTTAATCTTGTTTAGGGTATTTGGAGAGGTTATGAGATATAGATTCGGATCCCTCAATGGTATCTCATAAATTTCAAATTGGACACCCTTAAAAGCTATTTTTCTTTTAATTTAAACCTCTCCTTTTTAGACATTTCTTAAATGCAAGACAATTGGTCTGAGATTTATATAATTCCTTCTAGGGTAGAGCTAGTATCTGAAGGACTATTAAAGTTATATGAATTCATAATTCCATTTCAGTTTGTGAACTTAGCTCAGAATCGATTGATGTTTTCAATTGATTAAGTGGAATTTTGACTTCCTGAACCCAAGTAATTATCTCTATTTGATAGCTGATTCTTGAGAATAATGTTTCTATCACTCGGGATAAGATGTTTTATGATTTTAAGAAAAAGTCCGGCTTGTACTGACTTTTTCAAATATTTGATATCTCATACGTGTTTCCTGAGAACTTTTTAATCGAAATTACGAAATTTCTTTTTAAAAAAGGGGGAGAAGAAAATAATAGGAATAAGACTTTCACGGGATCAACCAATTGCATAGATTTCTTTTTTGGAATCCAGTTTGTGTGCAATGGTGGAACTATCCAGTGGAATAGAGGAAATCTCTACTGATTGTTTCGAATAATATGGAACTAGAGGAGTTTTGGGAATAATGAGTTGTGAGATATTCATGAATATACGAAGTGTTGGTAAAAATTAAATTAAGGGTCACTGATTGGCTACCAAGTACCATTTAGTTATGGATTGGATCAGCGGAATAAAGCTTTAAAGATAACCTTGACTAAATTGTGATATTGTTAAAATTCACTACATCAAAACAAGGTAAAAATTCACTACATCAAAACAAGATCATAGTACTATTGTTAAAATTCACTACATCAAAACAAGGTTAAAAAATAGGGATGGTCATGTCATAGTCTTAAATGACCCATTAGAAACTTCATTTATTTCTTGTGAATAAAGGAAGGTGATCTATAAGTCATGCAAAACTTTGTCATGCGCAAGATTGAAACTGTTGAAAAAAACAAGAATGTTGCAATATACCATAAAGGCATTGCCACAAATTTCTTGAATGAAAAATTTGATTATTGATGTTGGTGTGTCATGCAGGAGCCTAGCGATGCATGCAACAAAGAGCGAGAGACACATAATTTTTGCAATTTATGAATTACATATGAGGTTGCATCTAAAGTGTGGACACGCATGGAAGAAAAAGAGAGAGACATGAATTTTTTGCTATTTACAACATACATATAAAGACGCACCTAAAGTGTTGAGTTCTTTGCAATAAAGTGTTTAGAAATGTGGTAGTCTTTAGTATTAACTTTTGTATAAACTCCATTGAGCAACTTGAACACACAATATTGCCTATGCAAGACAATGCTAGAAATACAAAGATTCCATTATAAATAATTGAAAAATACAAAACCCAGAGTCACAATTCATCTTTTAGCAATCATCACAATAGCTTACCACTATTCCGATAAGGCCAAAAAAAATGTAACAAGTATGTTAAAATGTTATCAAATTTGTTTCGATTTGATGTGATGAAGTTCTTAGTCTTTAATTAATTTGTAAGGTTATAGCTATGTATTGCATCAACTACGTCTAAGAGTAAGTTTACTCCTTCCATGTATTTTATGTGATAGTGAACTAAACTGGCACAAAATCAAATTGAAAAATGGACTACAATCTAAATGTTGATGCAAAGATGACATGACATTAAACAATAAACTAATCGACTGGCAAATGATAAGGCTATGAATGCAAAACCTTTCACACATATGACACAATCTCAAAAAATTATTAGGGTTTGTGTGTGTCTCAAGTTAGTGGGACCATGGTAATAATGTAACGAGGGTAAGAATATTAAGAATTCTTTAGGCTAGGTGAACATACGAAGGTAAAAGTACACTCTCTTAACCACCATGTAATAGGTGGGCCATTCATTTGAGGGTGTTCCAGCAAGTGAGGCCGAGTTCTTGAATGCACCACCTATTACATAGCGTTTAACAGAGTGTACTTTTACTTGTTGACTAGTGAAGCATCCCATCCGATTATCACCTGGAACATGGAACTTGCAACACATTTGAGCTTCATTAGATTAAATTTCCAGCAATTATTTTGTAACTCCGGGATGGAAATATTGTAGAAATCATACAAGCAGCACAAGGCAACGTGAGAGTATTCTTGACCAACGAAGCATGCAACTTCTGGTACATGCCGGTGTGGTTTTAAATCTTTTTCGTACGATATGGAAATAAGCATGCGACTTCTGGTACATGCCAGCTTCAAATTGGATAGGAGTGTTGCTTTCGGAATCAGATTATACTATATTTTCAGCCACGGTTTTTTGACTTGAGAGATGGAAATAATGTAGAGATCTGTTGAGGACACGTCAAGATGAGCAATCTTGACTAGTGAAGCGTTCTGTCATCCAGCACTTATCACAATCACAAAAGACTTGAGCTTCTAGAATCTTGACTAGTAAAAAATGCTGCGATCACTTTACACAAGCTTTTGGAACATGTAATCTTATGCCAGTTTCAGATTCCAATAATTGTCCCTTTTAGTGTGGGATGGCATAATGTATGGATTCTGTGGGAACACGTCAAAATGAGACCACTTCATGTGGGCCATGATCTTCTGGTCATTATATTATAAGACAATTGGTCCACCTCCAAGAGAACGACAGGAATCAGAGCAAGGATAACATCTACCAGCCCTCTTTGAAATAATCAACATTTTAATGAGAATAGCTACTGGCCCCGGCTTCATCTCCACATCTGAGTGGTAAGATATGTATCCATCAATTAGCACAAAATTATATTTATCCCAACCAAATATATGACGTTTATCATTTTTGTTGTTGGCTTCATTCATAGCATGTAAGAAAGCGCCGCACTGCCCCACGTTTGTACTACAAATTCTGTGTTACGTGCTATTATGACAACTCAGGCAGACAATATGTTACATATTGATCATAGCATTAGTCCAATTAGCCATTATAGCTACAAAAATATAAGATGTATGGCATCATTTCGAAGTGATGGTTCAGTCACAACATAATGGATTGTTCTCAATTCTTGTGAAGACACTACATAAGTAATTGTTGTCAATTCTCGTGGTACTAGATTATAGCTTTATGATTATGCATGCTAGACATCCCAAAACTAATTATAATTTAAAACTAATTGGTCATGAAACTAGGTATCAATGATGAAAATCGTTTTTTATTACTTTCAAGTTACTAACGTGAAAAAATGTTAGAATTCATAATTAAATACATTTTACAAATTGTTTTAATTTTTTTTTCAAATTCTAGTTATTATTCTACTTCTAAAATTGACTTAACATAGTGAAATGGTCATGTTGGACTTAATTCAGTCTGAATCGGAGGTCATAATCACTTTCACTAGAAGTTGTATAGACTTTAATGTATTTATGCAGACTTTGTGTTTATAATCACTCAACATTTCAGGTGATGTGTGATGTGGCTCCTGAGTTCACAACTATGTTGGTGTCACAGTTAGCTTCTATTTCTTCAAGTCTTTTCCTTGTCATCTTCTTGCATTGAAGATTCTGCAACATTGGCCTTGTTCTTTTTGGACTCGGCTTTACGATTAAACCAACATTCATGGGCTGAATGGCTCTTTTTCTTGCAATGAACACAAGCTATGTTGGGCTGAATGGCTCTTTTTCTTGCAATGAACGCAAGCTATTTCTTAATGCCCTTTTTTGTTGCAGTGTAGACATTCCAAGGATGCTTTACATATTTGTCCTTCTCTTAGGACTCTTGACGGTCTTGGAACGTGACTCGAAATTTTCTGGACATGGAGTTTGCCATCCTTTTGTTCTTGATAAATAGGGCTCTCTCTGAACTATTCACTTGCTTAGTGTCTTCCTTCATGAGCTTATCATCTGCTACAACTTTGGATGCATCTTCAAGTGTCATGATGGGTGTTCTCATGAGGATTGTACAAGTGATAAGAAGGTGGAAGTGACTTGGCAAAATGTAAAAACTATTGGACTAGAGGTATTTGACGCTCATGATTTGTTGCTGCCAACTGGAAAAGATTCCCTTCACTTTGTTGACATGTTGGTCTAGATCTTACCCGTCCCACTTCAGATTGAGAAGTTGGTTGTTCAAATGCAAGATTTTGTTCTAGGTTTGTGCTCATATACGTCTTGCAATCTTTACAAAACATTTTTGGCTTGTCTCATAGTCTTCAGTTGTCATCATTATGTCTTCCGTAAGGGACAACATAATCATTCCTTCTATCCCATTCTTTTGGTTCATCTTCATCCCTAATTTCTGCTCCATTGAAAACACTCCATAGTCCTCGACCTCACATCGTTTGTGCTTCCAGATTCGATACTTTCAACCATCCAGAACTATCACAATCTTCTGATGCAGATTGGAGTATTTGATGCCTGATCCTAGATTCTATCTAGTGCTCAAGCCGCTCTAATACCATGAAAGAAAGCGGAGATAATGCCACTCAACAAGATCTAAATTGATTCTGATTGAACTACTGAATGCGAATCACACAAGAGCATAACCACGAGAAAAATTCAATAACATAGATAACGTTTGGAGAATAATGTTCAATAGCTTTTGTTTTTGTATTGGTTTTGTGATACATACATATGTCTTCACGTTCTTCACTTCCTTCTCACTTTTTTTTCTCCTCTTTGCTACGCTTCTCGCTTCTGACCTTTGTTCTTTGATCGTAGGTAGATTTATACTTGCCTACTAGGGATTACAAGGAGTTTAGATTAATTACTAAAAACTAAGCTCTAATTGTACTTTCTCACTTCAAGCAACGCCTCAATTTCCTTTCTTCACCACTGCTGTATCAAAAATTAGAGAGCCATATTGCATTGTTGTGTGTGTTGAACCAACAGGTCGACTTTGTTGATAATCCCTCGTAGGAGGGTCCATTACAGGTTCCTTATGGCAAAGCTTGTAATGGCCTCTTAAGACAATTCCTTATGGGTTCCTTACGGGAGTTTATCGTAGCTTGACTACGATTTCGGGTTCGTTGAAAGGGTGGCCGAGTTCACCTATTCCAACACTTCTAACTTCAAAGAGAGAGAGAGAGAGAGAGAGAGAGAGAGAGAGAGAGAGAGAGAGAGAGAGAGAGAGAGAGAGAGAGAGAGAGAGAGAGAACTAAACAACAATGTGTATTGAATGATCATCATCCCTTATTTAGTCTACGAATAAGGGGTCTTCTAAATAATGCCTATGTGCCACATTATTTCCTAATAAAGATATCTGATAGTGATAGCTAGATAGCACGATGCTTCAAGAGTCATTAATGCTTACACTTTGCAATGTCACAATTATTGAAGTTCTATGTGATTGACTTGGTAATTTACATAGAAGCTATATAAGGCATAATCATCACAATATTGAATTTGTGCATGTTGTTGTTGTTCTTTCATAGCAATTTGCCATTGCTTGCAAAGAATTGATATACCGGATTGAATGTGGCTTCTTTTCAAACTTTAAAAGGGATCAATCCATGTCCAACTTTTTCCATGAGCTGGACATAGAGAAGAACGTAGACTATTTCAAATCTCTATGGCACCCATACATGCATGACTTCTAGATGATTGAATAAATTACCAATGTATTCAATGAGCACTACCTTAGATTTATAAATTTATTCACTATTCTTGTCATATAATATGATGTGCTCTCATTCATGCATTTGAATGTTCTTGTTTGCTCTTCTCCACGACATAAACACCACTCAAGATGATATTATCCACATAGATTGGTAAAATGGTAAAATCATTTCCAGCAAACCTATAATAAAGTGAATGATCGTACTCACTCATAACAAAGCTTTGAGAGAGTAATAATGTGTTAAGCTTAGCATACCAACTCCCTGGTGCCTGTTGAAGACCATACAAACTCTTTTGTAGAAGACACACATGATTTGGCTTTGTAGATGAAATGTAGCTCTCGAGTTGCTGCATGTACACTTCCTCCTCAGGTGTTGTCTTTTAGGATTCTAACTCCTACTATGGGTTCCCAACTAGTAGGGTTAAGGTACCTCTTACGCTATGGCTACCCAACTAGAGGAGAGAGGGTTCCTAATACACATTGAAATATAGTGGTGGTGGGGTTTGATCCACTCCCTTCTTATATTCTCTTGCATAACAGAACCTCAAAGGCTCAACCTTCTAGAGAGAGAAAATGACCTAAACTAGTTCCTCAAGGCAGCCCCCCAACTAAGAAATGTCCTAGATTAGCTCTCTAAGGCTTTCCCCAATTAGAGAGTATTCTAAATTGACCTAACCCTGATGACCACTAAGGCTCACCCAACTAGTGGCTTCCTGATTTATCCCAAAGTAATCCTAACTAACTCCCATTAGGGAAGGAAAGATAAGTGCATAAGAGAAATAATCCCATAATCACAAGCACAATAACATAAAGCCAGTTGAGGAAAACTTAGTGGGGCTTGGGCACCTACCACCAAGTATTCTATCCACAATTGGGAACACAAGTTGTTGAGCAAGAATAGATTAGTCTGTTAAAGCTTGGGCTTATACAAGTGTTACCTAAGGCCTCCAAATCCACTTCTATATATATAATGAGTGATCGGCCCATAAGCTAAGATGCTTATAAGATAATCCCAAGCTATTCTAAGAAGTGACTTCTCGTATCAAAATGAAGTTCATGCTTATCAAAATAAACTTAGACATAACTCTAAAGTGCTCCTTGGTAACTAGTTCGTCGAGTTCTTCGGCGAACTGTTCCTATTCTTCCATTTCCATAGGTTCTTTCCCTTTACTGTAAGCAGTTCCAACAACAAGCACACAGTGCTACAACCAGTCATCAAATTAGCAACAAGCGGAAGATGAAGCAACTTTCATGACCAAAGTTGGAGAACAACAGAATATCGATTTCTGGTATTTAGATTCCAGAGGAGTAACTCAGCACATGACTCACCATCGTGACTGGTTCAAAGACTATAGTCATCCACCCATTCTCGAGTTGTGCAACTTGGAGACAACTCATCACATTCAATCGAAGGCGAAGGAATAGTCAGAGTTGAATTCAAAAGAGTGGAAGTCAAATTGTTGTCCAACGTTCTCCACGCTCCAAATCTGACCAAGAATATGCTCTTTGTTAGTAGAATTACCGATTCAGGTCGGAGGGTCGAATTCAATACAGAAGGCTGCACAATTCTTGACAAATACCGGAAGGTTCTAGCCTACAGAAGAAGAAGAGGCTATCTTTACAAAATCAGCCATTGCTACTCTTCTAACAGTCAAGCTCTTCACATAGCCACTTTTGAATTAACTGATATGTTGTGGCATTTCATACTTGGCCATCTTAACTTCAACAGTATTAAAAAAATGTCAACTCAGAGTCTAGTACAAGATCTACCATCTGTCAACAAGCTGCATTATCAGCAAGCATGCTAGAAGTCCCTTCATTTTAGACTCAATTCATACATCCAAGGACTTGCTGGACCTCGTACACAACAACGACATTTGTGGCTTGTCGATGCAAACTGCTTCCATAGGGGGAGCTCTCTATTTTCTAATCTTCATCGATGACTTCTCTCGAAGTATTGCTAACTACTCTATGAAGAACAGATTCGAAGCATTCAAGTTCTTCAAGTACTTCAAGACGTCTACAAAAAATCAGACCCAGAGGAAGATCAAGGCTCTATGCACAGATGGAGGGAGAGAGTACATCTCCGCAGAATTCAAGGAGTTTTGCAAGGCCAGTGGAATACATCCACAATATACAACCAACTACTCACCTCAGTCCAATGGTGTAGCTAAACGGAAGAATCGGACACTCATCGAAAGTGCCAAGAGCATGCTGACCCATGCCTCTCTTCCAAAGAAATTCTGGACAGAAGCTTTTTCTATAGCTGCCTATTTACAGAATCGATCCATTACCAAAGCCTTGAATGACAGAACACCTTATGAGGTCTGGACAAGATCAAAACTATCACTCAAATATATTCGAGTGTTTGGGTGCATCGCTTTCGTTCAGATCCTTGAAGATCTAAGAAGAAAGCTAGATGACAAAAGCAAAAAAACAATTTTCATCGATTATTCTCCAGACCACAAGGCATACAAGCTCTACAATTTGGATACCGAGAAGGCATTTACCAGTAGAGTTGCCATTTTTGTGGAAGATGAGTTCATTGACCATAAGGGAGAAGCTGCTAACAAATCTGACCCAAGGATCGAGCAACCAAATAATTCCGATCCAGGGATTCCAGAAGGTCAAACAGGTCTAGACAACCTCCATCCAGATATATGGATGATCCAGGTTGCTTCAACTAGTTCTTCTTGTTCGCAGGTGCCCTTGGCGGATCTATCCTTGAAACTTTTGCAATGGCAGATATTTGCGGCAGTTGAGTTGGTACTTTCTTAATTCCATAACAATCTGGGTCCATGTGCTGTAGGACCTGCTCATCAATCAGCTCAATCTCCTTATTATAAGTCAGAACATGTTGCCAAGGAACTAAATCATCGTCCCTAGGTTCTCAAAAGGTCCTGCTGACAGCCATGCTACGCTTATCATACTCACACCAAATGTAATTGATGTGTCCATGATGTAACACTTGAAGATGTGCTGGGTTCAGGATCTAATTCGTATTCATATGCTTGGCAGTCAATCTTTGATAATGCATTTGTCCATCTCATGACATCCGTCTCATGACATCCGTTTCTGAATTATAGTGACCACCCTTGGATGGGGCCTTGGGGGCAATCTATTATGTGATCTGTCGTGGATGATCCATCATCCGCCTTGAGTTCAATATATGGATAAGAAGTCTGATAAGGAATCCTCTTCTGTTGAACAATCCGGAAGTAAAGTGGGCAAAATGTTGTATCATGTGATATTGCGTTGCACAAATGGCAAAATCTATGTGTCAGTCTCAAATTTTGCTTTAGGACTGAACACTCGTTTGTTGTGTGGTTTTGTGTGCATACTGAACACCATATATTCTCACGTCATGGATACTATAGCTAGTTTGGTTTCGGTAGATGTGGCGTTGCTGCTACAACTCCTTGTAAGGCTTTCAATTTTTGATCAAACTGTGCCGCAAGCTGCTCCATCTACTGTTTATGTAATTTCGCCATCTGATCCAACAGCACTTCTATGGATAGAGAGGAAGCATTTGATGATGATGATGCTATCGAGGGAGTAGGAGTATGAGTAAATGGATATTCGTCATCTGATACCTCACCCTCTTCCGTGATGGCATCCTCCATAGCTTCTTGCAGAGTAGCATACTGCTCCTGTCGTTTCAGTTCTCTCCTTATGCTCTGCGGTAGTCCTGCTAGGAACCACATGATCACCGCATGCTCGAGATTTAGTGCTGCACTGCACTCGGATCTTAGATGTTTGACCCGTTCAATATAGTCCCCGACCCTTTCTCTTTTTTCCATCTGGACCTTGTTGAGCAGGAGAAACGGGTCTTCTAGAAACTTCCTTGGTTTAAAACGCATGATCAGAGCCACTTTAATCGCTTCCTAGGTGGATTTCTCTTCCTTTGACAGGTTGAAAAACCAATCTTGAGCCACCGCTAATAGGGACATGGGAAATAGCACCAACTTTTCTGCAGGTTTCCGTTCGCCATAGATTTCACAAGCTTGCTCGTAGATCTGGAGGAACCGGATGGAATTTGTTGATCCGTTGTATTTTGGTATCTCCATCCGAGGTGCCCTCCGGACTGCTTGCAAGGGAGTGACAGGTACGGATTGGCCCATTGGATCCATTGGTGCTGGTTCCGATTCTATCTCTTGTTGTGCAGCTGCTAATCTGGGAAGGTGTGGTGCTTGATTTGTTGTCGTTCTTGTTACTGATTGTCCAGATCTCAGATTCATCCGATGGTGGGGTCCAAGATAGTTTAATCTTGCTTGTACAATGGGATGCACTCTGGATCTTAAGGATCTGATCAATCTGATTGGTCAGAAGTGAAATTTAGGCCTTGTACGATGGTTTTTCCTTGATAACTTCTTACTCCTTGCACTGATTGACCTAAGATTTTGACAGTAGCTAGATCTGGTGCAGATCTCTCCACTGACCTAGTCTGCGAGGTTTCTCTTATGCAAGGATTGTCTGTGCGAGGGTCCTTTAGCTATTTTGCAGATAAAAAACCTTGATATGTCTCAGATATTTGGGAAGTAACTCTCACTAGGATCACAGTAGCTAAATCTGGTTCAGATCTGACTCTCGCATTATCTACCAGAGTTAGCCACTATTTTGGATTGATCTTCACCAATTCTCTGTACTAACTCTTGTAGACTTTATCACAGATGGAAATTGACATTCTGGATCGATTAAAATGGTCTGTGAGAGTTCTCTCTGGAAGAATTTGCTAGATTTTCACTTTTTAGTGATTACTTGGCACTTAAACCCAATTTTTTGCTCACTTGAATCAAACTAACTCTCGCAGGCTCTGTGCCCTAGTCTCACTGAGATGGAACTTCAAAATTCTCCATGAGGGTTCTTGCCCAATAGAACTAAAAATTTTAGGTTCTGCGAGGGTTCTTTGGTACTTTCTCGTCTTTTTCTGACTGGGAACTCTCGCACATGCACTCAGACAGTGAAGTAACTCTCGCAAGCTCTTCTGTGTCCTAGTCTCACTAAGATGGAATTTCAAGGGGCTCTACGAGAGTTCTAGTGAAAGTTTGTATTTTTTTGGATTTTTTCAAGGGTTTTTTGAAATTTTTATGATTTTTCTCTGATTTTAGCAATCTGCTTAACTCTTGCAGGCTTCTATGCAAGTCTGGGACAGTACCCTGGAGCTGTTGCCAGTCGTGCAAGGGTTAACTCTCACTGGTTTTGGAGATATTAAAATTTGATAAGATTTTAGGCTCTTTTTCCCTCCAAAATGTAGATTGGTGTATTTTTTTGGATTTGCTTAGATTTTGGTTTGGATGACAAGCCCTTAGAGGCTGTTCAGGGCCTCCTCTACCCTCTCACACCTCCTCCTCTAGCTGTGAATAGTCTAAACATAGAAAAATATAGAAAACTAACTCTAAACACCCAAAATTCTACCTAAAACTACTCCAAGAAGCAATAAATAGTTAAAATGCAACTATACTAGTTAGTGGAAACCTGTCCCCAGCAGCGACGCCACTGTAGGGTCAAAGATCTCTCGTAGTAGTAGCCCTCCCACCTGTCAACAAGGGTTAGAACATTGGATAGCTGCCTAACTATGAATAGATGCTACTTTTAGTTAGTTCTCTAGTTTTTCCCTAATTCTACCACCACTAACACTACACACCCCTAACTCTACTCCCCTAAACTACCTTCATCATGGTTTTTGGTGAATGAGAAGAGAAGAATAGAAGAGGCTGAGAGGAGAAAAGAGAGAAAGAGAGAGACAAAGAGTGAGAGTGAGAGTGAGAGTGAGAGTGGAGGTTAGCCCAAATGCTCATTTTACTTGCTAAAGGAGAAACATTAACTATGGAAACCAAGAAAGCATGAATTTGAAAGCAAAGAGAAAGCAACAATAGCAATAGCAAGCATTGAATAGCAATTGAGGATGCTTCTCTTTCAAAGATGGTAGAGTTTCCTCTTTCTCATTAAGCATGGAAAATAGAGTACAAGAGGTGCCTTTTTATAAATGGGGAAGACCATTGCCCCAAAATCGTATTGGCTAATATTCACATTGATCATATCCATTCATCTTGGAACCAACTTGATCCAAGGGTGCACAAAAAGTACAATAGAAATCACAAGATTCATGTGAGTCCAAAATTGGACCCAACTCTAAAAAAGTAAACTCTAAGTGTAAAATTGATTTTGGGCCTCAAGTTTTATTTTAATTACAAAGGGGCCCAAGTCTATTATTCTACTTACATCTCAGCTTGCGTGCTCATTGGGCCATGGGCTAAATGCGCAGGATGCCATGCCCTTGCAACACATTTTATTGGCCGATATTATTTATTTACAATATGTTGGGAATACCCTCAACACCTAGTGAATCCTAGGTTACTGCAGTTCATCCGTTTAACTGGACAGAATGCGAATGAGAATTCTAATTTCGAAGTCCCTTTCCATAGGAAGGAAGAGGAGAAAGGCCACACCATTCTCCTAATAGATCTATGAGGAGTGATGTCAGAACGCCCATAGGCACCTTACTCAAAACGCATCCGACCCTCTGGGAAGGATCGAAAACTTACATAGATAGACCAGGCAATGAGAAACCAAAAGCACACTTCTGCCTTTGACTTTGGAACTCCTTTGAGCTCCAGATTTGTCTTTTTTGCACTTTGTATATAGCTCTCTCAGCTCCAGATTTGATCATTTTTGCACAGGTATCAAGGCTCCTTGAGCCAAAGGATTTATTATTTATCGCTCACTTTATGGTCCATTTCTTGCTTTTGCACCTTGATTTCTCTCCTTGTCCTAGCTTGATCTTGATTCTTTTCCTTTTGGCTCTTTAATGTAGGCAAAGACTGAGTACTCCACAATGCACCTCTCACTTAGCTTGAAGTAGCTGTCAACCCAAATGTATCCATTGACCTTGTGGAGATCCAAAGGGTCGCACCAGTTTGATCCGCATACAAACCATCTCTTCGCATTTGTTTGAAGCACCATGTCCGTCGCACAAAACATGACTTTCACAATTCCACCACTGGTCAATTGCCTCGCAATCAAAACAATAAGTGTGCATCTCACTTGTTTCAAGTAGCTCTCTTTGAATCAGACACATACACCCAGAGTTTGCACTAGTCCGATTCCAATACGAGCTGTCCCTTAGCGTCCGTTCGAAGTACCATGTCTCTCATGCAACATTCAACTCTCATAGTTCCTTCGCTGATGATCAGCTCTTTTACACGTAACACAAGTTAGCGTACTCATTATGTCTCCTCATCATTGCTGTCCAGAGAATGCGTATAACAAGCTTTCCTTTCCACAACAAAAACTTGTCAATTTATTAGGTCCAAAGTTTGCCAGTGAGCATGGCTAGGTCACCTTGAATTTGCCCCGATTTTGATCAACTTTCATTCAAGATTTGCACCAAGAGAGAGATGTGTGTGTTAGTTTCCCCCCACTTATAAAATTTGTTCCTAAGGATGTGCTATTGGACGAAGAAGTTGAAAATAATCTATTTTGACTTGACATTGAAGCAGTTCCTCAGTGGTACCAGATTCTAGCTAAATATCTGACTTCATTGTAGTTGCCGAAAGGACTTACCAAAGTAGAGAAGAAGAAGATCAGATTGCAGGCTCTACACTTTAAAGCCATTGATGGAAGGCTCTATCGGAAAGGCATTGAGGGCATCTATCAGAAATGTGTTTTACTAGTCGAGACTCCTTGTATCATGGAAGAATGCCATGATTCTGCATGTGGCGGCCATTTCGCTGGTGATTCTACTCCCAAAAAAAAATCTAAGGGCAAGATACTGGTGGGCCACGTTATTCAAAGACTATCATGATTATTGTATGAGGTGCGATGTTTGCGAGAGGGTTAGCCATGTGGACAAATGAATGAGACCCTTGATAACACTGACAACACAACTACCATTTGAAAAGTGGGGCATCGATTATGTTGGCCCCATTAAGCCATCCTCTATTGGCCAAAAGAGCTACATTATTGTTGCAACTGACTATTTTACCAAGTGGGCGAAAGCTAAGGCGGTGAAACAAGACAATGCAATAGAAACAGCCAAGTTCCTGATGGAGAACGTTGTATGCCACTTTGGAACTCCTCCCGAACTGGTATCGGATAGAGGTACACACTTTTTAAATAAGGTGATCTAGGATCTGACCAAAAGACTTGTTAGCATAATAAGACAACACCATACAACTCACAAGTGAATTGCCAAGTCGAGAGTACCAATAAGAAACTGGTGGATATTGTCAAAAAGACAATCTCCGACAGAAAAAGGTATTGGGACTCAAAGGTACCAGTGGCTATTTGGGCTTATAACATAGCTTTCAAAACCAACATCGGATAGTCTCCTTTCTTTGTGGTCTATGGTACTAAAAGTGTTTCACCTATTGAAATCGAACTAGAGACATTAAAATTCTCCAAGGACCATGATCTACATTATGAACCATCCGTTGACAATGACTCTTGATGTTGAGTAAGTTGGATGAAAAGCGTACCAGAGCACTACTGTAGATGGAAAGAAAGAAGAGGCAGATTAAACAATCACATGATCTAAAGGCCAAACAATACTAGTTTCGGGTTGGGGACAATTGGTTCTGTTTTACGATGCTCGGAGAGAATTTTTTCCTGGTAAGCTGATGCCCATTTGGTTGGGACCATATGTTCTAAAGAAGATTTCCAAGAACAATACAATAATATTATGCGATATAGAAGGCCATTATATGGACACACCAGTCAATGTCACAAACAAATCAAGAAGTGATTCAAGTTGTCAGATATGCAAGTTTGTGATTCTTGTAGTTCGATGGTGGCAGTAGAATGCAAGTTACTATCGGAGTTGTGTTGAAAGATGATGCTAGTATGCTGATAGCTTATTGGGATGTCTGCCTTGCAAACACTATACCTGCAACTCGACAAAAGCTACAGCTTTGATAGTCGGATTGAGGATAGTTGACCAGAAATAGATTACTCATTTATCAGTATTCAACAATTCTGCTCTGATTTGTAATTTGTCAATCCATTTACGGAATGTTAGGAATCCTATCTTGACAATTTACGTGAAAGAAATACACAAGTTGATGGATCTATTTACTTTTGTTACGGTGTCTCATGTACAACATCAGTGTAATAGTGAAGCGGACTAGTTAGCTAATCAAACTTTTGACCAAGACGTGGTTTACAATTTTGAGATGGTGTTGATAAACACTAAATGTTATGCAAATGATCAAGATGAATGGAGGACATTGAAGCCCTAAGTACATTTTGGTGTGAGATGATTGAAAGCTGCTATCCAAAGGTTGAGAGTTCTAAACCCTAGGGCTGTTATGAAGGCAGTTTAAGTTGTCAGAAGCTATTAAAAATTTACACCATTCCATTATTCAGTTGGATCACTCGAGGAAAGTTTGTCTAGAATGGTTTGAAGTGTGTCTAGAATGGTTTGAAGTGCTGATACGGTGACTCTATAGCCCAACGGATGAGACTTTGCAAGAAATGTGCGAAATCAAAATTCTGAGTCCGTTTTGGGCAAGAACTGCCCTCCCCAGTTGAGTCGCCATTGTTGAAAGGGACAAAGGCCCTTTTTTCATCACTATTTTGGATAAAAAGCCATCTGGTAATGTCACATATAGATGGCCTTATCAGGATAATCAATGGGTAAAACCTCGGGATTTTGACCTTAGTCATAAGGATGACCAGCTATGTAGTACCTCATAGTTAAAGGCAGATGCCCGTGACACATACTTCAAGGAGAGGTGAGATGGCTCACATGCCGAAAATATTTCATACGTTTTGTATTATATTGCAACGCCTCACAAGGACTACTGTCATATCAAAATATCATCATCAATAATTAATGAATACAATCTTTGAGATGTTCGATTGATGTGAAGGCGAGCCTCTTATGTTTGAAGGTCTGTCAAGCTATGCTATTCTTCTGAGTTGCTTTCTATGCTAACAGAGGAGAAGATGGACGTAGCCATGGCCAAACACGATCCAAGTCATTTTGTCCAGTATGTGTCTAGTAGAGGATGGATACGACTCAAAGCTACTGGACTATTGCCTTTTGCTATGCAGGCATGGTCGACTGTCATGCTACAGGTTCTGGAGCCCCTTGCAAATGGCTATGATCAAACTAATTGGATGTTGAAGACATATGATGTACGAGTGAGAGCTCTCACCATCGGTTGGATAGAAGACTCTTTGAAACTTCCTTCTTGTGGCGAGTAGTGAAGAAGCGGTTAGATGATGCAAGAGAAACTGAGGCATTGAAGGAATACTTTGGGTCACACAGAAGAAAATCGTTGGCTAAATCCAAAGATTGAATGCATTCATTGTCATAAACAGGGTCATGTAGTAGTAGACTATTATCAGAATCCCATAAACAAAAAGGAGCAGAATCGAAGCGAACCTTCAGATTCAAACTAACAATACTCCGAATGGTCCACAAATATCTGAACGCACAATTTCAAGTACCTTAGTTGCTTTATAGACATCCTTACTGAAATGTGTTCTAGTCATCTTGCGTTTAAGATAGGATTATAGGTAGTTCAAATTTGAGTGTTTTGATTGGTCCATGTGTAAGAAAAATTTGAGAAAAAATATAAAAAGAATCTTTACAAAGGGTCTTTTTGGGATTTAGAACTCCTCTAATGAGAGACCTTGCCATTCTTTGCACCCCTGACCTCTTTCCCGATATCGATAGAGCAGCCACCATATTCGACTTCACAAGGGGCCCTGTTTTGAGTGTCCTCAACGAAGTAGGATACAAACGCAATGATTCAGTTGAAGAGGTATGTTGAATTATTTATCTCATGAAGAATTTCAGCAATTAAAATTTACAAACAAATAGTCTCTCATATGTGTTTAATTTCAGGTCACACTTTTGACAATGCCTCTCTACCATAGAGCCTCCTCCCATCCGACCACGTAATGATTCTAGATCAACGCTTTTCCAGCTAAACAATCACCACTCCGCCACCAAACAATAAGCATGGGTCACATCAGTTTGAAGACAATCTCAAAGCCAATCAAGTAATTATGGGCTTCCTCCTTACTAAGCTCATGCACATAAATCCAACATAGTCAACCAAGATCAAAAGCAATCAATGATCTTCTTCCATGACGGATTCTCTATTGAACTGCACAAGATATCACAATCCACTGATCAACAAAACTTGCCCTATCTATCTTCAAGTTCTCCAAGTATATTCATTAGATAGAAGGGTGGACGAGTTCCTTCTCGGAGGTAAATTGTCAGAAGAACTCCCCAAAAAATGGAATTGCAAATGAAAATGATGTTCACAACATTGTCATTTGCACACATTTCTCTAGCTCACGCAGATGACTTCAACATTCAACCTGGATCCAAAATGGTCAAGGACCTTTATGCAAATATTTTACTAGATGGCGGAAGGTCGCAAGATAAGGGCCATCTTCCCAACAAGATGGAAAGGTTCTCATCCCAGCCATATCACCAGAATAAACAATTGATTTTACATAGGCGATACAAAATCCAGGCTTTTCCAATTCTACAACCACCACTGAAGCAATAAAAGCTTGGAATACACTCCAATATGCAGAGGAATATCCACATCAGGCAATCAAGGGCCAAACAACCATATTGTCAATTGTGAGACAATATTTCAAATGCAAGCACAGGTTATTTCATTGGAGACATGCACTATGAGCAATGATTATCCTATGACAAAATTGGGAAGCATTACAATACACCTCAACATCCCTACCACATTACACCTCGTCCACCTTGTCATACATAAATAAGCTTGAAGCCTTACCTTCTCCCATTCTCACACCCATGCTTCAAGTGTTCATCATCATCACCAATGGATGCGCTAAACGTGCTTTGATTTGATCATGAGAAGTGAAATGGGAAGCACTACGTATTCCCATAAATCGAAGTAATATCACGTGCAGCACTTCAACCCAGTCCTTTCCCTTCCCTACCATTGCATTCTCAATCATAATTCTTTCACTTCCTTGCCATTTCAATTTCCAATCATGATTTTTTCACTTCCCTATCATTTTACTTCCCAATCATAATTCTTTCACTTCCCTACAATTTCTCTCCCATTGTCAATATTGCCACCCTTGTTATTGCCTAAGATAATCTAGTTTGTGTAAACTATCTAATGGAAAATATAAATGATCTTTACAAACCAGCTCCAAATTCTGCAAGTTTCACCGAGTTGTTCAACAATTTTGGAAGCTTACAACATCCAGCAAAGCGTGCAACTACTTTAAAAGCCTGCTGCACCTTATTGCGACCTCATTGGCGTTGGACTGCCAATGCTATAAAGAGGGGGATAATGTTAGCCCCAAGAAATCCCTTGTATTTATAGGCGGCAATAGAAGGGTTGCTGTGGCATGTGTTTTGTAAGTCCACAAGTAAACTCAAGTCTGTAAGCAATAATGCTTAGGAACCTTAGACTTCGACCCTTTTCCATTTAAGTTTAACTATAATTAAGAAATATTTGTAATACTTTAAACTTAATAAGTCTAAGTTTAAAGTTATTTCTAAGTTTATTTTTTTTAAGCATGAACTTCAGTTTGATACGAGAAGTCACTTCTTAGAATAGCTTGGGATTATCTTATAAGCATCTTAGCTTATGGACCTATCACTCATTATATATATAGAAGTGGATTTGGGGGCCTTAGGTAACACTTGTATAAGCCCAAGCTTTAACAGACTAATGTATTCTTGCTCAACAACTATTGTGGATAGAATACTTGGTGGTAGGTGCCCGAGCCCCACTAAGTTTTCCTCAGCTGGCTTTATGTTATTGTGCTTGTGATTATGGGATTATTTCTCTTATGCACTTATCTTTCCTTCCCTCATGGGAGTTAGTTAGGATTACTTAGGGATAAATTAGGAAGCCACTAGTTGGGTGAGCCTTAGTGGTCATCAGGGTTAGGTCAATTTAGAATACTCTCTAGTTGGGGAAAGCCTTAGAGAGCTAATCTAGGACATTTCTTAATTGGGGGGCTGCCTTGAGGAACTAGTTTAGGTCATTTTCTCTCTCTAGAAGGTTGAGCCTTTGAGGTTCTGTTATGCAAGAGAATATAAGAAGGGAGTGGATCAAACCCCACCACCACTATATTTCAATGTGTATTAGGAACCCTCTCTCCTCTAGTTGGGTAGCCATAGCGTAAGAGGTACCTTAACCCTACTAGTTGGGAACCCATAGTAGGAGTTAGAATCCTAAAAGACAACACCTGAGGAGAAAGTGTACATGCAGCAACTCGAGAGCTACATTTCATCTACAAAGCCAAATCATGTGTGTCTTCTACAAAAGAGTTTGTATGGTCTTCAACAAGCACCAAGGAGTTGGTATGCTAAGCTTAACACATTATTACTCTCTCAAAGCTTTGTTATGAGTGAGTGCGATCATTCACTTTATTATAGGTTTGCTGAAAATGATTTTACCGTTTTACCAATCTATGTGGATAATATCATCTTGAGTGGTGTTTATGTCATGGAGAAGAGAAAACAAGAACATTCAAATGCATGAATGAGAACACATCATATTATATGACAAGAATAGTGAATAAATTTATAAATCTAAGGTAGTGCTCATTGAATACATTGGTATTTTATTCAATCATCTAGAAGTCATGCATGTATGGGTGCCATAGAGATTTGAAATAGTCTACGTTGTTCTCTATGTCCAACTCATGGAAAAAGTTGGACATGGATTGATCCCTTTTAAAGTTTAAAAAGAAGCCACATTCAATCCGGTAGATCAATTCTTTGCGAGCAAATTCCTATGAAAGAACAACAACAACATGCACAATTCAATATTGTGATGATTATGCCTTATATAGCTTCTATGTAAAGTACCAAGTCAATCACATAGAACTTCAATAATTGTGACATTGCAAAGTGTAAGCATTAATGACTCTTGAAGCATCGTGCTATCTAGCTATCACTATCAGATATCTTTATTAGGAAATAATGTGGCACATAGGCATTATTTAGAAGACCCCTTATTCGTAGACTAAATAAGGGATGATGATCATTCAATACACATTGTTGTTTAGCTCTCTCTCTCTCTCTCTCTCTCTCTCTCTCTCTCTCTCTTTGAAGTTAGAAGTGTTGGAATAGGTGAACTCGGCCACCCTTTCAACGAACTCGAAATCGTAGTCAAGCTACGATAAACTCCCGTAAGGAACCCATAAGGAATTGTCTTAAGAGGCCATTACAAGCTTCGCCATAAGGAAGCTGTAATGGACCCTCCTACGAGGGATTATCATCAAAGTCGACCTGTTGGTTCAACACACACAACAATGCAATATGGCTCTCTAATTTTTGATACAGCAGTGGTGATGAAAGGAAATTGAGGCGTTGCTTGAAGTGAGAAAGTACAATTAGAGCTTAGTTTTTAGTAATTAATCTAAACTTCTTGTAATCCCTAGTAGGCAAGTATAAATCTGACTACGAGCAAAGAACAAAGGTCAGAAGCGAGAAGCGTAGCAAAGAGGAGAAAAAAAAGTGAGAAGAAGGTGAAGAACGTGAAGACATATGTATGTATCACAAAACCAATACAAAAACAGAAGCTATTGCACATTATTCTCCAAACGTTATCTATGTTATTGAATTTTTCTTGTGGTTATGCTCTTGTGTGATTTGCATTCAGTAGTTCAATCAGAATCAATATAGATCTTGTTGAGTGGCATTATCTCCGCTTTCTTTCATGGTATTAGAGCGGCTTGAGCACTAGATAGAATCTAGGATCAGGCATCAAATACTCCAATCCGCATCAGAAGATTGTGATAGTTCTCGATGGTTGAAAGTATCGAATCTGGAAGCACAAACGATGTGAGGTCGAGGACTATGGAGTGTTGTCAATGGAGCAGAAATTAGGGATGAAGATGAACCAAAAGAATGGGATAGAAGGAATGATCTTGCTTTGGCACTGATTATGTTGTCCCTTACGGAAGACATAATGATGACAACTGAAGACTATGAGACAAGCCAAAAATGTTTTGTAAAGATTGCAAGACGTATATGAGCACAAACCTAGAACAAAATCTTGCATTTGAACAACCAACTTCTCAATCTGAAGTGGGACGGGTAAGATCTAGACCAAAATGTCAACAAAGTGAAGGGAATCTTTTCCAGTTGGCAGCAACAAATCATGAGTATCAAATACCTCTAGTCCAATAGTTTTTACATTTTGCCAAGTCACTTCCACCTTCTTATCACTTGTACAATCCTCATGAGAACACCCATCTTGACACTTGAAGATGCATCCAAAGTTGTAGCAGATGATAAGCTCAGGAAGGAAGACACTAAGCAAGTGAATAGTTCAGAGAGAGCCCTATTTATCAAGAACAAAAGGATGGCAAACTCCATGTCCAGAAAATTTCGAGTCACGTTCCAAGACCGTCAAGAGTCCTAAGAAAAGGACAAATAGGTAAAGCATCCTTGGAATGTGTACACTGCAACAAAAAAGGGCATTAAGAAAAAGCTTGCGTTCATTGCAAGAAAAAGAGCCATTCAGCCCAACATAGCTTGTGTTCATTGCAAGAAAAAGATCCATTCATCCCATGAATGTTGGCCGAGTCCAAAAAGAACAAGGCCAATGTTGCAGAATCTTCAATGCAAGAAGATGACAAGGGAAAGCCTTACTAATGATTGAATAAATAGAAGCTAACTGTGACACCAACGTAGTTGTGAACTCAGGAGCCACATCACACCACCTGAAATATTGAGTGATTATAAACACAAAGTCTGCATAAATACATTAAAGTCTATACAACTTCTAGTGAAAGTGATTATGACCTCCGATTCAGACTGATTTAAGTCCAACATGACCATTTCACTATGTTAACTCAATTTTAGAAGTAGAATAATAACTAGAATTTGAAAAAAAAATTAAAACAATTTGTAAAATGTATTTAATTATGAATTCTAACATTTTTTCACGTTAGTAACGTGAAAGTAATAAAAAACGATTTTCATCATTGATACCTAGTTTCATGACCAATTAGTTTTAAATTGTAATAAATTTTGGGATGTCTAGCATGCATAATCATAAACCTATAATCTAGTGGTGAAGAAAGGAAATTGAGGCGTTGCTTGAAGTGAGAAAGTACAATTAGAGCTTAGTTTTTAGTAATTAATCTAAACTCCTTGTAATCCCTAGTAGGCAGGTATAAATCTGACTACGATCAAAGAACAAAGGTCAGAAGCGAGAAGCGTAGCAAAGAGGAGAAAAAAAAGTGAGAAGAAGGTGAAGAACGTGAAGACATATGTATGTATCACAAAACCAATACAAAAACAAAAGCTATTGCGCATTATTCTCCAAACGTTATCTATGTTATTGAATTTTTCTTGTGGTTATGCTCTTGTGTGATTTGCATTCAGTAGTTCAATCAGAATCAATTTAGATCTTGTTGAGTGGCATTATCTCCGCTTTCTTTCATGGTATTAGAGCGGCTTGAGCACTAGATAGAATCTAGGATCAGGCATCAAATACTCCAATCCGCATCAGAAGATTGTGATAGTTCTGGATGGTTGAAAGTATCGAATCTGTAAGCACAAACGATGTGAGGTCGAGGACTATGGAGTGTTATCAATGGAGCAGAAATTAGGGATGAAGATGAACCAAAAGAATGGGATAGAAGGAATGATCTTGCTTTGGCACTGATTATGTTGTCCCTTACGGAAGACATAATGATGACAACTGAAGACTATGAGACAAGCCAAAAATGTTTTGTAAAGATTGCAAGACGTATATGAGCACAAACCTAGAACAAAATCTTGCATTTGAACAACCAACTTCTCAATCTGAAGTGGGACGGGTAAGATCTAGACCAACATGTCAACAAAGTGAAGGGAATCTTTTCCAGTTGGCAGCAACAAATCATGAGCATCAAACACCTCTAGTCCAATAGTTTTTACATTTTGCCAAGTCACTTCCACCTTCTTATCACTTGTACAATCCTCATGAGAACACCCATCATGACACTTGAAGATGCATCCAAAGTTGTAGCAGATGATAAGCTCATGAAGGAAGACACTAAGCAAGTGAATAGTTCAGAGAGAGCCCTATTTATCAAGAACAAAAGGATGGCAAACTCCATGTCTAGAAAATTTCGAGTCACGTTCCAAGACCGTCAAGAGTCCTAAGAAAAGGACAAATAGGTAAAGCATCCTTGGAATGTCTACTCTGCAACAAAAAAAGGGCATTAAGAAATAGCTTGCGTTCATTGCAAGAAAAAGAGCCATTCAGCCCAACATAGCTTGTGTTCATTGCAAGAAAAAGAGCCATTCAGCCCATGAATGTTGGTTTAATCGTAAAGCCGAGTCCAAAAAGAACAAGGCCAATGTTGCAGAATCTTCAATGCAAGAAGATGACAAGGAAAAGGCTTACTAATGATTGAAGAAATAGAAGCTAACTGTGACATCAACATAGTTGTGAACTCAGGAGCCACATCACACATCACCTGAAATATTGAGTGATTATAAACACAAAGTCTGCATAAATACATTAAAGTCTATACAACTTCTAGTGAAAGTGATTATGACCTCCCATTCAGACTGAATTAAGTCCAACATGACCATTTCACTATGTTAACTCAATTTTAGAAGTAGAATAATAACTAGAATTTGAAAAAAGAATTAAAACAATTTGTAAAATGTATTTAATTATGAATTCTAACATTTTTTCACGTTAGTAACTTGAAAGTAATAAAAAACGATTTTCATCATTGATACCTAGTTTTATGACCAATTAGTTTTAAATTGTAATAAATTTTGGGATGTCTAGCATGCATAATCATAAACCTATAAGCTAGTAGTACCACGAGAATTGACAACAATTACGTATGTAGTGTCTTCACAAGAATTGAGAACAATCCATTATGTTAGGACTGAACCATCACTTCGAAATGATGCCATACATCTTATATTTTTGTAGCTATAATGGCTAATTGGCCTAATGCTATGATCAATATGTAACATATTGTCTGCCTGAGTTGTAATAATAGCACGTAACACAGAATTTGTAGTACAAACGTGGGGCAGTGCGGTGCTTTCTTACATGCTATGAATGAAGCCAACAACAAAAATGATAAACGTCGTATATTTGGTTGGGATAAATATAATTTTGTGCTAATTCATGGATACATATCTTACCACTCAGATGTGGAGATGAAGCCGGGGCCAGTAGCTATTCTCATCAAAATGTTGATTATTTCAAAGAGGGCTGGTAGATGTTATCCTTGCTCTCATTCTTGTTGTTCTCTTGGTGGTGGACCAATTGTCTTAAAATATACTAGTGCCATTGATGACCAGAAGATCAAAGATCTCGAGGGCAGGCTACCATGCCGAGGAAAAGAGGTCGAAGCTGGCATGAAATTACGTTATTGTGATATATGAATGGCCCACATGAACTGGTCTCATTTTGACGTGTTCCCACAGAATCCATACATTATGCCATCCCACACTAAAAGGGACATTTATTGGAATCTGAAACTGGCATAAGATTACATGTTCCAAAAGCTTGTGTAAAGTGATCGCAGCATTTTTTACTAGTCAAGATTCTAGAAGCTCAAGTCTTTTGTGATTGTGATAGGTGCTGGATGACAGAACGCTTCACTAGTCAAGATTGCTCATCTTGCCGTGTCCTCAACAGATCTCTACATTATTTCCATCTCTCAAGTCAAAAAACCGTGGCTGAAAATATAGTATAATCTGAGTCAGAAAGCAACAACTGAAAATCCTATCCAATTTGAAGCTGGGATGTACCAGAAGTCGCATGCTTATTTCCATATCGTACGAAAAAAATTTAAAACCACACCGGCATGTACCAGAAGTTGCATGCTTTGTTGGTCAAGAATACTCTCACGTTGCCTTGTGCTGCTTGTATGATTTCTATAATATTTCCATCCCGGAGTTACAAAATAATTGCTGGAAATTTAATCTAATGAAGCTCAAATGTGTTGCAAGTTCCATGTTCTAGGTGATAATCGGATGGGATGCTTCACTAGTCAACAAGTAAAAGTACACTCCGTTAAACGCTATGTAATAGGTGGTGCATTCAAGAACTCGGCCTCACTTGCTGGAACACCCTCAAATGAATGGCCCACCTATTACACCTAACCTAAAGAATTCTTAATATTCTTACCCCCCTTACATTATTACCATGGTCCCACTAACTTGAGACACACACAAACCCTAGTAATTTTTTGAGATTGTGTCATATGTGTGAAAGGTTTTGCATTCATAGCATTATCATTTGCCAGTCGATTAGTTTATTGTTTCATGTCATGTCATCTTTGCATCAACATTTAGATTGTAGTCCATTTTTCAATTTAATTTTGTGCCACTTTAGTTCACTATTACATAAAATACATGAAAGGAGTAAACTTACTCTTAGATGTAGTTGATGCAATACATAGCTATAACCTTACAAATTACTTAAAGACTAAGAACTTCATCACATCAAATCAAAACAAATTTGATAACATTTTAACATACTTGTTACATTCTTTTTGGCTTTATCGGAGTAGCGGTAGGCTATTGTGATGATTGCTAAAAGATGAATTGTCACTCTGGGTTTTGTATTTTTCAATTATTTATAATGGAATCTTTGTTTTTCTAACATTAGCTTGCATAGGCAATATTGTGTGTTCATGTTGCTCAATGGAGTTTATACAAAAGTTAATACTAAAGACTACCACATTTCTAAGGACTTTATTGCAAAGAACTCAATACTTTAGATGCGTCTTTATATGTAGGTTGTAAATAGCAAAAAATTCATGTCCCTCTCTTTTTCTTCCATGCGTGTCCACACTTTAGATGCAACTTCATATAAAATTCATTAATTGCAAAAATTCTGTGTCTCTCGCTCTTTGTTGCATGCATCGCTAGGCTCCTGCATGACACACCAACATCAATAATCAAATTTTTCATTCAAGAAATTTGTGGCAATGCCTTTATCGTATAATGCAACATTCTTGGTAAAGATATCAGCTACACATTCCTTTGAAGAAACATGCTGAAGCTCCACCTCCTTTGCCAAGACTTGCTCCCTCACAAAGTAGATGACAATGAGATAGTGGCTTGTTTATTTGACATCCATGATATAGCTCCATCACCTGTGAAAATACAATGAGAACTTATGGATTTTCTATCCATTTTATATCCAACAAAGTCCAATCTAAATATCCAATCAAGTTAGGTGATGATCCCTCATACAACATAACAAAATCTCGAGTTCTAATGATGTATCTCAAAACTTGTTTCTCTAGCTTCCAATGCTCTTCACTAGGATCTTGTATGAATTGGCTCAATCTACCAACACAATAGCTTAGATCTGGTCTTGTGATGGTTAGATAGATGAGTGAACCAACTAGCTTCCTATAGAGAGTAATTTCCTTGAAGGATCTTCCATTACCTCTCATAGTTAGCTTTACATTTGGATCCATAGGTATATCACAAGAATTTGCATCTACCATATAAAATCTTTCTAGAATATAATTAGCATACTTCTCTAGACAAATGAAAGTAGATTGAGAAGATCTAATCACTTCTATTCCTGAAATGTACTGCAAATGACCAAGATCATGCACCTCAAACTCTCTCTTGAAAGCACTCTTGATATCCTCCCATCTTGGTTGTCTCCCCACCACTCAAGATGATATCATCCACATAGATTAGCAAAATGGTAACATCATTTCTAGAAAATCTATAATAAAGTGAATGATCATACTCACTCATAACAAAGCCTTGAGAGAGTGAAAAAGTGTTAAGCTTAGCATACCAAGTCCTTGGTGCTTGCTTAAGGCCATATGAGCTCTTTTGTAGAGGACACACATGATTTGGCTTTGTAAGTGAAATGTAGCTCTCGGGTCGCTTCATGTACACTTCCTCCTCAAGATCACCATTCAAAAAAACATTCTGATCCAATTGCCATAGATCCCATCCATAAAGACTAACAAGAGATATAATGACCCAAATACTCACCATCTTTGCCACGGGTGCAAAGGTTTCTATTGTAGCAAGATGGGGCATTATGCCTCAGAATGCTTCAAGAGGAAGCAAGATCAAAGCCAGGCCAACATGAGCAAAGAGGAGGAGGAGGAGAGTTCACATGAGGACTCTCTCATGATGTCCATATTTTCTTCAACAAGTTTCAAAGGAGAAGATCCTTGGTGGATTGACTCGGGTGCTAGTTCACACATGACTAGCAAAAGGGAGTTTTTCTCTTCTCTCTTATCCTGTGATGGACCTATAAAGTCTATCTATACAACAAATGATGAAGCTTGTAGGATTGAAGGAGTTGGTAGCATTCCCCTTTGCTTAGGATCTTCCAAAAAGATCAACATAGAAGGTGTGTTGTACATTCCTACAATAACAAAGAATCTACTAAGTGTTGGCGAAATGGTAGACAATGGTTTCAATGTTGACTTTGCTTCAAATGAATGTTTCATCAAGAATAAGGGTAAGATAGTGGCTAAGGGCACTGGACTTGGAAAACTTTATAAGTTGGATGCATTTGTGGATACTAATGTTGTCATGTTGGCCGAGAAGAACAAGATATCTACCTTCACTTTATGGCACAAAAGACTTGGACATGTCAACTCGGGTTCCATGGAGGCTATGGTCAAGGAGGAGTATGCTTTAGGCTTACCAAGGTCTATTGGGAAGGAAGACAAGGTTTGTGAAGCTTGTGCTTTATCCAAGGCACATAAGGTGTTTCCTAACTCCATCACAAAGTCATCTCATCCTCTTGAACTCATACACTCGGATGTGCACATTGCTAGCACCAAATCTAATGGAGGTTCATCCATGTTCTTAACCCTTCATTGATGACTACTCAATATATTGCTGGGTGTTCTTACTTTCCTTCAATTCTCAAGTATTTGATACTTTTGTAAAGTTCAAGTTGTTTGTGGAAAAGCATCATAATCATAGCATCAAGATTCTTAGAAGTGACAATGGTGGAGAATTCATCTCCAATGAGCTCAAGGCCTTTTGTGAAGAGGAAGGGATCAAGAAAGAGACTTCTTGTCCTTACACTCCTCAACAAAATGGAGTTGCTGAAAGAAGGAATAGAATATTATCTGAATGTTCTAAGGCTTTAAGATTAGATGCTTGTTTGCCCAAATCCTTTTGGGGTGAATCTCTTGTATGTGCAAACTACTTGATGAATAGGGTGTCTTGCAAAGCAATTGAAGGCAAAACTCCAATAGATTTCTTGTCCTTAGGCAACTCCACCAATCTCCATGTTCCATTCTTCATAAGAGCTTGATACTCGAGATCCATTGCTTGGATCCACTCCTCTTCTTTCCTTGCTTGATCTACATTTATAGGCTCATCCAAAGAGATTAGGAAAGCAACATAATTTCCAAAAACTACTTGCTTACCCTTTTGATCATATGTGAGCCTTGAAGGTACTTGTCTTTCTCTTGATGTTCTCCTTGGCTTTTGACTTGATGAACATCCATCATCACCACCATCCAAAGTAAGATCCTTTTCATCAACATCAAGAATGTTAGATCCATCCACTCTACCATCAATCATGCTTGAAAACACCTTTGGAATGTTCCCCTCATCAAAAATGACATCTCTACCAGCAATCACTTTGTTAGTAGAAGGAATGTAAACCTTGTAGGCTTTACTCACCTCACTATATCCAACAAAAATATCTCTTCTTGAAGATGGATCCTCCTTGGTCCTATCATCAAGAGTAATGTTGACATAGCATGAGTTAGAATTAAAGTAGAATCATTGTGCTACTATACTAAGGGTCCTATCAGTGGATAAGGATCAGTTGGCCTCGCCACGAGGCAAGTCGACGGGACACGTGTCCCGCCAACGGCAACCTAGGTCATGCATGGGTTGCCTAAGTGAACAACTATATGTACTGTGTAGCATGATCTGTGTTCCTATGCAAAGCAAATTCTAAGTTGGTATCAGAGCCGTACAGGGAGTGTACACAGTACAGCATCGTCGTTGAAGAGAGCTTTAGGAGAACTGTCTTCTGAGAGTTCGGGATTTACGGCTGGTTGAAGACGGAAAGAGAAGCACTGGTGCACAGTTTCTAGTTTATAGAGGCTTGCCAAGTTCAGCAGAGGGATTATTAGCATGTTCTTAGCATTAGACAGGGAAAAATTTGGTGAAAATTTGACAATTTTGAAGCCAGTTGACAATTGAAATCGGGTTTGGGGTTACGGTTTTTTATACATAACTGGTGATTTCTTCGCTGTTTGTGCACCGTTTTGGATGTCGTAAGGATATGAAGGAAGCTAATTACATTGTCAACAAGCCATGGAGAGGTTCTGAGGTTTATGTCAGAGATTTATTTGTCTCCAGACAGTTAACCTAGCATATTTGCGATAAAAGGTGAAAAAAAGCCACTTTGTCAAGTTGAGCTAAAATCACCGTTTCTCCATGGAATTTCATCATTGAACACTCTACCGACTTGGTATCATTAGGGTGACCCTACTCCAGGCCTCAGATCGTGCTCAAATCGATCCGTACACGAGTTTGATTAAGCAAAAATGAACTTGGGGAGGCGCGGCCGTAGACAGGGAGGTCGCGGACTGTTCGCGCGTGGAACCAGGGAGAAACCATAGCGTTTCGGAGTGGGTAGTGCTCACAAGACTCTCCATCAGTGCACAAGAGTGCTCAAATCCGTTGGATAGAGAAGCTACAAGATCAACGGCTCAGTTCATGCTATCCAGAAGGGATATCCACAGTTGGATCAGAATCAACCATTGGATGGAGTCTGAAGGGTTGTTGAAAAGGGCCCTGAAGAATTGAAGTGAGTTTTGGCCTTCAACTTCATTAAAAATTTTCATACTGAAATTGGAGTTGGGTCCCTTCACAAGTGAAGAGTGAAGTTTCTTCAAGGTGAAGAAATAGTTCAAAAACTAAGAAAGTCCCTATTTTTGGGTCCTTTGCCCGTTTTGATCCAAACGAAAGGCTATAACCTCCAAACGAAGGGCACCCGATCTGTACCTGCAAGTACGGTATAGCAAAACAGAGTGATTGCAACGGAGAAAGTGTTTGGAGTGTGCCAGAAGTGATTTCACCATTTCACTGGGCACGTAGTTGGAAGTTGACAACTGAGTACATTTCAGAAGGCGACGCCGATTTGGCTTTCAAATTGGTGGAAAAGTGGCGAGTGGCCTGGTAAGGGAAAAAGTACAGGTCATTATTTTCAACTTCTGACATCACTGTTGGCCTCGGCATATTGTTTTTAACCTACGACAGAAGTGTAGTGGGTTTCTTTCCTTGCCTAACCTGAATCCAAGATCTAGTCAATCTAGCATCAAAGAGACGGAGTTAGTTGTCACGCGTAGGTTTGAGCGATAGTATAGTTCAGATTTCAACATGAATGGATGATCTAACACTAACATCCATTAATACTAAGCATTAACACTACATCCATTAACCCTAAATCCACAACAATGATAGAAACTTACTCTTCTCTCTCTCCTTTTCTCTCTCACAAAAAGTATGAGAAATAGCAATCCCAGTAATGATCAAATCTAACAACGAGCAAAATCCAAAGAAAGCATGAGAAATGGAGGAAAAGAGAGGAAGAGCAAGGACATTCATCAATCCATTTCTAAAGAGAACCAATCTGCTTTATTGAAATGAGGAAATGAACATGAGGAACAACTCGAGTTGGTCCCTTTTTATAGTAGAGAGGAGGACCCTGGCCTCTGAATCCTATTGGTCCAGTCTTGCCTATCTTTTTATTCAAATTTAAAAAGTGTGAGAACCATCAAAATTGGAGGGAAACCCCACTTTATTCACTAACTTGACATTTAGGCCTTGCGACATTAAAAGTCCCGCAAGAAGGCCTAAAGTCCTTTTATTGACTTTTAACTAATCAATCAAATAACTATGTGATCATTGGGTTGGACTTACACACACAAGGTGCCAAATCCCTCTCACTTATTAACTAGGGTTAGGGTTGCCTTGGGATCCACAAACCCTCCAACAATATCCCCCACCAAAATTGGTGGCGGTCCCATGACACCTGCAATATGCAGTTATTGGAGACTTTTATTGGCTTCGCGCCGAATCTTAATTAAATGATATTGTGCCTTCTCCATAAAGTCAAGGCGTGTAGTATTGAAATCCAAATTATGCGGAAGAAAACAACGGTGGGCTCCAGCAATCCACTTGGAAGTTGTCCATGAGGTGAAGCGGGATTCCCAAGAGCCTCCCATCATAGTCGCACGAAAATACAGTCATGCAATCGGCAGCTAATCTTTGATTTACTCTGAGGCCATCGGCTTATTTTGATCAAATGTCAAGGTAGGAAGGCAATCGTCCCATTTGGTTGCCACTGACGCCAACAGAGTTAGATCTTTTGCAAACATTGCCGATTGTTGCACTGTTGGATCCGGAGAGTGGACATACTCTCTCTGATATGCCTGTAAGGCCCGATGGAAATCCACTGAAATATTCCAGCTGTAAGACTGGTGGATGATTGGCCAATTGGGCGTATGGATGGTGATTTTATCCATAGCCAATCCCAAATCTTTCCATTTTTGTCTTCGTGGCATTGGCACGTAATAAGGATCTACCCGCAACTCGCAAGGGCTGGCGACGTAACTCCTAATTGATTCCGGAGTTCTCTCAAAAACCGTAATTCTCCATGCCGGCTGCTCTCCCAGTACAGGTATTTTGTCCAATTCTTTGCCGGCCTCGATCTCGGGGGTCTTAAATTTGAGAACCCATCCACCACGCGAGGACTCATGTGGATGCTGCTTTAAAAAGGTCTGGATCTGGTCCTTGACGCTGATGGGCCTTCTGAATAGGTGGCTTGTCCTTGATGAGGATGGACCCTCTTGTACTGCCGGTATAGTTGGCGGTTGATCTGCTAGATCTGGAGTTCCCCCCTGGTCCATGCTCGAATCAACCCCTGTATCCATCTGTACAGCTTCTTGACGCGAAGGGGAGAATTGCGGCATGACCGGGACGGGGATCTGTGGTCCGGCTTCCAACACTTGAGTGGCGGCTTTTTCATAGGCGTTGATGGTCTCTTTTGCCTTTGCCAACTCGGTTGAAGCTGCTCCTTTGAACCTATCAAAACGGCCTTGAAATCCCTGAAGGGCCACTTTGTATGTTTCCATTTTCTTGAACAAATATGCAATCTCCGTCGGTGTGACCGGATGATCGGGTATTTGTGTTTGCAGATATGCATCACGCTCAAGGGTGGTCGCATACAATTCACCTTGAAGTCGTGTTTGTTAGGCCATTTGTAATTGCCCCTTCAGTAGCTGCACCTGTTGCTTGGCATCTTGCACTGCCTTGTCTACCTGATATTGTGCGGTTGTCAGGGCATTTTGCAGGGAGTTGATGTAGGTTTCCAAGCGATCAACTTGTTGCTGGGCCAATGTCTTTTCGCTTTCAGCCTTTTCTTCATGCTGCTTGGCCTTGTGATTGGGTGAGGCGTGCGTACCAGATGAGATTCCTATAGCTGCAAGTGCGGCCTCAATTTTGCGCACCTTGTCATTGGGTGAGGCCTGCGTGCCGGATGCTATACCTGTAGCTGCAAGGTTGGCCTCAGTGACGTGCACCTTGTGTGTGGCTCCCTGGAAAGTGATATAAAATTTAGATTTCTTTTCCTTCCATAACTGAAGGCAAGAGTGATAAATTCCATATTGATGCGACCAGAAAAGGCTCTCTCATGAATACCCATTGCAGTGAGCAGAGGCCCCGCAAGGGTCATCCACTGAGTGACCATGCTTGTGCTAGGAAGGATCATGATGTCCGTTGCAGATGAGACATCACGATAGATAGTATAGCGCGAAGACTGGGAAGTATTGGTAGAAGACATGATGATCAGAAAGGAAATATAAAACGCGTAAAAGTGTCTCAGAAAGCAGTGCACAAATTTTGGAAGGCTTTGGTCACAGTAAAAATTCGCAAGAGCTTCGGTAGCACAAGTGAGAAATGAATCGAATTCAGTCAACTTATAGGTGAATTTGGTGGGTCCATTACATTGAATAGTAGTTGGGCTGATCAGCTCTGAACAAAAATTTGCAAGCATGTACAGTACTGTAAAAATAGGCTATAAAAATCTCGGCGAAGGTTTCTAGGGATTTGACCTATCAGGCGAACGTTTTCCAAAGCTGGCAAAGGATGAACCTTTGCCTAGGAGAGTCCTTCGTCTAGGTACTGTCATAAATGTTTTTTTCCACAATCTGAAGCTATGGACAGACATGATCAAGCAAGTCCACCATCTCCCTAATGGCTTGACAACATACAAATGCTGAAAATTCATGAACTTGAATCTGGCAAAAATGGTGAACTCCTCCAACTTTGTCGCAGCACAAACAAGACACAAAGGTCGAAAAGAACAATTTGCGACAGTCAACGTGTCTTTGACTCGAAGCATGAACGATTCACGAATCATTCGCGTATCATTCGCAAATCTAAACACACCTCTAGGACCGCAAACCGCAAAATGGACGCAAAACAAAAACTACGAAAAGAAACGAAAAGAATGAAAGCAAACAAAGAGAAATCTTTCGCGCTGCCAGCTGGAAGCTCAACGGGCTTCACGCCCAACTGTAAGGCCAGTGTTGACAAAAAAAAAATGCTAACTAACTAGTTGATTAGCGTTAACTAGTCTTGTGATTCTACATTTAGCTATCTTGTAAACTCCACATAGTGGAGGTATAAACGATCCTCTCTAGATCATAACAAGAGATGAGAATTTGACAGAGATCTGTAAGAAACAGAGAGAGACGTAGCGAATAGAGTAAGAAAGTAGAAATACCATAGCTGTGCATGAAAGTCTGCCAACGAGCAGAACACAGCGAAAGAGCAGAGAGTCAATCTGTCAACGAGCGAGACACTGACGATCTCGCTCTAAAACCAAATTGATAATATAGTCGTTCTATTTTCATGTATCTCTTTGTATGAAAAGAAAATTCAAAGATAGAAAATTGTTCGCGAATAAGAAGAAGAAGACGAACATGAAACAGTCTCTCGCTTTCGCGACATGGTATCAGAGCCGACAGGTTGTCACTACTGATATCCCAGCAGTGATTCTTCTAGACAACACAATATGGCTACTACAATCCAGACCAGAGTAGCAATCAATCTCGGTGGCGCAAACTACAGAATCTGAAAATTCAAAATCAAAACGCTTCTGAAGGGCGAAGGAATCTGGTCGGTGATCGAGCTCTCAGAGGTATAGCCTCCAGAGGGAGACCTGAGGAGAGCTGAATGGATCAGAAATGATGAGTGCGCAGTGGTGATCATCGTTTCATCCATAAATGAAGATCTACTCATGCAGATTGAAGACTACGAAAGCAGCCATGTAGCATGGGAAAGATTAAAACAGAAGTATGAAGTGAGGACTACAGCTTCAGTCATGCACCTTCACAATCAACTACAATCAATACGGTGGGATGGCAACCAGTTGGATCAGCACGTTGAGAAGATCATAACGATCTTCGCTCAACTCGCTGCATCAGGACAGGAGCACCAGGTCCCAGCACCATGGCAGCTGATGTACTTCATGAAATCTCTACCGACGTCCTATCAGCCACTGAGAATGCTCATACTGAGTCTACCAGATATGACATTCAAGCGGTCAGTCTTGTCACTGAAGAGAGACTGATGAGAGACGAAGGAGAGGGAAGCAGTGATCAAGAGAAAGCTCTCTTCACGAAAGAAAAGAAGAAGAACAAAAACAAGCCAAGATTTGAGAAGATGAAGTCCTCGAATCAACAATCTTCTTCTTGCGATAACTATCACAAACCAGGCCATACGGCCAACAAATGCTAGTTCAATCCAGCAATACCTTGCATGCACTGTAAGAAGAAAGGACATTCTACATACGATTGCAGATTTAATCCAAAAAGAAAGAACAAAGATGAAAAGGCAAACGTTGCAGAGTCATCAAAGGATGTTGAAAGAGGTGACGAAGCTTTCACGATACTCGACGAAGCTTCGACAAGCTACTCTGAACACGACTACGATGTAGTCATCGATTCAGGAGCAACATCTCACATAACCTACAACAAGAAGATCTTGATCAACTTTCGTGAACTCAAAATTGACAGAGAAGTGATTCTAGGTGATGGAAGCAGACACGATGTCAAAGGCATCGGCTCTCTACAGGTACGAACACTATCAGACCAAGCAGAGCTGCCAGGAGCACTTTATGTGCCCTCCCTCATAGAGGATCTGCTATCTGTCTCCAAGATGGCAGATCTAGGCATTCAAGTTATGTTCGACGGCAACACTTGTCGTATGATCGAGAAGACGACAAACAAGTTGCTGACGGTTGGATGCAGAGAAGGTAACCTCTACCAGGCCAAAATAATCAGCAACTCTGATAGCATATTAAATGCTTCATAAAACGAAGATCAGCTCTGGCATAGGAGAATTTATCATCTGAACATGCGAAGCCTGTATGACATGAGAAGAAAGAACTTTGTTCACACATGAGGGAAGAAGAGCCAAAGAAGTTCTTGAGCAGGTCCACTCTGATGTCTATGGACTGATGAAAATAGATTCACTCTCAGGTTCGAGATATTTTCTAATGTTCATAGATGATTACAATCGAATGACCACGATCTACTACTTCAAGAAGAAATCTGAAGTGTTTGATTCTTTCAAGAAGTTCATGGCATTTGCAGAGCGACACACCTCGAAAAAGATATAGATCCTTAGATTTGACAATGGAGGTGAATACAAAAGCACAGAATTCTCAAGATTCTGCGAAGAATAGGGGATCGAACACTAGTTCATTCCTACATACACACCAGAATACAATGGTGTGCCATAAAGAAAAAGCAGAATGCTAGTTGAAGAAGCCAGATGCATGATGGCACAAGCTCAATTGCCAGGTCAATTCTGGGCCGAGGCAATAGCTACAGTTGTACACCTACAGAACAGATCTACAACGACAGCGCTAAAAAACAAAACACCATACGAAATGTGGACAGGCAGAAAGCCTGATCTGTCATACATACAAGTGTTTGGATGTGCAACATACAAGCACATTCCAAAGGAAAAGAGGAACAAGCTCGATGACAAATCCGAGCAAACAATCATGGTCGGCTACTCGAACGGAACACATGTGTACAGACTCTACGATCCAACCACGAAGAAGGTTGTTTCGAACAGAGATGTGAAGTTCGACGAGTCCACATTTCCTGGACTGAAAGATGAAAGAGGCCATGAGATCTTCACACTACTGCCCATTCAAGAGGGAGATCAAGGACAGACATCAAATTAGAATGCAAAGCCCTAGACTCTAGAGCAGCAGAAAACAGAGGATCGACCCCACGGACAAGAAATGTTCGAACAGCGATGAAACGAACCTCGAAGGTCAACGAGACAAAGAAGACTTCCAGACTGCTACTCTGACAATCTTCAATGGAGCGAAGACACGTAGTTCGAGTACTGTAGCTTCACAGAAGAGCCAGCAACATACCAAGAAGCTATTCAGAGTCCAGAGGGAGAATTCTGGAAGCGAGCAATGTCAGAGGAGATCGAGTCGATGAGGCAAAACGAGGCATGGACATTAGAGCCATTTCCAAAAAATAGAAAAGTAGTCGACTGCAAGTGGGTGTACAAGAAAAAGCTGAAATCAGATGGCACTATTGGCCACTACAAAGCAAGGCTTGTCGCAAAGGGCTACATGCAGAGATATGGTGTTGACGATTTCGACACGTATTTGCCCATGGTCAAGATGACAAGCATAAGGCTACTCCTTGCATACGCCACACAACACAATCTGGAAATTCACCAGATTGACGTGAAAATAGCCTTTCTCCACGGAGATCTAGAGGAGGAAATTTTCATGAAGCAACCTGAAGGCTATGAAGACCCGGACAACAGACAATATGTCTGTCGATTGCAGAGATGCATCTACGGTCTAAAACAGGCATCACGAGCCTAGTACAAAAAGCTTGATGGTCTTCTGAAGTCTCTAGACTTAAATCCTACTCAACGAGACTGTAATGTCTAGATCAAAAGAGTAGGAAAGGATTTTGTGATACTGACCATTTTTGTAGATGATTCGCTGATGATAAGAAATTTCTTGATGCTGATCAAAGACACGAAGAGTCAAATTTCTAAAAGCTACTAAATCACAGATCTTGGAGAAACAACAAAATGCCTAGGGCTGGAGATCAGAAGAGATCGAACAAAGGGCAAAATTTACTTGAGTCAGCCAGAATACGTCAGAAAAGTGCTGAAGCAGTACCACATGATGGACTGCAAGGAGAAAGCCACACCAATGATAGCTGGAGCCAAGCTCACAAAATAGGATTGCCCAAAGACAAAAGAGGAGGAACAGAAGATGGCAGGTATACCCTACCAGAACTTAATCGGTAGTCTGATGTACTTGACAGTTTGTACCAGACCAAATCTGGTCTTCTCTATTTACGCATTGAGCCAATTCTGTTTCAATCCTGGTCTAGCACATTGGCAAATGGCCAAACGAATCCTACAATATATGAAGGGTACCTAGAATATTGGATTAACCTACAGAGCTAGAAACGAAGAGAAGAGATTCGAGTTGCATCACTACAGTGATGCGAGTTGGGCGAGCTGCAAAGATGACAACAAGTCCATTACTGGAAGATGTACAATAGCGTGCGGAGCTGCAATTAGCTGGATATGCAAAAAGAAAACCTTGGTAGCTCAATCCTCTTGCGAAGTGAGTATGTCACAGCCTCAAAGGTGGCGAATGAGGTAGTGTGGCTACAGATGATGTTGGAGGCAATCGGGATACCACAAGAGGGGCCAAGCACGATGATGATGGACTCTCAAAGTGTCATCTATCCGTCCCAGGATCTTGTCTTCCATTCAAAGATGAAGCACATTCTTCTGAAGTACCATCACATTCAAGATTTGATCTCGAAAGGAGAGCTCCAGTTCATAAAATCAGAAAGTATGATTGCAGATCTCCTCACGAAACCGCTCGAGAAGCCACTCTTTGCCAAGCAAAGAAAGGCAATTGGATTAAACAAACAAAGCTGCAAGGCTCAAGAGGGAGTGTCAGAAATGGTGAACTCCTGCAACTTTGTCGCAGCAAGAACAAGACACGAAGGTCAAACGAGAACAATTTGCGACAATCATTGTGTCTTTGACTCGAAGCACGAACGATTCACGAATCGTAAACACACCTCCAAGACCGCATACCGCAAAATGGACGCAAAACGAAAACTATGAAAAGAAACGAAAAGAACGATTGCAAACGAAGAGAAATCTTTCGCGTTGCCAGCTGGCAGTTCAACGGGCTTCATGCCCAGCTGAAACGAATAGCAACAACAGAGACTAACTAACTAGTTGATTAGCGTTAACTAGTCTTGTAATTCTACGTTTAGCTATCTTGTAAACTCCACATAGTGGAGGTATAAACGATCCTCTTTGGATCATAACAAGTTATGAGAATTTGACAGAGATCTATAAGAAATAGAGAGAGTTCCTTTGTAAGACCTACAAATAAATGATTGGTTGATTGCTTGTTGTTCAAAGTTGGAGATCACTATGTGATAGCGATTTTGCTGCCCATTATGTCATCATGCTCATTGATAGTTTATACTATGTATAGTTGTCACAAAAGCCATATACTTCCAAGTACAATGGCTTACCTAATTAGTGACAAACATTTAACCTCCAACATGGCGGATTTCAAGGAGAAAGATACACATATGTTAATGGCTTACAACAACAACAACGAAGACTGTGATAGCTAGTACCTGGACAACGGCGCTACCCAAAACATGACCTCTTGAAAGGAATGGTTTACCGAGTATACAACTTACAACAGAAATCAGTTCATCTACCTCAGAGATTCTAGCACCATACGCGTGGAAGGCAAAGGAGCAGTGAAGATCACCTTCAACAACAATCTATCTATTTGTGTTCCTAACGTCCTTCATATTCTTCATCAACGAACCTGTTATCAGTCTCTAAGATAACTGATGAGGGCTACACTATTACTTTCTCATCTGAGTAGTGTACAATACTCGAGGAAGATACTACTCTGACTACATGCACTAGAGTCAAAAAAAAAATTACGTACTCTCTAATTCAGTTGCATTAGCTAGTACCTCTAATGAAAATGTAAATGACAGTGTCATACTGTGGCATAGTCGATTTGGACATGTGAATACAAGATCACTTTCTTATATGTGTTGTAATAATTTAGTTGATGGATTGAATTTCCATTCTTCATTGGATAGGAAATCTTTCTTTTGTGAATCATGCATCTATGGAAAGCACTCTAGAAGCAAGTTTCCAAAATGACATTCCATCAAAACAAAGCATGTATTGGATCTTGTATATAGCAATCTTTGTGGTCCAATGCCAATTCCATCCTTAGGAGATGCAATCTATTTTATCACTTTCATAGATGATTATTCTAGATGGTCTACAGTCATGTTCATTAAGCACAAATCTGAAGCCTTTGAATGCTTCAATAGATTCAAGGCCATGACTGAGACACAAATGTCTACAAAAGTGAAAGCACTCCGAACTGATGGTGGCGACGAATACATCTCTAACTAGATGTCTGACTATTGTAGGGTCGAAGATCTCGCGTAGTAGTAGCACTCCCACCTGTCAACAAGGGTTAGAACGCTGGATAGGTGCCTAACTATGTAAAGATGCAACTTTCAGATACTTCTCTACTTCCTCCCTTAACTCTACTCACACTAACACTACCCACCATTAACTCTACACCACTAACTAACACTCCACATGTTTTTAGAGAGAATATGAAGAGAAGAGTAGAAGAAATAGAGGGGAGAAGAGAGATAGGGAGTGAGGGTGGAGGTTAGCTTAAATGCTCCTTATGCTTGCTAATGGAGAAACATTCACTATCACAACCAAAAACTTGTAAACTAGAAGCAAATAGAAAGTACAACCAAAAGCATTAGCAAGTAGTGAATAGCAAATGAGGATGTTTCTCTCCAAAGTTTGGTAAAGTTTCCTCCTTCTCAATAAGCATGGAAATAGAGTACAAATGGTGCCTTTTCATAAATGGGAGAAGGCCCTTGACCCAAAATCCTATTGGCTAATATTCACAATGATCCTATCCATTCACCTTGGACCCAACTTGATCCAAGAGTCCATAAAAAGTACATTAGAATTCACAAGATTCATGTGAGTCCAAAAGTGGACCCAACTCTAAAAAAGTAAACTCTAAGTTTTAAAATGACTTTGGGCCTCAAGTTTTATTTTGATTACAAAGGGCCCAAGTCTATTATTTCTATTTACAATTAGCTCGTGTGCTCATTGGGCCATGGACTTATACACGCAGGAAGCCATGCCCTTGCAACACATTTATTATTAAATTTATTCGTTTGCTCACGTTGTGTTGGGAATACCCCCAACACCACTGTAGGGTCGAAGATCTCGTGTAGTAGTAGCCCTCCCGCCTGTCAACAAGGGTTAGAACGCTGGATAGGTGTCTAACTATGTAAAGATGCAACTTTTAGATACTTCTCTACTCCCTCCCTTAACTCTACTCACGACTAACACTACCCACCATTAACTCTACACCACTAACGAGAGAATGTGAAAAGAAGAGTAGAAGAGATAGAGGGGAGAAGAGAGAAAGGGAGTGAGGGTGGAGGTTAGCTCAAATGCTCCTTATGCTTGCTAATGGAGAAACATTCACTATCGCAACCAAAAACATGTGAACTAGAAGCAAATAGAAAGTACAACCAAAAGCATTAGCAAGTAATAGCAAATGAGGATGCTTCTTTCCAAAGTTTGGTAGAGTTTCCTCCTTCTCAATAAGCATGAAATTAGAGTACAAATTGTGTCTTTTTATAAATGGGAAAGGCCCTTGCCCCAAAATCCTATTGGGTAACATTCACAATAATCCTATCCATTCATCTTAGACCCAACTTGATCCAAGTCCATAAAAAGTACATTAGAATTCACAAATTTCATGTGAGTCCAAAAGTGGACCCAACTCTAAAAAAGTAAACTCTAAGTTTTAAAATGACTTTGGGCCTCAAGTTTTATTTTAATTACAAAGGGCCCAAGTCTATTATTTCTATTTACAATTAGCTCGCATGCTCATTGGGCCATGGACTTATACACGCAGGAAGCCATGCCCTTGCAACACTTTATTATTAAATTTATCTGTTTGCTCACGTTGTGTTGGGAATACCCCCAACACCACTGTAGGGTCGAAGATCTCGTGTAGTAGTAGCCCTCCCGCCTGTCAACAAGGGTTAGAACACTGGATAGGTGTCTGACTATGTAAAGATGCAACTTTTAGATCAGAAGCCTTTGAATGCTTCAAGAAATTCAAGGCCATGGCTGAAACCCAAACATCTACAAAGGTGAAAGCACTCCGAACAGATGGTGGCAGCGAATACATCTCCAACGAGATGTCAGACTATCTAGTTGAATATGACATTCGAAGACAATTTGCAACTCCCTACACGCCTCAGCAGAACGGGATTGTCAAAAGGAAGAATTGAATGTTTTTCAATTCAGCCAAATCAATGCTACACCAATCGCACTTACCTACAAAATTCTAGGCAAAAGCTATTGGCACCGCTTGTTATGTTCAGAATAGATCCAGCACCAAAGCCGTCAACAACAAAACTCGAGCAGATCTGGACAACTTCAAGAAGGAACACCCTCGCAAACAGTCAATCTATTGTTCGAAGATCATCAAGAACTCAAACAGTTTTTGAGAGGTACACACCTCAATCACTCTGGACTTCATCAGAAGAACCAGAGACCATGGCTGAAGCTATTAATTCCAAGGATGTTGTGAAGTGGCAAGAAGCACTGGAAAGCGAGTACAACTCACTTTTGATGAACCAGACTTGGACATTGTGACAAAATTTCTAGAATTCACACGTGTGGGAATGATTCACAAGTATGATTGATCTTATTAAGCTTTATGATTAGCACAATAACCTGATTCTAGATTGAATAGCAAGATCTAGTACAGAATTTATGGCTTAACCACAATCTAGCATGCTAAGAATCAGATAATGATTGCTTTGAATTACAAATGAGCACAAGTACAAGAATTTAGTGTATGAGCATTAGCCTCAACACGAGTTAGAGAGAGAAAGAGAGAGAGATATATTCAAGCAGATATGGTATAGATCCAAAATGGCATGGAATAGCTACAAAGCTTTGGTTCTTCATCAAAGATTATGAGAATAGCTACACATATTTATGGAGTTTAAGGTAGCTCGAGGTAGAACCACATCCATCCACCTTTCAATCACATCTAAAGTGGAAACTAGAGTCTAAGTGACATTTGTCACATCTCATGCATGTATCTCTACCTACTTTTACCAAGTGTCCTATTTCTAACTAGAATTGTACAAATCATCATGCATGTGTCCATTTCACTTTGTGCATGCCTTGCATGTCACTATGGATCACTTACAATAAATGCATGTGATATGCTACGAGTTTCTACAAGCATATTAATGCTATTTCTAAGTCTACAATTTATATGCAAGTTGTGTTCTACCAACTAGATATGAAATATCCATATAGCTCAAGTTCTATCTAGGCCAAATTTGGCATTTACATTTATGAAACAACATACTTGCATAGTAAAAAGTTTGTAGCAAGCCTAAAGTCAAGATAGATTATTTTTCAATTTCAACACATTGGTCCACTTCCCCACTCACAAGAGGGTTATTGACACCAAGTAGATCTTCAAGAACTCTGATGGTTTCAAAATGGAAAGCACGGCTAGTGGCGAAAAGATTCACTCAAGTCCAAGGAGTAGATTACCAAGAAATTTTAATTCATGTTGTCAAAATGCAGTCAATGAGGACTCTGATTGCATTAGTAGCGGCTGAAGACCTCAAAATGCATCAAATGGATATCAAAACTACCTTTTTCAATGACTATGTCGAAGACGAGTTGTACACCTTCCAACCAGAAGGATTCGAAGTCAAAGGCCAAGAACACAAAGTGTGCAAGCTGCACAAAGAAATCTATGGCTTTAAGCAAGCCACAAGGGTGTGGTTCGAAAGGATCAATGTCTATCTCATTCAATTAGGTTTTGTGGACAATTCCACTGACTGTAATGTTTATTCCAAATACATAGGTGTCAACTCAGTACACATGGCTCTATATGTAGACGATGCATTCATTCTATCTAACGACACTTCCTTAATGCACACTACTAAGAGTGATCCGTCAAAGGAATTTGACATGACTAATCTAGGCATTGTTCATTCATTATTAGGAATACACATCACACGAGATAAATTACATAAGAAAATTTATCTTAGTCAGCAGAAATATTTAGAAAATGTTTTAGAGAAGTTTCATATGTCTGATTGCAAACCAATTGATACACCAATGGATCCATCTATAGTATTGACTAAACCTTCTAGTGCCGATTCCGAAAGTGAAGTACTCAACTTAGCGCAATCCCTTATCATTCACTCATAGGATCATTAATGTATACCATGTTCTGTACGAGTATGTCTAATCTTAGGAACTCTCATTGGAAAGTATTGAAGAGAGTGATGAAATACATTCAAGAAAATTTAGATCATATTTTATGCTATGAAAGCGCTATCGATCCACTCATCCTTCAAGGCTACTTCCAGATTGGGGAGGAAATGCCTCAACCAGAAAATCCACTTATGGGTTTTGTTCCTTTTTGGCAGGTGGACCTATCTCGTGAAAGTCAAAAAAGAAATAATCGGTTGCGCTTTCTTCAACGAAGGCAGAGTACATTGCAACATGTCAAGCTTCAAAAGAAGCTATATGGATCAAATTGTTACATCATGATGACAATTTGAGCTGTATTCCACTGTCTCTAAATCCCAGATTTTATGGCAAGTCTAGGCACATAGAAATCCAATATCATTTTATTAGGGAAAAGGTTTTTTCAGGACAAGTGATTCTTCAATACTGCTGCACAACATAAATGGTTGTAGACATCTTCACCAAAGCTCTTCTCAGGATCAAGCATCAAAAGTTCTTTAACCTGCTAAACCTGACGAAGGCACCAAGACACCAACTGTGACCTTAAGAGAGACTGTTGGAAATTAAGCTCCCAGTTTTCTCCTTGGAATTATAAATCTATGTTTTGCTACCTGCATTTTAGGTCGTGTTTTTGGACATAGACACAGACCTGCAAAACTACTCTATTTTCTGCGTGCAAACTTTCACTTGGTAAAATACACGGGATTCTGGACACAGTCCATAATCCAGATCAAAGGGTAACCATTATTGATTTATTTCAACAGTCGAATGACAAGAATCTGAAGTACATTGAAGGTCTGCCCACCTTTAATATTTTCAACATCATTTGAATCTTTTTACGGTCCAAAATGCGGTCAGCAACTAACCCACTAAGAGCCCCAAAGGCTTCAGCTATGGCTTCTACGGCAAACTGCTAAATAACCGCAAAGGGCTTCAATTAACGGTTTCTATGTGCTAAGGCAAATATCACCAAAGCACCGCTGAGTCAACCTTACGATTGCAAACGAAAACCAAGGGAACACTCATCGAAATCACAACATGCGGCATCACAATGAACCGCATGAGTCAACCTTACGAGAGTAAGAGGAGACCAAAACTGCAAGCCACCTCAGGAAACTACCAAGGCAATGTCTGCAAGCAACCACATCACAATCAACCACATGCGTCAACCTTACGAGAGTAGGCAAAGACCAAAACTGCAAGGCACCTCAGGGAACCGCCAAGGCAATGGCTGCGAGCAACCGCATCGCAATAAATCGCATGCGTCAATGTTACTAATATGAACAAAGACCGAAGGCAACCGCCAAGGCGCCGTCAGGAATCGTAAGGCACCGCAAGAGTCAACCCTACGGTGACTATTCAAAGACTTCTAATTGAAAGGAACTGCAAGACTACGAAAGCAGTCTCCATACGGTTGCGATAAGCACCATTTCTTTCACGCTCCCAAAGCAGAGTTTAAATCTAAGTGAATTAGGCTTTGTATAGATGTCGTTGTACATTATTTCATGACCAAGTATGCACTTAGAGTTAAACTAGTCTTGTAATTAAAGATTAGTTAAAACCGTTTCTTGTAAACGAACAAGCACAATGTGTATAAATACATCTCAAGCTCTCATTGAGCAGGGTGTACAAGAGCGGAAGATTTAGCATTTATGTTATGTCCATGACCAGTGCATGGGATACAGTATACTCCTAGTTTAATTGGATACACGGTACTCTAGTGAAACAAGCTGTTAGTTATGCCACGTCATACTAGACGTGACCCAAAAGAAACTAATATTCTTGTGAGGCCCAGAACACACTAAATGGAGTTTAGACAAGGTATAAGACAGCGTATGCATGTGTAGAGTTATCAATATCAATTCTATGAATAGTTGGTCCATGCATAGGACTCTATTCTAGATGAATCTATGTATAGGGAATTTAGGGCTATGCATGGCTGAGTGCCCAGGATGCTTTTGCCTCTATATAATGGGTCCAAATTTGCCCTACTCCTCATCATGGTTCTTGATTCATTGTCAGGCTCTCACTCTACATTCATGCTTCTTGTTCCTTGGCTTGGGGTTGAGGCTTCTAGAGATTGATTGGATGCTTCTATTTGGTTGGGTGGTTTCTCCACAGTGTGTTATCCTCTGTGTTTAGGATTTGTAAGTAGGATCTAAGGAGCTTCCCTTATAGTGCATGGACCAACTATTCATAGAATTGCTATTGATAACTCTACACATGCATACATTGTCTTATACCTTGTCTAAACTCCATTTAGTGTGTTCTGGGCCTCACAAGGATATTAGTTACTTTCGGATCACGTCCCGTAGACGTGGCATAACTAACAACTTGTTTCACTGGAGTACCGTGTATCCAAGACTAGGAGTATATTGTATCCTATGTACTGGTCATGGACATAACAATTTATGTTACATTTCATTTTATGTTGTAACATACAATTGTTGCTCTTGCTCCATTTCAAGCAATTTATGTAATATACAAGCAGCACTTCTTCGTATGTGTCTTATGTAGATGTTTTATATGTGTTGTGATTTGATTGCATTACTCTACCTTGCTTGACGCGCTCGTTCACTCACTCTGACATATCATGGACATCTCTGACTCCTCTCCATCTGATCAGACTACGGTCGTCTCTGACGCATGAGGAACAAGCTCAAAAACTTTGCACCATAGTTCTTCATTCCGTAATTGAACATTCCTACTCTAAATCATTGCTAGTAATTCTTGCACTCTTCGGTGGATGCGATTACCCTAATACCTGATTGCGCATTTGTTTTAAATCGGTCCTATATTGGGGCGGGATCTGTACCGCACTATTTTCTTTCCTCTCGTTCGGATCGAACAAATCTTAATAGAGCCTCACGGCTTACTAGTTTCGTTTCCTTTGTTCGTTCCATTCATTAACCCGATTCCACCAGTTGGTGATCTTGGTGTGCCAATGGATAAAAATCACCGCCCACACACCAAATTGGCCTATAATTCATCAGCCATCCAGTTGGCCATAACAGTTGATTTTAATCGGGCACTCCAAGCTTATTCCCTGGAGTACATGTTTTCACTAGATCCGACGGTTAGGCAGTCAGCCTTATTTGCAAAAGATTTGGCTTTGTTGACGTCAGTTCAAGCACAGTGGGACGATTGTTTACCAGCCCTCAGCTTTGATCTGAATCTTCCAATGGCGTCTGAAAGAGTTCATCACAAGATGATGTGGAAAGAACATACATGGCAACAAGACCCTACAAGAGTCTAGTTGGGCCTTTGATGTATGTTATATGCACCAAGGCAGACATGTCTACAGTAGTTAGAAAGTTGAGCCAATTCTTGAATGATCCTGGTCTAGCACATTGGAATGCAGCAAAAAGGGTTTTGAAATACTTGCAGGGACCTATTACACATGGAATAGTGTATTCAAGGCATAAAACTTTGATTGTAGGGTAGCAATTTCAGATTGGGGAGGGGACTTGGATGACAGAAAATCTACATCAAGATATGTGTTTATCATGGCAAATGCGATGATTAGTTGGGTGAACACCAAGCAGAAGTCTATCGCGTTGTCTACAACGGAAGCGGAGTACATGGCTTTATGTCATGCTTCAAAAGAATACATATGGATTAAGAACTTCAGCAGGGAAGTTGGGATCAAAATTGAAAGTTTTAGCTTACATAGTTATAATCAAGGCTATATTTTCTTATGTAAGAATGGAGGGTTCCATAAAAGAAGTAAACACATAAGTCTACAATATCACTCTGTAAGGGATATGGTACAAACTGGAGAGATTAGTCTTTATTACTGTGGTATCAGAGAAATGATAGCTGACCTCATGACGAAGAGTCTGAAGGAAAAGATTTGCATGTTCAGAGATATCATGGGAGTAAAGCAAAGCTTTTTTGGATAAAGGAGTTTGAATTGAGGGTGGGATTGATAAGTGCAATTCACCTCAGGGTTAGTTAACGGTCACATGTCTTATGATTCCTTATTTTGATGAATAATAACCAATGGAGTTCATGTGTTAGGCTGAACTTAGAATATATATAGGAGTTTTAAGATCAATGAAGATACACTTCTTGTTTTGGACGATCACACATGCTCGTTTATTAATTGTTCTTATGTTTTGTACTTAGCATTATTCATGTAATTACATGTTTGTCCCTGTTGTACTCTGATATAGCAATTAGTAACTAATAGATTTATCACTGAAAACTCCTGATCTTTGATAGATCTGTGGCGATCCCGTGTCTTGACACTATATGGCTGAGAGCCGCTATTGGGGCCTCACCTTTGACTCTTTACCGGGCAGATCAATGTTATATGCCCGGCTGATTTCATAATACATAAAAGTTGTCATAATACATAAAAGTTGTGAACATCAAGTAACACCATCTTTTTGCCTTTGAATCAAACTGACTACCACCGAAAATATACACAAATTAAGAAAACACATCACATTTATTGCCACATTAAAGTTGTTCAATGCTATTAATGCTATACGTCGTCACATGCTTCAAGAGTGTGTACACTTTGGAAACCAAACGGAAAGCCTATCTGCAAATTAATCAATCTGTTCGACCTTTAAAAAGCTGATTGTGTTGTAAACTGGCGATTTATGCGAAGAACTGTATGGGAACGAAGATATCCGTCTGCTAAAACAGTCGGGGTGACAACCCCGAAACCTTGAGTGAGGATGAAATCACCCGTTCCTCCACTGAAGGAGTAAGTCCTGACTGGTATGGTGAGGTCTTCCAAAAAGGTAATTGGAATAGTGCCAATCAGCTTTCCAGCAGTGAAGTCCAGAGTTGCAACCACTAAAAGTTTAAGACAACCTGTACTGTTATAACATGCATCGAAGAAGACGCCGTGGATTCTGCCTAGCTCTTGGGAAAAGAAATCGGGACCTTTTGTGATCTTGTCATCGAACACAACAGCGTCGCCGAAGGCAAAAGGGGGTGATGGATCCGGAGCACCTTTACCCCAGATACGGACAGCTGTGGAATTGCTGAAAGTAAAGTCTGACCTCACTACCTGAACGTAGAATTCGTACTTCTCTGTAATCTTTGGAAGTCGAATTGCTGCCTCTGCAGGCGTAAACACTGACCCACTTAGTAGCATCATCAGTACTGCAACCCAGAAAATATTTGCATATCTACGATTGTGGATTGCTGCCATTCTATGAGACATCAAGGTATCTTCAGATTGTGACGCAAACTCCATAGCAGGCGAACTGATGTGTTCAGAAGCCACTGCAATGATGAAGAATTTAGATCATGCTCAGCTGAGCAGTGAGCATATATACATATTACAAATGCACCAAATACCAGTTCGTGCTAGAACTCCTAGTGACTACGGTCAAGCTGCAAGCAGCGGCTTCAACACGATAAGTCTTGAGCATCTTTCCAGGCTCTAGAGTCTTCTAGATTTTTACATTGTCCACCGTGACAGTGTCTGAAGTGCAGTCTCTATAGTCTATAGCATAAATACTATAGTATTATGCTAGCTCTTTGCACAAATCTTTGTAGAGTCTTTTAATGCCAAAGTACAAGAAAATGCTCATCCAAGGGTGCAGTGCAAGTGACAGAATGGCTTACATGTTACTCTGTCATTTTTTTAAAGCTAAGTACAAGAATATGCTTATAGTGACCCTCACTCTCTCACTCTCACACTTGGATAGGCATATTTTTGAGTTGACATTTAGTGCCTATGCAAGAGATCCTATAATCCTAGATCTCCCCCTTGAATGAGTGTTTCATGATGACTTGAAAGATAAGATCATGAAAACCATACTATATTCATGGTGTTCAAAAAGAATGATTTGAGTAGAGTCTAGACTCAAAAAAAGGAAAATAATTTGGTTGCATGAATGCCAAAACCTATGTAGCAATGAGGCATCTTCAGAGAAACATATGCATAAAGAGACACCACAAATCTTATTTTGGATTTTTACATGCCTTTTTGCATGTAAAAATCGTTTTTTGCGTGCCTTTTTGCGATTTTTACATGCCTTTTTGCATGATGAAATCATTTTTTGCTTTGCCATCTTGCCTTTCTATATAAATATTGCCCTTTAAGCCACGAATAAAAACTGGTTTGATGGGTGGTGATAAAAGGATGACCTTTTGATGCTTTAATTTTAAAATGAGCAAAAACAATTGGACAACTTCACAGTGATGTTTGAACTAGAAATAAAAGTAGATTAAAAGACAATCAATGGGTGCCCTTTTGTAAAGTGTGCAAAAAAAAAAAAAAAGCCCCGCCAATAGCCACCCAAAAAATGATCGAAAGATTTAGTGGTGAGGGTTTTCATATGTGGAAACTCAAGGTGAGAATGATCATAATCCAAAGAGAGCTCTGGGAAGTACTTTTTAAAAACAAGAGATGATGATACAAGAAAGACTTTGATCAATGAGAAAATGGCCTAGAAGAGACCCCCTTTTTAATACTTTAAAGGACTTCAAAATCAGTTGCTCAATTTGTTCTTTAGAAATTGATATGGACACTTCTTGGATAAATGTTGGAAGGAAACTTGGAATGTGATTTATGCAAGGTTCTAGATGTTTCAAATTCCAAATGGCATTTTTGAAATGGAAGAGATAAACATAATAGGAAGCTACTTTTGTTGTGATCGAAAGTCTTCTGTAGCATCATACTTGAATTTGCATATCCACACGCTACTTCACACACCCAAAAAGCAGTTGGTTCATGAGGGTAGGAACACATCCTACGATGAACACTTTTTTAATCCATGGGAGGGATATGCAAGAATCTATTAAGCTAGGGAATGCAACCTTAGTACAACACTTGAATGCTAGGACTGCTTCAGCTCAAATACTTCCATTGGGAAGTCATACACAAAAGCATATCTACCCATTAAAAAGTCATACACAAGGGCCTACCTACCAAGGGATGACAATCTTATTTCATTTGATAGAGGCAGGCCCCATATGCAACAAAGTAGCAAAAGTGCCCAACCTCTTGCTAGGATGTCGTATGGAAGTTTCTACATATTGGTTTGTTGATAGATATAGGGTTGTTGAGAGTCAAATGGATAAAAATCAAGCCAAACACATCTTATTTGGGTAGCAGGTTAACATCGAGGGATCAAAGCAATTTGGCAATCTCTTAGAGTAGCTTTTGGTACTCTAAGAGATGGTAGGAAACAAATACAGTCTAAATTTGAAAAAGGCATTATGCACGTAGTTCATGGCAAAGCCCACCCTTAAGGTATATAAGATACTTTGTAAGATATACGACCTATTTGATCAAGCTATTTAGTTTCAATAAGATCATTGTGATTTCTAAAGGGGGAAGCAAAGGATTAGAAGACTACCATGATGAGTGGTTATCGCAAAGCTGCTTGGATTTGAAAAGAGAATCAACCATTGACAAGATGAGAACATACTCAAGCCACCCTGTACCCAAACTCCACGTTGGCCATCTAGCATCTCTTACTTGTGCCAAAGGAAGCACTTGGTGAACATCTAGTAAAAAGTTTGGTTGCTTTCTAGACTTTTGAAAAGCTTTCAAACACACAAGGAAGCAAGCATGACTTGGGTGCCAAGCTGTGGATTGTACACTCTTCACAAAATGTGGACCCCAAATCGAGCATGGTACCAGGCTACCACAGCTTTTTTGGCAAGACCCGGTATTGCAGCTATATGTAAAGCTGCAAGTGCCATTGTAAAGCTTGTAACAGTCATCCCATATATCGTGTTGGGTCTCCCATGGAAGTTAATAAACTTCTTTCTTTCTTTCTCTACTATAGACATATCTGAGTATACTTTGAATGGTTGCCTTTAACTCCAAATACATATTCAAGGTTGACCTGGTCATCTTGAACCTACTGTATATGTATTCTTAATTTTTTTCGGTAAGTTCCAGCCAAAATTTCAAATTTGTGAGGGGATGTAATGTGGTGCATATTTAGGCAGTGCCCTTCATTATTATTATAGACAAAACTGATCACTATATACTAAGATCCACAGATACCTGTTTCAGGTATTTTTTTAAATGTATGTTTCATTTCATATGTAAGGAACGGAGCACATTCCTATGTGGAGAACAAAATACAAAATTCACTTATTTACATGCAAGTTTTGAAATCATACCCCATCCGGCCACGTGGATTCCTACGGCATTTGGTCATGATATCAGGTTTCTATGCTGAAGCTCATATGACACATTCCACTTGTTACTGAATACATATGTCCTGGTGCTACTCTTTTTGAAAACCAAGAACTACTTCATGTTGTTTCAAAAAGAGGTATCATATAATCACACCAAGGTCTTCCATATCACACAACAAAATCCATAGATTCTCGTTTTAGAATCACAAATGAACCCCAAATTCCGTAGAGCACCTTGCTTTATAGTCGAAAGATTAGCACATCCTGGAGCCAGAAATGCTTCATCATGCATGAAATTGAAGCTTCTAACAACTGTATTCGATCAACATCTCAGAGTAACTGCCTCCAAACCTCCTACAGCCCCCAAATCTAGGATTATTGGTAGCTGTATTGAGAGTAATGCAGTAAATTTACTGCAGCATGTGCACAACTCATGTGACAAAGCTTTTTTTGCAGCTTGCTGTCAGAGAAAACTTGAATTCCAAGAATTTTGAGTGGAGGTTTCAGGTGCTGCATTACATCAAGAACAAATTCCTTATGAACAACAGATAGATGCTACATCTGGAAGGCACACATGCCACAGCATCAGTTGCCACTTCATCGAACCACAAATGTCTCACCTGTTCAATGGGCAGCAGGTCCTTACTCTCTTTTTGAATCCCTACACCCAAAGAAAATGCAAGTCACTAGTTTATTCATGTTTTGTTGAAAATACAATAAAAGAATCTATGCAGTGAACAAAATCTAGTCTTTAAAAAACTAAGAACCTAATTCTTTGAATGATCAGCACCACATAACCAAAATGCTGAAAATTCACAGAGAAGTGGTCTGATACCTTCTGCTGATTTCTAGCCTTTTCAACATATCCTCGTAACCATAACTGCTTGCAAATCTCGATCCTGGTATTTCACTAGGTTTCGAATCAGCAATAGTAGAAGATGTCGAAGAGCCTCCTGCTCGTTGCTGACAACATAAAACCAAAAATTAAGATGAACGCAGTATTGGCATCAAGTTCAATTCTCAAATCACATGTCCTAGCTACAAGACAGATTTGTGTCAACCCCTTTAATGATTTAAATAGCAAAACAAACATGAAAATCACAGAATTCAAAGAGTGTCCTTATCAGCTTAAACTTTTGCTCTACGGGCTTCTTGGACCATAAGCATCACATATTTCAAAGCAAGGTCATCTAGCAACGCGATCAAGGAGAAACAGATCATAGACTTCGGTGTATATTGGGCCAAGATTGATTGGCATTGATGAAGCCGTCAGGGCAAGGTAATTATACATAAAAGATTCAAAGATCAAAAATTCCGACTTAAGCCCGTATGCATTCTAGTGGCATGTAGACCTGCCAAAGAACCAACTGGACACTTTTTCAGGTTCACACAGCCATTGCTTAAAAGATGTTCCTTCACACTTTTTGCCAGGTGATATCTAGTTTCTAATTTGTATGTTGCTCAACATGAAACTCACAATCACTTAAATTGTGACGAGGCATTAAGCTAATTGCCGTTAAAAGATAAAAATTCAAAGCTTTGCCAGTAACATGCCACTTTAAGCAACATGTAGGCTTTCCAAAGGGGTCCAGATAAGAAACAAAATTGACGTTTTTGCAGGTTAACAACTGGAATTGAGACGTGGCATGAATCTGATTGCTGTTAAAAGATAGGAAAATCAAAGCTTACCCGCAACATGCCATCTCACTTCAACATCTTTTAATATTCATACGGATCAAATTGATTGGTCATGTTGCTATTGTGATTCACTAAGAATATAAGCTATAAGATTGGGCCCTGAAAATCCAACATTGATTAATTCATTATTGATGGGGCCTCTGGTACTGGGTTGCAAAACTTACCCAACAACTGTCCCGGCAATATATAAACTAGCCATTTCTGCTCTAACATAGGCTCCTTCAAAGGAAAAATGGCGAATGTAGGGGGGGGATACATTCTTGATGGAAAATAATAAGCTAGAAGGCAGTTTAAATTATTGCATTTGATGGTTCAGACTGAAGAGCACCTATGTGGAACGTGAACTTTGGGACACTGTGACCAACATCGTACCCACAAGAACTGAACCTGGATTACGTTGACCTCTAACATTGTATCAGGTAGACAAATGCTGAAGTATGTATGCAGTGTGCACATTGTCATGACTATTGCAAAAGTCACTTTCTCAAGACCTTTTGACGAAATCAAATTATGTACCACAACCATTGTGGCATCCAATTGAATGGATTGATTATAACTTAGAAACCTGTTATGACCCTTTTGGGCCGGAACATACTGGGTTGGAACGTTTTTTTTTTAAAATTAAACATGAGCTTGACGCAGAGCCTATGTTAGGCCCCAATTGTGGCCCTAACGTACCCTGGAAGGACCAGCGACCATGTGGGTCAGGTGATTGCCAGTGGTGGGCAATGTTGTATCGAAATGCGTTCGAAACACCACGTTCGAAATGGATCCGTTTCAAACGTCAAACGGATGTTCGAAACGACTGTTTTATGCTTTTCCGCGCGGTCCCAAGAGGTCAGCGAGAGAGGGTTTTGGTGAGAGAGAGAGAGAGAGAGAGAGAGAGAGAGAGAGTAGTTAGAAGTTCGAGCTTAGAAGTTAAAAGTTAGGACTTAGGGTTTAGGATTAGTTTTTACTTTGAAGTTTGAAGTTGGTACTGAGTTGATAACTATTAGCTATGCCAAGAAAACGGGATCTTTTATGGGATCACGTCACCCTAAATTCATGTTATGGCACTTCAGGCACAAAGAAGTTGACTTGTAAGTACTGCGGGAATACTTATGGACGTGGCCCCGTTCGAATAAGGGCACATCTTTTATGTCTTCGAGGATATGAGATCGTTGTTTGCACTCAGGCACCAGAGTTATTGAGGATTGTCGAGATTGGGGACGACTCTCATGCTACTACTTCAGCCACAAGTGATTCTTGATTGAACTAAAGTTGAAACCTCAAAGTTCAGTCTAGTATGTTATTACTAATTAGTAATTAGTAATTATTAACATTTGTGTGTTGAAGAGTAATGCCTATTTAACCCCTTTTGGCTAAGCATTAGTTAAGTTGTACATAACTCATGGGGCATGTTTTAATTAAATGCATGACCCCCCCTTTTGTTAAGTTATGTAAATTAGTGCAAGTGGCCCACTTGGCCAAGTAGCTCACTCCTATGGTTGACACCTAGACTTTCCATGCATGTAAAGGAGGTGCTTGCCTCACAAGGGATTTGAAGGACCCACGCCCTCCTCTCTCTCTCAAGCAATTCATTTCTTCTTGAGACTTTTGAGTTTGTGAGATGCTCATGCAATTCTCCTTGTGTGTGATATTTCCATAGCCAAGTTTTCTCAAGTTTTCTCAAGTTCGGGATTTACGGCTGGTTGAAGACGGAAAGAGAAGCACTGGTGCACGGTTTCTAGTTTATAGAGGCTTGCCAAGTTCAGCAGAGGGATTATTAGCATGTTCTTAGCATTAGACAGGGAAAAATTTGGTGAAAATTTGACAATTTTGAAGCCAGTTGACAATTGAAATCGGGTTTGGGGTTACGGTTTTTTATACATAACTGGTGATTTCTTCGCTGTTTGTGCACCGTTTTGGATGTCGTAAGGATAGGAAGGAAGCTAATTACATTGTCAACAAGCCATGGAGAGGTTCTGAGGTTTATGTCAGAGATTTATTTGTCTCCAGACAGTTAACCTAGCATATTTGCGATAAAAGGTGAAAAAAAGCCACTTTGTCAAGTTGAGCTAAAATCACCGTTTCTCCATGGAATTTCATCATTGAACACTCTACCGACTTGGTATCATTAGGGTGACCCTGCTCCAGGCCTCAGATCGTGCTCAAATCGATCCGTACACGAGTTTGATTAAGCAAAAATGAACTTGGGGAGGCGCGGCCGTAGACAGGGAGGTCGCGGACTGTTCGCGCGTGGAACCAGGGAGAAACCATAGCGTTTCGGAGTGGGTAGTGCTCACAAGACTCTCCATCAGTGCACAAGAGTGCTCAAATCCGTTGGATAGAGAAGCTACAAGATCAACGGCTCAGTTCATGCTATCCAGAAGGGATATCCACAGTTGGATCAGAATCAACCATTGGATGGAGTCTGAAGGGTTGTTGAAAAGGGCCCTGAAGAATTGAAGTGAATTTTGGCCTTCAACTTCATTAAAAATTTTCATACTGAAATTGGAGTTGGGTCCCTTCACAAGTGAAGAGTGAAGTTTCTTCAAGGTGAAGAAATAGTTCAAAAACTAAGAAAGTCCCTATTTTTGGGTCCTTTGCCCGTTTTGATCCAAACGAAAGGCTATAACCTCCAAACGAAGGGCACCCGATCTGTACCTGCAAGTACGGTATAGCAAAACAGAGTGATTGCAACGGAGAAAGTGTTTGGAGTGTGCCAGAAGTGATTTCACCATTTCACTGGGCACGTAGTTGGAAGTTGACAACTGAGTACATTTCAGAAGGCGACGCCGATTTGGCTTTCAAATTGGTGGAAAAGTGGCGAGTGGCCTGGTAAGGGAAAAAGTACAGGTCATTATTTTCAACTTCTGACATCACTGTTGGCCTCGGCATATTGTTTTTAACCTACGACAGAAGTGTAGTGGGTTTCTTTCCTTGCCTAACCTGAATCCAAGATCTAGTCAATCTAGCATCAAAGAGACGGAGTTAGTTGTCACGCGTAGGTTTGAGCGATAGTATAGTTCAGATTTCAACATGAATGGATGATCTAACACTAACATCCATTAATACTAAGCATTAACACTACATCCATTAACCCTAAATCCACAACAATGATAGAAACTTACTCTTCTCTCTCTCCTTTTCTCTCTCACAAAAAGTATAAGAAATAGCAATCCCAGTAATGATCAAATCTAACAATGTTGATTTGCTTGGATAAGTGCTACTACTAATTTTGGGTCTAGATTTAATGTACCCAACTATTCAAATTGAATCTACTCAAACTCGCATTCTAACTTTCCCACACTTTCAAAAAGTGTTTATTCAAATGAAATTTAGACTAATGAACTTTGAAAAGTCAACCTCTAAGTCTACAACAAGTTTTGGCCTCAATATGCCAAATATGAAAATATAGCAAAATGTGATGAAACTAGTTGAATCTTTCACACTTCAGAGATAACAGAGAATAACTAACTAGTTGATTAGCATTAACTTGTCTTGTAATTCTTTGATTAACTCTCTTGTAAAATCCACACAATGGAGATAAATATGCATTTTTTATCATTATAGAGAAAAAGAGAGAGAAAATTGTGCATGAAGGTTAAAGTGATCCAAAATAAGATTTTTGTTGCTCCTTTATGCACATTTTTCTCATGATGCATCACTACTACATAGGTTTCCGCATTGATTCACCCATGGTCAATATATTCTTCTTCTATGTACTCAAGTCTCACATCATTCCTTTTGAACACCATGGATATAGTATGGATGTCGTTTTTCATGTCATAGGAATACTCATCAAAGTAAAACGTAGGACACGAGTATAAAAAAACTACAGCTTGCAAATTCACAAATTCAAACACACGTGCTAAAGTGGACAATGTGAAATTCTGGAAAAGGCATGTTCTAGAGCCTACGAACAAGTCGGGTCAAAAAATCACACAATTTGAGTAAAATAAAACACTGAAAGCTCTATTGACTATTGTGCCTGGAAGCTGGAAGAAAAGATCTCCTCAATAAAAATTTATCGCGTTGAAGTTGCGCGTTGACCGTAGTCCCTTGTAGTTCTAGCACTTTATAATGGTAATGGGTTTGTAGATATATTCAGCTGAGCATGATCATTTATGTGAATATTGGCTTCTGATCATTGCTGCTACAGACGTAGAAACCCAGTTCGCCTGGTAAAGATTTTGCTTCACAGTCTGAAGATACCTTCATGTTTAAAAAAATGGCAGTAATCCACACTCGTAGACATGCATATATTTTCTGGGTTGCCATACTGGTGATGCTACCATGTCGGTCAGTGTTTACGCCTGTAGAGGCAGCTCATAAACTTCTAAAGAAAGAAAAGTACGAATTTTACGTTCATGTAGTGAGATCACACTTCACTTTCAGCAATTCCACAGCTGTCCGTATCTGGGGTAAAGGTGCTCCGGATCCATCACCCCCTTTTGCCTTCGGCGACGCTGTTGTGCTGGATGATAAGATCACAGAAGGTCCCGATTTCTTTTCCCAAGAGATAGGCAGAATCCACGGCGTCTTCTTCGATGCATGTTATAACAGTACCGGTTGTTTTAAGCTTTTAGTGGTTGCAACTCTGGACTTCACTGCTGGAAAGCTGATTGGTACTATTCCAATTACCTTTTTGGAAGACCTCACCATTCCAGTCAGGACTTACTCCTTCAGTGGAGGAACGGACGATTTCCTCCTCACTCAAGGTTTCGGGGTTGTCACCCCGACTGTCTTAGCAGACGGATATCTTCGTTCCCATACAGTTCTTCACATAAATCGCCAGTCTACAACACAAAGAGATTTTTAGAAATTGAAGCGAGTGATTTATTTGGAGATAGGCTTTCCATTCGGTTTGCAAAGTGTATACAAATCTTGAAGCATGTTACGATGTATTCATAATCCACAGCATTAAGAGCATTGAACAATTTTAGTGTGGCAAAGCATGTGACGCGTTCTCTTAATTTGTGTGTATCTTCTGTGGTGGAGAGTTTGATTCAAAAACAACAAGGTGGTGCTAGTTACTCCCATTCACAACTTTTATCAAGTGTGTTTTGGGGAATTGTGTTTTAGTGAGAGTTTTATTGGGAGCACACTTCAAAGGTCGCCGAGAAGATATTCCCCAAGCCATTTTTATGGTTGAAACATTCTGACAGGTCATTTTTATAAGTCATAGTCTCTTTAGGAGTTAAATGTTCCTCTCATCAGTTCTTTATGAACTTTATAATTTATATTATGCCAAAAAAGTAGGTGAAATCACTAATTAATGCTTCTTGGTTTTCAAGGGGAGGCTCGAACCTGAGACCAAAGAAACTTTGGATGTCAATGTGAAAAATACAGATCCTAAGTGGATCTAAACTCCAAGATCATTGGCTTGAATGCTTGCACTCCAAACTACATAAGCTAGGAATTGGCAACACATTCTATGCTACCTAGAATGCAAAGAACTTGATCAAAAAGCATTTATCACAAATGGAAACTTCCATAAACATCAAGTGCGGCCCAAAATAGCATTATACAGTCCATAATACATCAGCCTACCACTTTTGGAAAGCACCTAAGATCATACACACAAAGCTTGAACTCAATCACTACACAATGCCAACAATGGAAGGAGAACCCAATAGAAAAATCTCTCATTAAGCAAATGAATACAATGGATCTGCTCCAACCTGTTTCTCCACGGCCTACCTGCTATATATAGCTGAGAGAGATGACTCTCTCTCCTCTCTCTAGACCCTCCTTACCTAAAATATGCCCTATATAGGTAAAATTGGCATATATGTCCAAAATACATGAAAATGGACTCATTTCGAAGGTCTTGAAGTTTGACACTTCTTCATACTGAAAAAATACACTTACTAAAAATATCTAGACCTGTTTCACACGTGTGAAAAGTCAGATCCTAAACTATGTGCCATTTTTAGCAATTTTGGCCTAAAACTAGACAAGGAAATGTTGACAATTTTCACACTCCCTCTTCAACTTAACTTGCTAGTTTTACAACACTACTTTGTTCCAACTTAAGAATGATCTCCATCATCAGAATAGATCTCTTCTCAAGGATCCTAATATGTACAAAATAGGACACAACATAATTGATATAGATAATAGTGTCCATATAGGATGCTTCACTATTTCTTACATCAATTTTACATAGAATCATAAAAATGGTACATGTAAAAGAACATAGAATCTCAATTAATGAATTCCTCCATGTATCCATCTCTGGTTTCTCTGTAAAATAGCAGCAAACAAGTTGTAAATGAAAGTGATCAACAAGTGTTTGCATGCCTCCTCCACATTTCACTATACATATAGTGAATGCAACATGTATCTCCATGAATGAACTTCCATCACCACCTTGCCTTTGTAGATCTTCAATCCATGAAAGCCTTTGAGTGAATGAATGCCAAAAAGATGTGTTCCCTACTCCATTTGAATGACCAAAACCTGAACTTGAAATACTTGAAGTACCTCCACAAGATTTGCACACAACGCTTGATCCTACAATGTCAACAAGTTGCCAATTTGCCAACACTAGAATACTAGATCTTGAACTTTGTTCAAAAGAAAACATATTGACCACTTCAATACCTTTCAAGATCTGAATGAATTCATGTACTTGATCATACAAACCAGCAATGATAACTATTCCATCTCCAAGATCCAAAGGATGCAAAACTATGGAACTAGTTTTATTGAAATTTGACAATTTCAACACATTGACATAACAATGTTCATACATGAGATTAGGCAAGTGAGGTAGAGTAAGAAGACACTTCCTTGCAGCTCCAAAGACCTTACTTGAACCTTCAAGAACCTGTAAAAACAGATCCAAAATGCCTTGACCATTTGTCTCTTCTTTGATGCTTTTCACTAGCTTCGAATTGCCACTTGTCTCTTGGTGTTGATGAAGCAATCCAAGATCAACCTCTTGATCTTCCAATAAGACATCAAAGATCTTGCATATGTGAACATCTTCAGATCTGAAACTCTGAAGATACTCCCTCTCAAACACATGATTAAGATCCCACAAGATCTCATCAATGCTCAAATTTGACCCTTCACTATAGTTAGTGAAAACAATGCCACCATCATAAACCAAAAGATAGATTCCAACATTTCCATTTAACATGAAGTAGAGTAGGTGAAGATGAGTATCAAACCTAATCAAAACAGCCCTCTTGAGTTCATAACAAACCTCAATAAGCTCACCAATGATATCTCCCTTGCCTTGAAGAAGTTGCCACTTGAGTTGCTCCATGTAGTCTTCTTCAACCAACCTTTTGCCATCTTGACCATGAATGAACAATCCACCACAATCATAGAATGCTTTGAGTTGATGAAGAGATGTTAGATCCATGCTTTGGATCTTCCCAAGAACCACTCTTCCATTGCCCTTTCCTTCACAAGACTCCCTCTTAATGCTAGCACCACAAAAGTTAGAAACCTCCCTCTTGATAGTTGCACCATAAGAAGTAGAAGACTCTTGAATATTAGAAGCCAAGAAAAGAATCCTTAGTACCTTCAACATAAGAGTGATTGAAGTACTCTCTCTTTTCAAACATGAACTTCTACTCAATGATTTAGGTAATGAGTCATATGATAATGATTCTTCCTCACTATCGTTCATAAAAACATCATTCAAAGTACATCCTACTTTGAACACTTCACATACTTCTCTTCCTTTTGACTTGTGATCTCCCTCACCAAGTCTCATGATAGAAACCTTTGATCTACTCTTTTTATGAAGAAATGTGACACCACTTGTTGCACAAATGACTTTATCACAAAAAGATGTAAAAGAACCATTTCCTTCAAGCATGCTCAAAGCACCATCATCTTTTCCCACATGATTACATACATCAATATGAAAAGAATTAGAAGAACAACCATCTTCTTGCAAAGAATGACACTTAGCATCTCCATCTTTTTCCATATGAACAAACAAGTCATTAGCAACAATCACTTCCAAAGAAGAATCTTCATCAACTCCATTGATGAAGTTAGCTCCTTCCTTACCTTTTCCATTTTTGCACTTGCCATCTAGTTCCATTGAAGAGCCACCAAGACTTGAAAATCTATGAGTAGAAGAGTTCAAACATGATACTAATTTAGCACCACATGACTCCATTTGACTAGTAGGTAGCACTTTAGATCATCATTCAAGGATTTAACCTTCAAGACAAATGAATGTGCACTCTCTCCCTCTCTTTGACAACTTTGGAAGATTTGCCTTCTTAGGGTGAGAACCCTAGATGTGGATTTGGACTCATAGATCTTCTTCAAAGCATTCCATGCTTCACTTGAAGAAGTACATTTACCAACTTCTTTAAGAAGTTCATTGGTAACATTCATCTTTATGATATGTAAGGCTCTTTTAGCCCTTCTATCAAAATTTAGTTGCTCTTGAAGAATTAGAGGTCTTTCTTCAATTCCCACAACTATATCCATTAGCTCATTCAACTCTAGTAAAGACTCCATCCTCACTTTCCAAGTTGAATAGTTTGTAGAGTTTAACCTCTCTTTAGCTTCCAACATGATTCCACCATTGGATGTCATGATGCTAAAATCTTCTTGTGTCCTTAGGCTCTGTTCTAATGCACCTAGCACTCTCCTTTCTCTCAATAAATGAAGAAGGAGAAGATCTTAAAAGATTTAGAACCCTAAATGACCTCTATCTTGAAACTATTTGGCTTTCAAGCATAGAAAGGAAGATTGAAACACATGCAACACTTTGCACACACTAAGAATGGATTACAAACTCAAACCAACCTGAACACACTCTTGCTTAAGCTCTCAAACTTTCCAGCAAGTGACCAAATCAAGTTATGGTGTGAAGAGTTACTTGCATTCTTAAAAAATACCCAAAACTAGGATGCCAAAATTACCTAGTAATGAACAAACTTGATCAACATATGATCACCACACTAAGATATTGATTCAACCTGTAAAACCACATGTAAACCACACTTCTAAAAGTTTATAAACTCCAGCAAGTGATAAATACAAGATTTAGAGGTGAATGAATGAGCACACTTAGTGAATCACAAGACTAGCTTCACTATCTTGTCAAATCTTGGTGTTTAGATGTAGATCTAAGATCACTTCACATGAGAATGTTCCTCAACCTGTTAAGAACCTGAAAACACACTTGCATAATGGTTAACACCTTCCAGCAAATGCTCCAATCAAATTACATAAGGAGAGTTACTTACATGCTCAACAAAGTACACCAAAATTTATGCCAAAATTGATGACAATCTTTACAATATGCTCTTCACAATGGAGCTTACAATATGTTCACCCAAAAAAGGGGATCTTTCATCCAAATGGGAGCTTTGCTCAGCCTTTAGGAGAATTACAACTCACCCAAAAGAGCATTTGTCATCCACTTAAGGAGAAGTTTCATCCACTTAAGGAGAGTGTTCATCCAAGAATGGAGATTGTCAACAATAGGATTGAAAAGAACATTGTTAGTATTGAATATACACAAGCCTCACAATCACAAATGATTAGGTGTTATGATCTGATCCAAAATAGTTTCTTTTCAGCCTCTGATCTTCAATAGACCTGAAATATGCTTTTGATCCACAAGTTCAACTCACAAAACAAAGGTTAGTAAGATTTGATCAACAAAGCAATGCAAAATCATGCTAGAACTTGATCAAACATCCAAATATCACCAAAAATGGAATACTTACTGTAAATAGAAGCCAACCAGCTCTGATACCATGTGAAAAATACAGATCCTAAGTGGATCTAAACTCCAAGATCATTGGCTTGAATGCTTGCACTCCAAACTACATAAGCTAGGAATTGGCAACACATTCTATGCTACCTAGAATGCAAAGAACTTGATCAAAAAGCATTTATCACAAATGGAAACTTCCATAAACATCAAGTGCGGCCCAAAATAGCATTATACAGTCCATAATACATCAGCCTACCACTTTTGGAAAGCACCTAAGATCATACACACAAAGCTTGAACTCAATCACTACACAATGCCAACAATGGAAGGAGAACCCAATAGAAAAATCTCTCATTAAGCAAATGAATACAATGGATCTGCTCCAACCTGTTTCTCCACGGCCTACCTGCTATATATAGCTGAGAGAGATGACTCTCTCTCCTCTCTCTAGACCCTCCTTACCTAAAATATGCCCTATATAGGTAAAATTGGCATATATGTCCAAAATACATGAAAATGGACTCATTTCGAAGGTCTTGAAGTTTGACACTTCTTCATACTGAAAAAATACACTTACTAAAAATATCTAGACCTGTTTCACACGTGTGAAAAGTCAGATCCTAAACTATGTGCCATTTTTAGCAATTTTGGCCTAAAACTAGACAAGGAAATGTTGACAATTTTCACAGTCAAGCTAACCAACTGAGTCATAACATGCAAGAAAAAGTAACATGAAGTGACTTTCAAAGTTCATAATTTGAGATTTGATGCTTATGTGCAACTTTGAAAAAAATGTGAGATTTGATGCTTATGTGCAACTTTGAAAAAAAAGGTCCGTATTCACAAGTTGTGGAGGACTCGTAATTATATTAATTCCCAAGTAAGGGCAACCTTTGCAAGATTTAAACATCTTCAACAATGTGAACAAATCTCTCTCTCTCTCCCCCCCCCCCCCCCCCACTCTCTCTCTCTCTCTCTCTCTCTCTCTCTCTCTCTTCATATTTGTATATTCGATGTTATAATTAATATACAAGATTCGGAGAATACATTGTGCAAGCTTCCAAAAAAGATAGTATTCTAGAAAATACTTGGTGACTTGCATTGAGCAAACCAAGCCTAAGCAAAGACGGTTAGAAAAAGCAAGTCCACCATCTCCCTAATGGCTTGACAACATACAAATGCTGAAAATTCATGAACTTGAATCTGGCAAAAATGGTGAACTCCTCCAACTTTGTCGCAGCACAAACAAGACACAAAGGTCGAAAAGAACAATTTGCGACAGTCAACGTGTCTTTGACTCGAAGCATGAACGATTCACGAATCATTCGCGTATCATTCGCAAATCTAAACACACCTCTAGGACCGCAAACCGCAAAATGGACGCAAAACAAAAACTACGAAAAGAAACGAAAAGAATGAAAGCAAACGAAGAGAAATCTTTCGCGCTGCCAGCTGGAAGCTCAACGGGCTTCACGCCCAACTGTAAGGCCAGTGTTGACAAAAAAAAAATGCTAACTAACTAGTTGATTAGCGTTAACTAGTCTTGTGATTCTACATTTAGCTATCTTGTAAACTCCACATAGTGGAGGTATAAACGATCCTCTCTAGATCATAACAAGAGATGAGAATTTGACAGAGATCTGTAAGAAACAGAGAGAGACGTAGCGAATAGAGTAAGAAAGTAGAAATACCATAGCTGTGCATGAAAGTCTGCCAACGAGCAGAACACAGCGAAAGAGCAGAGAGTCAATCTGTCAACGAGCGAGACACTGACGATCTCGCTCTAAAACCAAATTGATAATATAGTCGTTCTATTTTCATGTATCTCTTTGTATGAAAAGAAAATTCAAAGATAGAAAATTGTTCGCGAATAAGAAGAAGAAGACGAACATGAAACAGTCTCTCGCTTTCGCGACATGGTATCAGAGCCGACAGGTTGTCACTACTGATATCCCAGCAGTGATTCTTCTAGACAACACAATATGGCTACTACAATCCAGACCAGAGTAGCAATCAATCTCGGTGGCGCAAACTACAGAATCTGAAAATTCAAAATCAAAACGCTTCTGAAGGGCGAAGGAATCTGGTCGGTGATCGAGCTCTCAGAGGTATAGCCTCCAGAGGGAGACCTGAGGAGAGCTGAATGGATCAGAAATGATGAGTGCGCAGTGGTGATCATCGTTTCATCCATAAATGAAGATCTACTCATGCAGATTGAAGACTACGAAAGCAGCCATGTAGCATGGGAAAGATTAAAACAGAAGTATGAAGTGAGGACTACAGCTTCAGTCATGCACCTTCACAATCAACTACAATCAATACGGTGGGATGGCAACCAGTTGGATCAGCACGTTGAGAAGATCATAACGATCTTCGCTCAACTCGCTGCATCAGGACAGGAGCACCAGGTCCCAGCACCATGGCAGCTGATGTACTTCATGAAATCTCTACCGACGTCCTATCAGCCACTGAGAATGCTCATACTGAGTCTACCAGATATGACATTCAAGCGGTCAGTCTTGTCACTGAAGAGAGACTGATGAGAGACGAAGGAGAGGGAAGCAGTGATCAAGAGAAAGCTCTCTTCACGAAAGAAAAGAAGAAGAACAAAAACAAGCCAAGATTTGAGAAGATGAAGTCCTCGAATCAACAATCTTCTTCTTGCGATAACTGTCACAAACCAGGCCATACGGCCAACAAATGCTAGTTCAATCCAGCAATACCTTGCATGCACTGTAAGAAGAAAGGACATTCTACATACGATTGCAGATTTAATCCAAAAAGAAAGAACAAAGATGAAAAGGCAAACGTTGCAGAGTCATCAAAGGATGTTGAAAGAGGTGACGAAGCTTTCACGATACTCGACGAAGCTTCGACAAGCTACTCTGAACACGACTACGATGTAGTCATCGATTCAGGAGCAACATCTCACATAACCTACAACAAGAAGATCTTGATCAACTTTCGTGAACTCAAAATTGACAGAGAAGTGATTCTAGGTGATGGAAGCAGACACGATGTCAAAGGCATCGGCTCTCTACAGCTACGAACACTATCAGGCCAAGCAGAGCGGCCAGGAGCACTTTATGTGCCCTCCCTCATAGAGGATCTGCTATCTGTCTCCAAGATGGCAGATCTAGGCATTCAAGTTATGTTCGACGGCAACACTTGTCGTATGATCGAGAAGACGACAAACAAGTTGCTGACGGTTGGATGCAGAGAAGGTAACCTCTACCAGGCCAAAATAATCAGCAACTCTGATAGCATATTAAATGCTTCATAAAACGAAGATCAGCTCTGGCATAGGAGAATTTATCATCTGAACATGCGAAGCCTGTATGACATGAGTAGAAAGAACTTTGTTACAAGTCTTAAGATTTCAAGGCCCGAGGCTGAGTTCTGCAAAGTTTGTTAGAAAGGCAAGCAACATCGGAATCCATTCACACATGAGGGAAGAAGAGCCAAAGAAGTTCTTGAGCTCGTCCACTCTGATGTCTATGGACTGATGAAAACAGATTCACTCTCAAGTTCGAGATATTTTCTAATGTTCATAGATGATTACAATCGAATGACCACGATCTACTACTTCAAGAAGAAATCTGAAGTGTTTGATTCTTTCAAGAAGTTCATGGCATTTGCAGAGCGACACACCTCGAAAAAGATATAGATCCTTAGATTTGACAATGGAGGTGAATACAAAAGCACAGAATTCTCAAGATTCTGCGAAGAATAGGGGATCGAACACTAGTTCATTCCTACATACACACCAGAATACAATGGTGTGCCATAAAGAAAAAGCAGAATGCTAGTCGAAGAAGCCAGATGCATGATGGCACAAGCTCAATTGCCAGGTCAATTCTGGGCCGAGGCAATAGCTACAGTTGTACACCTACAGAACAGATCTACAACGACAGCGCTAAAAAACAAAACACCATACGAAATGTGGACAGGCAGAAAGCCTGATCTGTCATACATACAAGTGTTTGGATGTGCAACATACAAGCACATTCCAAAGGAAAAGAGGAACAAGCTCGATGACAAATCCGAGCAAACAATCATGGTCGGCTACTCGAACGGAACACATGTGTACAGACTCTGCGATCCAACCACGAAGAAGGTTGTTTCGAACAGACGAGTCCACATTTCCTGGACTGAAAGATGAAAGAGGCCATGAGATCTTCACACTACTGCCCATTCAAGAGGGAGATCAAGGACAGACATCAAATTAGAATGCAGAGCCCTAGACTCCAGAGCAGCAGAAAACAGAGGATCGACCCCACGGACAAGAAATGTTCGAACAGCGATGAAACGAACCTCGAAGGTCAACGAGACAAAGAAGACTTCCAGACTGCTACTCTGACAATCTTCAATGGAGCGAAGACACGTAGTTCGAGTACTGTAGCTTCACAGAAGAGCCAGCAACATACCAAGAAGCTATTCAGAGTCCAGAGGGAGAATTCTGGAAGCGAGCAATGTCAGAGGAGATCGAGTCGATGAGGCAAAACGAGGCATGGACATTAGAGCCATTTCCAAAAAATAGAAAAGTAGTCGACTGCAAGTGGGTGTACAAGAAAAAGCTGAAATCAGATGGCACTATTGGCCACTACAAAGCAAGGCTTGTCGCAAAGGGCTACATGCAGAGATATGGTGTTGACGATTTCGACACGTATTTGCCCATGGTCAAGATGACAAGCATAAGGCTACTCCTTGCATACGCCACACAACACAATCTGGAAATTCACCAGATTGACGTGAAAATAGCCTTTCTCCACGGAGATCTAGAGGAGGAAATTTTCATGAAGCAACCTGAAGGCTATGAAGACCCGGACAACAGACAATATGTCTGTCGATTGCAGAGATGCATCTACGGTCTAAAACAGGCATCACGAGCCTAGTACAAAAAGCTTGATGGTCTTCTGAAGTCTCTAGACTTAAATCCTACTCAACGAGACTGTAATGTCTAGATCAAAAGAGTAGGAAAGGATTTTGTGATACTGACCATTTTTGTAGATGATTCGCTGATGATAAGAAATTTCTTGATGCTGATCAAAGACACGAAGAGTCAAATTTCTAAAAGCTACTAAATCACAGATCTTGGAGAAACAACAAAATGCCTAGGGCTGGAGATCAGAAGAGATCGAACAAAGGGCAAAATTTACTTGAGTCAGTCAGAATACGTCAGAAAAGTGCTGAAGCAGTACCACATGATGGACTGTAAGGAGAAAGCCACACCAATGATAGCTGGAGCCAAGCTCACAAAATAGGATTGCCCAAAGACAAAAGAGGAGGAACAGAAGATGGCAGGTATACCCTACCAGAACTTAATCGGTAGTCTGATGTACTTGACAGTTTGTACCAGACCAAATCTGGTCTTCTCTATTTACGCATTGAGCCAATTCTGTTTCAATCCTGGTCTAGCACATTGGCAAATGGCCAAACGAATCCTACAATATATGAAGGGTACCTAGAATATTGGATTAACCTACAGAGCTAGAAACGAAGAGAAGAGATTCGAGTTGCATCACTACAGTGATGCGAGTTGGGCGAGCTGCAAAGATGACAACAAGTCCATTACTGGAAGATGTACAATAGCGTGCGGAACTGCAATTAGCTGGATATGCAAAAAGAAAACCTTGGTAGCTCAATCCTCTTGCGAAGTGAGTATGTCACAGCCTCAAAGGTGGCGAATGAGGTAGTGTGGCTACAGATGATGTTGGAGGCAATCGGGATACCACAAGAGGGGCCAAGCACGATGATGATGGACTCTCAAAGTGTCATCTATCCGTCCCAGGATCTTGTCTTCCATTCAAAGATGAAGCACATTCTTCTGAAGTACCATCACATTCAAGATTTGATCTCGAAAGGAGAGCTCCAGTTCATAAAATCAGAAAGTATGATTGCAGATCTCCTCACGAAACCGCTCGAGAAGCCACTCTTTGCCAAGCAAAGAAAGGCAATTGGATTAAACAAACAAAGCTGCAAGGCTCAAGAGGGAGTGTCAGAAATGGTGAACTCCTGCAACTTTGTCGCAGCAAGAACAAGACACGAAGGTCAAACGAGAACAATTTGTGACAATCATTGTGTCTTTGACTCGAAGCACGAACGATTCACGAATCGTAAACACACCTCCAAGACCGCATACCGCAAAATGGACGCAAAACGAAAACTATGAAAAGAAACGAAAAGAACGATTGCAAACGAAGAGAAATCTTTCGCGTTGCCAGCTGGCAGTTCAACGGGCTTCATGCCCAGCTGAAACGAATAGCAACAACAGAGACTAACTAACTAGTTGATTAGCGTTAACTAGTCTTGTAATTCTACGTTTAGCTATCTTGTAAACTCCACATAGTGGAGGTATAAACGATCCTCTTTGGATCATAACAAGTTATGAGAATTTGACAGAGATCTATAAGAAATAGAGAGAGTTCCTTTGTAAGACCTACAAATAAATGATTGGTTGATTGCTTGTTGTTCAAAGTTGGAGATCACTATGTGATAGCGATTTTGCTGCCCATTATGTCATCATGCTCATTGATAGTTTATACTATGTATAGTTGTCACAAAAGCCATATACTTCCAAGTACAATGGCTTACCTAATTAGTGACAAACATTTAACCTCCAACATGGCGGATTTCAAGGAGAAAGATACACATATGTTAATGGCTTACAACAACAACAACGAAGACTGTGATAGCTAGTACCTGGACAACGGCGCTACCCAAAACATGACCTCTTGAAAGGAATGGTTTACCGAGTATACAACTTACAACAGAAATCAGTTCATCTACCTCAGAGATTCTAGCACCATACGCGTGGAAGGCAAAGGAGCAGTGAAGATCACCTTCAACAACAATCTATCTATTTGTGTTCCTAACGTCCTTCATATTCTTCATCAACGAACCTGTTATCAGTCTCTAAGATAACTGATGAGGGCTACACTATTACTTTCTCATCTGAGTAGTGTACAATACTCGAGGAAGATACTACTCTGACTACATGCACTAGAGTCAAAAAAAAAATTACGTACTCTCTAATTCAGTTGCATTAGCTAGTACCTCTAATGAAAATGTAAATGACAGTGTCATACTGTGGCATAGTCGATTTGGACATGTGAATACAAGATCACTTTCTTATATGTGTTGTAATAATTTAGTTGATGGATTGAATTTCCATTCTTCATTGGATAGGAAATCTTTCTTTTGTGAATCATGCATCTATGGAAAGCACTCTAGAAGCAAGTTTCCAAAATGACATTCCATCAAAACAAAGCATGTATTGGATCTTGTATATAGCAATCTTTGTGGTCCAATGCCAATTCCATCCTTAGGAGATGCAATCTATTTTATCACTTTCATAGATGATTATTCTAGATGGTCTACAGTCATGTTCATTAAGCACAAATCTGAAGCCTTTGAATGCTTCAATAGATTCAAGGCCATGACTGAGACACAAATGTCTACAAAAGTGAAAGCACTCCTGAACTGATGGTGGCGACGAATACATCTCTAACTAGATGTCTGACTATTGTAGGGTCGAAGATCTCGCGTAGTAGTAGCACTCCCACCTGTCAACAAGGGTTAGAACGCTGGATAGGTGCCTAACTATGTAAAGATGCAACTTTCAGATACTTCTCTACTTCCTCCCTTAACTCTACTCACACTAACACTACCCACCATTAACTCTACACCACTAACTAACACTCCACATGTTTTTAGAGAGAATATGAAGAGAAGAGTAGAAGAAATAGAGGGGAGAAGAGAGATAGGGAGTGAGGGTGGAGGTTAGCTTAAATGCTCCTTATGCTTGCTAATGGAGAAACATTCACTATCACAACCAAAAACATGTAAACTAGAAGCAAATAGAAAGTACAACCAAAAGCATTAGCAAGTAGTGAATAGCAAATGAGGATGTTTCTCTCCAAAGTTTGGTAAAGTTTCCTCCTTCTCAATAAGCATGGAAATAGAGTACAAATGGTGCCTTTTCATAAATGGGAGAAGGCCCTTGACCCAAAATCCTATTGGCTAATATTCACAATGATCCTATCCATTCACCTTGGACCCAACTTGATCCAAGAGTCCATAAAAAGTACATTAGAATTCACAAGATTCATGTGAGTCCAAAAGTGGACCCAACTCTAAAAAAGTAAACTCTAAGTTTTAAAATGACTTTGGGCCTCAAGTTTTATTTTGATTACAAAGGGCCCAAGTCTATTATTTCTATTTACAATTAGCTCGCGTGCTCATTGGGCCATGGACTTATACACGCAGGAAGCCATGCCCTTGCAACACATTTATTATTAAATTTATTCGTTTGCTCACGTTGTGTTGGGAATACCCCCAACACCACTGTAGGGTCGAAGATCTCGTGTAGTAGTAGCCCTCCCGCCTGTCAACAAGGGTTAGAACGCTGGATAGGTGTCTAACTATGTAAAGATGCAACTTTTAGATACTTCTCTACTCCCTCCCTTAACTCTACTCACGACTAACACTACCCACCATTAACTCTACACCACTAACTAACATTCCACATAATTTTAGAGAGAATGTGAAAAGAAGAGTAGAAGAGATAGAGGGGAGAAGAGAGAAAGGGAGTGAGGGTGGAGGTTAGCTCAAATGCTCCTTATGCTTGCTAATGGAGAAACATTCACTATCGCAACCAAAAACATGTGAACTAGAAGCAAATAGAAAGTACAACCAAAAGCATTAGCAAGTAATAGCAAATGAGGATGCTTCTTTCCAAAGTTTGGTAGAGTTTCCTCTTTCTCAATAAGCATGAAATTAGAGTACAAATTGTGTCTTTTTATAAATGGGAAAGGCCCTTGCCCCAAAATCCTATTGGGTAACATTCACAATAATCCTATCCATTCATCTTAGACCCAACTTGATCCAAGTCCATAAAAAGTACATTAGAATTCACAAATTTCATGTGAGTCCAAAAGTGGACCCAACTCTAAAAAAGTAAACTCTAAGTTTTAAAATGACTTTGGGCCTCAAGTTTTATTTTAATTACAAAGGGCCCAAGTCTATTATTTCTATTTACAATTAGCTCGCATGCTCATTGGGCCATGGACTTATACACGCAGGAAGCCATGCCCTTGCAACACTTTATTATTAAATTTATCTGTTTGCTCACGTTGTGTTGGGAATACCCCCAACACCACTGTAGGGTCGAAGATCTCGTGTAGTAGTAGCCCTCCCGCCTGTCAACAAGGGTTAGAACACTGGATAGGTGTCTGACTATGTAAAGATGCAACTTTTAGATCAGAAGCCTTTGAATGCTTCAAGAAATTCAAGGCCATGGCTGAAACCCAAACATCTACAAAGGTGAAAGCACTCCGAACAGATGGTGGCAGCGAATACATCTCCAACGAGATGTCAGACTATCTAGTTGAATATGACATTCGAAGACAATTTGCAACTCCCTACACGCCTCAGCAGAACGGGATTGTCAAAAGGAAGAATTGAATGTTTTTCAATTCAGCCAAATCAATGCTACACCAATCGCACTTACCTACAAAATTCTAGGCAAAAGCTATTGGCACCGCTTGTTATGTTCAGAATAGATCCAGCACCAAAGCCGTCAACAACAAAACTCGAGCAGATCTGGACAACTTCAAGAAGGAACACCCTCGCAAACAGTCAATCTATTGTTCGAAGATCATCAAGAACTCAAACAGTTTTTGAGAGGTACACACCTCAATCACTCTGGACTTCATCAGAAGAACCAGAGACCATGGCTGAAGCTATTAATTCCAAGGATGTTGTGAAGTGGCAAGAAGCACTGGAAAGCGAGTACAACTCACTTTTGATGAACCAGACTTGGACATTGTGACAAAATTTCTAGAATTCACACGTGTGGGAATGATTCACAAGTATGATTGATCTTATTAAGCTTTATGATTAGCACAATAACCTGATTCTAGATTGAATAGCAAGATCTAGTACAGAATTTATGGCTTAACCACAATCTAGCATGCTAAGAATCAGATAATGATTGCTTTGAATTACAAATGAGCACAAGTACAAGAATTTAGTGTATGAGCATTAGCCTCAACACGAGTTAGAGAGAGAAAGAGAGAGAGATATATTCAAGCAGATATGGTATAGATCCAAAATGGCATGGAATAGCTACAAAGCTTTGGTTCTTCATCAAAGATTATGAGAATAGCTACACATATTTATGGAGTTTAAGGTAGCTCGAGGTAGAACCACATCCATCCACCTTTCAATCACATCTAAAGTGGAAACTAGAGTCTAAGTGACATTTGTCACATCTCATGCATGTATCTCTACCTACTTTTACCAAGTGTCCTATTTCTAACTAGAATTGTACAAATCATCATGCATGTGTCCATTTCACTTTGTGCATGCCTTGCATGTCACTATGGATCACTTACAATAAATGCATGTGATATGCTACGAGTTTCTACAAGCATATTAATGCTATTTCTAAGTCTACAATTTATATGCAAGTTGTGTTCTACCAACTAGATATGAAATATCCATATAGCTCAAGTTCTATCTAGGCCAAATTTGGCATTTACATTTATGAAACAACATACTTGCATAGTAAAAAGTTTGTAGCAAGCCTAAAGTCAAGATAGATTATTTTTCAATTTCAACACATTGGTCCACTTCCCCACTCACAAGAGGGTTATTGACACCAAGTAGATCTTCAAGAACTCTGATGGTTTCAAAATGGAAAGCACGGCTAGTGGCGAAAAGATTCACTCAAGTCCAAGGAGTAGATTACCAAGAAATTTTAATTCATGTTGTCAAAATGCAGTCAATGAGGACTCTGATTGCATTAGTAGCGGCTGAAGACCTCAAAATGCATCAAATGGATATCAAAACTACCTTTTTCAATGACTATGTCGAAGACGAGTTGTACACCTTCCAACCAGAAGGATTCGAAGTCAAAGGCCAAGAACACAAAGTGTGCAAGCTGCACAAAGAAATCTATGGCTTTAAGCAAGCCACAAGGGTGTGGTTCGAAAGGATCAATGTCTATCTCATTCAATTAGGTTTTGTGGACAATTCCACTGACTGTAATGTTTATTCCAAATACATAGGTGTCAACTCAGTACACATGGCTCTATATGTAGACGATGCATTCATTCTATCTAACGACACTTCCTTAATGCACACTACTAAGAGTGATCCGTCAAAGGAATTTGACATGACTAATCTAGGCATTGTTCATTCATTATTAGGAATACACATCACACGAGATAAATTACATAAGAAAATTTATCTTAGTCAGCAGAAATATTTAGAAAATGTTTTAGAGAAGTTTCATATGTCTGATTGCAAACCAATTGATACACCAATGGATCCATCTATAGTATTGAACCGCATGAGTCAACCTTACGAGAGTAAGAGGAGACCAAAACTGCAAGCCACCTCAGGAAACTACCAAGGCAATGTCTGCAAGCAACCACATCACAATCAACCACATGCGTCAACCTTACGAGAGTAGGCAAAGACCAAAACTGCAAGGCACCTCAGGGAACCGCCAAGGCAATGGCTGCGAGCAACCGCATCGCAATAAATCGCATGCGTCAATGTTACTAATATGAACAAAGACCGAAGGCAACCGCCAAGGCGCCGTCAGGAATCGTAAGGCACCGCAAGAGTCAACCCTACGGTGACTATTCAAAGACTTCTAATTGAAAGGAACTGCAAGACTACGAAAGCAGTCTCCATACGGTTGCGATAAGCACCATTTCTTTCACGCTCCCAAAGCAGAGTTTAAATCTAAGTGAATTAGGCTTTGTATAGATGTCGTTGTACATTATTTCATGACCAAGTATGCACTTAGAGTTAAACTAGTCTTGTAATTAAAGATTAGTTAAAACCGTTTCTTGTAAACGAACAAGCACAATGTGTATAAATACATCTCAAGCTCTCATTGAGCAGGGTGTACAAGAGCGGAAGATTTAGCATTTATGTTATGTCCATGACCAGTGCATGGGATACAGTATACTCCTAGTTTAATTGGATACACGGTACTCTAGTGAAACAAGCTGTTAGTTATGCCATGTCATACTAGACGTGACCCAAAAGAAACTAATATTCTTGTGAGGCCCAGAACACACTAAATGGAGTTTAGACAAGGTATAAGACAGCGTATGCATGTGTAGAGTTATCAATATCAATTCTATGAATAGTTGGTCCATGCATAGGACTCTATTCTAGATGAATCTATGTATAGGGAATTTAGGGCTATGCATGGCTGAGTGCCCAGGATGCTTTTGCCTCTATATAATGGGTCCAAATTTGCCCTACTCCTCATCATGGTTCTTGATTCATTGTCAGGCTCTCACTCTACATTCATGCTTCTTGTTCCTTGGCTTGGGGTTGAGGCTTCTAGAGATTGATTGGATGCTTCTATTTGGTTGGGTGGTTTCTCCACAGTGTGTTATCCTCTGTGTTTAGGATTTGTAAGTAGGATCTAAGGAGCTTCCCTTATAGTGCATGGACCAACTATTCATAGAATTGCTATTGATAACTCTACACATGCATACATTGTCTTATACCTTGTCTAAACTCCATTTAGTGTGTTCTGGGCCTCACAAGGATATTAGTTACTTTCGGATCACGTCCCGTAGACGTGGCATAACTAACAACTTGTTTCACTGGAGTACCGTGTATCCAAGACTAGGAGTATATTGTATCCTATGTACTGGTCATGGACATAACAATTTATGTTACATTTCATTTTATGTTGTAACATACAATTGTTGCTCTTGCTCCATTTCAAGCAATTTATGTAATATACAAGCAGCACTTCTTTGTATGTGTCTTATGTAGATGTTTTATATGTGTTGTGATTTGATTGCATTACTCTACCTTGCTTGACGCGCTCGTTCACTCACTCTGACATATCATGGACATCTCTGACTCCTCTCCATCTGATCAGACTACGGTCGTCTCTGACGCATGAGGAACAAGCTCAAAAACTTTGCACCATAGTTCTTCATTCCGTAATTGAACATTCCTACTCTAAATCATTGCTAGTAATTCTTGCACTCTTCGGTGGATGCGATTACCCTAATACCTGATTGCGCATTTGTTTTAAATCGGTCCTATATTGGGGCGGGATCTGTACCGCACTATTTTCTTTCCTCTCGTTCGGATCGAACAAATCTTAATAGAGCCTCACGGCTTACTAGTTTCGTTTCCTTTGTTCGTTCCATTCATTAACCCGATTCCACCAGTTGGTGATCTTGGTGTGCCAATGGATAAAAATCACCGCCCACACACCAAATTGGCCTATAATTCATCAGCCATCCAGTTGGCCATAACAGTTGATTTTAATCGGGCACTCCAAGCTTATTCCCTGGAGTACATGTTTTCACTAGATCCGACGGTTAGGCAGTCAGCCTTATTTGCAAAAGATTTGGCTTTGTTGACGTCAGTTCAAGCACAGTGGGACGATTGTTTACCAGCCCTCAGCTTTGATCTGAATCTTCCAATGGCGTCTGAAAGAGTTCATCACAAGATGATGTGGAAAGAACATACATGGCAACAAGACCCTACAAGAGTCTAGTTGGGCCTTTGATGTATGTTATATGCACCAAGGCAGACATGTCTACAGTAGTTAGAAAGTTGAGCCAATTCTTGAATGATCCTGGTCTAGCACATTGGAATGCAGCAAAAAGGGTTTTGAAATACTTGCAGGGACCTATTACACATGGAATAGTGTATTCAAGGCATAAAACTTTGATTGTAGGGTAGCAATTTCAGATTGGGGAGGGGACTTGGATGACAGAAAATCTACATCAAGATATGTGTTTATCATGGCAAATGCGATGATTAGTTGGGTGAACACCAAGCAGAAGTCTATCGCGTTGTCTACAACGGAAGCGGAGTACATGGCTTTATGTCATGCTTCAAAAGAATACATATGGATTAAGAACTTCAGCAGGGAAGTTGGGATCAAAATTGAAAGTTTTAGCTTACATAGTTATAATCAAGGCTATATTTTCTTATGTAAGAATGGAGGGTTCCATAAAAGAAGTAAACACATAAGTCTACAATATCACTCTGTAAGGGATATGGTACAAACTGGAGAGATTAGTCTTTATTACTGTGGTATCAGAGAAATGATAGCTGACCTCATGACGAAGAGTCTGAAGGAAAAGATTTGCATGTTCAGAGATATCATGGGAGTAAAGCAAAGCTTTTTTGGATAAAGGAGTTTGAATTGAGGGTGGGATTGATAAGTGCAATTCACCTCAGGGTTAGTTAACGGTCACATGTCTTATGATTCCTTATTTTGATGAATAATAACCAATGGAGTTCATGTGTTAGGCTGAACTTAGAATATATATAGGAGTTTTAAGATCAATGAAGATACACTTCTTGTTTTGGACGATCACACATGCTCGTTTATTAATTGTTCTTATGTTTTGTACTTAGCATTATTCATGTAATTACATGTTTGTCCCTGTTGTACTCTGATATAGCAATTAGTAACTAATAGATTTATCACTGAAAACTCCTGATCTTTGATAGATCTGTGGCGATCCCGTGTCTTGACACTATATGGCTGAGAGCCGCTATTGGGGCCTCACCTTTGACTCTTTACCGGGCAGATCAATGTTATATGCCCGGCTGATTTCATAATACATAAAAGTTGTCATAATACATAAAAGTTGTGAACATCAAGTAACACCATCTTTTTGCCTTTGAATCAAACTGACTACCACCGAAAATATACACAAATTAAGAAAACACATCACATTTATTGCCACATTAAAGTTGTTCAATGCTATTAATGCTATACGTCGTCACATGCTTCAAGAGTGTGTACACTTTGGAAACCAAACGGAAAGCCTATCTGCAAATTAATCAATCTGTTCGACCTTTAAAAAGCTGATTGTGTTGTAAACTGGCGATTTATGCGAAGAACTGTATGGGAACGAAGATATCCGTCTGCTAAAACAGTCGGGGTGACAACCCCGAAACCTTGAGTGAGGATGAAATCACCCGTTCCTCCACTGAAGGAGTAAGTCCTGACTGGTATGGTGAGGTCTTCCAAAAAGGTAATTGGAATAGTGCCAATCAGCTTTCCAGCAGTGAAGTCCAGAGTTGCAACCACTAAAAGTTTAAGACAACCTGTACTGTTATAACATGCATCGAAGAAGACGCCGTGGATTCTGCCTAGCTCTTGGGAAAAGAAATCGGGACCTTTTGTGATCTTGTCATCGAACACAACAGCGTCGCCGAAGGCAAAAGGGGGTGATGGATCCGGAGCACCTTTACCCCAGATACGGACAGCTGTGGAATTGCTGAAAGTAAAGTCTGACCTCACTACCTGAACGTAGAATTCGTACTTCTCTGTAATCTTTGGAAGTCGAATTGCTGCCTCTGCAGGCGTAAACACTGACCCACTTAGTAGCATCATCAGTACTGCAACCCAGAAAATATTTGCATATCTACGATTGTGGATTGCTGCCATTCTATGAGACATCAAGGTATCTTCAGATTGTGACGCAAACTCCATAGCAGGCGAACTGATGTGTTCAGAAGCCACTGCAATGATGAAGAATTTAGATCATGCTCAGCTGAGCAGTGAGCATATATACATATTACAAATGCACCAAATACCAGTTCGTGCTAGAACTCCTAGTGACTACGGTCAAGCTGCAAGCAGCGGCTTCAACACGATAAGTCTTGAGCATCTTTCCAGGCTCTAGAGTCTTCTAGATTTTTACATTGTCCACCGTGACAGTGTCTGAAGTGCAGTCTCTATAGTCTATAGCATAAATACTATAGTATTATGCTAGCTCTTTGCACAAATCTTTGTAGAGTCTTTTAATGCCAAAGTACAAGAAAATGCTCATCCAAGGGTGCAGTGCAAGTGACAGAATGGCTTACATGTTACTCTGTCATTTTTTTAAAGCTAAGTACAAGAATATGCTTATAGTGACCCTCACTCTCTCACTCTCACACTTGGATAGGCATATTTTTGAGTTGACATTTAGTGCCTATGCAAGAGATCCTATAATCCTAGATCTCCCCCTTGAATGAGTGTTTCATGATGACTTGAAAGATAAGATCATGAAAACCATACTATATTCATGGTGTTCAAAAAGAATGATTTGAGTAGAGTCTAGACTCAAAAAAAGGAAAATAATTTGGTTGCATGAATGCCAAAACCTATGTAGCAATGAGGCATCTTCAGAGAAACATATGCATAAAGAGACACCACAAATCTTATTTTGGATTTTTACATGCCTTTTTGCATGTAAAAATCGTTTTTGCGTGCCTTTTTGCGATTTTTACATGCCTTTTTGCATGATGAAATCATTTTTTGCTTTGCCATCTTGCCTTTCTATATAAATATTGCCCTTTAAGCCACGAATAAAAACTGGTTTGATGGGTGGTGATAAAAGGATGACCTTTTGATGCTTTAATTTTAAAATGAGCAAAAACAATTGGACAACTTCACAGTGATGTTTGAACTAGAAATAAAAGTAGATTAAAAGACAATCAATGGGTGCCCTTTTGTAAAGTGTGCAAAAAAAAAAAAAAAGCCCCGCCAATAGCCACCCAAAAAATGATCGAAAGATTTAGTGGTGAGGGTTTTCATATGTGGAAACTCAAGGTGAGAATGATCATAATCCAAAGAGAGCTCTGGGAAGTACTTTTTAAAAACAAGAGATGATGATACAAGAAAGACTTTGATCAATGAGAAAATGGCCTAGAAGAGACCCCCTTTTTAATACTTTAAAGGACTTCAAAATCAGTTGCTCAATTTGTTCTTTAGAAATTGATATGGACACTTCTTGGATAAATGTTGGAAGGAAACTTGGAATGTGATTTATGCAAGGTTCTAGATGTTTCAAATTCCAAATGGCATTTTTGAAATGGAAGAGATAAACATAATAGGAAGCTACTTTTGTTGTGATCGAAAGTCTTCTGTAGCATCATACTTGAATTTGCATATCCACACGCTACTTCACACACCCAAAAAGCAGTTGGTTCATGAGGGTAGGAACACATCCTACGATGAACACTTTTTTAATCCATGGGAGGGATATGCAAGAATCTATTAAGCTAGGGAATGCAACCTTAGTACAACACTTGAATGCTAGGACTGCTTCAGCTCAAATACTTCCATTGGGAAGTCATACACAAAAGCATATCTACCCATTAAAAAGTCATACACAAGGGCCTACCTACCAAGGGATGACAATCTTATTTCATTTGATAGAGGCAGGCCCCATATGCAACAAAGTAGCAAAAGTGCCCAACCTCTTGCTAGGATGTCGTATGGAAGTTTCTACATATTGGTTTGTTGATAGATATAGGGTTGTTGAGAGTCAAATGGATAAAAATCAAGCCAAACACATCTTATTTGGGTAGCAGGTTAACATCGAGGGATCAAAGCAATTTGGCAATCTCTTAGAGTAGCTTTTGGTACTCTAAGAGATGGTAGGAAACAAATACAGTCTAAATTTGAAAAAGGCATTATGCACGTAGTTCATGGCAAAGCCCACCCTTAAGGTATATAAGATACTTTGTAAGATATACGACCTATTTGATCAAGCTATTTAGTTTCAATAAGATCATTGTGATTTCTAAAGGGGGAAGCAAAGGATTAGAAGACTACCATGATGAGTGGTTATCGCAAAGCTGCTTGGATTTGAAAAGAGAATCAACCATTGACAAGATGAGAACATACTCAAGCCACCCTGTACCCAAACTCCACGTTGGCCATCTAGCATCTCTTACTTGTGCCAAAGGAAGCACTTGGTGAACATCTAGTAAAAAGTTTGGTTGCTTTCTAGACTTTTGAAAAGCTTTCAAACACACAAGGAAGCAAGCATGACTTGGGTGCCAAGCTGTGGATTGTACACTCTTCACAAAATGTGGACCCCAAATCGAGCATGGTACCAGGCTACCACAGCTTTTTTGGCAAGACCCGGTATTGCAGCTATATGTAAAGCTGCAAGTGCCATTGTAAAGCTTGTAACAGTCATCCCATATATCGTGTTGGGTCTCCCATGGAAGTTAATAAACTTCTTTCTTTCTTTCTCTACTATAGACATATCTGAGTATACTTTGAATGGTTGCCTTTAACTCCAAATACATATTCAAGGTTGACCTGGTCATCTTGAACCTACTGTATATGTATTCTTAATTTTTTTCGGTAAGTTCCAGCCAAAATTTCAAATTTGTGAGGGGATGTAATGTGGTGCATATTTAGGCAGTGCCCTTCATTATTATTATAGACAAAACTGATCACTATATACTAAGATCCACAGATACCTGTTTCAGGTATTTTTTTAAATGTATGTTTCATTTCATATGTAAGGAACGGAGCACATTCCTATGTGGAGAACAAAATACAAAATTCACTTATTTACATGCAAGTTTTGAAATCATACCCCATCCGGCCACGTGGATTCCTACGGCATTTGGTCATGATATCAGGTTTCTATGCTGAAGCTCATATGACACATTCCACTTGTTACTGAATACATATGTCCTGGTGCTACTCTTTTTGAAAACCAAGAACTACTTCATGTTGTTTCAAAAAGAGGTATCATATAATCACACCAAGGTCTTCCATATCACACAACAAAATCCATAGATTCTCGTTTTAGAATCACAAATGAACCCCAAATTCCGTAGAGCACCTTGCTTTATAGTCGAAAGATTAGCACATCCTGGAGCCAGAAATGCTTCATCATGCATGAAATTGAAGCTTCTAACAACTGTATTCGATCAACATCTCAGAGTAACTGCCTCCAAACCTCCTACAGCCCCCAAATCTAGGATTATTGGTAGCTGTATTGAGAGTAATGCAGTAAATTTACTGCAGCATGTGCACAACTCATGTGACAAAGCTTTTTTTGCAGCTTGCTGTCAGAGAAAACTTGAATTCCAAGAATTTTGAGTGGAGGTTTCAGGTGCTGCATTACATCAAGAACAAATTCCTTATGAACAACAGATAGATGCTACATCTGGAAGGCACACATGCCACAGCATCAGTTGCCACTTCATCGAACCACAAATGTCTCACCTGTTCAATGGGCAGCAGGTCCTTACTCTCTTTTTGAATCCCTACACCCAAAGAAAATGCAAGTCACTAGTTTATTCATGTTTTGTTGAAAATACAATAAAAGAATCTATGCAGTGAACAAAATCTAGTCTTTAAAAAACTAAGAACCTAATTCTTTGAATGATCAGCACCACATAACCAAAATGCTGAAAATTCACAGAGAAGTGGTCTGATACCTTCTGCTGATTTCTAGCCTTTTCAACATATCCTCGTAACCATAACTGCTTGCAAATCTCGATCCTGGTATTTCATTAGGTTTCGAATCAGCAATAGTAGAAGATGTCGAAGAGCCTCCTGCTCGTTGCTGACAACATAAAACCAAAAATTAAGATGAACGCAGTATTGGCATCAAGTTCAATTCTCAAATCACATGTCCTAGCTACAAGACAGATTTGTGTCAACCCCTTTAATGATTTAAATAGCAAAACAAACATGAAAATCACAGAATTCAAAGAGTGTCCTTATCAGCTTAAACTTTTGCTCTACGGGCTTCTTGGACCATAAGCATCACATATTTCAAAGCAAGGTCATCTAGCAACGCGATCAAGGAGAAACAGATCATAGACTTCGGTGTATATTGGGCCAAGATTGATTGGCATTGATGAAGCCGTCAGGGCAAGGTAATTATACATAAAAGATTCAAAGATCAAAAATTCCGACTTAAGCCCGTATGCATTCTAGTGGCATGTAGACCTGCCAAAGAACCAACTGGACACTTTTTCAGGTTCACACAGCCATTGCTTAAAAGATGTTCCTTCACACTTTTTGCCAGGTGATATCTAGTTTCTAATTTGTATGTTGCTCAACATGAAACTCACAATCACTTAAATTGTGACGAGGCATTAAGCTAATTGCCGTTAAAAGATAAAAATTCAAAGCTTTGCCAGTAACATGCCACTTTAAGCAACATGTAGGCTTTCCAAAGGGGTCCAGATAAGAAACAAAATTGACGTTTTTGCAGGTTAACAACTGGAATTGAGACGTGGCATGAATCTGATTGCTGTTAAAAGATAGGAAAATCAAAGCTTACCCGCAACATGCCATCTCACTTCAACATCTTTTAATATTCATACGGATCAAATTGATTGGTCATGTTGCTATTGTGATTCACTAAGAATATAAGCTATAAGATTGGGCCCTGAAAATCCAACATTGATTAATTCATTATTGATGGGGCCTCTGGTACTGGGTTGCAAAACTTACCCAACAACTGTCCCGGCAATATATAAACTAGCCATTTCTGCTCTAACATAGGCTCCTTCAAAGGAAAAATGGCGAATGTAGGGGGGGGATACATTCTTGATGGAAAATAATAAGCTAGAAGGCAGTTTAAATTATTGCATTTGATGGTTCAGACTGAAGAGCACCTATGTGGAACGTGAACTTTGGGACACTGTGACCAACATCGTACCCACAAGAACTGAACCTGGATTACGTTGACCTCTAACATTGTATCAGGTAGACAAATGCTGAAGTATGTATGCAGTGTGCACATTGTCATGACTATTGCAAAAGTCACTTTCTCAAGACCTTTTGACGAAATCAAATTATGTACCACAACCATTGTGGCATCCAATTGAATGGATTGATTATAACTTAGAAACCTGTTATGACCCTTTTGGGCCGGAACATACTGGGTTGGAACGTTTTTTTTTTAAAATTAAACATGAGCTTGACGCAGAGCCTATGTTAGGCCCCAATTGTGGCCCTAACGTACCCTGGAAGGACCAGCGACCATGTGGGTCAGGTGATTGCCAGTGGTGGGCAATGTTGTATCGAAATGCGTTCGAAACACCACGTTCGAAATGGATCCGTTTCAAACGTCAAACGGATGTTCGAAACGACTGTTTTATGCTTTTCCGCGCGGTCCCAAGAGGTCAGCGAGAGAGGGTTTTGGTGAGAGAGAGAGAGAGAGAGAGAGAGAGAGAGTAGTTAGAAGTTCGAGCTTAGAAGTTAAAAGTTAGGACTTAGGGTTTAGGATTAGTTTTTACTTTGAAGTTTGAAGTTGGTACTGAGTTGATAACTATTAGCTATGCCGAGAAAACGGGATCTTTTATGGGATCACGTCACCCTAAATTCATGTTATGGCACTTCAGGCACAAAGAAGTTGACTTGTAAGTATTGCGGGAATACTTATGGACGTGGCCCCGTTCGAATAAGGGCACATCTTTTATGTCTTCGAGGATATGAGATCGTTGTTTGCACTCAGGCACCAGAGTTATTGAGGATTGTCGGGATTGGGGACGACTCTCATGCTACTACTTCAGCCACAAGTGATTCTTGATTGAACTAAAGTTGAAACCTCAAAGTTCAGTCTAGTATGTTATTACTAATTAGTAATTAGTAATTATTAACATTTGTGTGTTGAAGAGTAATGCCTATTTAACCCCTTTTGGCTAAGCATTAGTTAAGTTGTACATAACTCATGGGGCATGTTTTAATTAAATGCATGACCCCCCCTTTTGTTAAGTTATGTAAATTAGTGCAAGTGGCCCACTTGGCCAAGTAGCTCACTCCTATGGTTGACACCTAGACTTTCCATGCATGTAAAGGAGGTGCTTGCCTCACAAGGGATTTGAAGGACCCACGCCCTCCTCTCTCTCTCAAGCAATTCATTTCTTCTTGAGACTTTTGAGTTTGTGAGATGCTCATGCAATTCTCCTTGTGTGTGATATTTCCATAGCCAAGTTTTCTCAAGCTTTCATAGTTGATCTAGCATCTGAGTTAAGATACTCCATAGCTAGGTCTTGTAATCCTTCATGGTATCAGAGCAGGTTGTCTAGCCTGTGAGTCTGAGAGTGAGAGAAACTTCAGTGCTTAGATTCTTGAGAAGATTCTTATCTTCTACAAGCACCTCAATCTTGAAAGAGGGAGCATTTGATCTACAGGTGTCAGATCAGGTGGAGTCTTGCACTGTTGGTGAGCTATTGGCAAGGGGAGTGGGATGATCCAAAAACTTTCTAAATCTGGCAAAGTTTTGGAGAGTTTTTCTGGAGGAGCTTACACAAAAGTAGGGCGCACTTTCTGTAGGGGCTTCTGGTTTCTGTTCCAGTGGAGCCTAGTGCTTGTGCTAGTGAGGCCACACCAAGTGGCAAAGACAAAAGCAGGAGCTGAAGGGTTGCCTTGAAGTGGCTACATACCCTAGTTTGGGGTTAAACCCTTGTTGCTGGAAGCTGTTCTTTTCTGATCTCTTTCAAGTTGAGCTTCTGTTTTAAGCACAGATTTTAGCATGGCAAGTCTTGGGGAGAGTTTGTTGGGTGAATCTAGCAAACTAGATGGCACAAACTACAGAGTGTGGAAGTTCAAGATAGCCAATATCTTGATGGATAAGAATTGTTGGGAGGTCATGACAGGTACAGAACCTGTACCAACATCTGATCCTGAATTGAAGGACTACATGAACAGGAGACATAAAGCTCATAGGATAATCAATCTTTCTGTCAAGGACAATATTATTCCTCACATTTGCAATGCAAGGGATGCAGCTGATGCTTGGACAATTCTGAAGTCTATGTTTGAAACAGTGGATTCAGCCAAGCTGGTGTATTTGCAAAACAGGTTACATACTCTCAAGATGGAAGCAGGTGCAACAATTGGTGATCATATTACAAAGGTCAAGGACCTATTGGATCAGCTTGCTTCAGTTGGAGAGAAAGTAAGTGACAGGAGTATTGTTCCCATAGTCTTGAACAGCTTGTCATTCAACTATCAAGACTATGTGATGTCCCTTTCTGCTAGGGAGAAACTCCCAACCTTTGGGGAGTTATGTGGTCTTCTTTTACAGGAGGAGATGAGAAGGAAGAATCTTTCTGAAAGGGAAGATAATCCAGAGCTTGCATTTGCTTCTAAGAAGAAGCAAAACTTTCAGAAGAAAGGCAAAGGCAAAAAGAAGAACTCAAAGCAAAGCTTGGAGCAGCAGGTGTCCAAGTTACAGGTTGGAGAGGAGTCGAGCACCAATTCCTCATCTACACCCAAGAGGAAGGGCAACTGCAACTATTGTGGTAAGTATGGGCATTTTGCTTTTGAATGCAGGAAGAAGCAAAGTGATCAGAAGAAGGGAAAGAACCAACAGAGTCACTTTGTTGACAAAGTTGCAGAGGAGGAGCAATCTGGTGTGCTTGAGTTGAGCTATTCACCGCAGCCCTATCATCTCAATCCACATTTGGTGGATGGTACATTGATTCTGGAGCCTCAAAGCACATGACACCTCATAGAGATTGGTTCAGCACCTATGAGGAGACAGAAGATAGCCAGCATGTTTGCCTTGGAGATAATTCTACACGTATGGTGAGGGGCAAAGGTACAGTTGCAATACAGCTATCATCAGGTGAGGTGAAGGAAATTAAAAGTGTGTTGCATGTACCAGGGTTGGCTAAGAACTTGTTATCTGTTGGTGCCATTACCAAACAGAACATGGTGGTAGAGTTTAATAATTCTAAATGTTTGGTAAAAGACAAAGAGAAGAACTTCAAAGTGGTAGCCAAGGGAATGCAAGAAGGAGGTCTTTACAAGCTTTTCACAACCATTCCTAGCCAAGAGGCCTTGTCTGCAAGAGATACTAATCGGGACAAGCTTTGGCATGAGAGATATGGTCATTTGAGTTACAAAAGTTTGCAAGTTTTGAACAGGCACAAAATGGTAGTAGATCTTCCTAGCATTAAGTCTTCTTCAGATACATGTGAGGCTTGTGCATTAGGGAAGCAACAGAGGAAAAAGTTTCCAAAGGAGAAAGCTACCAGGGCCAAGGGCATTCTTGAACTTGTGCATTCAGATTTATGTGGTCCCATGCAGGTCAAATCAGCAGGGGGGGCATACTATCTCATGACCTTCGTAGATGATTTCTCTCGGAAGGTATGGGTCTATTTTCTGAAACTGAAATCTGAAGCGTTCAAATACTTCAAACAGTGGAAAGCTATGGTGGAAAACCACACAGGAAAGAGGTTAAAGACTCTCAGGTCAGATAAGGGTGGTGAGTATATTTCTGATGAGTTCAAAGATCTTTGCAAAGCATGTGGGATAAAGAGACAGTTTACTGCTCCACATACACCGCAGCAAAACGGCGTGGCTGAGCGGAAAAACAGGTCTATAGTTGAGTGTGCGAGGAGCATGCTCAAGGCAAAGGGGTTGCCAAATTCCTTTTGGGCAGAAGCGGTAGCAACTGCTGTTTTTCTATTGAATAGAAGTCCAACCAAAGCAGTTGAAGGAATCACGCCAGAAGAGGCATATAGTGGCAACAAGCCCAAAGTGGGCAGCCTTCGAGTATTTGGGTGTACAACATATGCACATATACCAAAGGACTTGCGGAAGAAACTTGATGCAAAATCTATAAAGTGTGTCTTTCTTGGGTATAGTGAAGGTGAGAAAGCTTATGTGCTATATGATCTCGAAAACAGGAGGAAGATCCTAAGTCGAGATGTCATCTTTGATGAAGAGCATGCACCCAAGATACAGGAGCAGGAGAAGGAAGGAATTACTGAGTTCATACCTTTGATTGATTCCACGGATGAGGATCCTAGTCAAGAGTCCTGTAAGCCTCAAGTGCAGGAGCAACAACAGGAAATCGAACCTACTAGTTCGAGACCTCTTTTTGGCCAAGTACCAGAAGCAGAAGTTGGGGACAAACGGAAGACTAAAACAGTACCATGGGATACGTGGTCACCATCCACATCACCTACTGCTAGGAAGAAGCTACCTAGGTGGTATTGGGAAACAATCAAAGAAGGTCAAATGATTGAAGAAGGAGAGAGCAGTGAACAGGGTGTCAGAAGATCTCTTAGGTCTCATGAGAGACAAGAGACTAACTTTGCTCTTATTCGAGATGTCATCTTTGATGAAGAGCATGCACCCAAGATACAGGAGCAGGAGAAGGAAGGAATTACTGAGTTCATACCTTTGATTGATTCCACGGATGAGGATCCTAGTCAAGAGTCCTGTAAGCCTCAAGTGCAGGAGCAACAACAGGAAATCGAACCTACTAGTTCGAGACCTCTTTTTGGCCAAGTACCAGAAGCAGAAGTTGGGGACAAACGGAAGACTAAAACAGTACCATGGGATACGTGGTCACCATCCACATCACCTATTGCTAGGAAGAAGCTACCTAGGTGGTATTGGGAAACAATCAAAGAAGGTCAAATGATTGAAGAAGGAGAGAGCAGTGAACAGGGTGTCAGAAGATCTCTTAGGTCTCATGAGAGACAAGAGACTAACTTTGCTCTTATGTCCACTGATCTGAATGCAGATGAGCCACAATTCTTTCACGAAGCCGTGAGAGAAAAGGTATGGCAACATGCCATGCAGGAGGAGTACGACTCCATTGTCAAGAATAACACATGGGAGCTCACTACATTGCCAGAAGGGAAGCAACCAATAGGTTGCAAGTGGGTCTATAAGACCAAGTTTCATGCCAATGGAACAGTGGACAAGTACAAGGCAAGGTTGGTGGCGAAAGGCTATGCTCAGCAAGAGGGGCTAGACTATGATGAGACATTCGCACCTGTTGCTAAAATGACATCTATCAGGACCGTTTTGGCTATAGCCTCATATTTTGATTGGGATGTCCATCAAATGGATGTCAAGAGTGCCTTTCTTAATGGGCACCTACAGGAGGAGGTTTACATGGAACAACCGCAGGGATTTGAAATAACAGGCAAGGAGAATCTGGTTTGCAGGCTTAGGAAAGCCTTGTATGGGCTCAAACAGGCACCAAGGGCTTGGTATAGCCGAATTGATGAGTACTTTGCAAGGCAAGGGTTTGAGAAGAGTAAGTCTGATTGCAATCTTTATGTCTTCAGGGAAGGAGAAGACTTTGTGGTTGTTGTGCTCTATGTGGATGATCTACTCATCACGGGAAGCAATAAGAAGCTTATTGCTTGTGTTAAGAAGAATCTTTCTAATGAGTTTGAAATGAAAGATTTGGGTTTGCTACACTATTGCCTAGGAGTTGAAGTTTGGAAAGGAAAGCGTTGTCTTTTTATCTCACAGGCAAAGTATGCACAGAAATTATTGAAGAAGTTTAACATGCAAGAAAGCAAACCAATCAGCACACCCATGGATGCAAGCAACAAGCCATCAAAAGATGATGGTCCAGCATTTGCAGATGAGACGCTCTATCGTCAGTTAGTGGGCAGCCTGATTTACCTTACTACCACCAGGCCAAATATTGCTTATGCGGTTGGAATCGCAAGTCAATACATGTGTAAGCCTACCGAAGCACATTGGAAGGCAGCCAAGCGGATCCTACGATATGTGAGAGGGACAGTGACTTATGGGATTGGATACACGGATGACGGGAACCTTCAGCTGGAAGGCTATTTAGATTCTGATTGGGCAGGTGATAGAGACGATCGGAGATCGACGACAGGCTATTGCTTCAGCCTAGGTTCAGGGGCTATATCGTGGTGCAGTAAGAAGCAGCCTACTATTGCTCTATCGTCTACCGAAGCTGAGTACAGGGCGACTACGAGGTCCGCCTGTGAAGCCATTTGGTTACGCCGTCTACTTGAGGACATGCAGATTGCTCAAGTAAGACCTACATTGTTACATTGTGATAACCAAAGCTGCATTCAGCTTGCAAGGAATCCAGTCTATCATGCACGGACAAAACATATAAAGGTGGACCAGCATTTTATACGAGAGAAAGTGCACAGTGGGGAGATCGAGCTAGTTTATTGTGACACCAACGACCAGACAGCTGATATTTTTACTAAACCACTTAGTAAAGATAAGTTTGAAAAGTTCAGAACTTTGTTGGGTGTCAGTTTGAATAAAATTGCCATTAAGGGGGGGTGTTGAAGAGTAATGCCTATTTTACCCCTTTTGACTAAGCATTAGTTAAGTTGTACATAACTCATGGGGCATGTTTTAATTAAATGCATGACCCCCCCTTTTGTTAAGTTATGTAAATTAGTGCAAGTGGCCCACTTGGCCAAGTAGCTCACTCCTATGGTTGACACCTAGACTTTCCATGCATGTAAAGGAGGTGCTTGCCTCACAAGGGATTTGGAGGACCCACGCCCTCCTCTCTCTCTCAAGCAATTCATTTCTTCTTGAGACTTTTGAGTTTGTGAGATGCTCATGCAATTCTCCTTGTGTGTGATATTTCCATAGCCAAGTTTTCTCAAGCTTTCATAGTTGATCTAGCATCTGAGTTAAGATACTCCATAGCTGGGTCTTGTAATCCTTCATTGTGACTCTATGACTTGTCTGAGTTTGTCATCGACCATAATCCCTTAAAGTTTAGACAATTGTGCCATACTACATTGTTATAGGTGCGACAAAGTGTCGAGATTCCATATCACAGCCGTCAGTTGTAGCTGGCACAAGTTCCACACCCATTTCTTCTTTTGGAGACACTTAGACAGTGTGGCAGCCTTCTAGTAGTTGAACAGGGATGTAGCTGCTATTGCTGTTAGGAGTTCATGGAAAATGACCTACAACCCATCAGGAAGTCATGGGCGAGGTATACCTTAGTTCCTTAAAACCTTTCAACTTTGAACTTTCAAATTTGTAAGTTAAAAGTCTCAACTTCATTCTTGACTATTGAGTCTTGACTCTTTGGTGCTCTAGCTAGTAGCCTGAGGGCTTCAAGTTACTTGAAAGTTGAAACTTTTGTTGAATGTTATAGGTATAAATGCACCATCCTATGAGATGGTTGGACCAATGTAAGGAGGCGCCATATTGTGAATATATTGGTGTCTTCTTGCATGGGCACCATGTTTTTGAAGTACATTGATACGTCGGAGGCAAGCTTGGCATTGGATAGCAGGGGATTGTTCGAGTACATCTCACAGGCCATTGAGGACGTCGGAAAAGAAAATGTTGTCCAGGTATGCCCTTTAGACTATAATGAGCATTCAGCGTTGAAGTTACATTGAACATTGCAATTTGCATTTGCCATTGACAGTTTGACGTTCGTTGTGACTTGTTTGGACTTTGCAGAATGCTCAATGTGAGTTATGATTCAGCCTTTGTCGGAATTCCAACGTACAGGTTTTCACGAACAACGCATCCAATTGTGTTGCCATGGGGAAGCTCGTGAATGAGAAGTACCCTTGGATTTTTTGGACTCCATGTGCTGCACACACTACCTTGACATCCTGGTTATTGCAAGATTACCCTGGGTCAAGGAGCTTGTAGACATGGCACGATTCTTGGTGAGATTTGTCACCAAGAGACAGAGGGTCTTGAGCATGTTTAGGTCCCATTCTAGCTTGGAGCTCTTGAGGCTTGTCCCCACTAGGTAACTACTAACTACCAACAAGTTTCCAATATTTTGATTTGCAATTTTGTTGAAGCTCCATGTTTGATACAATTAGAATTTTGTTATAGCCTGCTGCCTATGACCAATTACCATTCTTATTTCATTCCAAGTTTGCCTTTATGTTCCTTGTTTTGGAACGGCTCATAAAAGTGCACGCAAGCCTAAGGCAAATGGTTGCTTCAAACCATTGGGTAGAGTGAGGCCCATCACGAGAGGCCAAGTCCGGGAGATTTGAGATGACTGTGCTTTCATTTGCGTTTTGGGATGATGCACGAGCCATTGTCACATCAAATGTAGCCTATCTATAGTGTGTTGTGCCTTACAAAGGGTTGCACTTTAGGCCTTGTCTATGAGTTCATGGATAGGCTCGGAGAGCAGCTTCAGAATTGCACCAGCATAGTTGCTGACAAGTATATTACTACGTTGTGTTGATTCTTCATTTAGTTCATTGTAATTTGTCAATTGATATGAATTATGAGATTAGTTAATAGTAATGAGTATTTGCAATTTTGATTTTGATAATCAGAAATTGGAATTTGCCAACCTACGACTTTTGAAGATGCTAAGGGAGACCATACAGGTAATATGAATTCTGTATAGTCTACCATGATCTGTCTAGAGTCTAAACTAAGAACCTTTAGGCATCAACGTTAAATTTGGTATTTGAAACTCAGTAATAGTAAAAGTCCACTTGCCATAAGATAAATCAAAAGATTAAGTAAGATTGTTGAATCTCTAGTGGTCGAATCTTATCCCACACGATGAAACTAGTCTTTGTGTCGAATTCATGTACAAGAATAAAAGTGGTGGGATAGGGAAACTTGCATTTCTTGATGTTGAATATTAGGCATGGGCACAGATTAGAGTAAATGCATGTTTTCACCATAGAAACACTTCCTTCAATTAAAAACTTTGATGCCCTTTATAAGGAGATTTACCATAAATAACACAGGCTTTCTTTTTATCATTTAAAAGAGCACTAGGATCTTCCCATTTGTAATATTCTCTAGGTTTACAACTTGTCAGGTACTGCCAGATACAAGAATGTTGACATGTAAAATATAGTCTATTTTCTGTAGCAAGAACAAAAAGGTTAGAGACTGTGAACAAGCATTAACTAGAAAATTAAGAGAAAAGCTCGAATTATACTTGATTTGAAAGCATGTGGATAAATATCAAAGGCAATTTTACGAACACTCACCCCAATTTTGTTGAATTCTTCTAACAAAGTCAGTAAAAGTGGTGCTGACTCAGCATCTCTTCCATTCTCAAATTCAACCTTAAGTGCAAGTTTCTCTTGAAGCTCAGACCTTGATAAACCCCTTGTCTGAACAAAATGATGGAGGTTATATCAAGGAAAACCGTTCTATAAATCAGAACTTGACAGCAGCACTTCCAATGGAATGCATAAAAGTCAAGTGCCAAAGAATTAAGAAGCATAATACCATGTTACACTCAGGTAGGTATACTTTCATGGTATGCTCCAGCTCACACCACTCCAAGTACTCACAGATTAATGATGCCAACATCTTGCCTGCAACAAAAAATAAAGCTTTTGTTACTTGAGGATCATGATGTAAATTCCCTGGACCGCAGAATAGATCGCAACCTATGGCTGGAAGTCCAAAAAACATTACCGTGAAGAGGTTCTTCAAACCAAAAACGCCCAATCACTTCTACTAAGGCAGTTTAGAACAAAAACTTCCACTCAATAGAGCTGTTGATAAGTTTTTTGGAAGTGGACATGTGATTTGAGATATAGATATCATAAAAAAATTGCAATCTGCTGGTGAAAGATCTCTAGGGATGAATATTTTTCTGCTTGAGACAAGAACATGTTTCAGGACTTCCATGAGGGGGCATGAGTGAAATCGGCTCATGGCATAAAGAAAGATCAGAAAAATTGATTGAAGAGATGTCTAAGATAATAGGCCACCTGCGGCAGCAAACATAATGCTACTTCAGAAACTGTGTCATATTTTAGGATTCTTTGCATGTTTCTGAAAGATGTTCATAAGTGGGAAATTTCTCATACTTTTGCATTTTGCTGTAAAGCGTTTACAGGATATTCAAGAAGCCATGCCATTGCACACATCACAATAATCAGAACGCACAACCTGGCCTCACAAACACTGGCACGGATCAGCAGAGCAAATTTGAATTATGAAGTGCAGAAGGTTGGAGTAGAAGAGTCAGTTGAAAATGAAACAGTGAAATTTCATAAAATCACTTGCTGTAATTGAGCTGGTTATGCACCAATGAGAAAAATCTCAAGAAAGCATCAATCGTATAAATAAAACAGAAAGCTTAATAACATGAGATATGACCAAGGTCACCTGTTGGAGTAGCATGTAATTTCTTTGCCTTTTCATTGCATTTACCAATTAGAGCAAAACCACCATCACTGCCATCATCATCGCGCTCCTGCTCCTCAATTGCAGCAAATACATTTGCCCGCAGTTCTGCCTGCAGTCTCCTCATACAAAAATGAGCCCAAACACAAGTTTCCTCAAAATATTTACACATCAAGTTAAACCATAATACCATAACACAGATATGATGCAGTCAACAATTTCCTTTTAGTGCCATCTTCCATGTATAGAATTAAAATAAAAATACAAGCAAATGTTGACCAGCATATAAAGTGGATAGCTTTGAGCTTATTTTGAGTGGTTGTGATCTTTCCCAAATACATTAAGATGAACAAAATTCCTATATTCGAAAACGATGTCCTTTCATTTTCCTACAATTAGCAAAACCCATTCTTTTGCAGGCAAGGGAACATAGTCCCTAGTGAAATTCAAATGATTTGAACTGCTAATTTGAATTGATTCCAAAAAAAAAATTAGAAGTTCAAATCGAGCTCCCGCCAAATGATTTAAAAAAAACCTAAAAATTCTCAAATTTTCAAGAAAATGGGGTAAAAGGGGGGAAGTTTCAAAATTTCAAAAAGATTTGAGAAACAAGATACGAATCCTGGACCAATTCTGACCAAATCAAATAGATTCAAAAGCCAAAGCATCAAAATTCGTTGTAACTGTGCAAGGGATGAGTCAATCTACAAGCTATATAAGGCAATCAGTGCATAACATCGAACAATAATCACACTAGCAGCATAAGGAATAGATAACAGACGCAAAAGACTCTCTCTCCATCAAGATGAAACAAACCTTTCAAGGTAAAAGAAAATAAATCTAACAAGATTAACTTAAGCTACTTCCTAGTTAAGTTATTTTAGACAATAATCAACTGCAAGTAGGGCACACATGCTTTTAATATAAAACTGATAGATGTAATTGCAACTTTATTAACTCTGAACAGGAATTTCAGAGACCTGAAGCAGTGCTCTCAAAAAACATAAAACATCTTACATGTGAAATTTTCATTCTGTTGTTAAGAGACTTTTACACAGTTAGACAAAAATTAATTATGAGCAGCAAGCCCAAGTGATGAATTATTAAAGAAGAGTGCATTCATGATAATAGCGGCTATCCAATAATGTCCAGCCTGCAGTGATGTTTGCATGCACATTCATAACAAAGATATTACACTTGTGCTCAATTGTCAATGCTAGAGACAGTGTTAACAAATATGGCTGGTTGGAGTGAGACACGTGACAATTCAAAGGGCGACTAACTCCATAAAAATAATTGTCTCGCAATTTCCCATATTGTCAACCCAAGATTGGCTATGGATATGATTGATCACATACATCCAAACTTAAAAAGTTAATAATCAAAGATTGTAACAACAAAGAGGATAATCACATCTACAACATTCAAGATCAAATAGAATCACACAAGGTTGATACCTATCATAAAATTGTTTCCACTCGGTATCCTCAAAACCAGCTAAAGACGGATAGAAATGAGGTAGAAAGAAGTTTTACTTTAAGAATGAAATGAACATATATTTATTATATTTTGAAGCTCGCATTAGATCATCTAGATTCGATGAATGTAGACAACTCTGCGCCATCAGCTTCCTCTGTCAGTGTTAGCCATAGATCAAAAGCAATAATCTATATATCCTCTAGAAGTGTGAACCAATAAGAGATGACTGACTTATGTGCACTACCAGCATTTGGGTGTTTCTAGAAACCTTGTCCATATGAGAGGAAGTGCCAAATTTTGGATCAGTTATGAGTATCCATCTAAAATATTGAGAACAATCAGCAATTCACTACGAGGACGTTCCAAGGTATTCTTAGAGCTCTAGATTAGGGTAGGGTGCCACCTTTAGAGCTCTTCAAGGGAAGGCCCAATAGTCGACTAATGGCATATAAGGAGTGCAAACGTTATTAATAAGGCCCAATATAATAAGACAAGACCACAATTGGATGTTCCTTAATCGTCACCATTATGAGAACAAAAATCAACACCCACCAACATGCAAAGACTCCATCTATTGCTTCATTGATTTCAAGTACCAAGTTGCAAAGTTCTTCTTTCGTATTCACGTTTTCCCTCGATTCAAAACTCAACAATCACTATTCATTGTCTCTTGCATGAAATAGTTTCTCGTCAGAGTAGGTACTGAAGGCGCAGATCAAAACTCAACAATCAGTATTCATTGTCTCTTGCATGAAATAGTTTCTCGTCAGAGTAGGTACTGAAGGCGCAGAATTATAGCCCATAAGCGGGCCAACCCCTATCCATCTGATCTCAAATAGCAAAATCATCTCACTATTGCGTTTAGCAAATAGATGTGTTATCTTGGCCTTCCTTTTTGAAGTCATTGATCAGACGACTACTCTATGTCCACCAGCAACAGTTTCCATCTAAATTTGAAATCAAAGAGAAGGCTACTAGAACTATAGTTTGTAGAATGTAATATCTATTAGGGTTGTGTTCGCCCACACTGAGGGAGTTGGTGATCCGCTTGGACGAGGGCCCTCCCATGCTGCCATTCGGTGCTCACCTACTGCCGGCCCCCGGCAGCCGAAACAGCAAATGCTAGCTAGTGTTATGCCTAAATAGCCATACCACTAAATTATGCGTTTTGTCCTCTTCTTTGCACTATGTTCACCACATTTGCAGTGTGAATCTGGATCCTTTTTATTTGCTTTTACAATTCACGCTGAGGATTCAAGAAAAATATGAAAATGCGAGCCATTTTAAAACAAATTTAATAAGATATGTGCAAAGGTGAAAGAGGGGAAGTGAAGAAAGAGGAAGGAATAAAATGTACGCGTATACGAGCGAGGACGCCCCGCTTCTCCAGCGTCTTGGTGACTAGAGTTTTGAGCTCCATCAGCTCACGCCCTGACTCATCCAATGTTGTCGACGACGACATTATGACGATCCCGTGCTGCTACAGATGCTATGTGCGTTAATTGGGAAGCTCAGTTTGTGCAGAAAGATGATTTTCAGCAGCTTAGGAAGGAGAACAGCAGCAGCTACAACATCAACATCAACAGATCCAGCACCTCATTCACCTTCTGTGAGCTGATTGCTTGCTCGCTGCACTGAAATCTCTCCCTCCCTCCCTGTCTCTCGCGCTCTCTCTCTCTCTCTCTCTCTCTCGCTCTCTCTCTCTTTCTGTGCTCTCTCTGCGCTCTCAACTTTCTACTCGTCTTTCCTGTTCATTTCTAGATGTCCTAGCCCTAGCCCTAGAACTAGCCGTAGCCCAGGCAACCTTATTTATAGCCCTACACCTAAACCTAATTCTGGCAATCTCTCTCTCACCCCCTTTCCCTTTGGACATTCCCCTCTCCTCATCCCAGTGCCCTAATCCTAAGCTGAACTCTCCCATTCACCTCCAACGAGCTTTTGCTCATCCTTGGAAGGAGGATTTCCCTTTCCTTTTGACTTGCCTGTGGACCTATGAAAACTCCTTCATTGCTAGATGCAAAGTACTTCATTTCCTTTATTGACGAATTCTCCAAAAGAACAGTTATTTATTTCATTAAATAGAAATCAGAGGCTTTCATCAAATTCAGACAATTCAAAGACATGCTGAGAATCAAACTGGCAAACGAATCAAAGCACTGAGGTCAGATAACGGGTTGGAATACATCTCCAACAAATTCAAAGGCTACTGCCTAAACAACGACATTGAGCAAAAACCATAGCCTCCAACCAAAATAGAGTGGATAATTTTATTGAATACAACCTTCAAACCAAAAGAAAAGGAGCTGAGTGGATCCAAGTGTATTGAAAAACACAATCTTCAAACATAAGGGGATGGAACTGAGCAGTACTTCCTCGAGATAAGAGATCAAAGTAGAGAAAAGTAACACAACAAAAGTGAAAGGAAGAGGTGGCTGCGAACCAGAGTAGACAGGAAGGCAAGAGCCAGATCTATGCTTCAAACCCATCAAGGAGATGTCAAGAACCCATCAAGGAGATGTCAACAGGGAGGGATTTCTAGGAGAAGCATTCAAATTCAGATTAGGAAAGAAAATGCGAGCCAGACCAGAGTCTCCTGCTTTGCTCCGGTTCGCTTTGCTGATGTATTCCTCTCCGCTCTGCTACTTTTATATTTGAAACAAACTATTCACTTGAGTGACATAATATATGTGTTGAATACTAGCATTGAAGGATGTCTTTGACCTATTTGGTTAATGGCCTAAAGCATTGCTTTTAACATTAAGTGCTCAAATCCAGTAATTTGAAATAATATATTCATTTGGACACTGTTCATTTATATTCTTGTCAAGAAATATTCTCATGGTATTGACATTTATGAGCAAATGGTGACAACATTATTATTTTCTTTATTATATGTTGTGTGAAAGATCTCTTTAATTGTAAACTCTATTTAGAACTAGTTGTAAAACAGATAATGTATACCGAGTTTTTTAATCTAATGTACAAGAAGTAATGGGCAAAAAGTGTGTCCACCTTCTGTATGTTTTCAAACACATCATAGAAGAAAATGACTTCCTTTCCTTGCTACATTGGAGAGAGAGCTCCCTTTCTTTCCTTTTGCTTCTGAGCTGTCACTTCTCTGCCCCTGATGGCCTTTCATTCTCAGAAATGTGCAATGTGGTCCCTTTCTCCTCTACAAATAGGCTATCTCCTCGCTCTACTTTTAGGCAAGCCAGGATAGTCTCTGCATTGGTCTTCATCAAAGCACCTAACAATATTCCGCTTAACCCCAAATGCCTCCTCCCCCTCCTCCCCCCTGTCAATCCTATTCTCAGCTATTTAGAAGCTGTAACTTCTAGTCCTAGCCCCCCTATTTCCGTCCTTTCTCACTAGGAGAAGTGGTCTAATTTCAAGAAAGTTAAGGTCTCTGTTGAATCTAGTAAGATTGTAGATGATTCTCTTTCACTCTATTTCCTTCCTGACCTTGCTGCTCTTAGCGCATCTCAAGATTTATTGTTTGATTCTTCTGTTGCTCTTTTCTTTGGAGCTTTACATCCAAGTCTGCCTCTCGTCAAAGAATTTATCAACTTATGCATTATCCATGTTCCACACTCTTTCCTGGCCTTAAGATTGCCAACTGCTTTTTTCTTCACTTTGGATTTAGTGAGGATGCTCGTGCGTTTTTTGGTCTTCTCCTTTCAGATTCAAAAACTCTATTGTTCATGTCTTCAAATTTGGTAAGAACTTTAATCTTCATAATGTTGGCTCTATTTTTCTTTGTATCCATCTTTCGCTCCCTTTACTCTTGGGTAGATCACGTAGTGCTAGTTGGCTTGAAAGTTCATCTAATGGAGAAGTTTCACCTCCCAGATCCTACAACGAGACTGTCATTAGCGACTTCTACTGAAAAGACCCTACTGACAGAAACTTGAAAACAGATCACCTTCCTCAGACTTTGATAATCCTTCTATGAGGCAGCTTAAGAGTTACAAGCTCTACTCCTCGCCAAGCACAGGTTCATCTCCCAAACTGATCCCTTTTGATTGCCAATCTGGATATGACACGGCTGTCCTCACAAAGATCCTTGATCTTCGTCAAGTGAATGGTCACTTGATCCCTTTCTTGTATCTTCAACAGAGAAAGCTAATTTCTAAGATACACCACTCTTGCTGGATTTTTGACTCTATACATAGTATAAAGTGTATCCCACACACTTTTAGATGTCTTACAAGACCTAATATGAGGTAAGATAGATCTTTTCACAGCAAGAGCAACCATAGAATGTGTTTGTGCATCCCTTCTATCCCACTTTTTTTGTTCTTCCGAAGATGTAGAATATGATGTTGATGATGATGATCCACCAGGTGTAGGAGGTGCCAAAGACAGAGGCCTTTCCTCATCACCATTGACCAAATCCCACAGCCCTTTCGCTATGAGAAGATTCTTCATCATGTAGCTCCACAAGGAGTAGTTTGTGCCATCCAATCGATCTTCACTAAACAAAGAACCGATAGCTTCCGATTCTTAGCCATTACCTCCAACAAAATTTTAGCTTGTAGTAGATAGGAAAGAGAGCCTTTCCACAATCAAATCTACTCAAAAATCTGCAGCAAAAAAAGAGCGGAAAGTAGGAGCACAAGATGTCTTTCAATCTGCAACCAAAGTGCCCAAAAGATAATGGATAGATGGTTGTCTTTCTGCACAAAAAAACCAGCTTCTTGAAAATTAGGTTAGCTTTGATTGAAGCCTACACCGAGACCCAATTAGGACGCCAAATAATGTGATCAACACACACTCCAGTAGGGCTGTTGAAAGCGCCCTACTACTTGCTGAGAATCTGCAAATTTCCAGCCACAAGTTGACCTAACCCTAAATTAGGTTTGCTGAATTTTGGGCGCCCTCCTACACAAATGCAAACCTGAAAACAAAAACAGCAAGATAAGGAGACACCACAACCAAAAATTAGTAGCAGATTTTTGGACGCCCTCCTCCAAACAAAACTTGCTGAAAACTGGTTGCATAAAAATCAGATTTGAGATTTTGATTTTTGGGTGCCAAAAATTGCTCTTCTAAAATCTCTGATGGCCGCCCTCCTTCAACCTGAAAAGAGACAAAAAAATTGATCCAAACTCCACTTGAAAATATCAACAAGATGTTGAAATTTCACAACAAAAAACAAAGAAGCTTCTCTTTTGGTAGGGCGCCAACAAATAAGCTTGTTGCAGATTCGGTAGCTCTGATACCATGTAGGAAAGCAAGAGTCAAGTCACGAAGATCTAGTTATTAATCAATCTCCACAGAAAACAAGAGAGAAGAGGCTGGTCACCCAACTCTAAGAGAGAGAGAGAGAGAGAAAACAACAACAAGAGCAATGGAGAGCAATGCTTAGCCAAACTGTTAAAATGGAATACATAATGAGCATCTAAGTACTCTACCTGGATGTGGCCAAGTGCCACCAAACCCTAAGGTTAACCACTTACTAAATGTAGGGCACCCCCAAAAGTCAGGATAGGGCCCCTAAACAAAATTGGACCCCTAAGGACCCACGAGTAAGAACATGACCAAAATTGGGTCCAGCTAAACTTAAGACAAACTTAAGATGGCCTAAATAACTAAATACTCATGGTTACACAAATCTTGACCTTTTGGGTCAAAGTAACCTATGGATTAACTTTAGCATAGTCATTTATTTCTAACACCTAAACTCTCTACAAATTTGTTATCAGTGAGTAGAATTACATATTTAGGTCATAAGGTAGAATTTGAATTTGATCAATGCAGAATTATTAAGATCTTTGCACTCGACAAGAGACAAGGTTACTTATATGGATTGGCACACTGTTATTCTGAGCCTTGAAAACCTCTATTCTAGTCAATAAAGCATTACTATGGCATCATTGCTTCGTGAATCACGCATCTATTTTGAACATGACCAAACAATCCATGGTCCTTGATCTCGACTATCCTTCTGGTAAGGTCGATCTCCCTGTCTGTCATAGCTGCATTTTCGGAAAGTAGGCTAGGTTTCCTTTTAGATCAAACCATATGCATGCGACAAAAGATCTGTTAGATGTTGTTCATACAGATATATGTGGACCTATGCAAACTCTTTCATTCGTAGATGCAAAGTACCTCATTTCCTTTATTAACGAATTCTCCAGAAGAATAATTGTTTATTTCATTAAACATAAATCAGAGGGTTTCATCAAAGTCAGACAATTCAGAGACATGCTGAGAATCAAACTAGCAAACAAATCAAAGCACTGAGGTCAAATAATGGGAGAGAATACATCTCCAACGAATTCAAAGACTACTGCCTTAACAACGGCATTGAGCAACAATACATCACTTCCTATTCGCCTCAGTCAAACGGTCTTGCTGGGAGAAAGAACAGAACCTTAGTTGAATCAGCAAAGTGCATGTTATCACATGGGACACTTCTGAGTCCTTCTAGGCTGAAGCTGTTTCAACAACAACCTATATTTAGAACAGATGTTCTACTAAAGGCCTCTCAAACAAAACACCATTTGAAGTTTGGACAGGTACCAAACCTTCTGTATCAAACTTACGAGTTTTTGGATGTACTGTTGTTGCGCAGATACCTCGTGATCTCAGGAAGAAGCTCGACTTCCAGAGTATCATGTGTGTTTTCATCAGCTACACTACTTCAGATCAAGCCTACAAGTTGTTCGATCCCATCGAGTCAAAGATATTCACTCGTCGGGATGTCATCTTCATCGAAGATCAGTTTCAAGACCTCAAAGGAAAGGGCAGTTCCCATGTAGCTGACTTATCAGATTCTCCTGACGCATTGAATTTTCCAGTTCTGCAAGTGACTATTCCCATTGAAGGTCCAAGCTCTTCTACTTCCGACGAATAACAAATGAACGGTGGATCAGAAGATGATGACGTTGTAGTTCAGCAACTACAGTATGATAGAAACGATTAACTTCTTGTATTACCCAGAAGATCTTCAAGGACTAGCAGACCACCTAAACGGTATATTGACGAGTCTGCAGCATATCTTGTTCAGGAACCGACGTTTGTCCAAGAGGCACTCAGTTAGCCTGACTCAGATCTCTGGAAAGAAGCTATGGATAAAGAGTATTCATCTCTTATCTAGAACCAGACGTGGACAATTGTCTATTTACCTGCTAGCAGAAACGTAGTTGATTGCAAATGGATTTTCAAAGTCAATTACAACGCAACCTTTGACGATAACTTTGCATCAGTAAGTGAGCTTAACCTAGTAGCCTCATCGAATAATGAAGTGAAAGATACGACCCTACAGCCAAAACATGATGCTCCTCAGCAGTCTTCTGTAGATCAAAACCTTCTAGTTCCTAAGACGTAATGCCAAGTCTTCAATTTTCCTTTGTGTTTTTGATGCACCTCCAGAGGTGGAATTTGATTGCATCATGTGAAATTTGCTGATATTTCTAGAATTCCGATTCTTCAGTAAACGCATCACCGATTCTACGCAGAATGTAGGAAAGGAAAAATTTTCAGACGGGTCATTACGCAGGGGAAGGCTCGTGACCCTCGGGCCTTCCGTGTAGGTCTGGCCCTGCCCTTGGGCTCCCGCCCTCGGGCAAGGGCCCTCCCAACATGAAAGGCCCTCGGGGCAGGGCCTTCACCCCCACAAAAACTAGCGAAGAAGCATCCCACGTAGGACTGCACCCAAGAAGTTGCAATAGACAAGATGCTGTTGCGGAATGCTCAACAGCTAACTTTATTTGTAGAAGAGCAAATTGAGACTCCAATTCAGATTAGAAAAAGATGTCTCCGTTGGACCTCCAACTTAATCGATTTGCTTGTCAACTTCCAGGATTTCAGAATCCTAAGCCCCATTTCATACATAAAGATTTTTTGAACGAAGCTATACCCAAGATAAACCGAGCTCAATCCAATGCCCTAATCCTTGCAGAAGCAAGTGCATCCCATAGAAAAACACACTTCACTGCTCAAGAAACAACTGTAGAGCCTACATTGAATATTCACAACAAGTGAAATAAGCTACAAATGCACATTGGACAATCCACTTGTTGCAAAAAACAAGACTTTTAAAGAGATTCTCCTCTCTACGAGCCCTTTTGACACTACCTTCCCTCGACTCAAAAGCTCAAAAGCACATAGCTCACCTTGTAGCGGGTATTTCCTATCCACCTTCAACCCTAGATCCAAGCACATCAAGCATCAAAGGAGATAAAAGACTTAACATGTTCTCTCTCTCTCTCTCTCTCTCTCTCTCTCTCTCTCTCTCTCTCTCTCTCTCTCTCTCTCTCTCTCTCTCTCTCTCTCTCTCTCTCTCTCTCTCTCTCTCTCTCTCTCTCTCTCTCTCTCTCTCTCTCTCTCTCTCTCTCTTCTCTCTCTCTCTCTCTCTCTCTCTCTCTCTCTCTCTCTCTCTCTCTCTCTCTCAAAAAGTATAATAAAGATCAATCCCGACATTTAGCAAATCCAACAAATAGCAAAATCCAAATAAAACATGAGAGATAAAGATAGGAAAAAGAAGGGCAAGGACATCTGATTTCAATTCGAAAGAGGCTCAACCTACTTTATTGAAATGAACATGTAAAATGAATCACAAAGCACCACTATATATAGTAGATTTTAGGCCTTTGGCGTCAAATCCTATTGGCCAATTTCCACCTCCCTTATTATTAAACATGGCTAAAGTTTTAGCTAGCTATAGTGATTGCATGGGGCACTATGATTATAATTATAAATAGATATAAGGGAGGAATTAGTGTATGGACATATCTAAATATACACAAGATTTGTTTGAGACCATATAGCCATTATATCATCCATTTGATTTGTGTTATGATTGTCAGTATGTATGGGTTGCATCCTTGAGATATATTTCAGTGTTTTGGTTTGACATCTCTAGTATGGAGATGGGCTATGCTTGTATTGGACATAATGGCTAGGGACTAAATCGATAGATTTGTTGGTGCTATAATAGTTCCCATTGCATTTTGGGGTGAGTGTGGATTTTCTCTATGGTTGTTTGGTTCTAGTAAAGTCTGATTTGTCATAGGTTTAATCGTAAGTAGTTAAACTTGAGCTCAATTAGCTTGACAAAAAATAGGAAGAATGAGGGGAGATGACATATTCATGATCAATTTGTCAAGGTAATGGTGAGAAAAGAGTCAAAGTAGAAGCGTAGCTGAATGAGTTTTTGGGCATTTGAATTTTTATTTTTCACATGTCTCCCCTTCCTACACACTGCCCTTGCATGGCTCACCTATGCATTTAACAAATGTCCACATCTCCATTCATCTCTAACCTCAAAAGTTAATCTCTTGTTGGTCCACAAATCACCACCAAGTAGGGGAAGTTGAGGAAAAGTGCATGGCATGCAAAGTTGCCCTGAGACCTTGTTGGAGGGTTTGCAGATCCCAAGGCAACCCTAACCCTTGAGAGGGATTTGGCACCCTGCGTGTCTAAGTCCAACCCGATGATCACATAGATATTTGATTAGTTACAAGTCAATAAAGGGACTTTAGGCCTTTTTGCGGGACTTTTAATGTCGTAGGGCCTAAATGTCAAGTTAGTGAATATAGTTGGGTTTCCCTCCAATTTGGATGGTTTCCACTCTTTTTTAAATTTAATAATTAGGGAGGCAGAAATGGACCAATAGGATTCAGAGGCCAGGGTCCTCCTCTCTACTATAAAAAGGGACCAATTCGAGTTCCTACACATGTACATATCTTCATTTCAATAAAGCAGATTGGTTCTCTTGTGAAATGGATTTATGAATGTCCTTGCTCTTTATCATTATGCTTTTATTGTATTTGCTAATTGTTGGATCTGATTGTTATTGAGATTGCATGTTTTTATACTTTTATGAGGGAGAAAGAGAGAGAGAGAAAGAGTAAGCTATCTTCATTGTGGATCCAGTGTTAATGGATGTAGTGTTAATGCTTAGGGTTAATGAATGTTAGAGTTAGATATGAATCTTCCATTCATGCTGAAATCTGAACTATATCGTTGTCATGCCCATGATTGGTCTCGGGTAGCGTGTCCACACTAGGAATCGGTAGACTGACAACCTGTAAGTTAATTGTGACTATAAGGGAATTGGGGCCCTTATGTGTACATGGTCATAATTAATGGTTGTAGGCCTAAACACTTGATGGTGGATTTGTATGGGTCTATCAATGAGTCATTGGGAGGTGTCTAGTGAGGTGTCATAGTGCACTACTAGTGGTGCATGGGCCCTGGAGGGTATAGGTATACCTATTGGGCTCTCACTAGTGTATGCTTGATAGCATGACCGGTGGCAGGATGTTGCTGGTGTGATGCCTCATTCCTCTTTGTGATTGATCCATAGCTTGGGGGCTAGATCTGTTCGATCTAGGTTTGGTTGGGTTGGTTTGTCCACCATTAGGTTCCCTTGTGTTGCTAAGTGATTGGCATGCTTAGAATATGATCCTTGGATTGAGGACTTTACATTGGTATCAGAGCCAATTCTAAGCACGTTTTTGCCATTGATAGGTGTTTAAGTGGAAATCTCGAATTGTGTGAGAGTTTTTCCGTTGTGTGATATGGAATCTCGACACTATTTTGAGACATCGGTGGAGTAGCAACAAGTGGTGAAAAATCAAATTTCTCTTCCCGAGAATCACTTTTTTGAGGTACAATCAGTTCGGTGGTACCAGGTATAAAATTGCTTTGGTTTTTAAGCACTTCAAATTTGTGATTAGGAAGTAAGAGGCGAGTCAGAAATGACGATCTTGCTGCTCAGACGACGTCGACTATGTGAGCTGGAGGCCTGTTGAGATGACTCGGCCGGTGCTTCTTCATAGATAGAGAGAACGGAATCCATACGAAATCCATGGATCTAATTTTCAAGGTGGGAGGCTTCTAGCAGAGATTGTAGGATCAAAGATCTCGCATAGTATAGCCCTCCCGCCTGTCAACAAGAGTTAGATCACTGGATAGGTACCTAACTATGCATAGATGTCGTGCGTGGACCTCTGGATGATGTGGCTTGGCTTTGGCTGGTATCTGCACCTTGGCCCTGATCTCGTGTCTCAGCAGCCGTATCCGTTTGTCCTTGGTTTGGGCCTTCGGACCCTTGATCTTGGATGAATCCCCCTGCTGCCTGCTGGCTTTGGTCTTGGTTGGTACTGGCCTGTGCAGCATCAAAATTAGGTGGCGGTGGAATTACCACGGGGGTGGGCTAGGCCTTCGTTTCCATGAATTTTTGGCAAGCCTTGAGGGCTTGTTTGGCCTGGGCGAACTCGTGAGTTGCGCTTGCCCGCTATTTTTTGAACTTTGTCTGGTAGCTATTTAAGGTTTGGCTATAAACCTGCACCTGATGCCGAAGAAGATTCATTTCTGATTGAGAGAGCGGCCTTGGTGCAGGTTGAGCTAACCAGGCAAGCTTTTCATCTTGTAGGGCTTTGACTCCCTCCCCAGGCACGTATTTTCTGTTTCCAAAAGGTTTAGTTGCACTTGGATGGGAGCAAGCCGTTGGGACGCTTCGGATTGAAGCTCCCGCACCTTCGTGGAGGCCTCTGTCAGCGCTTTGGAGAGGCTTTGGATATAATTATTGAGGCCCTCCTCCTTCTGCTATAGCTTGGCAATCTCTTGGTGCCCTTCTTGTTCATGTTGCTGAGTCCAAATCAGCTCGTGCTGCAGCTTGGTGAGTTCTGATCGCGTTGTGTGTTGCTTGTTGCCAGGTGTAGTACCCTGCTTTCCAAGATAGCTTTGGCCGCTATCGCATCCAGGATGTATTTCCCCAGAGTCTGGTACGCCGTTGTTAGGTCTGTGGGAGCAGCCGGTACACTGACACTAGTAGGGGCTTGTGTTGTATCGGCCCCGACGACTTATGGAGTACCGTCGTCATCATCTTCTATCAGGTTTCCATTGGACTTGATGCCATATGGGGCGATAGGATCAGTCCGATCTGGTGATGGTACGAAACTGTTTGGACAAATGCATCATCAGGCCGGTAGGTTGCCCTCGACAACCTTTGTTGGCAAAGCAGGTGGGGTTTGAGAAGAAACTGTGGAAACATGGGTGAGGACGGTTTGTCCAAACGAGAGGATGAGAGGAACAAAGGAGAACTGAAGGGTGGCGTGGAGTATGGAAGAAGGTGAGGATGGAGCAGAAAGTGTCTGACGTGGGGTTGAAAAATTGATGACTTGCACCCACGCCAGAGTGTCTGGAGACAATTGAGAATCAGAAGGATTGAATGGAATGGAAGCAACAGTGGCGGCAAGAGTGATGGATGATGCGATGGTGATGGACGAAGTAGTGGATAATGGAGCTGAAATATGAGTGGTATCAACAGAGGAAACAGGGATGGACACAAAAACAATTGTGGATGAAACATGAAGAGAGGTAGCGACAACAGAGATCCAAGTGGGGGGTTGCACGGAAGAAGAAGTGGCGGTGGTTGATGGAGTGGTTAGTGCGCTAGTGGAGACGCGTCTTCGGGTAACAGGTGGAGATGAGGATGTAGAGGCAGCGCCACACATTCGTTTGCTAGCCGTTGTGTTAATAACTATAGGCTGGGAGGAGGTGGATGCTTGGGATGTTTGATAAAGGTTAGTGTGTGGCACTTTGGCGGACAAAAGGGATGAGCATTGGAAATAGCGTACTTTCATCTTGAGAAGTGCACAGGCAAAGTTACACAACAGGGGGCCTGCTGCAATATGCTCACGGTTGTTGGGTTTGATGGAGTTGGTTAGTTCACGAATACGGAAGCAATGCCAGTTGTATGGCACAACTGAGAGGCCAGGAAATTTCAGAAAGGAATTCACTATCTGACTCAGCAGTTTAGACTGGATCTGTCCTTGCAAAATGTTGAAATAACAAAAAACTTATTCAACAGATGCACAGCCGCCTAAATGACGGGTTTCGTGATAGCATCTATTGGGTAACCATTATTAGTCTGGATTGGGATTTCTGGTGCGATTTGGGTGACGAACAGTTTGATCAGAGTTTTGGCGTGGCGATGGGTTGACGATCACCAGACATAATGCCAATGGTGACCATCGAGTCTGTGTTAATCCTGACCTTGTACGTGGTACCTTGGTACAGGAAGTGAAAGCGAGTCTTTTCCTCATCCTAGGTGGCGTAAGCGTGAAGGGCGAGGCCCATGTTAATCTCAGAATGGAAAAGCGTCGGGTAAAAACCCATTGCCTCTAGAAGTGGGCCGGCTGTCTACAGCCATGGTTGGATCAGAGCATCAGAGGGTAAGAGCCAAATCTGTGTGGGCTCGGGGATTTAACGTTGGATCACTTGCTTGGTGCCAAAGTCTTCAGAGGATGAGGAGGCCATGTTAGCAGTGATGATTAGAGGTCAAAATTGTAGAAAAAACGGTGGAAAAGGTAAAAAGGTGTGGAAACGACAAAAATTGTGAATTACGAATGCTGGATGACAAGTGTTGTAGTTCAAAGCACAGATCGATGGTCAGTATGAGCAGATGATAGCTGGTAGGAAGTTTGGTCGCAAACGGAGAACTTGGTAATTTCAGTGTAAATTTCGGCAGAGCTTCGCTAGCAAAGGTGACAAATGACTCAAATTCAGCCCTTATATAGCAGAATTTAGAGTGTGTATTAGGTAAATCCACTTTCCCTTGTTCAGATCCACCCAAATTTTGGCAGACACCTTCTTCACAAAATTCTAAGACCTCAGGGAAGTCTGCGAGAGTTCAGAAGGTGATTTGACTGCTATGCGAAGGTTCTGCGAGGGTTCAACTCTTGCAGGAAGTGATCTCTCGCACAACTTGTTCCTGTGATTGGATTTTCAAGATCAGACCATGTAGGCAGGCTAATTACACTGCTCTGATTCCATTTAGGCACCTTGCGAGGGTTGGTAAGATGATCTTGATGCTCTGCGAGGGTTCTAAAAATTCAGCTTATGGGAACCCTCGCACACGCTAAAAAATGGTGATTCCTCCATCAAGAACTCTCGCAGAGATTTTCATGGATGCATCTAGGTTAGATCTGGTGACTGTCCAAGTTTCAAGGGCTATCTCCTAGGGGATCTCAAAAAATAATGAAAAAAGTGCTCTTTCGGAGTGTTTTTTTGATGAAATCTCAAGATTTTCTGATTTTTAACTTTTGTACACTGGTAATCAGCTTCATCCCCATGCTTTACGCCTTTCCTTTTCAGCTGCCAGTGCATGCACAACTAGTAAGCATGTTTCACAGAGTTTATGCAGAGCTTCGTGGCGTAGTTGTAGAGATTTGGACTCATTAAGACGTTGCGTGGTGGCAATCCTTAATGAAGGAACTAAAAACTCTATTGGCATCACAACATCTTGACCATATACCAATTGGAAGGGTGTTTGATCAGTGCTTCCTTTATATGTTGTCCTGAAAGCCCACAGTGTAGCATGCAACTAGTGTTCCCAATCTGATCTGCTAGCTTCAACTGTTTTCGTGAGCATGCTACACAGGATCTTATTGGATGATTATGCTTACCACGAGGATAATAAGGCGTACTGGTTCTGTGGATCACGAAGAATTTTGTTGACATCTTCAGAGCCTATAGAATCTGTTAACTAGTTTTTCTTTGTTTCTTTCTTGTTTTAAGGCCCAAATTAGGCAGAAGGGGCATATAATCAACCAGATGCAAGGGTTCATAATTCTATCTAGTAGGTCGTCGTGCTCGCTGGCAAACATCACATGTTTGAATATAAGTTTCTGTGTCCTTATGAAGCGTAGGCCACCAACAACCTGATTGCAAAAGTTTGCGAACAGTAATATATGTAGAGAAGTGTCCTCCACTCATGCCAACATGTGAAAACATGATTAAATCTGGTATTTCATGCGGTAAAACACATCGACGTAGAATATTGTCTGATCCACGACGATATAATTGTCCTGCAATCAATTGATAAGGTTGAGTCTTATGAATCAATTGCCTCTTCTATACTTTTGTCAAAGAGTCATTCGATTGTAGTGTCTGGTAATTCATCATCCACCTCAGTATTAACTGGTGCAGATTCCATTCGCAAAACGTGGTCGACTAGATAATGTTGCTTCCCCTTTCGAACCACAATTCGAAAGTCAAATTCAGTCAATAACAATAACCATCTTGCAATACGCCCAATATTGCACGTCTTGTTTACCAAGTAAAGTAACGGTTGGTGATCCGTATAAAATGCAAAGTGCATTTCCATGAGATAATGACAAAATTTTCAAACAAAAAAAATCATGGCTAACACTTCACGTTCTGTTGCTGAATAGTTCTTCTCCGGATCTGTAAGCTGTCTGCTTGCAAATAGTATTGGATAGTCCTCCTTATAGTCACCTGGCTGCATCAAAACTGCTCCAATTGCATATTTTGAAGCATCAGTGTGAACATGAAACTCAACCGTCCAATCTGGAGAACGCAATATTGGTAATGCTTTTTTTAATTTTTCAAAGGCTTCTAACGTCTCTACTGTCCAAATTGTCCAAATAGGAACAACATTCAGTTTGTATATAGGTCTTGCTAAATCTGCAAAGAAGATAATAAAAATTTGATAGTAGTTCGCATGACACATAAACACATAAACTCCAGGAATTGTTGTTGGTCGTGGCAATTCCACAATAGCCTTGATTTTAGAATAATCTGTGGCGATGCCATGTCTCGATATCACATGCCCAAGTACAACTCCGTGGGAAATCCATATCTGGCATTTTTCTGGATTTAGAGAAATTTGATACTTGCGACATCTTTCAAATACTTTCTCCAATCGATCCAGGTGGTCTATATCTGTACTATATGGACTCCTAGGTCATCCAAGTAAATTTCAAGGAATTTATGTAGATAATCTTTAAAAGCAAATTGCATTACTCTTTGGAACGAACTTGGTGCATTACAGAGTCCAAACAACATTACTTTGTAAGCATAGGTGTCCCATTCTGTTGCAAAAGCTATTTTGTGGCAATCTGCAGGTGCAATCTTGACCTGGTTGTAACCACTAAATCCATCCAGGAAACTATAAGCTTTTGCTCCAGCAAGGCAGTCCAAAATGCTTTCAATAAAAGGTCACAGAAAGTGAGCCTTCCGCGTCACTTTGTTCAAAGCCTTGAGATTCACAAAAATTCTCAATTTTTCATTCTTCTTAGGAACAATGACAATCAATGAAACCCATTCGGTATGCTCGATCTCATAAATGAAATCGACATCAAGCAGTCTCTGAAGCTCTTTCTTTATCAGATCCGCAACATTATGATTATAATGATAGAAGTTTGTAACCTTTGGAACTGCATCAGGTACTAAAGGTATGGTATGTTCAATATCTGACGTCAGAATACCCTTCAGATCTTGATAAGTCCATGCAAAGCAATCTTGATACTTAATAAGTAACGTTCATAGTGCTTGAAACTGTTCCGGATTAAGTTGTGATCCAACTTGTACAATATTTTTAGGTTCTCCTGGTCCAGCAAGATTCATAAGCTGTGTCCTAGCTGGGCCATCGTAAACATCTTTCGATTCTGGCACATGTTCTTCGGGTTCACGATGTGCTTTGGGTAACATGATAACCACATCATCCAGTGTATAGTGTTTAAAATGTTCAGGCATATCATGCTGGACTACTTCTGCTTGTTCTTTGTCAAAAGGACTTGTCTTAGATCTTCGCTTAGCCTTCTTAGTAGGAATGGATCGCGGTGGTGATGAATTCTGAGAAGATAAACTCTTCTTCGAAGGTGAAGACTTCCTAGACGATGATGTCTTGCTAGAACTCTGACTTGTAGAATCATCCTTGACTTTTTCTTTGCCTTTATCCAGTAAGGGTAGCACATTCTTTGAATCAATCTTTTGAGGAGGATTTTTCCATTTTAGGACCGTATTATAATATTGCTTGGCTTGTTTCTTCGTCATTGACCCTGTGATCCTGTCTTCCTTTAATATAACTGCTTTGGGCGGTTTCATTGTTGGTTCATCAGGAATATTACGTACTCCAAATCTGGTCGGATCCATATGATCTAGAATCTGATAATCAGTAAGTTCTGCATTGTCATCATAAGTCAAGGCATGACTCACAGGAATGAGTTCATCTTCAATCGGATCCAGTATAGGTTCTGTTGATATCCAAGCTACATTCAGCACATTCAATGAAAAAGTGATCGGTGTATCCAAGGATCGATCCAATAATAAAATCTCGTTCAAATCTGACTGATTATCCTGTTGACACATATATCCTGCTGTACAGTCAATCGTTGCAAGAGCTTCATTCCAGTTGACAGTATCCATTTGAGAATCGTAATGAACTCCCAAATTTTTCTCTGGTTGGTCACAAGTATGATCCATTATTGATGAATCATCATTCTCTTTTTGAACCACTGGTTTGATAGTCCAAGTTGTAGGATCAACCTTGACTGCACGTTCACGATTTTCAAAAGTGATTTTTTTGGTACCCCAATTATGAATTACTTGCGCAACTCGTAACCATGGGTGTCCCAATAGAACTCATTAGACATTTGGTGCTTCTGGTAAGTCCATTACTACGAAAGTAATGACGAACTGTACTCCAACAATTCTGACAGGTATATCTTCAACCATTCCTCACAGACGAACTGTCGTTTGATCAGCTAGCTTACTGGCAAAAGTCGTAGGTTTTATCAGCTTGAGTTAACTTTTGCGCTAATACTTCTTTTGCTTTTGGCACCAACTTGAGGAACTCTCCCAACGAAATATTGATCTTACTAGACAAAATATTCATGAGCAGTTCTGTTTGTGGTGCTTCCGGTTCAGTCATCTTGAAGGGTTCTTCATGATGATGCAATTGAGCATTCATATTTGTATGCGAATTGTTTGGTGACTACAATGGTGAAGAACGAACTTCGGTTGTTGCTCTAGCAGCTTCAAGCTCCTCTTCTTCTTGCAGATGTTTAATCCACTGCCTTATCTCCTAACATCTTTTTTTTTCTGCATGAAGATTTGGATAGACTCCAGATGTCGTTGGTATATCAGTTATTGGTATAGAATCAACAGTTTTCGGATCTGCTATCAGTTCTTTCTGCTTTTGTGCTCTGGTGACCACCATCAAGGGTACACTTGGTTTATTTTGAGCTACTAATCTTTGCTTGATTGTTATCAAATTTATAGGAGCTGTAGCCGGTGGTGGCTTCAGTTTTGATGGACACTCCTTATAGCAATGCCCATAACCACAGTCACGACAGAATGGTACAAATTCTTCTTTATTTGGACATTCTACAACTCTGTGATTTTCTCCAAATGCAAAGCATCCAAGTGGTCCTCTGGTCCAGTTTCTAGATGCTTGTTGTTGTGTGGCAGCATAAATAGCATATTGGTCTGAAGATCGACCTTCTTAATCATTACCATAGTTCCATTGCTCAACACTTCTGTAAGATTCTGGTTTCATCAAATTGGCAGGAGGAGTGCGGTGCTTTGGTGGGGTAAGTAAGGCTAACCATTCCGGGTATCCAAGAGCAGATTGTCGAGGTCTAGCTACCGGATTTTCTCCATAAAGTAAGATTTCTATTGCTGATTTACAACAACTAACTCAGAAGTAGCGCTCCTGACTCGGTTAGCTGTATCATATTTAGAAAATATTTAAATATCTCGGTGTGGTTCCAAAACACCACATTTAATCTTATTCTAAATCAATTCTAGGTCAATAAGCAATTCTCAATGCGAAATTACTATAACCCCAGCGAGAAATTGTCTCAAACACAATTCTCATCAACATGCTTATGTACCAACAACTAGTTTATGCATGCAAATAAACTTAGTTCACGGAATACTTTGTAGATCCACATGATTAAAAGTTTGTACAAAAGTCTTTATGATCCCACAAAGATTCACTACATAGCATATCTCTACAGATTTCTCTAGATCTGTACACAACACTTTCATAACCGAGAATCCTGTAACTTGGTTATCCTTTAAGAGAGAATATTTCTCAAAGAGTGCTATTTCACATCCAAAATCTCAACCGAAGATTAACTCAAAAGAATGTATTGTTAGCATGAATTTCTTCCCTTGTATTAACCCACGGATCTCAGTCCCCACTAAGATCAAGTTGACTGCTTCTAGCAAGGAACAGGTTTCAACAAACTCCCATCTAGCAATAGAATTACCAAGTTCTTGACACGAATCAATCGGACTTGTAATTAGCCACTTTCCTACCGCAAGAGTACTTTCTAAATCCCCCCCCCCCCCTTTAAATCTTCAAACCAAAATCTATTATAATCCATAAAAAATTGCTGTAATATCTAAATATCCTATCATTTCTGATTTATAAAACAGGTCCATCATCTATAACAAATTCCTCCTGGAATCTCTGACAGATGTTTCTCCTTGATAACTCTCTTTTCTTCCTACATCTCCCCCTTTTTAACAGGATACGCCACGAGTTTCCAAGGGGTGCATATCATTCGCGATTTGCTCAGGAGAAGTTTCAAATAAAAGATATGAGAAAATCTTGAAAACCAAAAGAAATGTTGCATCATTCTTAGCAAATGCCAATGATTTCCCAATACACTGACTAAACCAAAGATCTTCTTTGTTACCAAGCTTGAGAATTAACCCGTAAATCAAAAAAAGATTTCTTGAAGATTCAAGTAGAGAAAACAATATTAGAATACAGTTTCATTAACCATTTCTGTGACATCATCTATTGTCAACGGGTAATCAAAATTACCTTCCAAGGAATCACAAAAAATCGGGTAATATACTATGTTAAGAAATTCACCAATATATTCGTTAAAAAGAAATAGCTTGTTGGGTTTCCGATTTTGTAAATTTGAGATATCCAAAAAAGGGGTCATGACCAATATCTCAAATTTCTGACAAAACACCCGTTTTATGACCGATAATTTTTGGAATCACTTAGATTTACGACCTTACTACGGTCAACTAATCCAGTTAGTTTTAGATCTTCATTTTGGTCCCATACCACAAGTTCTTCCTCCATGAAGGCCCTCCACTTCCTGAGCAAATTATATGAAGTTTATGGGCATTATTTACAAATTCCAACTTCAATAAAACAATTTTCACTTGAGACATTCTTTCGCCCCTTTTCACAATCTTTACGGTCACCGAAAGGAACAAAGTATCTATGCCTTGAGTGACAGATTTAGAAATGGGGAAGAATGAATCGACTATTAATTTGTTCCAATGAAAAAACATGATGGTACGCCCCAGGTTCAAGCACATCAACAAAACAACTTTTTCATTCCATTTAAGTCTTTCCATCTTAGGCTTTTGGGCTGTTTCTAGCCGTGTCTGTTTCCGAAAAAACGACACCTTGGTCAAAAAAATCCAAGAATTCCTAGACATAGGTATCCAATTCTCGGTTGTCCCTTGTAGTTAATAAAAGTGCATATAATCTGTCAACTGTGAAAAAGTTTTACGAAATTCCTCCAGGAATTTAGCACAAACACAGTTTTATGGGTTGCATCCTCCACCACGGGGAGGCCTTACCCAAAGCAAAAAATCGACGAAATTCACTTTTTTTTATTCTGGGACGTTGCGCAAGCTAAAGTAGCTTGGTCAACGATTTATCCAGTCATCAAAAACTCCAGGGCTTTCAATCGCCGAAAAAAATTTCCGGTTGTTAGTTCAAACTGTACATCACAATGGCTAATTATCAAATAGATTTTGCATTCGATTTTTTCTGTTTGTTGCCTAAATGAAATTCCAACACACTGTGGACTAGAACTTTAACCATGTGTTGAATATATTATGGGGTCATCACGGTCGAGTGATGTCGGGCGAATTATCAGTTGCCTACCCCTAACCCGAATTTCATTTATTTATTTGTACAAACACCGAAAACTAAAAAATCTACATTCGGTTGCCGTCAATGCAGGTATAATTTTCTAATAGAGCAAAGCCGAAAAAACATAGTTTTTAACGGTCCTTAACGTGCTTATAGAATTTATACCAATGACTTTGCAAAATGGATCTGTGCAACAAATCTGCAAAAAAAACCACTGCACGCATCAAAAATCTAATTCTCACCAATTTTTAAGCCATTATAATTTTACAAGCACATTAACTGCATTTGCATTTTTGTAGTCGAAAAACAACTAAAATGCACATAGAAAAAAAAAATCGGAACATGAAAATCCCATAAAAAAAACTTGACGATCTTGCAAACTCCCACAAGCTATGCAACTTATCCACCACACCAAAAGTAAACATAAGTTTACCTACTCCTCCCCCCCCCTCCTTTCCCACGCTCATCCCTCCTCGAGTCCCTCCAGAAATCGAGGACAAAAGAGGAGGGCCTGCACGCACCAAGAACCCGAGAGAGAGAGAGAGAGAGAGAGAGAGAGAGAGAGAGAGAGAGAGAGAGAGAGAGAGAGAGAGAGAGAGAGAGAGAGAGAGAGAGAGAGAGAGAGAGAGAGAGAGAGAGAGAGAGAGAGAGAGAGAGAGAGAGCGTGAACTAATGGCCGTGAGGAGGGATGGAGGTGCGCCATCCTCCACCTCTTTCCCTGCCATCAAAAAGCAGGTGAAGCTGTAGATTGGGCGTCCAGGATGCTGAAAATAAGCGCGGATTCAGAGGCCTATACATGCTATTTTTTCAAGTTTTCAATCCCTTCTGAAGCAAGAAGCATTTAAGCATAATATTCTGCTCCTATATAGCAGATTACAGATGCTTTAAGGGCGATTTTACAACTGCTTTTCATTCCTACTTGCCCAAGCAGTCACTATTATAGAAAAAATAGAGCTTAGATTTGGTTTAGCTTCAGTTTGAAGCCACCCACCATTTCATACTGCTCTTATTCAGATAATAGGTGCAAGTAGAATGCAAATAGTGTTGCCATGCTTTCATTTATGCATAAGCAATATTTTCTTACAGATTTACATATGCACAAGTTCTATTATGGCTGGAAAACAAAGTATATGCTGTCCAAATTTCTTCAAAACACAAATTTGCAGGCTGACATCCCTTCACCACAAGATAGGCTCTACAATAGTTCATACCATCACAAAGATGGCTTTACTAATTTACACCAACCTGCAAAACACTGTTAATTTGAAGAAACTCCATCATAACCTGTAAACCCTCAAGAAACCGCCATGCAAATCCTGTAAAAACCACTAAGACTTGCAACCGGTGATTAGTCTTTTTTGTGCTTCTTTTCCTGCTTTTCCTCTGATTCAAGCCAAAACTGGCTCTTGTGAAATGGATTTATGAATCCTCTTTATCACTTTTCCTCCATCTCTTATGCCTTTATTGTATTTGCTAATTGTTGGATCTGATTGTTATTGGGATTGCATGTTTTTATACTTTTATGAGGGAGAAAGGGCAAGAAAGAAAGAGTAAGCTATCTTTGTTGTGGATCTAGTGTTAATGGATGTAGTGTTAATGCTTAGGGTTAATGGATGTTAGAGTTAGATGTGAATCTTCCATTCATGCTGAAATTTGAACTATACTATCGCTCTCATGTGGCATGATCTAGAATGTAGCAAAGCAAACTTGGTTTCTAACAACTATCATTCTTTTTTTCTAACTTCGGTGTCTCCCTTAACCACCCACCCCCCCCCCCCCCCCCCCCCCCCCCCCCCCCCGCCCCCCCCCAAGTGGCTTTGATGTTCTCGCACATTGGTGTTGTGTGGTTGAGTTTGGCTCAACCAAAGGCTCAATTTCCACAAGTTGATAATATGGAGAGGCAAAGTTGCCTTGACACAAGCAAATCTTCAAAAGAACTCTACCCCTTTATAAAGTGGCCTCGACATAAAGCGAATCTTCAGAAGAGTTCCACCCCCTTTCATGGAGCTGGCTTTTCTCATGCAAGTGATGTCGAAACTCGAAACATAAATAAACTCGAAACATAAATAAAATGAACTAACATAAATGAGAAACTGTGAGGATCAACATATTTGAGGAAAGGGCCTCGTTCTCGTATTCTTGACCTTCCTCTAGGGTAAACACATGTGGCTCCAAATCAGAATGGATGGTTGTGGCAGAGCTGGCAACCATGGTTCTTTGGTTGTGATCCAGGTATCAGGATCGATCTTGACTGTGGAATCGCGATTCTGTAGGACGATGATGTGATGTTGTCCTCAGTCGTAAAGAGCTTGTGACGTTCTGAGCCACGGTCTACCTAGTAGGACACTATAGGATTGGGGGAATTCGGGCAAGTCCAAGACTACAAAATCTAGCACGAATCGGATTCCTATTACCTTGGTGTGTACTTCCTTGGCTATGCCTAACGGTTTCACACTAGATTGATCAGTTAGTCAGATCTTAATGTGAGTAATTTCTCATGTGTGGTATAACTTGGAGGAGATGATATTCACTCCGGATCCTCCATCGACTATGGTCGATTCTCGTGGAAACCCTCGACGTGTAATTGGGATTGTTACGTGTTTGGCGTCCTTTTCCCATTCTACCCCTACTTGGTGGATTGGTTGAGATCCCTCTGCTCCTTCATCTGGCACCAGATTGGTAGGGTGTGTCTCTGTTCTATCATTGCCTGGTCCATCTATGTATGTTTTCAATCCTTCCCAGAGAGTCAGGTGCGTTTTGAGTAGGGTGCCTAATGGTATTCGGACATCGCCTCTCAATAGATCAACTAGAACAGCTGTATGGTCCTTTTTCACCTCCTTTCTATGGAAAGGGATCTCTGTACCATAATACTCGTGTGCATTATGTCCGGTCTCATGGATGAACTACCACAATCTTGGATTTACAAGGGACCGGGGGAAGCGTTTGGCCGTTGATCGTTTTCACCCTCGGACTGACGTTTGTCTTGCTCTTGGGCTACCTCTCTGGCTTGATCTAAGGCTTGGGCTTCTTTAACCCATTCTTTCATGCGTCCAAAATTTCCTTGTTCAACTGTGGGATTTGGGTATTCACCTACATAAAGTGCAGCGGGGTAGAGACCTCTCCTTGTTTCTCCTTCCTCAATGGACACGTCAAATATGGGTGTCCGTACCCACAATTATGGCAAAGTGGTACAAAGTTGCCTTGCGGCTTGTTAGGTACTCAACAATTCTATGGTCTTCTCCACATCCATAACATTTTATGGGAGCTCTGAATCTTGTACCTCGAAGTTGATTTGCGTAGATCAGTATTAACTCACCATTTTCTCCGACTATGAAATGCACTAGTCTGGTGCCTCCTCCTCGACATAGTAGGGTTCATCGGTCACTTTGACCATGTTCAGCTACTGGGCAACTGGTTGCGGATTCCTCACTAGTAATCCAATAGGTGGTAACGCCAATCTAGGCAGTGGTTGGGATAAGACACCTTGTCATTGTGCCAACGGGACGAGATTTGTATTGCTTGGTTTCGAAGGTTGTATCAATAATCTATTGTGTTATGATTGCTCATATAATAGATATGGCAATATTGCATGGGTCGCTCTAACCTCTATCTTAACTACGGGCATTCGTTTCCTGTGTGGCTACCTATGTAGTGTGGACACCAAGTGGACTCTCTTCTAGGATATGTTTGGGTAGGTCCTGGTTGAAAGCCTTTTAGCTTTTGGTCGACAGTCGTGGCAAGGTCGGTGGTGAGCTTATTAAGAAATGGGTGGTTTTGAAATGAGTGATGAACTCGGCCTGTAAGATATTCCAATCATCTCATTTGTTTTGCTCAAGATTGAAGTATAATCTTTCGTAGTATCGGTTAGGCACATATTGAGGTATCTTAACAGCTCTTGCAAGTTGTCATCTCCATAGGCTCTACATGCCGGACTGCATGAGGTACGAAGGGTCTTGGATTGTCCATTTGTCCATTGGCGGTGGATCTACGTCAACGTGTTTGTGATGTATCTTGATGGGTACGTTAACAAACTCCTCAAGATCAGGGGGATCCAGGGTCGATAATCTCCTACCAGATCTAAGATGCATACATCGGAACGGGAGGTGAGGCTGTTTTTGGTCTCTTTTCTTTTCTTTTCTTTAGATATTTTGTGGATCTTTTCTATATTAGGGTGATCAAAAAATGGTTCTAGATGTGGATCAAACCGAAATGAAAGTGAACTCATATCAAGATCATATCGGGATCTAAACAAAATCGGATGGACGAAAAGAAGTGTAACTACAAATCCAAAAGGCAATCGGGGAAGATCAAAAAGTGCGGATGGGTTCGGATGGTCAGATACTCAAAAAAAAAATCAACTTTCTCTGATGGCAAGTAACAGGCAATGGCGAGTAATGGCTAATTTCTCACCGAGCTACCTAAGTACTGCAAATGATGATCAAAACACTTTGTGAAGTTGGTAAATAAAGTGGAGCAGTTGGGAGTAAAGGTGAATAATGGCGAAGGATCAAATCATTACTCGTCGGTCTGGTATATGGTAGATCAAGTACTATACTTGCCACTGTACTGACGGCAAGTAAAGATACGAAGTGGTTTGAGAGAAATCTATGTTGGCAAGTAGTAGGAGAAAAAGGCGGGAAAAATAAAAATGGGCAAAAAATTCAAATTGGTGAGTAAAGATGAGGAATGGCAAGTAATAGATAATTACTCACTGATCTTCAAAATGCCAGTTCTGATGTTCTTGGGTATCCTATATAGATGGCGAGTAAAGCCTCTAAGTAAAAAATGCAAAAAATGAGTTGGCGAGTAAAAATCACTGTAAGCGAGTAATTGCAAGAAAAAACTAATTACTCGCCGAGCTCACAGAAGAGGCCTTTGGGTCTGCTCTGCTCTCTGGTAAAGTGGGAAGTAAGAAGAACATCAAAAAAGTTGGAAAAACCTTGTGGGGGAGTAATAAACCTGTCAAAAAGAGGGGAGAAATTAGAGAAATGCAAACTAAAAATCCATCTTTTCCTCAAGAGGTTGATCTTCTCAAGGGAGGTGGACAATGAAAGGGAAACTACCAAATGGATCCTAATTATCACTCCAAAGGAGATTTCTAACACAGGTACTTTTCTTGAGTGTGGATTTTATGGATTAGTTTTGAAACTAGTGGATGTATGCAAGTGCTAATGATCATTCATGATTGTGATAGTTTGATTAACAAAAACAAAACATGCATTCATCCACAACAATCACACACAAGAAAAATAGGAGGGCTTCACAAGCAAGCAAGAATGGAAGGACATTAGGTGAAATATGGGCTCAATATGGGCCCTTTAAAAAGTTTGCCTTTAGAGAGAGGTTACGTAGAGAGAGAATGAAAACCGGTAACGTTTGGTTGCCATTTTTTGAGTTTTTGGTAATGCTCGCATTTTAACTATTGTGGTTTACTAGCTCCAACTTCAGGCATTAATTAGTTAAGTGTGCTTGTAATAACAAAAGGAAGAGGAGGATGTCTCTTCAACATCTTATGGTTTATCAATGTGCATAGGAGATACTAATTAATGATGTACTTTATGTGCCTAATCTCACCATGAATCTCATTAGTGTTGGTAAAATGCTAGATGATGGTTTCCAGGTTGACTTTGCAAAAGATGCTTGCTTGGTTAAGAAAAATGGTGAAATGGTAGCAAGAGGGACTAGATGTGGGAATCTTTTCAAGTTGGAATCTAATCCTTGCGGAAGTGTGGTCAAGAGGAGCTTGGTCATATCAAGGAGGAGAAGGCAATTGGAGTATCTCAATCTATGTTCCATGATGGTAAGGCTCATGAAGATGGTGCTTTGGAAAAAGCACTTGGAGAGTTACTGCCAAGGTGTTCTACTTCTCATCAATTTTCTGATCTTGTTCATGTGGATGATCTTGTTTCATCAAGTAGAAGAAAATATGGTGATTTTTTATGTGACCTCTTCATTGGAGATTTCAAGTGGATGTATCTCTTATCAATGGTGCTTGATATGAAGATTCCAATAGTTGATACTTTGGGGATCTTTAGATCCATATGCTTTGTCAAAATTCCTTTTCATGTAAGGAACAAGAAGGATCTCATCTCAATCAAGAGGATGAAGGTAGAATCCTCATATCTACCAAAAATCCAAGTGCATGATGGAGAGTTGCCAAGGCTTGAGGAGGAGTCTTCTCAACTCATGGTTCCAAGGAGATCTTCAAGAGGCAAGGCATGGCGAAGAGGGGCAATTTTCAGGTGGTATCTACTTCAACATGTTCACTTTTGCTTCTCTTCGATTATTTGATGTTCCATCTTGCTTTGATGAGATTTCTATATCTCAAAGTTCAAGTGAGGCAATGTTTGTCTTGTATCATGCCTCTTGTAAGGACTTTTTTCATGTCATTAATGGCTTAGAACAGGTTCTAAATCATTTAGAAAGCGAGTGGTTGTGTCATCAAATGTATGCTCTTGGATCTTGTAAGAGCAAGAATGAGATAGTCTGTCATAGTGTGACAAATCATGTTTTTTCCATTTTGTGAGGCAATTTGTAAACTTCTCATGAGATTAAGTGAATCATCCACAAAGGAAACTTACATCCTTGAGAAAGTATGTAGCCTCAATAAGATCAAGATAGCATTTGATTTCAAGATTAGATCTATCATGTAAAAAGTTCATAGTTTATGGACTAGTCAAGGTAGTATGCAAAATCCTGATAATCAACACTTTTGCCATGATTTTGTGATCTTGATCTTCATGGTCATTACGAGGCATGGAGGCCGCGAGTTTCCATCATTATGGTGCAGCTATTTTCAAGGAACGGGAGCTCTCAAGTCAAAGGACTTCTTCAAGCCTTGGAGGAATTGAAAGAACTAAACAAATGATGTCATTTATAATAATCCCATTGTGAATGACATTTATTTTCTCGATGGAAATCCCCCATTACATTCCAAAAGACCATTGAGCTGTGCGAGTCCATGGGCGCCTATCCAAAATTCCCTACTTCAAAGGTGGTCAAGAGAGTTGGTCAAAGTCCAAATCCAAAAAGCACTCAATGTGTAAGATTTCCTACAAGCATTCTACTATGTTGATACCTTGCAATCCAAAGAGTAGATTAGTTCTGAAGGTTGAAACCACATACCTTGAATAATGCTTTTAATGCTTAACTTCTCAACAATATACTTGCAACCTAACTTCGGTGATTGTTTTGTCTACCCATCATTGCACAAAGTTCAAAAGTTGTGAGTATGCTCTTCAGAGCCTATTTTGCAAGGTCATTGTACGTTGAGCTTATAAATATGAAAGCATAAGAATCAATTACATGCTTGTAATTACAATCTACACTCCCAACCAAAGTGGAATGCCCTGACCCTTTGTTGGCCTTGCCTTGCAAAGGCAATACTTGTTGTGGGTATTCCGTGTATATAAATAAAATAGCCGGACGTGGCTTCCTGTGTGTATAAGCTCATAGCCCAATGAGCACTTGTAAATAGTTTATTTTGAATAAACTAGATTTTGGGGCCATGTAATTAAAATTATGTTAAAAGGCCAAAGTCTAAGTTAACTTAAGTTTGCTAAGTTCTGTAATAAGTCAAAAGTCAAAGTGGTGGTAGGTGGAGTGTGCTTCTTTACAAGTGCATCATAGATTAGACGGTGTTTCTTTTGAAGAATTAGGATTTCAATCCTACCTTCTTGCAAGTAGCCAATAGGAAGCAAGGGGCAAGGGCCTCCCCAAAGATAAAAAGGCACCTCTTGTACACCATTTTACATGCTAATTGAGAGGAGAAAACTCCACCACTTTGGAGAGCCAAGCATCCTCATGTGCTAATGTTTCATGCTCTTGCTATATTTGTGATTGCTTGCTATTTCTCATTTTCCGTTGTTAATGGCTTCTCCATTAGTATGCAATGTTGAGCACATGAGCTAACATCCTGCTAACTCTCTCTCTCTCTCACCTCCATTCACCTCTATCATTGGATGTTAGAGTTAGGTGGGGCTAAAGTTAGTGTGTTTTAGAGTTAGTTTTAGTGTAGAAAAGCATCTAAACTAGCAATCAAACTAAGTTAGGTTCCTATCCTATGAGAGTTAGTTTGAAGTATTGATAGATCTGTAAGCCAAAAATTGGTCCTGAACCCTCGCAGACATCAATAACTTCCAAATCTGTGAGAAAGAACTCTCACCACTTTGTATAGAGCTAGATCCACATCAGATCCAATAATGCCTACAAGAGTTACTTCTTAGTAGATTTTAAGAAATCAGAGTTTCTGACTGCAAAACAGTAGAAAGAACTCTCGCACAGCCAAGCCTCGCATGAGTAACTCTCGCAAATAGAATCAATAGCAAGATCTGTCTCATATCCAGCTACTATAAAAGTCTCAGACCAATCAGAGCAAGGAGCAGAGAGATATCAAGGAAAAACCACATAAAAGAGGCTAAAATCACACTATTAGCCACTAAAACTGATCAGATCCTCACAGATCCAGACTTCTTTTCACATATCCACCAAGATCCAACTACCCTGGACTTTCCCGATGAATGAATCTAAGATTTAGATGATCAGTATCAGTTAGAGAATTGAACCAGAAGCAGGACCAGCTGTAGTATCCTCAAAGAGAGAACGTATGGTGTACGGTTTGTACCCAGAACCATACCGCCAACGAGTGTCCAATTTTGAAACAAAATCTCAAACTGACACAACGGTATTGCCCCTTGTGCAACACGTTCATCATGCGAAATAGCGTTCTACCCATTCAACCCCGGGATTGTACAGCAAAAGAGGAATTAGTATCAAACCTCTTATCCTTATCACCAAGGGGCACCGAATGCGGCACTGCGGTTTGGAGCACCAATGAATTAGTAGCGCATGCCTTTACCGACACTACTAGGGCCAGCACAAGTGTGTATTAACTTGCTTGATTGATATATGCATGTTACAAAGTACTCTTGCCTCAATTTGTGAAATATATCTTGGATTTCAATCTAGGTATGATCTTTGTGCAATCACCAAGTCTTAGGAGATCACAAACACACTTTCGAGCACTCCCACGCGTGTGAAATTCAACAGCTTCTCCAGGTCGTGACTCTTGAGCAAAAAGCCCAGCTTCATAAAGTCCGTATTTGTAGGTTTGAATTCTGGTTGCAATTAAAGCATTCTCCGTTGTTTGACAATCTGTGTAGCCTCCCTTTCCCTCCTCGGGAGGCAAGAGGATAGCCATCCATGAAGGATGTATATTTATCTCTGGATTTTGACAACAATCAAGATACTCTTTTTTAATTGACAATTTGCGGAGGCTCTACAGTCTTCTTGATTGAGAAAATGCATAAGCATTGTAGCTGCTCAGTTTATCTCCAAACTTCCACCTACGAATTTTCTTTGTGTTATTAAGCTGAGCAAGAGTTCTTTTAATTATGCAATTGATTTATAGCCTTATGAAACTGCTAGGTACTAGTATATATATTTTCACGTATATTGTGATCTTGTGGTTTAAGGAAGAGGATCCATAGTATAGTTGATCTGAAGGGCAGACTAATGAGACTTTAATGAAGTTCATGGCCACGTTATTGCTGCCTCGCCTCCCAGTCCAAGTCCTTCCCATGTTCATGTTGAGCCAACCCTTGATTCAGTTACTTCTATTATTGCTCCTTTCTTTAGGCTTTTTCTCCTCCTATAATAAACAACCATGGCAATGATCCAATTTGAAGTTTCTATGGGACAGAAGGTGGAGAGAAAAAATGTGATTCCTCTCAATGGGGAAGTGCTCTAAGAGGGCCTTCTACCCACCCTTTGAAACCATGACTCATAGGAATAGCAAACATGGTCCGACTTCCAGTCTTCATTCCACAGGGAAGTGTTCTTAGGGTATTTGAAACTCAGCATAGTAACTTACTTCATATTTTCTACTATTGTAGGGCTAAGTGTGCATAGTTCTATTTTTTTGAAAATTGCTTTTTGCCCCAATGTATTTGCAACGACTCTTATTTTGGAGCAAAAATCCCTTCCATTATATATAAAATGCTGGATTGTTTTTTCAATTTACAATGTAGTTTGTCTCCAAAGTTCCATGGAATGTTTTGTTGACTTAATGTTGGACAATTCTTTTAATTTACAATGTAGTTTGTCTCCAAAGTTCCATGGAATGTTTTGTTGACTTATTCCAATAACAATATATTCGGTTCAGTACATTAATGTCAATATTCATTTTTTGAGAAAATCCGATGGTAATGGCCTTAGGGAGATAGACAAGGACCCAAGTAGAAATTTCAATGTACTAATTGAAAATTTTAGCCTTTGTTTTAGAGGGCAATGGCCTTAGGGAGATAGACAAGGACCCAGGTACAAATTTCAATGTACTAATTGAAACATTTAGCCTTTGTTTTAGAGGGTGGGGATGTGTGATGTTCTAGCAGATGAACAGTCGTATATTCGAATGCTAGATATGAATGTTCTTATTTAGTCAAACATTTCACAACTTCTTGTTATCTTTTAACTTTGGGTACCATCTTAAACTTAGCATTGATATTTAAGAGGACATACAACTCTCTCCATATTGAATGACAAAACCACGTTGCATTGAAAAAGAGAGATGAGAGTCATTGCCCTTACAATCATCCAAGATGCTCTTCCTGTTAGAGCGAAATGGAAAAGCAAAATATGAAGAAGACCGTCCTCTATTTGTAAACACAACATACTTCATTTTTCACTTCATGTTATTTGTTCTCTCTCTCTCCAACACCTCACATTATGGCTATTTCTCATTCTAAAACCCTAAAAAAAAAGTGTAACCCTTAAAAAGCCCTAATTTTTTTTTAAAAAGCCTCTCCCTCACCCTGATCATGCTTGCTCCTATGTGCGCTCTCTTTTTCCACGCATATATATATCATTTTCTCTCTCTATGAAACTTCTAGATTTTTCTCTCTACTCTTTTTTTGGAAAGTTTCAGAAAAGTGCCCGTCACCCTTCAGTTGCGCCCTTCATCTACCTGTCATTGAAGACTTAGGACACACATGGCCCAATCAACAGTCAAGAATCGTCCTCTCTCTCTCTCTCTCTCTCTCTCTCTCTCTCTCTCTCTCTCTCTCTCTCTCTCTCTCTCTCTCTCTCTCTTGCGCGCACGCGCGCGTGCGCTCGCCCTAGGAAAAGCTTGAGTATTAAGAAACTATTAAAACCTTGGACGTTATGCATTTTTCTTAATATTTATACGTAAGATAGTTTATTGTTTGTATAAAGCTTTTGTATAAGATTAACTCTCAAAGTGGGAATTTTAGAAGGATATTTGATTTTGGAAATTGTACGTATGGAAATTTTGCATTCCACATAGTCAAAACAATTGAATAAAAGAAAGGCCAACTTTGCAATTCGAAATTTACATTGAATAACTTTCAGTAAGTTGAACTTTATCTTTCAAAGCTCATATTTTGCGTTATGTTTTGTTTTATTTTTACTTGAGCTAAGTAATTCTCGTTATTACACTTTTTGTGACAGATATAATTCATCAATAAATTTTCACCAATAACACCTGGTCTTTATCCAATTATAATTTTGCGATTATGTTTTCTTTTGCAAGACATATACAAAATGTCTTCCATATTGGATGAAGAAAAGGTCGAATTTTCAGAGATGCGTCCTGAAGACTACTTTATTGATGGTCTGTGATGATTTGAAATTGCAACTATTGAGAAACAAAGCTTCTGAGATTTTGATCGTGAATATTGTAAATACTGATCGTGAACATTGTGAATACTAATCGTGAATACTGACGTGAAATTTCGAATACTGAGAAATGAATATTATGTGATATTGATCGTGAATAGATCAAGCTGCAGACTTACATCTACTTGTGATCGTTGCAATCCCACCGATCTTCTGCAACATCTGCCAGCAAACCCACATTTTCATTTAAGAGTTCACAAAATGTTAAACTAGCTGCAAATGCAAACTCATGGTGATAAGCAAACTTGCAACTGGTTTTGTGATCCTACATTCTGAAATGATTGCATGCGAACTCGGAAAGTTTGATAATGGTGAACCTGCAAAACTGTCCGCGATCCTTATCTGAATAGGACTAAATTAGATTTAACGCCTATGATGATAATTTCTGGCATTCCTCAAAAAATAAGGCCCGAATTCATGTAGTAACAAACCATACAGAAAGCCATATTTCAGAGAATACAGTCAACAAATATACGAATAAAATATAGAGACCACATCTCATACCGGTATAGCTCCAAAGAGTACCTACCGTATTCGATTTAAATGGAAACCTAAAATCATCTATGTCAAACTGCCCAATGAAATGATAGAATGGCTGGATGATATTAAGTACAGCGTCCAGAATAGTTAACAGTATCAGCGCAAGTCAATCATGAAGATAAAATATCATTAATCCGCGAAATGTTCTTTTCATAGGGTCACAAGCATCAACAGGAAGTCTTTGAGAGTTTCTTCTCATCTTTGCTAGCATTAGTTGAATGTATTCCTCTGTTAGTTTAATGTATTCCTCTGTCTTAAACTCCTGTTTACAGGAGGAAACTTCACTCAGGACGTTTCAGATTCAGCGATATCAAAAATCTGTAGCTTCTACTTGCATTTACCAGAAGAGTGTGTATCTGTGATAAAACCTTGCAGATGGCTAAGAACGTAGCAAAGGTATGCCTCACCCTCTTTGAAGATGTCCTGGGGACTTTCAGTTTTACAGACCCAGATTTGACCTCATATGGAGAAAGCCCTGTGTTGGAAGGATTGATATTTATCTGTCAGCCTTCTTTGAAGATTTCCTTTTAAGCTCCGTGCTGGGAGAAAGTCCAGTCGAGCTTGGATGACTGTGTAAATGAGAGCTCCAAGGTCTAGTTGATTTTGCATGACTGTGTAGAGGATGATAACTCTATTTATTATAAGTTTAAACATTACGTTCCTTCTTCGATAATAGTTAAAATGATACAAGAAATCGAATCTGGCACTGCAAATTATGATAAGTTTTGTTAAAAGTCACATAAGTGGTATGTTGGTGAAAAGCTCCTTCTCCCTACTTAAATTCAGGAGCTCTACTGCAATAAGTCACACAAATTAGGAGAAAAACGGAAAAACCATAATTATTTTTGTAGATGTTTTCCTTAATGAGGCATATTGTGAGCGTGTGAGTATGTAAAGGAAAAAAACAAGAGAAGAGATTTCTTCACGCAAGAAATCTTCACGCTTCTTTGTTTATAAATCTTGCGCTATTGATCCTCAATCATTGCTTTAAGACATAGCAAGCTAGTATCTCAAGTCCACAACAAACACACAGTATTATTTGTCCCTATTGCTTCATATTACTTCTTTGCATATTTTGCACTTCTTGGATCGTTAACCTTTGCGTTAAGACAGAGCAGAATAGCTTCTTAAGTTCTGCAAAACTATCTTATTATTACTTGCCTCGTAGGTACACAATGATTTTGCGTTTCCTTCTAGCGAAGATAATGAATGGCCTATTATTATACAAGGATCTTGAATGACAAAGCGACAGATCCAAAACTGAGAATACTAACGTAAACATAATGATATGAATTGTTGTGTCGAGTTTCAAACAGGAAGGTTCATTTTCCACACAAAATCTTCTGTTCTTTGTTGAACATCTTTAGTTCGTTTTTGCTCATCTATTGCCATTTCCTTGTCTTGTCCATCCACCAACCAGCTTCTCTAAAGTGAATCTGATAACAAATCTTAGGCCATTGCCAAATCAATCTCTCTCTCTCTCTCTCTCTCTCTCTCTCTCTCTCTCTCTCAAATTTTGGGCTAGTGTAGGAACAGAGCCTACATGAAATGCATGAAATTTTTTGTTTATCGTTTTCAAATGCAAGAAATTTATGTTTAGTAAAATAGGTAAATCCATATAAAGCTTTTATTTAGATAGCTTTATTAAGTCAATAAAATGATTTATTAATGTAAATTTGTAATATTTTGCAGCAAGCAAATTGAGATGTAGGATTTAAAAGGCAAGATTTAAAAAAAAATCCACAACAACTATAAAACTTAGAAAAATTAGGGTGATGCAATAATCAATATCAAAATTTTAAAATAATACATTTTTATATATATTAAAATCTAATAATGATCAAGACATACTTGTATGATGTTTGTAAAATATCATGTTCTTTGTAAAAACTTTATTATAGGCCACTCAAAGAATGTATTAAAGCCTAGAGCCAAACTAATTATTTCTAAAATCTCAAGTCGACTATTTGATATAAAAATGAAAACCTATAGAATAACATTTGATAACTAGTAGGTGAATTAAAAGTTTTTGGCAAGCAATGGTGTTCAAATAGAACACCACAAATCCGTGTGTGACCTTTTGTGAGAGAGAGAGAGAGAGAGAGAGAGAGAGAGAGAGAGAGAGAGAGAGAGAGAGAGACCCATAAAAAATTGATGAAGTGGATTTTTTTCAAATTGATGACGTGAAATTTTCTTCATCCAAAGAATTTTAAATGGGTATTAGTTGGCCTTATAACAAGCCAAAAAGCCTTAAAGTGAAACTAGCAAGGGTTGACTATACTTAAAAGTTCATTAAGTGCACTAAACAATGGGTAATAAATATTATTTTTGGAAAACTTTTTGCTCATTTGGATTTTAGTGAGCATGGAGCCTCATCTCATGTGAACTCAATAACAAGGTTTAGCAATTTTAGATTTACAAGTCCAAACTCGTCATCTAAAAGACAAAAAGATGAAAGTTGTATCGTAAGATACTGAAGTTTCTATTGCTTGTACCGGACTTTGTTATAATAATCTATTGAAGTTTAAAATGTATGTATTTGACTTATTATTGTGGTACTTTGTCACGAGAACCTCGCCTTCATGCTAAAACACGACAATATGCCTTTGTGCTACAATACCACATCATTCTTGTTCCTATAGATGGTGCTCTTGTACTTGTAAGTTGATTTGTGAAATTTTCTATCTATATTTGTGAATCAATGCAAATTTGGGCTTGCAAACAAATATTTAGGTCATATATAAGTTCGACACACTAAGGTGTGGTAGTAAGTAGGAAGACTAACCTCCTCAAACCTTGCCATCCACAAAGCTATGCCGTCTGAATGTTATTTAGGTCATATAATTATAGCACACTACTATTGTGGGGTGATAAGACCAACTTCCACAAAGTCTCTTTACCATCAAATAAGTTATGATGTACAAATGTAAATGTATCGTCGTAGGGTCACTCAGCACTAATATTGTTTGACGACCATGTTAGCTTGCTCAAATTATATGAAGTTCATGGTTAAAACAAAGAATTAAAAAAATCTTTTTCTTATCAAAATCAGCTCAATTTCTCATACACATGCATGCATAGGCATTAAGCATTAAATCTAGGATAGTGCCAGAACATAACATAACAAAAAAGAGACGTGCCATCTTCAACTCTATGGTCCACCCACAACGTGTACGACCAACTCCGTGCATAATCTGGACTAAGTTCTAAAGCATCTGGTTATCTCCATCTCACTAGATCTTTTTATATGAACAGTCACTAGATCACCCAATATGGCGTAATCTCTCCTTCACGTAATCTCTCCTTCACAATCAACAAGAATCTTCATGTGTACAGTCAACATTAACAAGGCTAAAACTACAAAAGAAATAATGTATGCTCTAAATGATCACTAATCAAAATAGCAAACTAAGATAATTACCATAATGCTAAGTCTGTCATACCCTGAACTAAAGATTCAACCTCCGTGTTTGTGAATGGTTAACGGAACTTGTAAAAAAAGGACACTTTCCAATCCATGCTTTGGATTTATGGTGCCCAATATAAGACATTATGGTGCACACTTAAGTAATGTTCACATTTTCAAGAGCCAATCTACTAGCAAGAAGTATCACACATCCAATTTAACCAGGCTTGACAACTGCAGGAACTAGAGCCACAATGTTATCAAATCATTCTGCACATGGCAGCACTATACTTCTTGCAATCTCATCTATTGACAAATTTACTAATTACAGGAACTCTTCGGAATCAATAATTGGGAAATAATCCCTTGACTTCTTTAAGCATCATGTAACTCTTCCCTTGTCTTGTCAGCCTTGGCACCTTGTCTCGTCAGCTCAAAAATAAGCAACAATTGTTAAGCTGCAAACGAGACAAATAGGCTAGAAAGGCCTTTTCCATACAATAACTTCACATTCAGCAAACTGTCGTGTTTTATACTACCTCAACTTTTTCATTTACAGAACAAACAGACGATTTGCTAGATGCTTCTCATAAACACCAGCAAAACAGGAGACTACAGGATGCACAACTTTGCTACAAAAAATGTATAGCAATTTCTAATAAGACCACTGACAGCCGAATCACCATAGTGGTCGAAAGTGAGATGCCTTTCAGTTAAAACGTTTAAAAAAGGCGTTGAAGGATCCCATTGAAGTCGTCCTCATCAAACTCCCCTGCAGATGCCTCATCATCACTGCTGAAAGGGTCCCGCCTTTGGTCATCATCACCATCTGAGACAAATTGCAAGATGCCTCCTATCACGTCGTCGTCGTCGTCACTGCTATCATTGTAGTCACCATCATCATCATGCTCCCCATCGTCCTCATCATCACTGGCCTCTCCATCAGCATTACTGACAAGTTCTATGTCAGTGTCATCATCATCAGCCTGTGAGTCACCATCATCATCATCATTTTCTGCTTCAGAGTCTTCTTCCTCTTCAGTCTCCAGACCTTCCTCAGGATCAGAGTCGTCGTCAGTTGGCCTACGTCTACCAACCTCGTAAAGCTTGGCATATGAATCCATCTCTTCGTTCCCATCCATAGCAACCACAGCAATTAAAGAATCTGTTGACTCAGTTGCCAGATCCAGGACACGACGGTCCACTGGTGTTATAGAAATATCTGAAAAATCTACTGCGTCTAAGGTCCCAAAGGCAGCATACAATGGATGGCGTGCCCTACGGGGATGAAGAGCAGCAATGATGTCATCAGTGTTGCGGCGCAGGGTAGTGTAGATCACATCCCCTGTTGCATTGAATGCCATTACTGTTTGATCCAACGATGGGACACTCCGTAATAGTTTAAAAGTTCTTAAATCCCAAACTTCAGAATTGATGATAACCTGCATACAGCAATTGTAAGAACTTTGTTAGAAGACAAATTTCAACATGTCAACCATTAACGCTCTGAAGCACCATACGTAACTACTCAAAACACATACCTCATTTCCAGATGGATGAAAACCACCGCCTCCATAATCAGTGAATTGATCAAATCGATGCACCGCTTGTGGTATACGGTGATCCCATAACACACCACTCCAAAGCACGAGCACATCTGATGGACTAAAGTGAACAATAGGCTGAGCATGACTTCGTGAAGTTACTGCCTGAGCCAAAGAGCTATCAGAAAGCTTCTGTTCAAGCTTACCACTATTGACATCATAAAGCATGACCTCTCTTGGGGAGGAATCCAAAGTAATTGCACCAAAACGGCTTCCAGTATGATTGAAGCGAGCAGCTTTACATCCTTCAAAATTATGAAGCGGCCCATTTGCCAATGCAGAAGAATCCCAAAGACGTACATCATAATTGGCAGACGATAATAATAGCTGCCCTCTTCCTGCCAGAGGTTCCTCACTCGTTACTAAAGCCTGAGGAGAAGACTGTAGAACGCTGACAGGTGATGAGTGACAATTATGCACCTCCAAAACATTTCCAGTATTCGAGTCAAAAAGACGAATATCACCTGCATGACTGCCAGCAGCAAGTATAGATGCCTGACACAAAAATGTAGCAGCAGTAACAAGCACAGATTCATCTCGACAAGTGCGTAACGGTCTAAACCTACTATAAACAAAGTGACGATTATGGCGATTTCCATGCATGCCACCATAGGGTGGCTTTATTTCGCGAACTGCAAGCCTTCCAGCTGTATTGAAAGGAGCATCCAACGCTCTGCTGGGTTCTGGACAAACATGCGGATGCAGCAAGGACAGGGGTGGAAGAGTTGTGATGGGTGCTGGGCATTGTCGATGTTGATGCTTTAAATACTGCACAACTAAAGAATCGAGGGTGGCACGCTCATTTTGAAATGTCCTCGATTCTGAGGCAGTAGTTGGTAGAATCACGTGACTGGGAGTGGTATGCTGTTGCAAATGTGGAGAAGTAAAAGATGCATGCTCTACTGCAGAGAAATCCTTCTGACAGGGAGCCAATAACTCTGATTTCTCAGATGCAGCAGTCAAATCTTGCTGATCCATAGGTTTGAATGCAATGTCCTGATGCATTGAAGTCAAAGGAGTGCCAGCTGGTGGACAATTGCTCTCTGATATAAAATTATTCCTGAAGCGTGTAGAAGGAGAAGCAAAGTACGGTGGTATGGCAGCAGGCTCAGACAATGAGAAGCGTTTACTTGGTGAAAGTGGTGGAAAATCTCTGTCAGCTGCCTTGCGCTTAAGAGGGAATCCACGGGGCATAGGTAAACTTTTCAGAGCATTGTCGGGTGTATCACCACAGTTCACTCTGCTTGTCACTGCCTCATTGTGATTTTCTTGAATATCTTTTAACTGTAGCCTATTGTCCTCGGTGCAAGATGTTTTCCTCATAGGGGTAAGTGAAGAGGATTTTAAGCCTCCTGACAACATGGCAGAGAAGCTGGGCTTCTTTCTTGCAGCACTCTGTATAACATCAGTCATAGAGCCATTCTCTCCATCTTTATGAAACTGTTTCCAAGCCCCATCTGGAAAACCTCCAGAAACTCGTCCACTTGGCCACTGATGAAATTGAGAATTAGAGTCTAAAGAGAAGGAAAATACTGGAACAGATACTGCAGAAACTGAAGTTGGCAATGGTGTAAGTTGAGCTTCTTTCAGAAGAGTCGCTGCAGAATCTACGAGTCCACATGATGACAAGTGCTCATGCATCAACTGTAGAAGTTCTCTGGATAAGACAAGATCATATAAAATTAGTCACAGCTACAACGGCAAGTATGAAGATCACCTCCAACAATCTATTGAACTCAAACTTAATATAACAGATAGTAACACATCACAAACCTTGGATGGTAGCTGATTGGGGTAGCCGCAGCAATTGCAGCTCGCTCTATTCGTCGCAAGGTAGGAGCAGCAGCTTCACTGGCTATGGTACTAGCACGACCCGCATTTGTTACAATCTGCAGAAGATTTGCTCAGTAAACCTAACAATGCATTGACGTCAAGTCTAGAGTAGTGATCAAGCATGACACAAAGATGCACAATCTTTGACTTTATGGAGCCAAACATAACGTAAAAGTGTGCAACCTTTATACTTTATGAAGTCCATCCACAAATCTATGAAACAAACAAGTATTTTTTTATATTGATAGTTGCTGTTCTGTCTAGGATAACGGTCAACATAACAAAGGAGCCTTGCAATAATCAAAAAGACCAGTATCGCAGAGGGAGCTCACTACTGCTACAATGAGCCATAATCACAGAGTTCTCCCATCTACTGCTTGAAGGAGAATGAATCTACATTTGTCTCAACAGCTATGGGCTAATGCAACTGTGTCCCATCAGCAGGTAAAAATTTCCATAAATTATGAGCTCAATAAACTAAAGACCATGGATAGGTATCAATACGTACTGCAATAAGATCCATAGCAACTCGGTTAAGCTCAGCTTGCCATCGGCCTTGATCTCCTGTTGCACTTGCTTGGCGACCAATCTGGATGCCATCACGTAACAATTCTGACAAAAGCTTGGCAACCTGCAGCTCCTCCAACAATAATAATGAGTAAATAACTAGACTCAACAATATTCTAGGCAACCGATATTATTGTGATTGTAGTAGTGTATGGAAAAAATAAATGCCAAGAATATCCGTTGTTAAGGTCTACAATTTATGTAAGAAAATAGTGTGCTAGATCAATCTTGCAACCAGCAACATTGAACAATACACAGTCTCGTTTCCAACCAGATAGAGCATATCAGAACATCACTCAGTTTATGAAATGAATATTACTGACACATCCATGTTAAAATACTTCTAAAGAAAAGAGCTTAGAATCACAAAATTGCACTTTCCAAACTTTAGATAGTCCCTTGTGCCACCAATAATCCTTAGCTTCACTCTTTGCAAATTCAATTGATGAGTAGCATTATTCAGCTCCTCTGGCCTTGATTTTTAGAATTTGTTGTGTAAAATTGCACAAACCAAAAGTCTAAAACTTCACTACATAATAACTTTCATAATGTATCAACTGTAAGGCCATCATGAAATAGGGATGAAAAAGGCAATAAATAATATACTTTGGCATCTCTAAGGAACACAGGTACATTCCAATGAACCAAACTTCAAGATGTTGACAGTTCCAAAGCTACATAAGGCGAACAACTCTAGGGATAATAGAGCACAGCTCTTGTTGAAGCTGCCTTGTGTGTTGCTGGTAACGTGTATCCACCCATATAGTAAAAATTCACAGGTAGCTTATGCACCTTCACAGTATCTTCCAATATTTCCATTTTGATAGTTAATAGTGACACCTAGTCCAGCTTACTAGAACTGTAGGAACAAGCAGTCAAGTACAGGAACTAAACCAAAGGTGTATGTAACCATAACAACAATCTTGCGCTCAAGTTAGGCAAGAAAAACAGGAAGAGCAACTTGCCTGAAGCTTTGTTAGTATTTGAGCAATAGCATCATCTCTAGCCAAGCCCAACAGAACTCGACAAGCTAAAGCACGAATACAGTCGAGGGCTGCTGGAGGAAGGACTGTACGAGGATAAAGTAAATGCAGGAGAACCTTGATGCCATTATTGGCACGAACTGCCTCTCGAGCATATCGATACCCTTGTTCCATATAGGCTGCTAGTCCAGAGCCTCCAGACCCTGGTCCAAGGGAAATTCTGGAGTCACCAACCAGACCACATGCAGGTGAAGCTGCACTTTGATGACCCGATCCTGCTTGAAGAGTGTTCGCTCCTGTAGATGCTGGAATATCTGTAGGTCTTTCCTCTCCTCTCCCAGGTAAGTCCTTAACCTCCGCATTCACAACTTGCGGTACAGTAGATGAGTTTGGTGTGACACCGGAACGACTGCTGAGTGATGGGGGTGGACAGACCAAATTGACTAGAACCAGAAGAGCTGGTTGAATAACCTGTGAGAAAGACATGGCAAAAGCAATTGCTCAACATGGTAATCAGCAACAAATTGTCAATAAGGTAAGGACCAGATAAACTAAGATACTCTGGAGAACATATAACTGCAGAACTTGTCCTAGAAAAAATAATTAGTAACGAGCCAGATAACGTGCATCAGTGTGACAAGAAAAACAAGACTGAAATAGGGAAAAAATGACTTATTATATCAAGCACAATAATAGTCATTATGCTTCCGTTACACAACAGTAAGGAAAATATCATCTGAGCTGATGATTAATTGAAATATTGTATTTCAGATTCAAAAGGTATCATGCTGTCAAACTTCAGCACTAACATGCTGTCAGACTAACTACAAAAGCCAAGTGACTAGGCATGACTATTACTAGATAGTTTTACCTCAGGGTCACCGAAACCGGCCCCGCTCGCAGCATCAAGAATAACTGCCATCCCTGATCGATCATTACTCAAAGTCGAGCCGATAACAAGCCTTCGCGTATAAGGCATGAGAGTCACAATTTGTAGTACCCCCAGCGAATGCTGTGCAATTTCATGTAAATATCTTTCCCCTGGTGCAACCTGCATACGAAAATTCTACCTTTAATTTAGCCGTCCTTGAGCCTTGAAGCTTTACTTTGCTATGAACTACAAATTGGCCTAAAATGGGAAGCCCAAGATAAAACAAAATATAGCACACCTGAGTCAACTCGAGAAAAATTGTGTGACCACCAGAACTCATAAACTTTTCCAAAGCTAGCCAGCGAGCTCTCACAAATGCTGGACCCAGCTTTCTGTCACGCTGTAGTTGCTGGATTATCGTCTCAATTGCCTCATTGCTGATGTCAAGTGGCTTATATGCAGCCCTACCAGTATTAGTAGCTCTTAAAGCCAGGCGACCTTTATTAGGACGCAGAGAATCAACAAGCAAAAGTAGGTGAGCACGGAAGTATTGCCGTAATGCTACGCAAGTGTGGTATGCAATCTGCTTCCCAGATGACGTCAAAACTTCTCCTGCAGCCCCACGTGAGCTACCTGTATTTGTGGGACCACTGATACTAGCAGAAATTCCACCTGACCGCAATGCCACTGTGCAGCGAAGAAGAGTAAGCAGCTTGCTCGGCCCATCTAGACCATCAAAAGCATCTAAAACAGCTCGAAACACAAATGATGCTCCAAAAAACAACACAGCATTTCGCCTTGCTGAATCCTGAGGACACTCCAAAAGCTGAAGAGCAAGAGCAACCACGTCCTGAAGTATTGGTGAAGGTAGCGTGCACACCCGCTCCATGACAGCCTGCAAACTTTAGCTTCAATTTTCAGTGGTCAACAGAACAAGAAGCGGTTGGAAAAACCAACCATCAACATGACAGGCGTTTTCTAAGTGACAACTTACAAACTCAATTTCATTGTGGCAACTAGGCAGAAAAGAAGAATGCAAACCTGCAGTGAAGCGAATGCAAACAAGCACAATGAAATGCCACTAAATGTTTGAGGAACTCTAGGGGTTGCAAGCAACTGCTGAACACCACCCCTATCGACAAGAAGTGCTGCAAACTTCCGATGCGCTGCAAGAGCACAGATCAGCTTCAAAATTTCTGATAACATGGTCATGTCCTTTTCGGTACTACCTTCCCGACAGCGGCGCTGCAACAGAGTAAGACACACATCTACACCCTTTTCCTGCAAAACAGGTCCCAAGATCTCCAGATACTCTCCTAATTTTTCAAGACACTGTACACAAAATCGCTCTCGTAATCCTTCAAGAGAATCTGTATCCACCATGAACTCAGCTCCCACCATCTCACTGGCTTGTTCTGCCCCTACAGAACCATCCCCTCCCAATGCATCAGGTGCACACCTGCAAAAATGGATCCAAAATTTACCTGAGCAGACCTGCACCAGAAAGAACATTCCAACAGAGCAGCATTGTACACTATCTAGAATTCAAGGTAACAGTTCCAATGACACACCTGGACACATTCGTGGCAGCAGCCGCATCAACAACCATTGCTACTGCTGCATTTGCAGCTGCCAAGACAGCTTCTCCGTCATTTGTTGTTGCTAGGGCCTGAAAAGTTGTAACATAAAAAGAATCAAGCATGTCCATGAAACTAAATATAATAGACTTCCCACAATCAATGAGGTGATAGAGCATAAAACACCCAATCCATCCATTTATCTTCCAAGGGTGTGAAGAAACTAAATGAAGATTCACTTCACTGGCCAGGGATATACCTCCATGGATGCAACTCTGACTAGTTCAGCTGCAGCATCTCCTGCGGCTTTCACTGCCTCTGGTGGTGCAAACGCAGCTCTAGCTTCCTCTTCTGCTGCACATGCAGCTTTTCTTATTGCAAAACCAATGTCTGTTATACCAACCATAAAACTATGATGTTCATCAGCACCACCATCAGCTTCCAAATGTATGGTATCTGTATCTTTCTTTGATGAATCTTTAAATCCATCTATTCCTTTTCCAGGTTCTAAGTTCTGGTTTTGCTTACTTTTGCACTTCTCCTTACGTAACTTTGCATTCTCTCCGGTGGTAAATTGGGCTGAGGCCCTCTCCCCATCAACTGCCCCATCAAAAGCCCGCCCTCTTGCTCGTACTCTGCCACCTCCACGATCACGAACATCGCTCTTGCGCCTCGAATTCTCTGCTCTTACAACCTCATCAAGATCCTCTTCTCGAGCAGCAATATGACTAATACCATTCCAGTCCACAGACCTGGGATTCGGATCATGCCGATCTTTTCTGTGTCGCTTCTCTTCATTACCCCCATCTTCTAAATCTGCACTATCGTAAGTGGAAGTATCTGCTTCAAAAGCTTCTGACCTTCTGACTTCATGTTTTGCATCCATCTTTAGGCTGCCATCCTCAACTCTACCCTCTTTGCCTCCAGAAAAAGAATCAACATCTCTGTTTGCTATTGACCCTTCTTCTGCATTCTTATCCAAACATATACTATCAAATGTCTTTCTATCATCCATCCCTTGTGTGTCAATGGATGCTCGTGCACGAGCCAACGTTTCCTCCCGGCTCTTGTTTGCAAGACTGGAACTATGACCTCTGTTTCCTCCCTGTGTAGCCAACATACCTACATCACCACCATCCCCTAACACCTGTATGCGCAAGAAGCGCATCAATTTTGCAGCCAATCCCGTTCTAAGAGCTTCTTCCACCACATCACCCCTGCTTTGTAAAAGCCTCAAGTCAGTACGCTCACAGCCAGTTCAATACGATTCAGTAAATCTAGCATATGCAAATATGTGAAAGCACATACCCAGAAAGAGCCACTGCAAAAAGTCCAATAGCATAAGTCCTTAACATATCGGGAGGATTTGAGCCATGTCTCCTCCAATGTTTGTCTGAGCTCCCAGCAGCCTTCTTCTCTATGCCCTCATTGATACTCTTGCTTAAGTCTTCAACAACCCATTGCTTGATGTTTGCAAGCACTGCTTCCTCAAAGACGTACGGATACTGTACACGCAAATTCTCTATAAAAATCAATTCTCATCCATTTTTTAATATATTGAAGATAAAAACAAAAGACATACTGCACAAAAGTGAAGGCCAATTCAAGAAAGAGAAAGGAACTTTTGGTCAGACATATTCAAGATCATGATGCAAGCAAGCACTTCAGACAGAATATCATTGTAAATTGTAATTCCATTCTGAATAAATTGAATGCTAGAAGGAACAAAAAAATGTGATTACATTCGTTCCCTTTCGGCCATAATAGCAGATGACACCAAAATATCACAAAGCTGACAGGAACCAGTGTTGACAAATAAAATTCAAAAATCCTTACGATTGTGCTGGCAAAAGAAACTCTCTGGTGTGAGCATGTTGCCAAGATATGACTACTCAACATGTACTTTCTTATTGTTCATGCTTATGAATCACACAACCTGCATCTCTATCTGAAGAAAACTAGATTGATTCTGATTTTTCCTATTGATGTGCATCCCAAAAACAATACATTGACGTTATGTCCATTGTCTAGGATAATACTTGACACAAAACATGCAATCTTCAACCCTACAGAACCCAACCACAAAGTGTTAGACCAACTACTTCATCCTAGGTAGCATGGACCAAATGCTACAACATCCCTACTCGCATCGCCAACCCCTAGACTAGATGCAGGTCACATGCCAAACATATTAACAGGACCAAATGCTACGAGATCCGTGCACACACATCAGTGCCCTAAACTAGGGCAGGTACATATGACCAGTGATGTGCATCCCCAAGAACAAACATTGCTCGTTCCAACATACCAAAGAAAGATAGCTTAAAAACTATGCGTCAGCAGATCCCAACCACAAGCAGCGGCTAACTCATTGAGCAGAAAGAGTAGAAGCTGCTGCAGAATGACACCTGAAACACGCAATAAATCTCAAAATATGCTTCAACAAACTCTATACAAATGGAGTTCTTACCATCCAGCAAGATACACAAGCATGTAAAAGCCGGGCAGCAGCACCTCGAACACATGAAGAAATTCCCGGTTCCACCAGAAGCCTCGAAGAAATTAGCTCAAAAAAATCATCATCCTCCTGAGTAAAGTTTCTGATTAGTAGCACTTCAACTAACTTGAACATTAAACAGGCGCATATGAACATCACCAACCAAACACAATATCAAAAATCAAGGTAGGCCATATTAATTGATGACAGAAACCTTCACAGATAATTTGCTATCAGATATACCCGCAGCAACTAATCATGCATCCTACTCAAAATACAAACCCATTTTCAGCCTGACAAATTCTAGTGCAATGCAAATGTTCATAGAACTAGCAAATCCACCATACCCTGACAAGGTTCAAAAGACGCCCAATATTATGCGAAGACCGCGAGCCATTGTTGGTGTGAGCATGTCCCAACTGCAGCTCGTACCTAAAAATTGCGGACCACATAGGTACACCATGAATCCATGTTTCTGTTTCTTTGAAGTTTGAAGAAACATGCTCCATTTTCAAACTCAAAAAGCCATAAATTTTATTTTTAGCATCCTTCCCAGAAGTGACGCATATGTACATGAGCTAACTCATTCATGAAATATTAACCTGAAAATTTATTTTGTAGGATAGAGTTGATTGACACAATCAAGGAGTAATGACAAAAAAATAGGTTTGAAAATTACTATTTGATTAAAAAGTCCGCCAATCACCCAGTCCAACAAGAACCCTAAGCAACCAGAATTGACCCTATCTAATTTCTAAACTAGACAAAGCTTCAAACTATGTGCCAACTTATGCAAGAAACTTTACATGAATCTGATATTCTTTCCACAAACCCTAAGCAAATCTGCAATCTTAACAGATTTGCAATATGCAGACACACTAGGGCAATCTGTCATCTTCACAAACCTGCAGTATCAACAAACCCTAGGCGAATCTGCATTTTTCACAAACCTGAAACCCTAGGCCAAACTTGCAACATCCAAAATAGGCCGACCCATCTTCACAAACCTGCACTATCCACGAATCCTAGAAGTTGCACTATCCACAAACCCTAAGCCAAAGCTAGCTTCTTCACAAAGCTACATTATCTACAGACCCTACATTATACCTGCAATCTTAACAAACTTGCACTATCCCTAAATCATAAGCCAATCTGCATCCTTATCTAAACCGGCACGATCCTAAAACCCTAGGCCAAGCTGCTTTCCACAAACCTGCACTACGCACAAACCCTAGGCCAAATCTGTATCCTTGACAAACTTGCAGTATCGATCACGTACCTTGCTTCCTCGCCCTCCACCATAGCCGCTAAAGCGTGAAGCATCCCAGGAGGCGGATGAGGCCGAGCTGCAAGGATTTGCGCCATCAAACCCCGCGCTTTTTCGATTACGTCCTCCTCTTGAGAAGGGGAAGGCAACTCCCCTCCTCCTGCTGCAGTCCCATCTGCTGCCTGGAGCTCTGCAGCTGCGTCGGGCATGGTCGCTCCTTCCTGGTGAGAAGAAGCCGAGGCCTCAGAGGACGCCATAGCCAGGACTCGATTTTCTCTACAGACGAGCGACAGCGCGCAATCGGAAGAGAGAGAGAGAGAGAGAGAGAGAGAGAGAGAGAGAGAGAGGGGGGGGGGCAGCAAATGGCCTTAGTAACACTTATATACCCTACACGCGCCCGTTTGGATGCTAGCCAGGAGTCCCGTTTGCCACGTGTAAAATCTTGAACGATTGATCTCTGAATCGTGGCATATTGCGAATGCTTTTGAAAATCTGGCAACGGTGGAGGGCTTAATCTCTTAGTGCGCCATTAAAGATGCAAAAAGCGGGAGCGGGAGAAGAAAAGGGCGCAAAAATAAATTAGAAGCCTCAGGAAGCATTTTAAAGACTTTCGATTTTTAAGTGTGCAAGCAAGAGCCCCATCCGCATCCAACAATGCAAAATGCTCCTTGATGTTAGACCGATCATGATGGAATCGCACGAGCATTTTGCGCCATCAGATCAGGGTGGGAGGGACTATAGCATGCGCTTTAAATGAGGGTGGGCCCGCCGACCATTAGATGATGGAATCTCACAAGTGTTTTTCATGAACGGATGAGAGTGGGGCCCTCAATCACAATGCCGAATACATTGCTCCGAGCACTTTTTCCTTAGGGCACTTAATAGATGTCAATCACACGTAATGGGGGTTTTGACAAACTGCGAGTGAATTTATTGCGAGTTTTGTGAGTTTCATTCTACCCATGGTTCACTGATTATATAGCACATGGCGTGCCATGTAATATTCACTACATTATGTCTCCCAAGTACAAGAAAATACTGACTAAATACAAAAATTTCAATGGATTTGAATGTAAAGAAACACGTCGCTTGTGAGGACCTCAATGTGAGACAACTTTGGAAGAGAGATTGGTTGTCTCCACTCCGTACTACTACTAAACCTTTCAATGTCTCTTGATAGGTTTCAAGGCAATCTCTAGCACATCTTCCTTCTATGGTGTAGTGTCACTTTCTTTTTTGGCCTTGCCTTGCAAAGGCAATACTATGTGTTGAGGTCGGCGGTCAATGGAGTTTAAAAAAAGTCAACATCAAAGGATATTATATGGTGGCGGCCTAAACTTTTATGGTCTAAATCTTCTTTGTATTTTCATGAAAAAGTTTTTGCATGCATGATGCATACGGTCCAAAAAAAGTAGAGACAAATGTGGTGGTTTTACTATGCATAAATGATGCATTCCCGAAAGCAAAGCTAAAAAAACATATATATTATGTGGGCTTGTTTTGTGATGGATGCGTTTCGTAAGGGGCTGGCGTGTTGGGCTTTTGTTGCCATCTAAATTCTGTTGAAATCTCCAACGATGTTGCAGCATGTTCTTGGGAGATAGTTGTTATTGGACATAACAATTCAAACAAGCTAGTGTGTTGGGCTTTTGTTGCTACTCAAACAAACTGGCGTGTTGGGCTTTTGTTGCTACTCAAACAAGCCTTGGAGGAACAGCAGTTCAAAAAAGTGAGGGAAAGATCTGCACGTCCATCTTCTAGAATCACAGAAGTAGTGCAACTTCAATAGTGATAGATACAATTCTTAAAGCGTAGTAGAGGTAAGGTGATGAGTACAATAGATAGGAGCTTTCACAAAAGAGAGAGAGTAAAGCATTCACATAGTTCCTCTTGCTTAAGCAAGACCAAACCCTTTGAAAACTTTATTCATAAACCAACAAGGCACAGTATAGTTGAAAAGTAAATACAGTACAGTAAAGCACCATAAAGCAAGAATTATTTCAAGACATCCAGCTAGTACCTGCCACCATCCCACAACACAAAACCACGTGAGTCAGTATGTGAGGAAGACAGGTGTCAATGCTGAATGCCAGTTGTTATCCATGTATAAAATAAGCATTGCTACTTAACAGCATGGTTAAAATGAAATATACATAGCCCAAGGTTTCTCATTGACTTATAGATTTTAGCGATTGGCTAAGCTGTCATATTACCGTATCAGGGAGAAAGCCATGTTGATCAGTGTAACGAGCATTAGCCCGTATCAAAAAATTATTTTTTATATAAGTCAAATAATTAAAAAGTCGCTTGCTAAATCATGTACAAATTGCCTTTACTAAAAGAATTATGGGTTTAGCAAGGACACATATACAATGGTGTTAGAGCAAATCCATGCTATGTTAACTCGTTGACCTATCAAGGAGTTGGTGTCAAATCCCTTGAACATATCCATGCCTTCCAAAGGATATTCAAGCTCGAATACTAGTTTAATTACTAGCGTGATACTTAAAAGGGCATATGCGAAAATTACAAATTTAAGTATGTTGCCATACAAAACAACGAAGAAAAGGTTTTCTAGCTTGTATAATCTCAATGAATATGTTAGGGCAAATCCATGTCATTCTAACATCAGAGATTATAATAACCCTTGTGCAAATCCATGCAATACTATCAACTTTGATACTCAGTCGAAAAGACAAGAGTAAAGTACTGGAAATGCAAGCTACAAACATAATCGTAGCAAGGTTACAACCATTTTTGGAAAAAGAGATAGTTTAAACCATCGATCACTTTGTTTGGTTTATCTTAAAAAGAGTAAGTATAGATATGAGCTATTCTCCATTATGAGCAAATAGTAAACATAACTACTCAGCATCCATGATTATGTAGCAAGCATCCTACACTGGATTGGAAAGCATGAATACAAAACACATAGCTATCACTTTATCATCGATAGCTATACGAATGCTATTATTGTATCACTGATGATAATCGCTGGTTTTCCAACAATGATTAAAGTCGCAGTATCCATGCGATAACATATACATTTAAACAATTGATAAAGCAGTTATTGTCAGTGATGGATCGTTGGAAAGCATCCTCACAACAGTCGATGTAACATAGTGCCCTCAAGCAATGCATAACCTCTTGCATAATAGCTATATTTTTGCCCAAAACTTAGTATGGGATGGTCGCGGATCAGCAACGGATCCATCGCTTCCCATTGCATGTTGTATGGCAGCGGATCTACCATTGTACCTCAACGCATCCTCATTTCAAAAAATGTATAAGAGCGATGCAAGTCTGACCAGCGATAATCGCTGGTAGACAACCATGAGCAATCATCCTACTGGTAGCGCATTTGCCAACGCTGATTGGTGTTATCGAAACAAAACAAAAAAAAAACTTTATTATGACATAAAAGCGTTTATAACAATGAGATGGATCCAAACCTGAAGAAAGCTCTCATACGATGCGTAGGTTCACGTAGAGGATGGGCGCTATCTCCTCAGTATGCAAGATGAACCAAAGAAGAGAAAAAAAGAAGATAAGAGGTGAGAAAAACCTTATAGGAGAGACCTCACATATATAGCCAGGGTAGGTGCATCCATTAGAAGCCTCTTGGAAAGGACCTTTTATTTGAAGAGTGCTTTTGAACAAAACTTTTCCCTCCAAAAAGGTTCACACCTCTTGGGAGTCTATAATCTTATTAAGCAGCTGAGAGTAAGAGGGGGCGCTGTTAAATAAGATACTACCCATGAGAGAGAGAGAGAGAGATTAACAGAACATAGCTCCTCTTGACAAGTCAAGACCAAACCTTTTAAAACCCTTTATTCATAAACCAACAAGGAAAACCATAGTTGAAAAGTATACAATACTCATAATGCACCATAAAGCAAAACATATTTCAAAACATCTAACTGGTACCTACCACCATCCCACCACACAAAACCGCGCAAGTTAGCATAGTGAGGAAGACAGGTGTCAACTCTGAATGTCAGTTGTTATCCATGTACAAAATAACTTCACCAACTTGACAGCTTGCAGTATTAATGAAATTATATAGTCCAATCTTCCCTACGTAATGTGACTTATAGCGATAGGCCAAACCATATCCTCACCGTATTAGGGCATTCCGCCATTTTGATCACTCTCTTGGTATTTATCCGTATCCTTATGTGAGTTTATTCATTATGTACTGAAAACTAGTTGTGCTAAATAGATTGATATTCACAAACAAGGGATAGCATGGATTACTACGCAAGTATAGGGGCAAATCCATGTCGTACCGATACTTGTACCTATCGTATGGAGCACAAGTGATGTACCGTTTTCGTAACCCTTGAACATATCCATGCTTTCTAAGAGCACGCCAACTATCTCTTTGTTTTATGTGTTTTAAAGTCTAATTGTGTCTTAATTTAGAAGTAAAACAATCCATGTGTGCGTTTATACTTGGCCAAGCGCTATATCCTAACATTCGCAATAGGATTAGGGAAAATTCATATCGTTCCAATCCCTACGAATGTGACGGTCTCTTGCACAAATCCATGTGCTTTTAAGAGCGATTAGGCTATCGAGACTTGTTACATTGGCTATTACCTATCTTATGTTTCAATGGGATGTAGGTGAAAAACAAACACATGTGTTATCTTGTTCTATGAGGTGTGAGCAAAAAACCGAAATTAGTTCAGTCTTTTGCTATTTCCGAATGTGGGCAAGGTAGGCCCAACGCCTTACTTAATAGCATCATATTCATTACCTTACCAAGTCCACTCTTGTAGCTACAACCACATTAATGTTTGTGATACAATAACCGAATTATGTTTAAAACACTAACCTGAATAGTTGTTGTAAAAGAATTTTGTGAGGAAGTCATGGTTGTTTCAAAGACGTCTCTTTCGGAAAATGGTTATTGACAGATCCAGTCTATTTATTGCCATAAGTTTCCACAAGTCTTAGGATAGAGTCATAAATTGCATCATACAAAAACAAGTAGTTTCGGATCTAAATTGCTCTTTATGCTTGTTTTAGAAGCATAACTTTGTATATATTCTACTATTTCTTTGGTCACTGAAGTGTTTGCCATATACATACCTAGATCGGTGGATCGGAATGTGTTTTGAATCGAAATGAAGACTCCAAGCATGACATTGCTACAACAGGTTATAGTTCAGTTCGGATGTCCTCTAGAGCTTATCAATGATAGGGGAACACATTTCCTTAACTCTGTCATAGCAGACCTTCTCTCCAAATTTTTTGTGGTACATTGTAAAAGTTCCCCATACTATCCACGCTGCAATGGCCAGGCAGTATCCACCAATAAAATCCTATGTGGCATTCTCACCAAAGTCGTCGAATCCAGCCGATCTGATTGGAAACTCAAACTCCATGTTGCTCTCTAGGCTTATCGCACTATCCCAAAACAAGCTACAGGCTTAACCCCCTTCCAGCTCACACATGGTCAAGAAGCCGTTATGCCTGTGGAATTCCATATTCCCTCCCTTCGAGTAGCCGACAACCTTGAGCTCGATACTCCTCAGAATCTAGCAAATAGGTTATTCTATCTGGAGCAACTCTGTGAAATATGACGGATCAGCATCCATGCTCAACAAGTCCACAAACGATGACAAAAAGCATGGCATGATCGATCATTGAAACTTAGAGATTTCCAGGTGGGTGATAAGGTCCTGCTATACCAGGCCAAAGCCTTCAAAGGCAAACTGAAATTTTCAGGCCAAGGACCTTACGACATAAAATAAATCTTTGCCTATGGATATGTTCAACTCCAAACCCTTCAAGGCGATGTCCTCAACACTATGGTCAATGGGAGTCGACTGGCATCGTTGCCGAGGATAGACTACTACTAGTTTAGTTGCCATTTTTATTGTTTTTTAGTATATTTTGGTGTGTTTTAGGTGGTTTTGGCTTGCTTTTTTGTGATCAATCCGTTGGAAGCTAGCGGAGGAGGTGTTTGGAGGTAGTGGAGACCTGAGATAGCCTCTAAGGGCTTGACATATCATCACATTCACCAAAAAACTTAAAAAACCAAGAAATATACAGTTTTGGAAGAAAAAAGTGAGCTAAAAGACCATCAGATTTTATTTCTCTCTATCCAATGGATAAGAACTCTCGCATGACTAGCAGCCTGAGGACACTATCCCAACCATGCATAGAAGCCTGCATGAGTGACTTCCCAGCATATTTCCAGAAAACTCAAAAAAGCCATTAAAATTCAAAAACCCCTTGTAACACCCAAAAAAATTTCAAAACTGCTCAATAACCTTCTACAGACCTCTTGTAGCTAGATCTCATTGAGAAAAACTCATAGACGAGCCTACAAGATTTACTTTGCAGAAAAAGACCTCTTGCGACAGTTCCCAAGTTCCAAAAGACCCAAAATGAAAAAACCCTCACAGATAGTACTTTTTGCAGTTTTAGTGGCAACTAACTTTCGCTAGACCTCCTGTAGCTAGATCTCATTGAGACAAGCTCACAAACGAGTCAGCGAGAGTTCATCTTGTTCTAGTGAACTGTAAGAAGGTTCCAAGTGCTGAAAAAAATGGAAAATCATGAGAAGAAGAGAACCCTTGCACAAGTAACCCTCGTAGCATGGTCGATTGAGTCCATAAGGTCATTTTCCATCAGTGATCAAATATAATATTAAGTATTGATGAATATATAATCTAAAAAGTGAGCAAAAACACCATCATACATCAATAACTTATAGATATGCTAGAGTTAACATTCGTCACTTTTTATAGAGCCATATCCAACTTCAGGAAAGGGGGCGAGAGTTGCTTCCCAATAGATCTCAGAACATCAGAGTTTTCTACTACAAAATAGTACAAAGAACTCTCGCACAGACAACCCTCGCATGATTAACCTTCGTATATAGGATCAATACAGAGATTTGCCTCAGATATGACTATTTTAAAAATTTTAGGCCAATCAACACAAGAGCTTGAAGACAATACACACAACAATGCTCACAATGGAGGAAGAAACACTGACAATTATCTATTCATCTCAATGAAGCAGTACATAAGTTTCTTCAGTTTGTTTCTCCACAAAATTCAGCCTAATATAGGTGAGAGAGATGACTCTCTCTCCTCTTTCTAGAGCACCAGTTTTAGGGCATCAGTAGCCTAAAATAGCCAATTTTGGTCTATAGGTCCAAATGACATGATTTTGGTGTCATTTCGAAGGTCTTGAAGTTTGAAACTTCTTCAATATGAAATGTATACTAAAGTAATAGTATCTAGACCTGTTCCACATGTGTGAAAGGTCATATCCAAAACTATGTGCCAAAATTACCAAATTTGGCCTAAAACTAGTCAAGGAAATGTTGACAATTTTCACCTCCCTCTTCAACTTTGCTTGCTAGTTTTACAATACTAGTTTGATCTAACTTAAGAATGATTTCCATCTTAAGGTTAGATCTCCTCTCAAAGATCCTGATATGTACAAAACAATAAACTTCATAATTGATATAGATAATAGTGTCCAATTTGGATGTTTCACTATTTGTTATATCAATTTTACATTTCAAGACCATGAAGAATAACATAGAATGAGAATGGAATGATTCCTCCATGTTTTCACCTGTGAAATCTTTGTAAAACAACAACAAACATGTAACAAATGAAAGTGAGTCTCAGTTCGACGACAAGCCAAAAGCTTTATAAGAGGTGCAGGCTCAGAGCGGCAAAGCAACGAAAAAGTTCTCTAAGACGTTTCCTAGTCAGAAAAATGTCTGGTGTTCAATTTGTGCGAGAAATCACACCATGAACGAATGTCCAACATTGAAGCAACAATTGACGAATACTATTTGTCATCTGCGCAATTCTACGGGACACAAAACAGCCTTTTGCTCGTTTAATCCTCAGATCATCCAACAAATGTATGCTAAGCTTCAATATTGGGAACCTACTACCTATACGGGGTTCCCACACTTTTTTAAATTTGAATAAAAAGAGAGGCAAGACCGGACCAATAGGATTCAAAGGCCAGGGTCCTCCTCTCTACTATAAAAAGGGACCAACTCGAGTTGCTCCTGATGTTCATTTCCTCATTTCAATAAAGCAGATTGGTTCTCTTTATAAATGGATTGATGAATGTCCTTGCTCTTCCTCTCTTTTCCTCCATTTCTCATGCTTCATTTATATTTGTTGACTGTTAGATTTGATCATTATTGGGATTGCTATTTCTTATGCTTTTTGTGAGAGAGAAAAGGAGAGAGAGAAGAGTAAGTTTCTATCATTGTTGTGGATTTAGGGTTAATGGAAGTAGGGTTAATGGATGTAGTGTTAATGCTTAGTGTTAATGGATGTTAGTGTTAGATCCTCCATTCATGTCGAAATCTGAACTATACTATCGCTCTCATGGGAACGAACCTACGCGTGACAACTAACTCCGTCTCTTTGATGCTAGATTGACTAGATCTTGGATTCAGGTTAGGCAAGGAAAGAAACCCACTATAGGGGTACACTTTTTTTAAATCTGTCATGTTAGAAATCAATGATAAATTTCATTGTTACTGTTTATGATGTACATTAATGTTGACAGCTGTTACCAGCTGTAATTAGCCGTAGGCTAGTCTATTAGTCTATCCGTAGGTTTTCTCTCTCTATCAGGGTTCAGGGTTTATATGTACATTTTATATTCAAAATGATATTAGTGTGATAGAGTGATATTGCGTGTTCTTCTTTTGTCCCCCTACTTGGTGATTGTTCATGGTGAATGCTTGATGTTGCATTTTTAATTGTTGACATGGTATCAGAGCTACAATAGTCATGCGTGCCTGATCAGTGGATACAACTTGTCACAGGCTCCGCAACGAAGTGAGAAAGTCCTTCACGGGAGGTGAAAGCTTGGAGAGACAAAAACGGCTGGAAGAAATTCTTCTTGATGTATTTTGCAAGTTTTGGAGCTCACAGTTATTAGTGGGGAATGAAGACACAGTCCCGGAGGCATCGGAAAGGCCAGGGCAACATCAGACAAATTGAAAATCTGTTGAGTGGGAAAAGTTTTACAATATTTTTTTAGTCTTTGTGAAAAGTATCATTTGTCAGAGAGTTGTGCCAAGAAATCTCTCATTTGTTTGTTTGGGGTACTGCAAATCACACCAAAAAGTGTCTAGTACTGCCATTTAGAGCTTTGAGACTTCATACCTTTCACATTACTAATATCTGTCTATTTGAACGATCACTCATTTTGAAATTCTAGCAAAGAGGAGGCGGCGTAGCCGCCACGCTGAAGTAGAGAATCTGAAATATTCCCTCTGAAAGTTCTTATATTCTCTCTTTTTTATATTAGTACCAATATCGGATCCAAGCGCGCTTGCTGAAGAGAAACCCGAGCAGTCGTACATCTGTGCTCCAGTCTGATATCGCATGTCCGTACTGATATCGGATCCAAGCGCACAAGCTAAAGAGAATTCTTAGCAGTTGTACATCCGCGCTCCAGTCCGATATTGCATGCTCCAATATCGGATCCACGCGCACAAGTTAAAGAGGATTCTGAGCAGTCATACTTCCGCGTTCCATTCTGATATCAGGTGTATAACTGGAAAAAAAAATTATTATACAGTTATGTGGTGTGATAAAATTTGGAGACTAAATTGTGTGCTCAGATTGAGCCATTTTTTGTGATCCGGACTTGTCTATCCAGTAATGGCAACTCTAAGCGAGAGTGTCCTCAATGAGTCAAGCAAATTGGAAGGAGCTGGCAACTATGCAGTTTGAGAAAACAAACTGAAGAACATTTTGATGGAAAAGGAGCTATGGGAGATCATGACAGGTGAAGAGATTTGATCAAGCTCTTGCAGTCAGGGGACGTGGTGGTAGATTTGGTCGTGGAAGACACCAATCAAGAAGTGGAAACTCAAATCGTGGATCATTTTAACAATTTCAAGAACAATTAAATGATGGCCCAAATCGAGGCAATTGGAATCAAGGCCGAGGTCAAGGACGCGGCTATTCCAGGCAAAATAAACCTAGAAATTGTAGGTATTGCAACAAACATGGCCACTGGGAGCGTGAATGCTTCAAGAAACAAAAGGAGATGGAACAAAGAAAAGACAAAGGGCAAGCGGGAAATTATGCCGATCAACATCAATTTGATGATTATTATTATGAAAACAATTATACTGATCAACATCAATACGATGATGATCAATATGAAGATGATATAGGTGAGAGCTCAAAACTGTTCATTACAGTATTAATGACAAGTGATGAAACCAAGGATACCTGGTACATTAATAATGGTGCATCCAAGCACATGACTTCAAGGAAAGAGTGGTTTTCATAACTCAAGAAAACTCACAATGGTGATAAAGTTGGACAAGCCGATGGCAAATTGCTATCCGTTAAAGGAGTTGGAGTGGTACCATTGAAGTTAGCCAGCGGGAAGATAAAGCGGATAAGCAATGTGCAATATGTACCTGGCTTAGCTAACAATCTACTATCTGTTGGGACGATGGCTGATGAACAACTCAAGGTTGAGTTTGACAGTGACAAATTTCTTGTCAAAGACATCAAGAATCGACTCTACAAATTCAATGCGAGATCTTTTGCTCAAGCTATGGTAAGCACGGTTGATAGTCGAAGTGATCTTTGGCATCAACGATTCGGTCATATTAGTGCTCAAAGTTTACATATTCTCAAAAGAGGTAATCTAGTTATAGGATTGCCTGATATTTCTTTTGAAGGAAAATTTTTTGAAGGTTGCATTTTGGGAAAACAACACAAAGAGAGGTTTCCCAAAAGTGGAGCAAGTAGAGCCAATGGCATCCTAGATCTTGTCCACAATGATCTATGTGGACCGATGCATACTAGATCTCTTAGTGGCTACTATTACTTTATCACCTTCATTGATGATTATAGCAGATGCATTTGGATTTATTTCATAAGTAAGAAATCAAATGCTTTTGCTAAGTTCAAGGAAATCAAGGCATTAGTTGAAAAGCAAACAGGATGTTGCATCAAAACTTTGAGATTTGACATAATTTATTGATTTCTGCAAAGATCAAGGGATCAAGATGCAAACTACAACACCTTATTCACCACAACAAAATGGAGTTGCAGAACGAAAGAACTTCTTCCATACTTCTGTGAGATCTCCCTAATAATTTATTTTCCCTTCTCTCGCAACTCGGCAAGCAACAATGATGTAGACAACTGTGACACGCAAGCCTTGTAATCCCTCTTGTACAAAGGCTAGATACAGAAAAGCTTAAAATCCCAAACATCTTAAAGACAAAAATTACAAACATATTAGAGTAAAAACAGTGTTATATACAAAAAAATGTATTTTTAGCGATTTCATGATATGGAATCTTCCTCACCGCGTATACCATTCTTCACAAGATGACTCACATTAGTGGGTACCATGGCCTTTTTCCATGTTTGGATTCCAATTTTCTATATGTTTCCAGCTTTCGATGCTCATCTGGAGTCAAGTTCTTACTGAATGTGCTTTCTCCACACTCGCATATGGTTTTGGCATTATAGAGATAGTCCTTTAAATTTGTCTTCACAATAGCATCTTCATTCAACCTGAAATAATTTTGAACATGTTATTTATATATTTTTAGAATCACATGGATAACATCCAACTAAAATAAATAAGTTATAAAACCTATAATAAAGAAACTTACAAATTCAAACATTGTAAGGTTGCCACCAATTGCATTTCACACTTCGGATCGGCCTCAATGAAAGTGGCCATAAGCCTAATGTGTTTACTCAAATTGTTCCAGTATTCTTCATGTATCACCTCCATCCAAGCTGTTGTTCTGTGATTTCCTTCCCACACGAAAAACATTCTATTGGACAGCTCTAATAGCTCATGGTGAGTGGATAACTCCTTTTCAAATTCTTCATTTACATGGAGCCATTTAGAACCCCATTTGTCTTTCAACTCATCTACACGGTACCACGGGAACCATCACTCAATGTCGTGCTCAAAATAAGATTCTCTTTATCCTTGACATAGCCTTCATTACAAAAGGCTTCTTTCAACTCTTCCTTTTCTTGACGCAAAGGCCTAACACAAGTCTTTGTTTGCAGTCTATGCAATGGAACCATGATGGATGAAATGGATGGAAATTTTGCAAGTTGTTTTAGCAAGTCTTCACCATGCTCATTTGATATGACAAACAAGAATCTCCTAATCAAACTCGTCATTTGAGTCTTGTGCGTCCTCATATTTTTCAATGGTGACATCATCAGCAGCCAACCCAATCATTTGCAAACTTTCAAGCAAGAGAGTCCCACCCTTATCCTATGTGGATGCCACTGCAATCAACCTACCTCATCATAAATATTCTCTTGAGGGGTCGAGGGCTCGATTAAGTCTTCTAATTTTTTTGTTTTTTCTCTTGCCCTTGTTAATTCAGCTTGGAGCTATTTCCAAGTTTTGATACTCCACTTGGTCAAAGGATACATTGTGAATTCCTATGTGACATGTTGATCCTCTACATCACATTCAAAACCATTCCAAATCTTATGATTTATGCTAGAAATTATAATCAAATCTCAGAAATGTTTATCAATGGCATCCAATTCATAAAGTTCTTGAAAATTCTAGTTCCAATAGGCTCAAACGACAAATCTATAACACATCATACTTTCACATGATCATGTTTTGTGACAAATATATGAAGTAATACTTTTGTCAAATAGAAGTTGATTATTCGATTGATACTTTAATCAATGGTACACACGACATGTACGCAAAGAGGAATCATATAGCTTGAACTCAAAAAATAAATTGAAATCCCACCTTAAGATGAAAGTTTTACATTGTTGGGTTGTATACTTCTTGGAATCAAAGCTCAACTTATGCACTGCTTACATGAAGGTCGTGTCATTGGCCCTATAGCTCATAACTGGCAATATACAAAAAAGGGAAGCATAGACTTCATTTGTCGACCAATGGTGGTGGTCTAGAAGGCGACGTGCAAGCATAGTATAAACCTATATTATTTCTTGTTCCTCTACCTAAGGAAATTTGGGGAGAAGCGGATGCATGTGCTAATTATCTTTGTAATAGGCTTCCTGATCTTGCAATAGAAGGAAGAACACCATATGAAATGTTGTACAAAAAAAAGCCTAAGGTAGATCATCTTAGGGTCTTTGGTTGTTTATGCTATGTGCATGTTCCTTTAGAGACTAGTAAAAAGGATGATCCTAGTGCTATTAAAGGCATTTTTGTTGGATATGCATCTTCTAAGAAAGCATATAGAGTTTATGTTCCCTCTACTAGAGATATGATCTTCCATGCAGATCAGAAGTATAACTTGGATGAGGCAAAGATCAAGGAATCTCATGTAGGATCTACCATTATCAATCTTGATGTTGTTAAAGACATGTTGGGGCCGAGGCTTGAGGAGGAGCAACTTGAAGCACATGCACCTAGAAGATCCACAAGAGAAAGATCCGAGCCAAGTAGGCTCACATATGTGGAGAGAGAAAAGCAAGTGGAAGATGTAGGAGGCACTTCCTATCATGCATTTTGTATATCACATGAAGAGCCAAAAGATGTCCAAGAAGCACTTCAATCGAAAGATTGGGTTGAAGCAATGACCCTTGAGCCTTGAGCCTTGAGCCTTGATGTCAAACAACACCTGGGAACTTGTCAATCCACCTACCAACATGCATGTCATTGGATGCAAATGGGTGTTCAGGATCAAATACAACAATGATGGATCCATCAACAAATTCAAAGCAAGACTTTGTGCCAAAGGATATTCTCAAGTCAAAGGTCCTGATTATGAAGACACTTTTGCACCTGTTGCAAAAATGGTAACTATAAGAATTTTCATTTCACTTGCATGTTATCACAATTGGAGAATGTTTCAACTTGATGTATCAAATGATTTCCTCAATGGTTATCTTGAGGAGGAGATCTACATGGAGCAACCACCTGGATTTGTGCAAGATGGTGAAGAAGCAAAAGTATGTCTTTTGTTGAAAAGTCACTATGGATTAAATCAAGCACCAAGGTCTTGGTATGCAAGGCTCAAGCTCTTGCAAACAATCCAGTATTTCATGCAAGAAGCAAACATAGCGAGGTAGCACACCACTTTGTAAGAGAGAAAGTGATCGAGAGAGAGAGATCTTGTTGGAGCATGTTCAATCATCATCTTGTGTTGCAGATCTTCTCACAAAACTTGCTCAAGAACGTGTTTGTCAAGATGAGGTCAAATCTTGGCTTAATCTCAAAGTCCATGGTGAATAGATAGATATATTTTAAGGAGGAGTGTGAAGAATAATAAAAAATATCTTTCTATGTTCACTTTGGGGGCTATGCTCATGTATTTTTCATTGTACATATTTGAGGTATGTGAATTGGGCACATAACCTTGTAGAATAGGTCGAGTTCGTGTTTTTTAGAATTAGATGTGTTGGTATTCAAAAAGTTAGGTAGCATGCAAAGTTAGGTAGAATGTAACTAGGAAAATTCTACACATGTTTAGTCTAACTAGGAAGTAGATATGCAATTCTTGACACATCATGCATGTGCTTTGAGATGTGGATAGTAGAGTCAAACAAATGATGTGGATCAACCATTGATCACATGCAAATTCACATTGGAACTTGAGCCTCATGATGTAGGGATTTTTGGATAGCATTCCATATTGTGAATTTTGATGAGTAAAATAGATTTTCTCTCTAAAAGAGTGTTTTTGGTTGTACATTTTCTCTCTACCCGAGAGCAAGCTAATTTTCCTACTCATCCTAATAGCCCTCCTTCCTTCTCTCAATTTTACTCTCTCAAATGAAACCTGTAGAAAATGAACTGTTTTTCAACAGTCTGCATTTTTAGACTACTTGTCGCTACAGACTGCATTTTTCTTCATATTTTCTGACAAGCAAAAAAGCCGACACTATTGCCTTTATTTTTGCAACACTTGTGTTACTCAGTTTTTAGGCCATTTCCAACACTTTTAGAAATGCAAAAAATGCGACACTGCATTTTTACATGCAGTTTATGACAAGCGACAAACGCGAAAAATGCGACTGCATTTTTACATGCAATTTCTAACAGGCGACAAAAAGAAAAAAATGTGACACTGCATTTTTCCATGTAATTTTTGCCTTGGAAAAAAGTGAAAAACCCGACACTACAGTTTTACACGAGATTCTACACAGGCAAAAAAACTCGACATTGCAGTTTTACGTGGGATTCTACACAGGCACAAAATCCGACACTACAATTTCCACACATGCAAAAAAATGCGACACTCTCCAGAAATACACAAGATTCCTCACAGACTGTATGTGTCTTCACGCTCCAATAACAACTGTTCTAATTAGTCAATTAATCAGCTATTACGCGATCTTGTAAATGTAAAGCTAGAATAATACAAGATCTTTTCAGTTGTTATAAATGTAAATGAGCGATTGAAGATCTGACAGATCAGATATTAGAAGTCATTATATCTCAGAGGATGATTTGACAGAGATTAAATGACCAGAACAGGTCTTCTAGTAGCTGACTCCTCAGACCTAGTGATCATACAGAGAGAGATATATTCAAAACTTTAGCAATTGCTTTGAATATGTGAATAGGATCATGCACTCACCAACGCAATTGTATTGTGGTCTAATCGTTGTTACTATATCTTTATTATACAAATTCGCTATTGTTCTACATCTTTTGCATTCTTATTGAGTAAAATTAACTCTCACTCCTCTTATACAAACATCAATATAAAGAGAAATGTATAGCTATCTCTAACGCCTAAGTTATTTCTACATTCTCTTCATATTAGATTATCAGTATTAGAGGATTGCATGGCTATCTCAGATGCCTAATCGCTTCTGCAATCTCTCTTTCACGACAGTCTAAGTCTCCTACACTGACAATCTTATTCAACTCTAAAAAACAGCTCGTAATCTCCATTCTCTAAGTAATCCATGATCATGTTAAACACAATCATCACTGTTTTTCATGGTATTCATTGTCTTTCTCTTGTTGGTTGGGACTTCGTTCAGAAGTACACCCAAACAAATGGAGCTATTGTTGAATCTCTGTGTGATAGCATCCACTCCTTGAGAATCATTCAAGAACTGATTGAATCCCATTCTAGGGGAGTTAGGGTCGAATGGAACAGGACTTTGGGGCATAACAAAAATTTCTTTTGAGTACAAGGGGTTGGAATCATCGCACACTTCCATGAACCTTTGGATAGCCAGCGACATGGCTATAGTGTGGAGGAGGGGGGGTGGAGGAGAGGGGGGTGAGGTGGCATGCGCTTTTGCGACTTGACCTATGGAGCCAATTGTCACATAAGGCATAGCTGAGTAATCTGTGACAAGGGTAATTGTAGAGGACGGGGGATGGGTAGGCTTGATTTGATAGCAACAGAGAGAGTTGGCGCAGTTGACATTGGTGGCTGAGTTCAATGATGAGACACGGGAGGCGAGTGGGGTGAAACTATCTCGCTATGTAGCTGTCTATGACTCTGTGATGTGCTTGTTTGGTGGGAGGATTCGGCTAGTGTTAGCTCATAAATAGCTAGCATGGAATTAGTCCAAAATCTGTGCATTTTATTCTCCAAATAAGACACTACCAATGAAGAGTGGAGAGAGTCGACTATAGATTGTTTATTTGTGTTAGCCTTGATGGCTCTCTTCAACTCCCCAAAGATGGTCTTATGCTAGCCATAAGGCTAGATTTTCTCCTTCACAAAGTCTATATGGGATTCGACCAAATAGTGGAAGATCTGTGAGACTATCATCTCCTTTTGCAGGTTTTCCACCATCAGGAAGTTATTCAAAAGATGTGCGGCGGCCTAGAGGACTGAATCTTTGATGGCATCTATAATGCAACCATCATTAGTTTGGTACTGATTCATCCAATTGTCCACAAATGGTTTAATGATCTGATTGGCCAATTTATGTGATAGGGGGCTCTAGGTCCAGAGACAATGCCTACGGCAACAAGGGTGGCCTCCGTCACACGCACCTTGTGCACGACTCCCTGAAAGGTGATATAAAAATTGGCTTTGGCCTCATCCCACGTGCCAAAAGCCATACTAATGAACTCCATACTGATTTTACTTGGAAAAACAATCGCATGAATGCCCATCATTTTGAGAAAAGGCTCAACGAGAGTTAACCGTTCATTCACTTTGCCAGTGCCAGGGAAAGCCATGATGTCCGTTGAGGTTGGAACATAACACAAGACAATGGATCTGGATGAAGTGGAGGTATCAGATTCTATAGAAGAGATGCTTGCAGGTAAGATTAGCATAAAAGATAATCATAGAGCTTGGAAGCATATCAAAAGAATGTTTGAAAGTTTTGGAAAAGTTTGGTCATGGGAGAAATGTTAAAATTGTCACTTTCAACTTGATGTAATTGATTCATCATGAGATCTATGATCATGATAGGATCTCACATGTGTGGAGCCTATTTCCACGTGTGAAGGATGTACAAAATGTACTTGTAAATTGTTAGATTCATTCTGGTTCAATCTACAAAAGTGTGAACTTGATCTGCGGCTAGAATCTAAGAAAAAGTCACTTTGACCAATTTTCATGTAATTAGCTTGCACTTCCATGTGAAAGAGTAAATGCTCCCACATGTCAAGTTGTTGTTTACACGTGTGGATCAAGTTGTAGAGGATAAGATGTAGATATTCCACTAGATCCTATTTTGTAGGGAATATCCCTATTTTTGTGGCAACTAGCTTTTGGTTTCTAGCTAGTGTGATAAGTCAACTTTGGATAATGGGCATATTTGGCTCCTATTGGTGGATCTAGATGATAAGGCACTCTTCACATGTGTGAAGGCCTTCTGGACAATACATAGCTCATGGATGTACTTGATCTATAAAGAGATAAACCAAATCAATAGAAAGTTGATGAGCATTTGCATTCCAGCAACTTGCTTGTAATTCACTCATTGGAATTGTGTTTTGATGCTTGAAATGGTTTTGTATTCAAATGTACTTTGCTCTCAAGTTGCAGTCTATATAGTGACTGTCCTCCACATGTTTGAGGCCGCCCTTGTTTGTTTTTTATCATTAGATCCATTGCTCTTACTAAAATCATAGTGCATTGTTTCTAGATCAAGATCTAGCCTATAGAGCTTGATAGATCTTTGGATTTAGCAATCAATAACTCTTGCAGATTGATTTGTACAATCCATCATTGTCCTTTTTTTAGAAAATCAACATGGTATCAGAGCAAAGTACAAGAGTGATGTAATAATTGAGTTTGCTAGAATTTTTTGTCTAGATCTATTCTACCATCATCCAAGCTTGGGCTAGATTGATAGGGACAAGACTATAGGATTCTTCTTCAACCATAAGTCTACATTAGATCATTCAAATTCAGAAATCTCTATGCATTTCATAGAGCAAACCATTCACAATGTCTTCCAATGGTGGTTTTTTGTTAGAATCTAGAGAGAGGCTAACATCTACAAACTATTCCATTTGGAAAGTGAGGATGGAATCACTATTTGTGATCCATGACCTCTATGACATTTTTCTTGGAATTGAGGAAGAGCCTCAAGCAGCCCAAGAACAATTGAAATACAAGAAGAGGGCTAGATTCGCCCTACATTGTCTAAAGGAATCAAGTACTTCAAAGCATGAAGAGAAGTGGATAAAGTGGACAAGAATATGTCCTAAGGATACAGTCTTTAAACAAAGAATTGGGATCTATTGGAGACAAGATCCAAGACAAAGAACTAGTACAAGTGATATTGAATGGACTAGGTGATGAGTTCACTGATCTAGTTCAATCTTTTGCTATTCAAAACCATTGCATAATGTTCTTGTGGCTGAAGAGAGTAGGATTCTACACCTCAAGACAAGAATGGGGTCTATGTCACTACATGGTGGTGATGAAAAAGCAAACTTCACATCAAAGGGCAAGAAGAAGACTCGTCCATTCAAGAATAACCAAGGCAAGGAGGCCAAGGTCAAGGATGGTGGATCTACCTCCAAAGGGAAGATCAAGAACAAAGCTAAGCTAAAGTGTTTCTTCTGTGGAAAGAAAGGACACTTTGCTTCTGAATGATATAAGAAGAAAATCTCACAAGGCAATGAGGATCATGGAAATCTTGCACAAGAGGAGGATGAAGAGGATGGCTTCAACACATCCTTGATGGTAGCATCTACACCAATATCAAGCAAAGAGACATGGTGGATTGATAGTGAGGCTAGTTCCCACATGTCATTCAACAAGCATTTCTTTTATACTTTACTTTCTTGTAATGATTCTAAGAAATCAATCTACACTGCTAGTGATCAAGAATGTAAGATAGATGACATAGGATGTATTCCATTATGCTTTGGATCATCTAGAAGGCTAGATCTTGATAATGTTTTGTATGTTCCATCCATTGCCAAAAAAATGCTTAGTGTTGGTCAACTAATGGATAATGGACTAGATGTACATTTCAAAAATGGAGTGTGTTCCATCTTAAAACATGATAAGTGCATAGCTAGTGGCATTAATATAGGAAGGCTTTTTAAGTTGGATGCTAATGTGGCCATTGAAAGTGTGAATATGGTTAACTAATGTTGGATTTCATTCCTTTAATCATTATGTAATGTTGAACTACTTATTCTGCAGTTTTACTCACATTGTTGAGTGTCCAAGGTCATCTGTAGAAATACACATATTGTTGAATTACTGTCGAACAGACCTAAAGTATTAGCCGAGGATTACCAAATAACGACTTCAATAGGAGATGAAGCTAGTTTTCCGTCAACTTTATACTTGATCTTGAAGACCCATGTGCAATCGATAAGATTGCTACCAACAGGTAGTTCCACTGACCATGTCTGGTTCTTGATCAGAGAGGAATACTCTATTTCCATTGCTTCTTTCCAAAGATTGGAGTCTGATTGGTTGAGTGCCTCTTTGACTGAAGTTGATTCCTAAATTAGAGCACAAACATACTCATGGATATATTTTGTGGGATATGTGCGCACTCGATTCATTCTTCTTGGAGGTGGCATTGATTGGTGATCCATTCCTTGGTCGGATTGTTGCTTGGTAGAAAAAATGTCTTTCTCTGATTTGATGTCAAATAGTTGTTTGACTGTCGACACGATGAAACCTGAGGCTTGAATTGTCGTGTCAGTGGCAAGTGTTGAAGGTTTGTATGGAACTTTACCCTTGTCTTTGAAGTCGATGAACTGATCCTCGACAAAGACAATATTCCTACTGAATAAAATCTGCTGGGTATCAGGATCGTACAATTTGTAGGTGTTGTCGGAGGAAGTGTAACCGATCATAATGGTCTTTAGACTTTGGAAGTTAAATTTTTTCCTTATCTCCTTTGAGTGCGTAGGCGATGCAACTGAATACTCGTAGGTTCTTCAAGGCTTAGATCATGTCCAAACTTCATAGGGTGTTTTACCTTTGGTCGAACATATGTTCTAGATGTAAGATACACTGGAGATAGCTTCAGCCCAAAAATTCTTTGGCAATGATGCATGTGCCAACATGGATTTAGCTGACTCGACTAGGATACGATTATTCCTCTCGGCTAAGCCATTAGACTGAGGCGAATAGGGAGTGATGAACTATTGTTCAATGCCTTGGCTTTGGTAGTATGCCTTGGATTCAGCAGAGATATACTCTCCATTATTGTTGGATCTCAGGGTTTTGATTCTTTTACCAGTTTTTTCTCTGCATGCTCCTTGAAAATTTTGAAGCATTTGAAAACTTCGGATTTCTTCTTGGTAAAGTTGTTAGAGGGTTTGCGGATATCGAGACAACCCTAACCCTAGCTAATAAGTGAGAGAGATTTGGCACCCTGTGTGTGTAAGTCCAGCCCGATGATCACATAGTTATTTGATTAGTTACAAGTTAATAAAAGAATTTTAGGCCTTTTTGCGGGACTTTTAATGTCGCAGGGCCTAAAAGCCAAGTTAGTGAATAACTTAGGGGTTCCCACCAAAATTCAAATTCAAATTGGTTCTCTCCAATTCCTGAATGAGTTCCCTCGCTTTTTCAAATTTGATAAATTTGGGAGGTAGAAATTGGCCAATAGGAATTGAGGCCAAGAACCTAAAATATATTAATCCACTATTTATAGTGGTGGATTTGAATTATTTTGTACATGTTCTCTTCATTTCAATACAAGAATAGCTTGTGTGCTATTGTCGCCAAGGTGAACATATTTCTTGATACTGTAAGGTGTACAGGACTCGAAACATCCAATCAGGCTAGTCATGTATTGAGTGGCTCCGGAATCCAGGAACCAAGAACCGTCGCTAGATGCTCCTTGATGGCTGGTCATGAAGGCATCATGAAATGCTTTTTGAATAGGTTGTGGAGCTTCTGTAGCTGCATCTGCCACTTGATTCGACTGCCCCTTGCTGTTGTTCTTTGCTTGCAGTATCCAGCAGTCTTGAATTTCATAGTTGTTTCGCTTGCAGTATTTGCAGAACAGCTTCTTCTTCGTCTGTAGATTCAACTATTCTTTGTGTTGTGCTGGTTTCTGGTCTGGCTTAGATTTCTTCAGGCCTTTCTTCTTCTTCTACTTAGTCGTGCTTTTGTTGGTGTATAAAGCGTGAGAATCACCTGAGGAACTTGAGGCTTCGTTCCTCCTTGTGTCTTCATGCTACAACATAGTAATGACTCTCGAAAGAGTCAGTTCTGGATGTGTCGTGATGATCATCACCCAGCTGTCGTATGAGTTTGGCAGGCTTGTAGGCAGTTGCATCACTGCATCTTGATCGTCTATGACAGATTCGACAGGGGCCATTTGCCTTAGCAGGTTCTTGAATTGATTGATGTGATTCTGTAGGAAATCACCATTTGCCATCTTAAGGGAGTAAAATTTCTTCCTAGGATATAGCTTGAAAGCTATATCTCACACTTTGTATAGTGTGCTCAAGATGTCCCAGAATTCTTTCGATGTATGGGCATCAGATACATGGTCGATTTGGGTATCCAAAATGTTAAGCATGATCACTGCGAAAGCCTTTCCATCCTCCAGCTTCCATCTGGCAATTGTTGCATCGTCTGCTTTGGGTTTCCCTTCTGCACCTGTAACAACGTCATACAATTCTTTAGCCATTAGTACAGTTTTCATTTTAAATTTTCACAGATGGTAATTGGCTCCATCAAGCTTGTCCATAATAGGTCTGGCTTTCCCTTGGAAATCCATGTGAAAGATTAGTCTAAGTGATAGGAAAAACTATTAGTGACTTAAGTAAGAAAATCTGGTATTGAATTACAGCACAAGAAGACAATTACTCTATCGGCTAGTAGAGTCTTGTACTGTAGAAGCTTATCAAGCTACAAAAGTATCTCTAATACCATGTTGGAAAAGTCAAAGGAGGGTGTGTGAGTGTGAGAAACTAAAATAGCTCAAAAAGAAACAAACACGAAAGGAAGCAAACTCGAAACTCGAACGAGAAACGAACTCGAATGAAAAGTGTTTGTGTGCAGCGGAATGAGCTATATTACTCTTTCTCTAAGAATGACTACGCCTATCAGAAATGAACAGAATGTTAGTGATAGAATTCACGGTCGATCTGATTATGTAGCCAAACATTAAGCAACAAAACATCGGAAGAATAATTTGTCGTGAACAACTAGACAAATTATTAGTCACGAATGATTTGCAAAGAGCTAGACTGAGCTCAACTGATAATCAGTCGCAAATTAGTCACAAAAGGCAAGACTAAATATTAGTCACCAACAACTAGACTAATAATAATTCGCTAAGAACAGATTACCAGATTGAGCAATAAGAGAGTCAAACAGAATGTTGAAAAGCATAGCAATATTGACACAAATCTAAATATAGAACAAAACAGAGCTGCTATTAAATTAAATATAACAAAATATAGAACAAAACAGAGCTGCTATTAAATTAAATATAGCAAAATATACATGTCAATAATGTTGTGGAGCACAAGACAATAGCGGATGAAACCGCGTGCTCTACAAAGCTAACTCAATCTATAAAAGGAATGAACCTGTTATTGACAATACAAAAGAATCAATGCGCAAGGCATCTACTTTGTCTATCTATGATAAGTTTTTGATGCTATTATGTTCACACACTCTGTTAAATACGCAAGTGGTATTCAATGTATACACAATTTTACAGGTGTGCAGATGAAGAAAGTACAAAGTGGATGTGCTATATGTAGGAGATCGTGGGTGGCTGCTATCGTTGTCAAATCTGTTAGCACAGTTGCATGGAATGAGTGTGAGAAGGCTGCGACATCAGCCTTTGCTGAAATGAACGTTCGTGAAGATGCGAAAAGTGTGACACTCTGACAAATGCCTTAGGATTTGATTTACAGGGTGCCTTTGCTTTTCCTAGGGCACATTCAACATTTTGTAAGGTAGTGTCGTCTTTTTCGCCTGTCACAAATCACGTGGAAAAACATAGTATCGCTTTTTTTGCTTGTGAAAAATTACTTGTATATATGCAAACAGTCGAGTTTTTTGCCTGTCTTTATTTTACATGTAAATATGCAGATTGTGCGACAACATGAGTAAAAATACAGCATGAATGGAGGTAGATTAAAATAGGATTTAGGAGAGTAGAGGAGATAAATCCAACAATATGGGATTTGATCAAGCTCTTGTAGTTAGAGGATGTGGTGGCAGATTTGGTCGTGGAAGACGCCAATCAAGAGGTGGAAACTCAAATCGTGGATTGTTCCAACAATTTCAAGAACAATCCAATGATGGCCCAAATTGAGGCAATCGGCATCAAGGTCAAGGTCAAGGACGCGACAATCCAAGATAGAAGAAACCTGGAAATTGTTGATATTGCAACAAATTTGGTCATTGGGAGTGTGAGTGCTACAAGAAACAAGACAAGTCAGCAAAACAGAAAGGCAAATGGCAGGTAGACAATTATGTTGATCAACATCAATTTGATGATGATCAATATGAGGACGATGCAGACGAGAGTTCAAACTTGTTCATTTTGGCACTAATGACAAGTAATGAAGCCAAGGATACCTAGTACATCGACAGTGGAGCACATGACTTCGATGAAGGAGTGGTTTTCGTAATTCAAGAAAATCCACAATGGTGATGAAGTTGGACAAGCTGATGGCCACAAGCTGATGGCCAACTGTTACCTGCTAAAGGATTTGGAGTGGTGCCAATGAGGTTATCCAGCGGGATGATAAAGCGGATAAGCAATGTGCAATATGTACATGGCTTAGCTAACAATCTACTGTCTGTTGGAACGATGGCTGATCAACAACTCGAGATTGAGTTTGACAGTGACAAATGTCTTGTCGAGAACATCAAGAATCACTACACAGTATTTCTATAGGAGCTAGAGTCAACAAGAATCGACTACACAAATTGAATGCGAGATCTTTTGCTCAAGCTATGGTAAGCACTGTTGATAGTCGAAGTGATCTGTGGCATCAATGTAATGGTCATATTAGTGCTCAAAGTTTACAGATTCTCAAAAGACGTAATCTAGTTATTGGTTGCCAGATATCTCTTTTGAAGAAAACATTTGTGAAAGTTGTATTTTGGGAAAACAACACAGAGAGTGGTTTCCCAAAAGTGGAGCAAGGAGAGCCAGTGGCATCCTAGATCTTGTCCACAATGATCTATGTATAAAAAATTTGTTTATGTAGAAGCACATGCACTTATGTTGTGACAATATGGGTGCCAACTAGGTTCAAGGAGACATGCACACACACACACACACGCACGTGCACGCGTACACGTCACACATGCACATGCACCACACACACGCACATGCACGTGCACTCATGAAATATAGTTACTATGTCAGCTGACAAATCTATAGTGCGATGGGAAAGACCTCACTTCTTTTGTAAGGAAGATGAAGGATCTATTCATGTCACTATATAACTCTGAAGTAGAGAATGCAGTGTCAGCTGAGAAGCAGCTCACTTACCTATTGAGAGCCCTACCCATATCTTTCTAGATGACCAGAACCCCCTGTTGGCGAAAGATCCTACAATGACCCTCAAAAAGGCAATTGTCAAAATTTGAGAGGAAGTCGAGGCGACAAAGCATCTTGATCACAAATATGGTTCTGACCAGGCCCTCTACGACAACAAAGAAAAGACCAAGAAACAATTCAAGCCTAAGAGGGAGTCGAATCAAAGGCATGATCATGATCAGCAAGCAGAGGGAACCGGCAAAGGCAACTGGAAGAGCGAAGGGAGGTCGAAACAACAAGGTGGAGAAAAAAAGACTTGCGTGAGATGCAGACGAGATGGGCACATAGTCGATACGTGCTGGCTCAATCCAAAGATTGAATGTATCCACTGCCACAAGAAGGGTCATGCAGCCATGGATTGTCGCCTAAACCCAAGGAACAAATCAACACAAAACAGACACGAGAATAACAACAGTTCGTCCTATGTCGAGGAGCCTGAGAGCTCAAAAATGGGTGAAGAGAGATCGAACAGAAATTGTTTGACTGCCTACATTTTTGCAGATGTGTGTGCAACGTCAACATCTGACACACAGGAGGTGATCCTAGATTCATGAGCTACCTCACACTTCGTGACATCAAGACGAATTATGTCTAGTTTTAGAAGTGCATATCCTTCAAGATTCATTGTTCTTGGAGATGGATCCAAACATCAAGTGAACGATATTGGCTCACTCTAGCTCAACATGAATGGGAGAGACAGACGACTTGAACTGATGAAGCATGCAACATTATTGATGCCTATACCAATACCCTGATCACTCAAGGTAGAAGAAAAAGTAATCTATATCATCTGAAGGTACGCCTGCCTGCAGATCAGGTGCATCAGACTCATGATGATTCGTCAGACACTCTGTGGCATAGGAGACTATGCCACATGAATTCGATGACACTTTACCAAGCAAGTCATCATGGAGCAATAAAAGGGGTTAGCATCTTGAATGCGAACAATTTGACCACCTGTGATGCATGCCTAAAGGGTAAGATGTCTCGCACTCCATTTGACAAAGACTTCTACAGAACGAATAAGATTCTGGAGTTAGTGCATTTTGACATCTCTGGGCCTTTCAATGTGATCTCAGTAGGAGGCTCGAAATATTACATAACCTTCATTGATGACTATAGTAAATTTGCCAGAGTATATTTCATTAAGAATAAATCAGAAGCACTTGATAAACTCACAGAATATGTGAATTGGACAGAGAGATGCATCGGCAACAAAGTGAAGCAGATAAGGACAGATCGAGGTGGCGAATACATCTCAATCGCTTCACTGACTTCTGCAATGATCGTGGCATCATTTTAATAAGGATTGTAGCCTACACACCATAGCACAACGGTGCAGAAAGGAAAAATAGAATTCTGATGGAAGCTTCTAGATGCATGATGGCCTACTCGAAAGCTCCAAGGGTATTGTGGGCTGAAGCAGTAGTGACATCCGCATACATCTAGAATAGGACATGGAAGTCTGGTGTCCCTCACACAACACCACACGAATTATGGTGGAGAAGAAAGCCCAACCTGTCTCACATCAAAATCTTTGGCTATGCAACTTATGCACATATTCCTGATAAACTTCGAAAGAAGCTTGATGAGAAAGCTGAACAGGAATTTCTGGTAGGATATGACAACAATTCGTCATACTACAGAGTCTACATGCCAAACATGAACACTATGAAGACAATGAGGGATGTCAAATTTGATGAGAGCAGGACAATGACCAATGATGACCCTGTTAGCTATGAGGTTCTGGAAAGACAGTACTATGATCTACCACCAGCGATAGAGGGAGCATAAGATGAACACGAAAACAAAGATTTTTGAGTCGCTTCACATTCAAGTGACGAATCAGAAGACGAAAGATTCGAGAGGCAGCCTTCTGCTACAGTGCTTGTAAACCAAGATGATTCCAGACCTAGCAGAGCAGACAAAGGCAAAGGCATTGTTGTCCCACGAGTTTCTCCTAGAAGGTCGAAAAGAATACAAAGAGCGCCAACAAGATATGTGCTAGGCAGTTCAGCTTCCACATCAGAAGAGTTTTGTGGATTTAGTGGCGAACCACAGACATTCGAGGAGGCAATTGAATGTCCAGAGAAGGACAAATTGATCCAAGCCATGAACGAAGAGATGGAGTCTATGAGGAAGAAGCAGGTATGGATGTTGTAGCCATTACCTGATAAGCAAAGTTGTCAAATGCAAATGGGTCTACAAGCTCAAGTATGGACCAAATGAGAATGTCTTGAAATACAAGGCAAGACTGGTAGCGAAGGAATTCTCTTAGAGATATGGTATTGACTACTCTAAGACCTTCTCTCCTGTAGTCAAACATTCGTCCCTACGATTGTTATTTGCATATGCAGCTGCTTATGACCTCAGGATCTATATTGTGGACGAGAAGACAACCTTCTTGGATGGTGAGTTAGACGAGGAGGTCTACATGGATCAACCCCCAGATTATGTCTCAAATTCACTTCCTGATTATGTATGGAGAATGCATAGGAGTATTTATGGTCTGAAACAGTCAGCTCGACAGTGGTACAAAAAGAAAGATCACGTCTTGAAATCATTGGGATTCAAGCCACTTATGGCTGATTCCAATGTGTATGTGAGAATTATAGATGAGTAGATCATCATTGTGGCTGTGTATGTGGACGACATTCTGATACTCTGCAAGAGTGAGCAGCTGATTGCTGAAGTGAATACAGACATCTCAAAACATTTCAAGATCGTGGATCTGGGAGAAGCCATGTGTTACCTTGGCTTGCAAATTGAAAGGGACTATGAGGGAAGTAAGCTATACCTTCACTAGTCCAGATACACCCAGAAAATCCTAGAGGGTTTCGGGATGCTGAATTGCAAATGGGCAAATACTCCAATGCTCGCAGAGACAGTGCTGACGAACGAAAATTGTTTGAGGACTGAGACAGAGAGAGAATTGATGCAGCTCACACCTTACAGAAAGCTGATGTACCTTGCAGAAAATACATGTCCTAACATTGCTTATGCAGTGTTCAAGATGAGCCAATTCTGCACGAATCCTGGCTCGACACACTGGAAGATTGCAAAACAAATTTTGCAATATCTTCAATTAACAAAGGATTATGGTTTGTGTTATTGTCGTGGTGCAGGTTTTCAGATAATTTCCTACAGTGATGCTAGCTGAGCATCCCTCAAGGACGATTGTAAGAGTGTCTCAAGAGGATGCACCATTGCATCAGGAGCGACAATTCTCTGGGTCAGCGAGAAATAGACCATTGTGGCCCAGTCATCATGCGAAGCAGAGTATGCCATAGTAGCAAAGATGGCCAACAAGATAATTTGGCTTAGACAGTTCCTGAATGAATTGGATGAAATGAACAACGAACCTCTGGTTTTGTGGATGGACAACACATCTGCAATACATCTAACGAAAGACCCTATGTTTCACTCAAGGACGAAAAACATTGTGATCAAGTACCACTTGATCAGGGACCTGATTGGCAAGAAGATGTTGCAGACCACTTTCACTGGAACAAAAGACTTGGTTGCAGACATTTTCACAAAGGCCCTGGACAAAGGTCTATTCGAGAGACAGAGGAGCAGCCTTAGAATCATCAAGCTATCATGCTTTTTTTCAAAGATTGAATGTATCCACTGCCACAAGAAGGGTCATGCAGCCATGGATTGTAGCCTGAACCCAAGGAACAAATCAGCACAGAACAGACAGGAGAACAACAATAGTTTGTCCTATGTCAAGGAGCTTGAGAGCTCAAAAATAGCAATTGCTAGAAAGTGCTTTGTTGATGATTTCGAAAAAGAGTTAGAGAGATATGTTGGAATGGCAAAGTGGAGCCACAACCCATGCTCAAAGAAATCCCATAAGTAAAAGTGGGAGTTTGTTCAAAGTGGATATAAGTGGTAAATGTCCCCTAGTACCAGCCCCTTTGCGGGTAAGGGGGAGCACTTGGATTCGTGGGCGGCTATGCGTCCGGGGACTGGATCCAGGAACGCGGCTCACAGAAGGGGCAAAAGGCTCCATGATTTTGGTGCAACCTCTGAACTAGAAAGGTTAAGTTGCATCGTGGTGCAACCTCTGAACCAGAAAGGTTAAGTTATATCCGGTCAAGGCCCACCGAATTCCTACATGATCAGAGCAGGCAACGTGACCTGTGCCCAACTTTGAGGAGGAGTGTTGGAATGGCAACGTGGAGCCACAGCCCACACTCAAAGAAATCCCATAAGTAAAAGTGGGACTTTGTTCAAAGTGGATATAAGTGGTAAATGTCCAAGTGTTTAATGTCCCCTGGTACTAGCCCCTTTGCGAGTAAGGGGGAGCAATTGGATTCGTGGGTGGCTAGACATCCGGGGATGGGATCCCGGAACGCGGCTCACGTAAGGGGCAAAAGGCTCTATGATTTTGGTGCAAACTTTGAACCAGAAAGGCTAAGTTGCATCACGATGCAAACTCTAAACCAGAAAGATTAAGTTGTATCCGGTGAAGGCCCACCAAATTTCTACAAGATAGAAACTGATAGACATCTCTCATTGATTCTCGATGGATACATGCCAAGACATCTAGAGTAGATTTTGTGTTACAGACTTACAGACTTACATTTCTACTAAAGAGACGGTACCCAAATTACATGGTCATGTTGATGCGAGCATTAGTGAGGTTATCTACCTCCATGACTATATTTCCACAAGACACTTCGTAGATTGATCATGTGTTGAAGTTGAAAGAAGTGAGGTAGATTTTAGACATTAGGGACACATATTTTCATTTATTTGTGTGACAAAGAGGATGAGATTTCTAGAAATGAGAAACCTTTTTCTATCCCATTTCAACAAGAGGATGCTGAATAAAATCCAAATTTTCTTATCATTTTCCATGCATCAGTGATTCATCAGACACAGAAACTGATGATGCAGATCAAAGAAAGAAATGAAACTCCAAATAAAAAGAAGATAGCAAAAGTATTGAGGACAAGGCTGCAACCTCTAAAGTTGAAAAGCTTCTGAAAAAGTAATATGGCTGATCTTAATAAGGGTGAAGTTTTGCTACTTTTAGCTATGTTCTTGATTTTGGCTTATTTTCTTGATTTCTTGTATTTCTATTGTAATTTGATGTTTAAAAAATGGACCAGATTTTTGAATGCTAAGACTGGTACATAAACTTTTGGTATAAGAGCATTAGATACTTTCCATCAAATTTGGTGATTTTTGTTAAATTTGGTAGAGTTTCTTGTTCTAGTTGTCTTTATTTTCAATTTTCAGCAAGCTTTGATTCAAATTTTGACCATTCAATCTTCATTTTTTGTGTGATTTCTTATTTTAGATCAATAGATTTTTTGTTAGCTTCTTGGAGGTACTGAGATTTTTTGATTTGGAGCTATAATGACCAAGTTATGGCCATTTTAGTGTTTTCATTCCCTAGTTAAGTTTTTTCAGTCTGCTTTCTCCATTTTTGTCTATACTTTTGGCCAGATTTTATGACTATATTCCTATAGGATTGTAGATCTCACTTTTAGCTTGAATTTGAGCCAATTTGTGGCCAATTTGGTTGGAAATTGAGGGAGATATGGCAGTTCTTGTGAAGGAGGTATAATTCTAGATTTTGGTTGAATTTTTGGGAGAGAAGCACTTCAATCCTTCATTGTTGAAGTTTTCTTCCTAAATTTTTTTTTTTCAAATTTTTCATTTTGAAGTTTCTACCAGAAATATTAAAAAAAAATTGACCTAACCCTACCTACATGTAGCCCTAATCCTAGGGCCTCATAAACAAAAAAAAAAACTACCCTCCACATCATCTCGCGACTTCTCCACTTCTCCACTTCTCCACAGGCGATTCCTTTGGCTGGCGAGTTCCACCTGCAAATTCTTTGGCTGGCGAGTTCCACCTACAATCTCTTTGGCTGGCCAGTTCCACCTGCCTGCAAATTCTCCACAATTTCTCGTGAGTCCCTAGCACATGCAAATCCACCTAGGCAAATTTCTCGTGAGTCCTTGGCATCTGCGAATCCACCTCCAAATCCATGTGGGTGAGTCCAACTTTCTTTCTTAAACAACTTTCTTTTCTCCCCTTTGCGACTTCTTCAACCGTACTCTTTCCTGTAATCTTCGGGCATATTCCAGAAATATTCTCCTCCAGCAGCCGCGCTCTCCTCCCCTCGCGATTACCACATCTCCTGGCGAATATCTCCTCTCTCACAAATACCCTCTTGGCGATTTCTCTCTCCTGCGACTCCTTCACGAGTCTTCTTGTTATGTCCATGGCCAATAAGTAGGATTCAGTATACTCCTAGTCTTGGATACACGGTACTCCAGTAAATCAAGCTGTTAGCTATGCCACGTCATACTGGATGTGACCCGAAAGTAACTAATATCCTTGTGAGGCCCATAACACACTAAATGGAGTTTAGACAAGGTATGAGACAGTGTATGCATGTGTAGAGAGTTATCAATAGCAATTCTATGAATAGGTGGTCCATGCTCAGGACTCTATTCTAGGTGAATCTATGTATAGGAAACTTAGGGCTATGCATGGCTATGTGCCCAGGTTGCTTTTGGCTCTATATATTGGGTCCAAACTCGCCCTACTCCTGATTGTGATCATTGATTCATTGCCAGAGTTTCACTCTACATTTATGCTTCTTATTCCTTGGCTTGGGGGTGAAGCTTCTAGAGTTGATTGGTTGCGTGCTTATACTTGGTTGGGTGGTTGCTCCATAGTGTGTTTTCCATTGTATGTTATCTTGTAAGCAGGATCTTAGGGAGCTTTCCTTATAGTGGTATCAGAGCACGGCTTACGAAGATTGGAGAACATGGAGAAGGGCTACCTTTTGTCAAAATTTTGGATTGGATCCATGAGAATTCTCTTCCAAGGTGGATAGCAAGGGTGCAAGTGGGTGTACTATCCCAGTTTCAATTTGCATGTTGCTAAGATCCATTACTCTTGGGATTCTTTGTGGTTTTATGGAGAATTGTCCTTGAAGGCCAATTTGTGATGTTTTTTTGGAGTTTTTTCTCGTGTAGATCAAATCTTTGGTAAATCTAAATTATTCAACAAGTGTGCTTTCATTTTAGTGCTCATTAATGATGAAATTAATAATGCATGTCGGTTCTCTCCAATGATTTATGATTATAGGCTATGTTTTGGTCAAAATTGCTTGATTTTTCATGTTTTTTGCAACAAAATAAATAGTAAGAATCAAAATCTAGCAAGATTAGATCAATTACTCTGACACTCTGATCTCGCACGTGTAAAACCTAGGTGGCAAGCAGACATGACAAGCATCTTGTTCATTTGATTTCCCTTTGTAGTGAGCTTTATAACACCCAATTTGGTGTCATGTAGCCAAAGTTATAATCATATGAAGTTTTGCAGTTTTGTGATTAAAATTGGCAAAATTTGGAATTGTTCTAATTGCATGCCAGTCATTTCCCTGATTTGTAGTACTGTGTTTGCATGGATTAGTTGCATGTTGATTCTCAGAGTGATTTTGACATGTATGAAAGATTTACAATCGATTCAAATTGTCATACGCATGTGCTCTGACAGTTGGGTCACAAATCAGTCTTAATGGCTGACAAATTTCGTAAAACTGAAGTTTACATAAAAAATTCCGTAATGACGATTGTGATTGATGTAGTGTGCTTTGCATGCCACTTTGACATTGGGTTAGAAACATTAGAAATCGGACAGTGTTTCAATTTTTTTGATTTTGATTGCCTTTTGTACTAACAGTATTTTCGTCAGAATTTTTGAATTACGTAAAATAAAACAAAAAATGAGTTTTTCGAAAAAAATCGAAATTTTGGTCATTTTTTTGTTATCTATGGAATCAGTTTAGATTAGTGAAAATTGATCACAACGTTTTCGCTAAGTCTAAATTATTTCTCGGTGATAGATAAGTTAAAGTTGACAGTAGAAATCACAATGAATTGCAGACAGTTTTACGGTGGTCATTTTCTTTTAACTTTTGGAGTGGGAAACTCCCAGATTGAAAGTTAAAATTTGAATTTTTTTCTTTTTTTGTTGAATTTCAAATTGGTAAAAATTTGAAATCAGTTACTTGTTTGATACTTTTCTAATCGATGTTGATCGATAGAAATCAGTCAAGTGAACGTTTGTGCAAGATACTCGTTTAATTCGATTGAAACTGTCAAACAATATGAAATGACCAAGTTGAATGAGTGGCAATAGTATTCTTTATCTAGCAGTAAATCCGACAGGATACAATTCAAGAATTACTAAAATCCTAAATGGGATTTCCATTCATGTAATTTCATACTCTGTGTTTGGATAGGTTTTGTCAATATTAACGGAGTAATGCCAAACCAGTCAATAAAAAGAAAACAGTCTCATTTTATTGGAAAATTTGTAGTAATAGGAATTACATAACTGATTTTATTTCTAGTAAAATCCTATGGTGAATTATATTCAACCCATGTATAGGAAAGAAATGAAATTGTTTTAAAAATTTTCTTACAGTAATTAGTTTTTTAAAAAATTTACTAATGTCATTACGTCTTCTTGGTACCTTAGCTGAATAGATTTTCAAGAAACTGAAAATTCTAAGGAGGGAAGAAGATTAGACATCAGAAGTAGTAAGTGTGATCGGGAAATGTATTTCGTAGTTAGGATTTTGGTAATCCCTATAAATAATTGCTTAATACTGGTTATTAATTTCCTGGTTAGAATTTATTTAGCTGAATTCGTAATTGATATCTTTGTAACCATTGAGTTATCCACAGTTTTAGATGTTAATTGTGATGTTAGAAGTGAAATTTGATACGTGGATTACATTGGATCTATAAGTTGACAGAAGCTTGTCCCTGGATTTGATGTATCAGTAGGGTTTCAAAGCTTGTCAATAACCAGAAAAGTTTAGAGTGTAATAGTTGAACCATGTTAGTTCTTCTGTCTAAGTCACATAATCAGATGTAAATTTCATGTATTCATCTGATAGGCATGCCAATCATCCAAATAAGTGGATTCTCCAGTGTTTTGAAAACATGAGATAATATTCTATATGGATTATTGGACTGCTAAATGATCAGTGGATCTCTAGAATATCAGATAAGGCGGTTAAGGGTTTTCTGGAAGGAAAAGCTGATGGTATGAGACATCAGTAGTTCAAAGAAAACCATTCCGTCAAATGTGGGGTATTTCAGAAAATTTTGAGGTTTAATCTAGATCCTAATATGATATCTCATTATTTACAAAATCAGAGGCCCTCAAATCTATTTCTCGCTTTCTTGATTAATCCTTTACTTTTTAGTAATTTCTCAAATATTGGATATCGGACTGATTTATATGATTCTTTCCAGCATGAAGTTATTCTACTGTTATGTCGTATAAATTACTACTTGTGTGAATAGACTTGGAATTCAGATAAATTCTAAGGTTAAAATGTTTCAATTTTTTAAACCATAGAATTTCTTTGTTGCATAAATGGATTTCGATGGAATAGTAGTTTCTATCACTTAGAGAGAAAATATTTGAAAGCGAAGTCCTGTATGTAATAGGGTGAATCCTTTAGCGGAAGTACTTATTACTGACTTTTCTTGGATTTATATATGTCATATATTATCTGTCCAGTTAGTTTTTATGGAAATTTATAATTTCTTTAAAAGGAGGGGTGAAGTGGTGGGATAAAATTCTATCTGGAAATTTGTTGGTTGCATAGCTTTCGGAAGAGAACCAGCTAGGGTATAGAAATGAGATTGGATATGAAAGGAATTTCGGATAGATTCAGAGTAAGATGCCTAAGTGGAATTTTTCGAATATGAGGAATTCTGTAGGGATTGTGTGGACAATCTGGAACCAGAACAGGTTTGGAATTTGAATCATTATCTATAAGTAGTACAATAAAAGATCAAAAGCTACTAGTTCCATTTTGATTGGAATAGAAGTAAGTTTGATCAGAATTTAAGTATGAGAGTTCTATATTGGATAAACCTAATCCTAGTTTAAGTACTAGGATCAAAGAGGGGTTAATCAGTGGGAGAAATTATGTAATTAGAGGTAAGTGGGATTGGAAAACTGCTGAGAGTGAATTTTATTGTCTCAGAGATTTTTCAGATATGTTATTTACTCATGAGGAATACAAAATATGTTGTAGCTGAGTTACAAGATCTCAGTGAGATATGTGAGTAACATATGTGGTCTCTGGAAGAATCTGCCAAATAAAAATGTGTTTATGTACTGGGTCATAGTGAGATTATTCACATATGTGCACGATTAATCTTGTATGAATCTACTGTGTATTCCTGGTTACTAGAGTTATTTGGTGCACTTAACCTAGTCAACGAACATAAGCATATGATCAAGTATTGTTTTGACAGATACTTGCAGAGTAAACAAATCTTTGTATAGAAGATTTATGGATTAACTTATAGATGATTTGGGTAAGAATCTAAATGTGGTGTTATACTAGTACAATTGAATTCTTCACCTAGACATTTGAGATTTCTGAATCATTGGCAATTAGATTGAGTAGTTGATTACTCCAGGATGAAGTTAATTGGTAAAACGATCAGTGTGATGTGGATTCACTAGAAATTGATGGTTTAGATTTATATTGCTTGTAAGATGCATGATTAGTGAATCATTTTGGTTCATCAGTTAAAAATTGTGTGCATTGGATATATAGTATTCTTGGGATAGAGTATACAGTATATGGTTCTCTCACGAGCAATGTCTCGCTTACTAGCGAACTTGTGGATCTCTATGGATCTTGCTTACAAAACTTGTCTCGCTCGCAGGCGGACTTGTTGTTTGTATTTTCGTCTTGATTGCTTGCTAGCATCAAACTACTTCTTCACTGTGTATATGTATCAAGTATCATCCAGAGAGTATATAGTCGCTCTGTATAACTTCTAGATTAGAGGAACTAAACATCTACAACTAATCTGAAAACTACAAGAGTGGCAGATTAGCAACAACTTGGAGTGTATCTGCTGACGTGAGAGAACCGTATTTTCTCTCACGCCAACGCACTGCTTGGATCTGTATGCAGTGCTTGAAGAATCACAGAAAATCAATAGATGATCTTGTATCCGTTTGTGCACATGTCATTTTTTTTTGTGTCTGCTGTTATTCGTGTGTCTAATTCTCTCATTCATTTAATTTCGCACATTGGTTGAAACTTTGTTGAATGCTACATTAATTTATAAACGTAGATCAGTAGTGCCTGACTACATTCTGGAGGACTGTAGGAACGATTCAGTTGGTAGTGACCAATGATCAGTTTTGAACTCCATGATCAAGTCTTGTCCGACAATTGTAATGATCATGACCAAGGTCAAAATAAAGAGGTATACTGAGTAGAACGAACTTCTACAACTGTAGTTAAATCATGGAGTACAATTCAATTGTCGAGAATTAAATTCTACTCCACAAATCAATGGTTATGACCATATTATTGATAATGATTTTTTTGGAATAATTTCTGAATATGGATCAACTGAGTGGTATAACATTGATACAAAATTCAAATACCAATACAACAACGAGCTTTTTGATGATGAAATTGGTATTAACAGTGCTTTCATGAAGTCAATAATTATAGATACATCCCAAGATCTGAAGCAAATTCATATTGGGCTACCAACAAATGAGTCTAATGTGATATCAACAGAAAGATTTGGTGCAAAATCATCCAATATTCTTGCATTAGAGGATGTCATCAATCCTATCAACAAGGAAAATAGGTTGACATGAGAACTGAATTCAAGGCTATCAAACTCCTTGTGTACTGATGACCAAAACGATCCCTTCACTACATGGGATTTGATGAATCCGAATGCGGAATGCTTGCATTTATTGGATGCAATGGAGCTTCAAAATGAAATCAAGACCATTTATTATAAAGTGGTACACAAGGCAATAACAACACCAGATGCCTATCCAATCAAGAGAGATACTGGGGAAGGAGACTATTGAATGCCCTGTTGCTTGGATCCTGTCAACCCATGCAGAACTAACGCAACTTGAGGCTTTCCTGTGTTTCATCAATCTCTTCTTCAGTGATCTTATCAAATCAATGTGATCAGTTGTAGATCAAAGGTTCTTTATGAAGAAATCTCGTTGCAACCTTGTTCTACGACAATAAGCAGAGACAACAAAATATGATGAACGGAAGATGATCTTATTTAAGGTGGCCATATATGATTCGACTACTGCCAAAGGATTCATAAAACATGGCACTCAACAAAGAGCTACACGGTCTTCATTTTTTAGGACAAAAATGCTTAAAGTAGGGGAAGTGTCATGTGTTGCATGTAATTAGCCCATGAGCTTACTAATGAGTTGCCAAATATGGCCATGGAACTAAAGTAGACTAGAATAAGTCATTAGGACAGTTAATAAGGTGGCTCGAACAACTTCGCTATATTTGTGAATAGCGGATTTGTAATAATGGTTGTAAGGTCCAAATTAGCCAAATAAGACCCAAACTTATAGTAGAGGCACAAATGACCACTATAAATAGCTGAGGTCGTGCTAAATTTGGAGGCTATTGTTCATTTTGTAATTTTGAGTTTTAAGAAATCTTGGAGGTTCTCTTTGAGAGCTTTCTTGATAAAGAAAGTGGTTTATGTGTCTAAAATCACATGAGAGCTATGATCATGCTCTAGAATCAAGTTTCTATCTTGTGAATAATCAATAATCATAAATAATGATACTTTACTTTGCCTATTTTAATAAAGTTTTGCTACTTTAAACTATGTTCTTGATTTTGGCTTATTTTTTTTTAATTTTTTGTATTTATATTGTAATTTGATGTTTAATAAATGGATTAAATGTTTAAATGCTAAAAAGTCGTGTATCGCACCGAAACGACCGATTAATGGGCCCACCAACGTGCGTGAGGCCGCTCGCTCTCTACGAAGAGCTCCTGTCTTCTGCCTTAAACCATCATCGTTCCCGAAGGCTTGCTGCAGCAGAGGAGATCAGTGGAGTGGGAGCTCTCGACCATATTCGTGCTTCGCAGATCTGCTCGGCCTCTTCAAGGTGTGGCACTTAATGCATGATTTAAACTTGTTGCATTATATTGTTGCTAGGCTTCTATGCCGATATGTCTATCTGTCAAGTCTTGTTGATGGTATTTGGTGAGGTTAGGCTTTTGAGATCTGCGGGGGGTATCCTTGGATATATTTTGTTCCTGGCTCTGCTTTGAGGTCAGAATTTGACAATGCATTCAGTAAATGCATGATATGAACTTCTTGTATCTTACTGTTGGTTTATGAATAATACATGTTTGAAATTTTAGCGGTCCTTGATCCATGAATTAAACTTATTGCATTTTGATTATTGGTACATGAAAACTGTCTTGAAGCCAGCCTTGCAAAATCTAGACGATATTTTTCAGGATGCGTGAGAAATCCTGCTTTTGTCTGTGAGCTGTTACAAACATCTGATACATCTTTGGGTTAGTTATTGGACACGTTTGTATGTGAATACCTCCTGTTAGATGGATTCTGAAAGAGTGGTATAACCGGATGCAGGGTTTAACGCTGGTGTCCTGAGAATGGTGTATAATATATTTTTTAAAACTTTTCAGATATGCATCTGAAACGTTTCTCAAAGCTTTTTCTGTCTTGGCTTCTTGAGTTTGGGAGTTTGAATGGCATGATCGAGATCGAATACAATGTGTGTTTATTTACCTCTCTTTCTCGTGAAGTGGAGAAGTATCTTCAACATGAGATGTATGACATAATGTTTTGGCAGGTCTGGTTTGCGTTTAAGTTTTCTAGCCTTATATAAAGCGTTTTCTCACTAGATTCCGTAGATCTGCAGGACAATGGTTGCTATTTAGTTATTCTCACAAGATTTTACCATTGTGTATTTAGCAAAGTTCCGGGTGGTGCCGTGGTACGGCACGGGTGCTACGGGGTGCTACGGCATGGGTGCTGTAGGTGCCATGGCACCAACGACACCTGTTTTTTTTTTTAATTTTTTTTTTGTTTTTGTTTTTTCTTAGTGAAAAACCCAAAAAAAAAGAGAAAGAAAAACAGGTGCCGTACCACGGCATGTGTGCCGTGCTACAGCACTTGCCACGACACTACACCCCACGGCACTTGTGCCATGGGGAACTGAAGTCTCTTATTGGCACCTCACCAGGCTTAACGCCGGCGCCAATGGGAGCGTGGAGCGCGTCTGTGGGCCCAGAGAGAGCTGCCCGGGCATCGGGCTCAGGCTGGGCGGAGGGAGGCGCGTGCTGCAGGGCTGCTGCGTCCATCCGTGGCCACTGGGCTGAGCATCCAACTGCCAACTGCCTTGATGAAGCCAACTGCCTGAGCTGAGGCGGGAGGAGCTCATCCAACTGAGAGCGGAATGCATTTGGCAATGTTCATGGAAGCTTTCACTCGCATTCTGGCTATGCACATATGCTGAAAAGCTCAGGTTTCTGCTATTGCTTTGGTGCTCCTTGTGTGGTTCTGCTCGCCCTCCTCTGCTTTGGTTTTGCTTGCCTTCTTTGCTCAGCCCTGCTCTGTGTTGGTTCTGCTCGCCCTCCGCCCATTTGGTTCTGCTCGGCCTCCTCTGCTTTGGTTCCGTTCTGGGCAGCCTCCTTTGAGCTTTCTCTCCTTTGTTTAAAGTGCACACTTGTTGAGGCTCATAATGTCAGTTGTGGTTGGCAGAATGAGAGTAATGTTGGCTCTTCCATGATTCCATGAGTGCTTGATGCTGGCAAAAACCTTGGAGCTGCTGTACTCAGTAATTCATCTTCCATTTTTGTTGCATTCATGCTTTGCATGTGTTTTGTTCTTCGATAATAGAATTTGATTGTTCATTGTTTTTTCACAATAGAATTTGATTGTTCTTTCACAATGATAGAATAAGCAAGCCCTCTACAAGTTAGATTTTACGGTCAGATTGTAAATGTAAGAAAGCCACCAGTTTATTTAAAAAGGTCTAGTTTTTTTTTTTGATCCACCTAATGTATATTTGAATATATTTTTTATGCTTACAAAATCATCAAACAGAACGCCCATCTTTTGCATTGCTTACACAATCGACATCACAATATCCTTGGAAAACAGCACATAATTGAAGGTCCATTTAAAATACCTCAATCCATTTAAAATGTCATGTTGAGGAGAAGACAAAAATAAGACTTCCAACCAACTGTTTGCATTGGATTCCAATATTTGCACCCTCATCCTCATCACTCAATGTTTGCATAGGGTTCAAGTATATGAAACTTCTCCAACAATTCTTCGACATACTTTGCTTGAGCTGGAAATAGACTATCTTGTTGATGCCAAACTTTAATTACAAGACAAAAAACAAAATGTGGCAAGATCGACTTGTCTGTTGGCGAAGGTACTGCTACTTCAATGGTAATTAGATCATCCACAACTTATGGCCATTTTCATTCATGATATAGAAACTAGTACCGCATTTACCTCTCAAGGATCCAAATCGCAAGAGGAATTCAACAATACATGTGTTCTAGGTTTAGGTAGATCACTTCAGACTATATAAGTCTTTACTTATTTTATAACTAAGATGATATATACCTTTGATTGCAAAGCTTTGAGGTTGAGATATATAAACTTTTTCTAGGAAAATCAATGAAACACTACTTTCTGAAATGTAGATTTTAGTTCTACATCTAATATCTATCATCTAACATCCATCTTCCTACAACATCCTCTTTGCCTTCTTGGAAGCTCTTGTGTAGTGGTTGCAGTAGGCTCTCCCTCATCATCATCATCCTTTGAACTTCAAATATCTTGCTAATATGTCGCCGAAGGATATATACATCGTACTTGATTTGTTCTGAATGCCCTCACTTTTCTCATTTTAGGCTTTATCGTGTTTGTAACACTCCAAATCGACACGACGTCTTTATAAAAATGTGATCATATTGTTGTTGACGCCCATAGTGGTTCTCAAAACAACCTTTGAGAACAAACTTTAAAAGAAAATTTAGAATCTATTTTCTTAAGAGCATTAATATACACAAGTTTTTTTAATTATATTTTAGAAATGACAATTTCTAATCCACTTTCCTATCACTAACTATGTTGTTTGTTGCTGTGATTTGTGTTGCCATAAACTACGTGCTTGCCATTGGCGGACCAGGTATGCACTCTGAACTAGGAAAGTGGGTTGACAGCCCACGATCCTGTGCACGGATGGGAGAATAGGTTGACAACCCACAATCCCACCATGATAATATTTTGTACGTTCACACCTTATTTCAGAGTGTTTGGAAAATGTTCCAATTAAATAAAATGATTCCTACCTTTGAAGTACTACACCTTTGACGAACTTACATATATGGATGTGTACGAGGTTTTCACCAACAGTTTTGGAAACATGGCAAGTTATCTAGGAAATATTTGATGTTCACAACTGTCAAAGGGTATTCAACTTGATTTGGGGGGGGTGAGGTGTAAGATGGTTAAATAACACAAAACATTGTAATAAGACATCAGGTCATGCAATGACGAGAGAGAGCATCTATTACTAAGAAGTTTGCAAGGACCATAAATGCTTTGTGAAATATGATAAAGTCCATAGCATTCATAAAAAAATTGAGATTTGAAAAGACTATTAGAATATGGGCTAATTAGGAACATTCCTACAACCACGAACAATCAAGGTGAGCTTCATGATCTAATTTCTCATAGATCATACAATGACCGGACGTACCGAGAAATTGAACTAGAGGCGACAAGGACAAACATAAGTGTGTCCGATTTTAGGGTTTAGAGTTGGAACTTAATCAACAACGTTATATAGATGTTTTTGACTATCGATAGACATTTAGAATTGTTTGGATTAAATCGTACCTTTCTTTATGCACCAAGCATATTGAGTTTCGAGCATATTTTTCCATAGATCTTACAATGACCCAACTCTCTCTCTCTCTCTCTCTCTCTCTCTCTCTCTCTCTCTCTCTCTCTCTCGCTCTCCAGTGACATTCATGTGTCTAAAACCAGGGAATTTACCAGATTTTAAACCTTACGTAAAATGAGTGTTTTCTCTCTATGTATCTATTTTTCTCATTCTAATTCCCTTTGCTTGTCATTTTTCATAGTCTACTGCGATCTCTCTAACTCTTGATTGGCTTGATGGACACCACAATGATGTGAATCTAATAGGACATGTCATGTTTACAGGAGTGTTCCTTTGGTAGACAGTATTGTTGGATTTAGTATTTGTTTGGAAAAATTAATCCGAAAGTTCACTCACTTGCGTTGATGGAGAGGCATGATGAAGTTGAAGGAAATGAAGGGGGTGGGTTGCAACATCCACCTTTGAAACAAACGTTTGTTCGTACCAATGAAAATCAAAGCCATGCTACAAGCGGGTTCAGTGGTAGCATTTGATAAGGAGTTGCACAACTATATTGTTGAACCAAGTACAATAAAAATCGGATGTAGATATACAACGCCTTCATTTTTTGACCAAAAAATCGAAGAATTAAAAAAAAAAACGCTCGTTGCCAACACCAGTTCCATCCACAATATGTTTAAGTAAATACCAAGCCTTGGAACAGAAGTGTGAAAAGTTGGAGAAGCTGGCTGAAAGGACTATAGTGGAGAGGGATAAGGCCAGACTGACAATAACAAATTTGGAGGCTAGATTGCAAGCCTTAGAAGGTGTGAAGGAAGAACTACGTGACACGATTTTGCACAAGGAGATCTATAGGGATAATTTTCACAATGTTTGTAGACAAGGAGAGGGAGAAACTTCGACTGCAAGGTGAGGAGATTAAGCTACTACGAAAACAAGTCGACGAAAAAAGAATAAAGGAATTGCAAGTTGCAAGGGGGCACCATGGAAATGGACGCATCACCGTCTGTTAAAGCTGCTCGAGAGCAGGGTGGATCGCGTGACGAGGGAGGATCGACGCAGCAGTTGTGAGGGCGGGGGCAGGAAAATTGTAGGAGGGAGATCAAGGGATTTGTCCTGCCAAAGTTTTTGTTTTTTAATACCTCCCATTCTCCAAGGCTTGGTATTTACTTAAACATTTGAATTATTTACCAAGCCTATATCCCTTGATCTCCCTCTTACAATTTTCCCGCCCCCGCTCTCACAACTGCTGCGTCGATCCTACCTCGTCGCGCGATCCACCCTGCTCTCGAGCAGCTTTAACAGACCGCGATGCGTCCATTTCCATGAGCTGCGACGCTCTCTCTGCGTTGTGATCAGCTGAGCTGCCTGCCTGCTTCTGTATACAGGTTGGCTCTAGACAAGCTGATTGCACAATCCATTTTCAAACAGGTGAGCTTCCTGCTTTTGTGTAAGGGTGCGCTCTAAACAAGCTGAGGTGTTTCAGACACAGCAATTCTGAATCCTCTGCTGGATGAGATTTGTTTGCTGATTTTTTGGTGGAGTTTGCTGTCCTGGATTCATGTACAGCTTTGCAAGCTCTTCTGAAACCTTTGCTGGATGAGTTTTTTTTGTTGTACTTCTGGTGAATTGATAATGGACGTTTAAGCTGATTTGAAATACTGGTAAGCTGGATCTGTTTTATGCCTGTTACTTGTTTCAAGGTATATCTGTGAACTGTGCAAAAGGAGACAGAAGAACCTTGACTGAATTTATGCAGTTGGTTTGCTATCATTCCTGTCAATTTTTATTGGGTGTCAATTTATTTGTTTGATGCAGGTTGACGTTTTTTGCTTGGGCATATTTGATTGTTGAAGAGATGACACGGGAATTGCATGAACCTATGGATGAGGATCCTTCCTCAGGTTCTTGAGCTTCTTCCCCTATGCTAGACAAAAGTAGCTCATCAGACAGATTGAAGTGCAGGGTGTTCCTTGATTTTTGTACTTCTAAACATATGCTTTTAATTTGACAAAGGCATTAAAACATAATAAAGTGATTGATAGGGAACATTGATGACTTGTCAGTGACACATAGTATGTGGACGTAGCTTTATTCCAATGTTGGTGCAGGGGAAGCAAGGAAAACAGAAGATAGCTATCTAAATGATAACCAGCAGGCACATTTTCCTGAGGAATTCAGCCCAGACTTTTTGAAACTTTATTATGGTAATCTTCCAGGCGTATTGCAGTTGTTAAATGTGCAAGCCTGCATTTAAAGTGATCAGCTCCTGTCTTGCTTTTGTAATCGTCAGCATCTTGGTGTATGAAGGATGAACAACTAATGATTTTGACAAATGCTTAGGCTTTTTGATTGACATTTGTGCTGACCGCGCATTAACATATGTGACTTTTGCCATGTCATCAACAATGAGTAGCAATTCAGAAATTTATACTCATAAGTCCAGGCTTTGTTTGTTATTAAACTTGAGAGTTTCAATTTCTCTTGATGTCAACTCTTTAGGGTAGAAACTATGCCTTAGATTAGAGCATTTTGAGCTGTTTAATCTGAAAAAAAGTGTTTTTTCCAGGAAGACTGTTTCCTTTCGATGAGATGCACAAATGGCTTTCTTATGGACATGGTAAGAGCAAACTAATTGATTAAAAATCCTTTTCAAGACTGGATTTTGAGAGTATGTCTTATTGTTTCTGGGTAAAAAGTTTTGATCTGGGCAAATACATTCATTGCAGATGGGAAGCATCCAGGGTGTGATTCGACCTTCTTCAGCCGAAGGGAGTTTTCCTTTACGTTAGAACATGATATCTATGTTCGCTACCTGTCATTTCGTGATGTTCCAGAGATGGAAACTGCATTTCGTGACAAGTGCCCTCACAAAATAGACATTGGGTCCATTTACAATGTTGATGTGAGATTTACATCCTTCCATGTAAACTTTAAAGGGTAGTTTATTGTGGGGCTGAAACTGGATAGTCCTTTGACTCCCATCATGGCGATGGCTTTGGATGTTCTGGGGGTGCCTGCTTGTGGAAGTGTAAAAAGAACGAGCAATGCTTCAATATCTTGCCATATTTGGGATTACTGCTGTCAAGCTTTCTGATGATACAGGTAATGCTGCACTCAGTATTAATCAATGCTTTTGTTTGCTTCTGTTATTCCAGCCTGCTAAGCGGATGGCCTATGCTCATGGAGCCGGGGACAGCGTATTTTCTCCTGTTGAAAAAGAGCTTGTTTTTGATGTTGTAAGTACAGACTTAGCCTTCAATTGTTTTGCTGTTTTAGGCTGATTGCCCTTGGACTGGGCAACAGGTGGAATTTTCTAATCAGAATTGTAAGTTAGGCGAGGTGCAGGATTTTTAGGCATAGAAATTTGTATGAAGCAGCGTTTTTGGTTGTTTGGCAGGACATGACTGACTACGATGACATGAGAACTTGTTGCAGTGGTGCTGATATATGCTCAAAATGCTGGCCTCTCATGACCATAACAATCAAAGTGCTAGATACAGCCCTGCGAGGTTGGAACCCTTTTGTCTTTTCTTCAATAAAGAGAGCTGCTTTTCTTCAATAAAGAAAGCTGCTTTTCCATCAACTCTTCATGTCTTTGAAGCTAGGCCATCCATTACTTGAAATCATTGATGCATAACAAAGTTATTCTTGTCACTGCACTCAGTAAACTGGCGTTGCAAAATTGAAATAATGTGTCTGAATTAAGCCAGTTGCTCCAACTTGCTAAGCCATGATGGCAAGATGTGATCTTAAATATCTTCTAATATGCAGAGGATTTTGGGTTCCAACATATATTGTGGGTATACAGTGGGCGTAGAGGTGTGCATTGTTGGGTATGTGATTCAAGAGCACGAAGGTTCGGCCTTTTCTCATGAGCCATCTCTTTGAATGATTCTAGCTCTGACCACGTTCAAGGATCCTTATCTTTATGATGATATTTTCTGCTCTGCTAATTCACAAAAAACGAATGTTTTATTCTAATGAACATTGCTACTTTATATATTGACAATTTCAAAATCTCAATGTGTAGTTGCTTATCAAACTGTTTTGCGGATTGATTGTACATTGTATCCAGATTATCGAATGAGCAAAGATGTTCTGTGGCAGATTACTTTCATGTTTACAAGGTCTCTTTGAATGGCTTTTAACACAAGTGTGAAGCTACCAATTCAGCGAAGTTAGAGTGGCCTTTCATCTGGTTAAGTGTCAACATATTCTGCTGCACGAACTTCATCATTTCTTCATATACAAAGTGTAATTCGATTTCTATTCAATGCAGGGGAATCAAAACAACAACAAAAAAGTTACCCTTTCTGGAGCTGCCCTTCATCCTTCCCTCTCGTATGCTAATCAATGTAGCCATTCCTGTAGTGTATGTGTAGTATCTGTGCCATTATCAATAACAGCCACTTGTGTAAGTCTTTGGCAATCAAAAGTTTATAGACACTTACAACAGGGTGTTTTATACATACTTCATCTGTGATGTTGCAAACCATTAAAAACAACATACGGCTTTACCAAATTGTTTTTTCACAACAGTGCTATCTACTCGTAATGCAAGTCAATGATTTCTTTTCAGGAGAGCCTATACTGATGTATTGAAGCCCTATTTCGAAGAGCAAATACTTCCAAATCAAAGTCTGTTAAGCTCGGAGGAGCATTATGAGAAAATTCTCCAGATGATACCAGATGATGGTAGATTCTACTCATATGCTAATCAATTAAGAAGATTGAACTGTTGTTTCTTTTGTCTGGTAGAATTTGCAAGTTTCTTGCTCTGATGGCTCTGGTTTTCTGCAGCTATTACTAGTCAAATGCGTGATAGGTGGCAGGGTACAAGGCGCTCGTCGTCTTCAAATGAAGAGGTTAACTTAACCCGATGGCGGCAACTCAGGCAAGCTTTGGAGTTGAGCAAGAAGGTGAAGCAGTACATTTTCAGCTTTAATATCCAAGTTCAAAATTTGATCTTTTGTACTAGTTTTTCCGTAGTCATATAATCTAGTGCCAAACCTCTGCATTCTACTTGATATTTTATTGAGATTTTCTTCAAGATCCAAAAATCTGTCTTATCTATGTCTCGAGTTTTGTTGCCATGGTTGCCATCTGACGAACACCTTCTGCAATCTCAGAACCAAATGCTTCGACGATCTGTTGAGGAAATAATATTTGCACACACATATCCAAGACTAGATCTAGAGGTAAACGGGATCAACTTTTGGTGCAGATGTTTTGATTCAATTTTGAAGCTATCGTATCTGCATGTTTCTCTGCTTCTGTGCGGTATAGGGTTATTCCTTTTGCAAAAAAATACCCTTGCCACTTGATTTCTTTTGTGTCTATTCAGGTGCAGCAGTGAAGTATTTTACATTTCCCATGTAAAATTGTCTGCAATTATGTTAGTTGATTATTCTTGGTGTTTTACTCAATGTCTTGTTGAAATTCCTCATCATGAGGCACAAAAGTAAGAAACAGTGTTTGATACCTTTTACAGGTTTCAAAGCATATGAACCATTTGCTTAAATCTCCCTTTTGCATCCATCCCAAGACTGGTATTTCTTCCCACTTTGGGATCTATTATCAAATTTGCTTTTATTATTATATATTTTTAAACTCTCTACATCAGCATTCAACTTAAGAGATTGAAATGTGCAGGTCGTGTTTGTGTACCCATTGATCCAGACGACTGTGACAACTTTGACCCTTCTACTGTACCCACTTTGTCACAGGCAACTTCTATACTTTTCCAAAAGTTACTCATCTCCTATACATATGTCGGCATTGGTTATGCAAGTCCCATCATTGTTAATAAATAAGCATGTGTCTACTTCTCAATAATTGTTGTGTGCTGGTCGCATGTGGTTCTATGTCATTGCAAATTAGAAATACTAATAAGTCCATTTATCCATTGAAGAATATGTCGGAGTCCATAGTTTGTCATTGAAACGGAAAGCTAAAGTTATGAATCATGTGACTTGGAATTTGAAGAAAGTCACATCTCTTCCGTATTCTAGCATTGATACTTTATCTGCTATTGAAGAGGCAGTTCTTCTTTGTAAGTTGGGAAGAGTCGAAGTTGTGTTGATAACTTAATTTGAGATGTCTTTCAAATAAAAAAGGACACTTTTAAAGTTGAAGTTGCATTTTGAGTTTCGTTGGCTTAAGAATGAAAGTCAAGATGTTGATTCAAAGAAGAAAAGATTCACTAAAATTGTTGTGAAGTTGTTGATGCTTGTTCTTGTTCTTTGGGCAAGTATCTATTCGAACAAGTGATAGGTCTTTCCTATGGTTACTAATTGTGTTCATTTAGCAAATTTTTGTCTTCTCCTATGAATATGAACTACTGCTAATATAAGTTTCGTCGAGTACTTGTGCCATCTTATTACACAGACTAGCCTATGCTAGAAGATATATAGATGGTAGTAATTTTTTGATCTTTCTGATTATGATAGCTTTTTATATGAAGACCCTAATGTTTTTGGTGGAGGAATCTATCCTAAAGATTCATGTGTACAACTAGTGGTGATGAAGAGCAATTTTTTTTAATACAATCAACTTACTTCTCGTTGGTGTCCAGTTATTGAACGAGTTAAATAATTCCAAGTCCAATGTGAAAGGAAGCTCTAAAAAGGTCTCTAAAGGTTAGTAACTTGAATTTCCATTTGTTTTTTTGTCTCTCCTGTATGTTCTCATTTGTGTGTAAGATTAGAGGTGTCAAAACTGTAGACCTCGAGTAGAAAAAATGAAATTCTAACCAACTCAACGCTGCAAAACTAAATTCCATTGGTTTTTGTGGGGCCCTTTCTAGCTTATATTGCAATAGTATTTGCACGGTTGACACTTTATTTCTTCCATGACATTGGTTCCTGCAGATTGGGAAAGAACTTCGCTCGCTAAATCCATCTGCTTTTTTCGTACTTCGTTTCTTGAACCTTTGCTTCGATCTTGTAAGGTGAAAATTATCCCATTCTTGCTCTAGCATATTAAGTAGGGCTTTCTAATTTCTAAACCTTAACTTTTTGGATTTTCCATTCATGTACAGTTAGAAATTGAAGCCCATCATCAAGGAAAAATCCAAGAGCTGGCTGGAAGACCTACTTTGAACTGGTAGACATAGAGTCCTTTGGAGTTCTCAACATCACGACCACAAATCAGATTGTTGGATACATCTCCCAAACATATGACTTTGGAAGGTATAAATCTATAAAATGCTAGCAGATAGATAGTCATCCAATTTTTTCACTTGGATGCATTGTAAGCCTATATTGATTATGAAAGCTCTTATTGTGGATCTCCGTGAAAGGACAGGGACCTGATAAGAGTTTCTGCCATATACCTAGGGCTACTATGAGGGGTGGTATTTCCAAGTTTGTTGATACTTTTATTGTTGTACATGAATAAAAAACTATGTTATATCAAAGCATAACTAAGCTTTTTAATACATCTTATAAGAGTTCTTTCAGGAATGTTCTCCGAGTTGTTGTAACGTATATGCTGGTGAGTTATTGAAGTTGGAGATAATGTGCAAAGGTAGGGAATATATCTCAACATCTTTGGTCAAGCACTTGCCATAAAGATAAGTATAGCCATTAGGGAGCTAAAATGCTTGATGAAAACAAATATTGAGTAGAAAATGTTCAATGATTGTAGCTTCATCTTGTGATTGGCCTTTAGTCCTATATTGAGGTGGCTCTTTGGCCTTCCTACTAAATGAGAGTAATTGTCCACTACTTACAAGGTGATGCCTAAGTTGTAGTAGTTGCTTCCTTAAATTATAGCTAGACTTTAGTGTAAGCTAATGTTTCCAAATTTATGGACTCAAAAAGCCAAACAAAATCTTGATTCATATGGGAATTGTAAGTTCGAATAAATTTTTATCAACTGCAAAAAAATAATAAGCTCAAACAAGGTGATTTTTCTTTCGTTGGTTTGAGTTGTTTCTACTTCACGCATTTTTTAAGATTTGTTTTGGGCATTTTACCAACATTAAAACATGAAACGCAATGAATCTTTTAGGAATAAAGAGCTAGTTTTGGTGCTTTTGTTATGATAAATGTAGTTTCACCCTAAATTCTAAACTAGTAATAGTTAGTTTGCGGATGTCCACCCACATTCAAGTCCTCATATTAGCTAGTGAAAGTATGTCTAGTTTCAATAGGAACTAAGTGCTTGCTATTCCGGGTGGAAATTGGACCTTTTGCTCAAAAATTGAAGGCTTTTATATTTGTTGTAAGAAATTATAGGTGAAGATGATATATCCAAGCTACAAAAGTAAGTATGTACAAATCACACTTTGGATATTAAATTAGGCACTTCTGTGATTGATCATTGATCAGACACTTGTTGGCATCAAACTTCACTTTGAGTTTTTGATAAGCTATTGTCTCAATTGATAATGTGTTTTATTGTAGTCCAAGTACATAAAGTATGTTTGCAAGAATTTCAACCTTGCTATTAGACATTTCGGTGGGCACAGTGCATCCTTTACTTGACACATAAGCCACAGCTACTTGAACTTCCATCATTGATTCTTTAAAGATTTCATATTGCTACATATATCGAAGTGAAACTTGAAGTCGACATAGCCAACTTAAAATGACAATCGATGGATGGTAAGCTTTTGTACTAATCATTTTCAATATATTAGATACACAAGTTGCCCATGTATCTGAAGCTCAAACTTCAAAAGGAGTATGAGACATCTTGAGTGCACTATATGATGTGAGGGACATGACTTCTAAGTTGAATCTCAAAAGGAAATTCGGGTCAACTATCAATGTTCAAGACACAATCATTGTGAAGCTTTCACACGTGTGAAGACCTACCCAACACCAACAATTATCTTCTAAGGTAATTTGTGATTGCACATAGATCTATCACATAGATTGCATCCTACAATATTCCTAGCTTGTTTCTAAGGCAAGAGTACAATTTCATGCATAATGAATCCACATTCAATTGGCACTCAAAGCAATCAAAGTACATGAACAATCTGAGTTTCCAACATGCTCTTAGAGAGAGAAAGTGAGTGAGCCCTCAAGTAGAGAGAGAATACAAGAAAAAACAACGTGTATCACATAGAACACAATAAATCCTTAAAATGGGGGCATCCCACATGTGAATAATGCCATCAACAAGCAAAATGCAGTTGTAGTAACATCCCAATCCCCTATTCAAGACATGGACGAAGGAGCATTCAGTGATCAAAGATTGGAAAGCACAAGTCGATAATGCTTGGTTTCAATTTCACAATTTAACAATCGTAGATTATGAAAATTGTTACAAAGCAATCGCTCCATGTGAGGGTCAAAATCCAATAGGATTATATTAAGATATTTGTAGCGAAGAAATAAACTTTCCAACATTGTTTTGTAAAACAATACAAATCCATAGACATAAAAAGAATGTGCAATAAGAAAAACAAAACCAAATGCAGGTCCTACTTTTCAAAACCACCCATGATAGAAACAAAAATACTGCATCCATTTGATGAAAATACAAGTATCCAAACAAAACATTTTTATGAGCAAATATGTAGTAATGTGTACATAAGAATTGAAGAGATAATGGTAGACATAAAGGTAGAAGCCGCTACATGGATAACATCTATTGGACTCGATGAAAACGAGTACATGCAAGCGATATGAACAAGCATTCAAAAACCATTTTTAAAAGGCATTCAAAAGATATAGGCAAATCCTTTCAATCCTCAAATTAGCTATTTGTGGAATGCAAACATTGACATCCAATACATCCTAGATCCTTATTTGGCAGCAAGCTACTGCACATCATATTTGTCAAAAATCGACAATACCTTGACAAAAGCTTTCAAAGATGCTATGTCAAAATCAATTTTAAACAATACTGATACATCTTCTAAAGTTACAATACTTTTTGGCCATTTTTTGTTAGAAGTCACTTTCAAACTTTTTTCTAATTTTATTCAAATAAGCTCAAATTCTATAATGTTCGATCAAGACTCGAGCCATTAAAACACTCTTTGAATATCCTTCGACATCGTTCGAATTTTATTTGAAGTGTTTCGAATTTCATAATATTAGAATTTCTGTTAGATTCTGGTTGTGCAAACTTCTGTATTATTCTACAAAATGTTAAAAGTTTAAAGTATCTATGTAGACTACCAAAAACACAATGCAATTATGCAAGCCTATGTGAAAAGAACAAAGATTGTACCAAAAAAAAAGCAAACATTTTCTAGATCATCATTATTAATTAATATCCAACATCATTAACATTCATGATCGTTCAAATATTTAGCTTTTTAACCAATACCATTGGAGTTGAAGAACTATATGTGAAAGAACACTATAATTCTCATAAATGAAATGGACTGGCTATGCAACTTTGATTAATCTATGTGTAATAGAGTGTTGAGTACATTATCAATATGTTCAAACTACTTTAGACCAAATACTGGTGGATTATTCTCCTACTAATCGACTAATCGACATTTTAATCTTCGTCCAACTTTTATTCCGACTTGCAGATTTCTTTGTGTTTTTACATAGTCTGCATAACTACTCTAAAACGGCTCACAGTGTCAGCATTTTCGGCATTTTCGTCTTTCATGATTTTCTCTCACTTTGGCTTGCTAGATGCCTTAAATGTTAATAAAATGATGTTGGTGAAGACTCTCGCATTTTTTGCATGATAGTTTATGTTCATTTCTGCAGAGTGACAGTTTACGTTCAAATCTGCAGACAGACTGTTTACAACCAAAGCCACCGACTTGCATTAATTCATCAGCAAGTAATTTCTGAGAAGTCCTAATTGGATGGATGCCAGCACATCACAGCCAACTGGATGACGCATTTGACGACATAATTACTTAGTATAAATAACTGCTCATATTTCTACATTGCATGTAAGATTGAAGCATGATGATCAATTATCAAGTACTGAATAATTAGCATTCTCTCTCAAGCCTGCGAGCTTGAACACTCTTGAGCATTCTAGCTCAGTTCTTTAGGGTTGATTAGAGATTGCTATTGCGCTTACTGCTTATCAGTAGTTGCGTTTACTTCAGACTTAGTTTTAGTCGTTCAAAGATAGCTTAGAGTACGCGGCTTCGATTTGCAACTTCTTGTACTCATTTACTTCTGTTTCACTTTCATACTGAATCAATACTGTTTTCTTATTGCGTTCAGGTTCGTCTCAGAATGTATGCATTTCTGTAGTTCTTCGTGACTAATTATTTGTCTGATAATTCCTCCACATGGGTGGTGAACCCTAAACCCAAAGCTGATGACACTTCTTCCACAATGGACCATAACATTGATCGTCCAAAAGCTTCAATGGGTGTCCATTATGATTCACAAATAGATACCATGTTGTGGACGGATGCATTGGCAACTATTGACTGTATGGCTGGGCATACATGTCATCCAGATCCAACTTCAGATTCAGAACCCAACGAATCACCACCGAGAGGATTCACTCTTGACACGCCTATCTCATATGGGGTGAGCCGAGCTGACAGATGAGCAGATCCTACACCACATGGATTCTACGCGTCATGGAGTTCAACGAATACCAGCTCAACCACCTCAGAAATCTCAATATGCTAAAGTCTCCAAGATGCCACCACCGAAAGCACTTGTACCAAAGAAAAATCAACAAAAGCAAAGATACAATCAGGTGATCAAGTGGAGCGATTTACCCGAAGAGGCTATAGCAACAGTGGATGAAGACATTCGGAACCATGTGACAAATGTCAAAGAACCTCAACAGAAGACAACGAGCAAAGAAGCAGCAACAACCAACAACAATATACAAGGCAAGAAGAAAGTTGCTGAATCGCATGCTCAAGAGTCATCCGACCAAGCTTCGACATCAGCTTTAGGAATGTCAGAAGCAATGCACATTGATTCTCGACGGATACACTATCTAGAGTAGATTTTGTGTTACAGACTTACACACTAACATTCCTATCATACTAAAGAGATGGTACCCAAATTACATGGTCATGCTGATGCGAACATTAGTGGGGTTATCTACCTCCATGACTATATTTCCACAAGCCACTTGGTAAATTGATCATGTGTTGAAGTTGAAAGAAGTGAGGTAGATTCTAGACATTAGGGACACATATTTTCATTTATTTGTGTGACTAAGAGGATGAGATTTCTAGAAATGAGAAGCCTTTTTCTATCCCATTTCAACAAGAGGATGTTGAAAAAAAATCCAAATTTTCTTATCATTCTCCGTGCATCTATTTGCATAGTTTATGCTAGGATTCCAAGTCAACTACATTGAAACCAAGATGCTAGATTTGATGAGAATATAGGAGGATGCAAGATTGATAGGGTTTGTTCACTGAAGTCCTTGAATACATGCACCCAATGAGTTAATTACGGAGTCTAGATAGCTAATACTTCTCCTATCACATGGTCAATATGTGGCCATATAAGGGCAAGTGTTGGAAATGTTGGGATCATAGGATCGTGTCGTCCTTGCAAGCATGCGCTCACTCTCTATGAGGCCCCTTTACATAAGTACAAGATGTCATGTATCTTAACAAGAAGATAGGTCTTCTATTCATTTGAGACTTAAAAATTTGATCATTATCTTAGATAATGCAAGTCATGTGAACTTGTAGATTTATGATCTATATGTTCATTGCATACTTAGACATATCTTACTCATGATGTCTAGAATGGGTAAACCTATAGCTATCCATCAACATCATGGCTTATTTTAGACATTCAAAAAATTGTTCGTAAAGATCAAAAAATTATTTTTATGCTCAATAACAAATATCTATATCTTAAATGACAAATGAAAATATGTTTTGAACTTCTCTAAATATCCATCAAGACCAACATCCACAAGAAAGTGACTTAAGGTGCTATCAAATTTGTCTTCAGAGAATGAGGCCAAGATAGGCAGGGTTCAATGGAGCGATATATCTACAAAAACATGTCTAAATGATTCATTTGCATTTTTTTCGCTCCATTGCACACATAGAGCATATCATGTATCAAGCACCTTCAGACATCACAACCATGCAAAGTATTGATTTTCTTCAAAAAATTGATATAAGTGGCAACAACTTGTCACCCACATATCGCTAATGCACATGACAATAACTATATATTATTGTTATTAAGCCACACCATCTCACAACGATACTCCATTTTCTAATGGTACCCACTAAACATGATAGCTTGTTTTGCAAGTTTTGTACGTCCTCCTTGATCTCCTTGTGACTGGCAAGGTCTGGAGGTTCAAAAAAATCATGGAGACCTATACGTCCCTAGCTCAGAAGATATCTCACAACTCTAGTAAGAGCCTTCCAATGTGTTACACCAGAGTTAGTCATAAACTGACTGAGAGAGCTGACTGCAAAAGCTATGTCTGGCCAGATCATGGCATGCATAAGAGATCCTATAATAGAATGGTAAGGATACTCATTGTAGTGGGTTTCTTTCCTTCCCTAATATCTAATCAATCTAGCATCAAAGAAACGAAGTTAGTTGTCATACATAGATTCGTTCCCATGAGAGCGATAGTATAGCTCAGATTTTTACATGAATGGAGGATTCACGTCTAGCTCTAACATCCATTAACCCTACGATCCATTAACACTACACCCATTAACCCTACGATCAATTAACACTACGCATCCACAACAAAGATAGCTTACTCTTTCTCTCTCTCCCTTTCTCTCTCATAAAAAGTATAATAACATACAATCCCAATAACAATCAGCCAACAATTAGCAAAATCCAAAGAAAGCATGAGAGATGGAGGAAAAGTGATAGAGAGCAAGGACATTCATCAATCCATTTCTGAAGAGAACCAATCTGCTTTATTGAAATGAGAAAATGAACATGTGTAGGAACTCGCGTTGGTCCCTTTTTATGGTAGAGAGGAGGACCCTAGCCTCTGAATCCTGTTGGTCCATTTCTACCTCTCTAATTATTCAAATTTAAAATAGAGTGGGAACCATCCAAATTGGAGGGAAATCCAACTTTATTCACTAGCTTGACATTTAGGCCCTGTGACATTAAAAGTCCCGCAAAAAAGGCCTAAAGTCCTTCTATTGACTTTCTAATTAATCAAATTACTATGTGATCATCGGGTTGGACTTACACACGCAGGGTGCCAAATCCCTCTCACTTTTTAGGGTTAGGGTTGTCTTGAGATCCGCAAACCCTCCAACAGTATCCCCCACCAAAACTGGTGGCAGTCCCACAACACCTGCCTCGAAGCTTGAATGCAAATTTTTAATAATAGCCATATGGGTCCGGTGGCCATTCATGATAACCTTGTTCATTGCCAAATGGGTAGTCGACACATTCCAAAAAAAGATCCCAAGATAATGCTTGTTGATGTTGATCCTTGTAGATAGGTGCACCTGCTAGTAATGACATTGTTTTGAAGCTAATGACAAGGTCACAATTTTTTTTTTTTGACATTTTCAAAAATTTGTAACTTCCTGAATAATTAATGAAATAAGAAAAAAATTATACCTCTAGAAAGCCCTTTCAATGCTCTACAACTCTAGCTGTTCAGATGGAATTATAGAAAATAGAAGCTAGGGTGAAAAACGAATCAAATAGGGAAAAAAAAATACAAAAATCTGGAAGTTTTTGGTTTTTGACAAGTTTACAAAATTTTGTCGCCAATTTCAAAAATTTGTAACTTGCTCAATACTAAATGAAATTAAAAAAAAATTAATTTGAAAGAAAGCCTTTCAATGCTCTACAATCGTAGCTGTTCAGATTGAATTACAAAGAATAGAAAATAGGGCGGAATTTGAATAAAAAAGAAGCAAAAAATTAAAAAATAGAATTTTTGGTTTTTGACAAGTTTACAAAGTTTTGTCGCCAATTTCAAAAATTTGTACCTCGTCTAATAACGGAATTAAAAAAAATAAAATAAAAAAAAGCCCTTTCAATGCTCTACAATCGCAGCTGTTCAGATTGAATTACAAAGAATAGAAAATAGGGCAAAAATTGAATAAAAAAGAAACAAAAAATTAAAAAATAACATAACTCTCACAAATCACATCCATAATGCAAAGCTAACCCTAGCATGCCAAGACCAAGATGCCTAAATGCAAGCTAACCATTAACACTACTCCATTAACACTACGATCCACTAACACTACTTCAGTGAAGGAAAAACTTACTTTTCTCTTTCTCTCCCTCTTCTCTCTCACAAAAAGTATAATAAAGATAAATCCCAACAACTAACAAATCCAACAATTGATAAATCCAAAGAAAGCATGAGAGACAGAGGAGGAAAGAAGAAGAGCAAGGACATTCCACATCCACTTCACAAGGGAACAAATCTGCTTGTATTAAAGAAAAGATGGAACACGTGTAGGAACTCGAGTTGGTCCCTTTTTATAGTAGAGAGGAGAACCCTAGTCTCTGAATCCTATTGGTCCATTTCTGTCTCCTTAATTATTCAAATTCAAAAAAGAGTGGGAACCATCCAAATTGGAGGGAAACCATACTTTATTTACTAACTTGACATTTAGGCCCTACGAAATTAAAAGTCCCGCAAAAAAGGCCTAAAGTCCTTTTATTGACTTTCTAATTAATCAAATCACTATGTGATCATCGGGTTGGACTTACACATGCAAGGTGCCAAATCCCTCTCACTTATTAACTAGGGTTAGGGTTGCCTTGGGACCCACAAACCCTCAAACACTCACGCATCTGTTGCTTCTCATGAATTGCTTGAGGACACTGGTCCTTTGACAATTTGAGATCTGGTTCCATTGGTGAGAGAGCTAACTTGCAATTAATCAGATGATATCTGACTAACATCTTCTGATTCGCCGTTGATGAGTTGTTCATCGAGAGTAGATGAGCTTGGTCCTTCAAGAGGAATAGTCGACTGAGGAACTGTAAAGTTCAATATGTCAGGAGAATAGGTCGGCTACATGGGCACTGCCTTTTTCTTTGAGGTCTTGAAACTGATCTTCAATGAAGATGACATCCCGACTAGTGAATATCTTCGACTCGATAGGATCGAACAACTTATATGCTTGATCTGAAGTAGTGTAGCTGATGAAAATACATTTGATACTCTGGAAGTCGAGCTTCTTCCTAAGATCATGAGGAATCTACGCAAAAGCTATACATCCAAAAACTCATAAGTTTGATTGAGAAGGTTTGGTACCTGTCCAAACTTCAAATGGTATTTTGTCTGAGAGACCTTTAGTTGGACATCTGTCCTGAATATAGGTTGCTGTTGAAACAACTTCAGTCCAGAAGGACTTCGGAAGTGTCGCATGTGATAACATGCACTTTGCCGATCCAACTAAGGTTTTGTTCTTTCTCTCAACAAGACCATTTGACTGAGGTGAATATGAGGTAATGTATTGTTGCTCAATGCCGTTGTTAAGACAATACTCCTTGAATTCAATGGAGATGCATTCTCCCCCATTATCTGACCACAGTGCTTTGATTCATTTTCTAGTTTGATTCTCAACATGCTTTTTGAATTGTCTGAATTTGATGAAAGCCTCTATTTTCTGTTTAATGAGATAAACAGTTGTTCTTCTGGAGAATTCGTCAATAAAGGTAATGAAATACTTTGCATCTAACAATGAAGGAGTTTGCATAGGTCCACATATATCTATATGAACAACATCTAATAGACCTTTTGCTGCATGCCTATAGCTCGATCTAAAAGGAATCTTAGTCTGCTTTCCAAAGATGCAGCTATGACAGACAAAGAGATCAACCTTGCCACAAGGATAGTCGAGATAAAAAACTAGGGATTGTCTGGACATGTTCAAAACAGATGCATAATTCAAGTGTCCTAAGCAATGATGCCATAGTAATCCTTTATTGACAAGAACAGAGGTTTTCAAGGCTTGACTAGAATCGGAATAACAATGTGCCAATCTATATAAGTATCCCTGCGCAAAGATCTTATTACTCCTATCAATAATTTTGCATTGGTCAGATTTGAATGCTACCTTATGACCTAAATATGTAATTCTACTTACTAATAACAGATTTGTAGAGAGTTTAGGAACATATAAAACCTTTGATAGTAGTTTGAACTGATCGTGCTGGAATCGCAATCTTACAGTACCTTCACCTTGAATAGTGTGAGTACTATTGTCACCAAGATGAACAAATTTCTTCATGCTGTAAGGCATGTAGGAGTTGAAAATCTCACGTTGATTGGTCATGTGTTGAGTTGCTCCAGAATCCAGAAACCATGAATCATCCAAAAATGCACTTTGGTCTTTGACCATAAATGCGCCTTTGTCAACTTCGACCTGGGGAGATGATGAAATTGTGTTTGCTTGTTGATCAGGTTGCTTGGCTGCATTCTTCGCTTTGAGAATTCGACAATCCTGGATCAAATGGTTATTGCGCTTGCAATACCTGCTTCTTCTTTGACTATAAATTTGATGATTGTCCCTGACTTTGAGTCGGCTTTTGATTTGTTGCAGCCTTCTTGGAGCTTTTCTGCTAACAACAATACTTTCTGATTGTGAACGATCTGCTTGAAGAGAGCGTAAGAAGCGTCGTGTAATAACACTCAACTCCTTCACAATTCACAATGTTGATTCAGGACTTGAAAAGAGATGTATGAACAGCTGATTTATACTAAGTGTTTAGGTTGTCAAATGTGAGGATAATCCCTCCCTGCGGAGTGTAGGTTTTTAGATTCCGACATCCGTCGAATTCTGACGTCCACATCGGATTACACGTATTTCTTTTTTTTTTTTTGGAAAAACTATGCCGGGTCATATCCACGTTTGAATGTCGGAATCTGACATGTCGGATCAAAAGGGTCCCCAAGGGGTGGGCCAAACTTGGCTTGCCTCCTCATGCTATATATGAGCGTGCATGACGAAGATGTTACAAGGAAGTAGCCCTCTACAATTAGGTCACTATTATATTGCCCCAAACTTGGTTCGCTTCCTTAGTGGCTATGTATGGTAGCACATGCTATGAGGTAGTAGCCCTATGCAATAGCCTCCCTACTACTACGTGTCGGCAATGATGCGTCAGGCTACAACTTGTAGCACCTCCCCACATCGATTAACATGTACAATAAGCTGAAGAGAAGGATCTGCATAAACAAAAATCTTGATTCTGAATTAAAAGGGCCCACAATGTTCCTTGCTTGCGAGATATGGAGTTGGATCTTTCAAGCAGGGAGCGTGGCGACAAAAAGGCATTGCTTGAGCCCTTGCAATACACTACACTCTGAGGGTCGCATACTGTCTCGCCCCATGGATGATAATCATGCTCCTTCGCACATGTTAGACATGACCAAAAACTTTAATCGATCGGGGATTGACTCAAATTTAGATCAAAGGACAATATTTTTATGGAAAGCTAAAAAAATAGAAGGGAAGGTGGGGGTTGTTAAGAGTCAAAATCCGGGGTGGACATGGCTTATTTACCACGCATTTTTATACCCCATTGACAGGCCTCTATTTCTCCTACCTACCTGTCTCGCCTAACTCCTCGCCTTAAAAGGTCACGTCGCGCACCAAAATGACCGGTCAGCTCATGGGCCCACCAATTTTGGCAGGCGCGTGAGCCCGCTCTCTTCACGCTCGTTTCTTCTTTAAAGAGCTCCTGTCTTCTGCCTTCCAACCATCATCGCTCCATTCTCGTTCCCGAAGGCTTGCTGCAGCAGAGGAGATCAGTGGAGTGGGAGCTCTCGACCATATCCGTGCTTCGCAGATCTGCTCGGCCTCTTCAAGGTATGGCTCTTTATGTCTAATCTTTTTGAAGATATTTCCTGAGGTCGTTTTAGAAGTTTTGAGATCTGAGCAGCGGCTTTTCTGGAGATATTTTCGTTCCTGGCTTTGCTTTGAGGTCAGTTTTTGGTGATTCATCCAGTAGATGCATGAGTTGTTTTGCATCTTATTATTGCTCGGCTTCTATCGCGCGACTTTGTGTCAAATTTTGTTGATATTATTTCTTGAGGCCGTTTATTATGTATTTTTTTGTTCCTGGCTTTGCTTTGAGGTCAGATCTTGGCGATTTGTTCAGTAGATGCATTATTCGAACTTTTTTCATTTTACCTAGTGCTCGGCTTGTATTACGCCCATTGAAGGTATGGCTCTTTTGTCAAATCTTAGTATGATAATTCATGAGGTCGTTCTAAAAGTTTTTGAGATCTTATCAGCCGGGTTTTTTGGATACATTTTTGTACCCGGCTTTGTTTTGAGTTCTGTCAAATCTTGTTGATGGTATTTGGTGAGGTTAAGCTTTTGAGATCTGCGGGGGGTATCCTTGGATATATTTTGTTCCTGGCTCTGATTTTGACAATGCATTCAGTAAATGCATGATATGAACTTCTTGTATCTTACTGTTGGTTTATGAATAATACTTGTTTGAAATTTTAGCGGTCCTTGATCCATGAATTAAACTTATTGCATTTTAATTATTGGTACATGAAAACTGTCTTGAAGCCAGCCTTGCAAAATCTGGACGATATTTTTCAGGATGCGTGAGAAATCCTGCTTTTGTCTGTGAGCTGTTACAAACATCTGATACATCTTTGGGTTAGTTATTGGACACGTTTGTATGTGAATACCTCCTTTCAGATGGATTCTGAAAGAGAGGTATAACCGGATGCAGGGTTTAACGCTGGTGTCCTGAGAATGGTGTATAATATTATTTTTTAAACTTTTCAGATATGCATCTGAAACGTTTCTCAAAGCTTTTTCTGTCTTGGCTTCTTGAGTTTGGGAGTTTGAATGCATGATCGAGATCGAATACAATGTGTGTTTATTTACCTCTCTTTCTTGTGATGTGGAGAAGTATCTTCAACATGAGATGTATGACATAATGTTTTGGCAGGTCTGGTTTGAGTTTAAGTTTTCTAGCCTTATATAAAGCCTTTTCTCACTAGATTCTGTAGATCTGCAGGACAATGGTTGCTATTTAGTTATTCTCACAAGATTTTACCATTCTGTATTTAATAAGGTAACTTTTCAACGTCAGTAAATTATTAAAAGGTACATCTAGTGATTTTGTGACGAGTTGATAGTGTAGAACTATCTGCAGATTTTCCAGTTTCTGGAATCATTACAATCTAATTTGGTACTTGCTGTTTGTATCTGGACTTTTCTTTGGAATTCTTCCAAGGCTTCAATGTATCAATGACTATGGACAGGTGTATAATTCATGGTGAATAATTCATGGACCATACAACCATTTGTGTTTTAAAATCAGCAGCAGTTCATTTACCAGGGGTTATGTTCTGGCTTTCATAAGACATAATAGCCTCGTTATGCTTAATGTCTCTGTGCAATGAATCTATTTCATATATAACATTCATCCTGGTGGTTGTCTTGATGGAATCGGACTCTGCATTTATTAAAAGAAATAGATATGCTGTTTTATATTCATCTATTTGAAGATATACATACTTGTTGACTTTCAAAAGTAGTATAGCAGTTGCAATTTGGTTCTTTATTTGATGAGTCTGTAGTGTGCAAATGTCAAACGGGAACTCCTGTTGTCCCGAGATTCTGAGTTTGGAACCCGATCATAGAGTATGAACTTGGCTAACCTTTATTGTTTTTTTGGCAGTCAAAATGGAGACATTTTTGTTCACCTCTGAGTCCGTCAATGAGGGACATCCAGATAAGCTCTGTGATCAGATTTCTGATGCTGTCCTAGATGCGTGCCTTGCACAAGATCCTGACAGCAAGGTAGCATGCGAAACCTGTACTAAGACAAACATGGTGATGATCTTTGGCGAAATTACCACCAAAGCAAATATCGATTATGAGAAAATTGTCAGGGATACATGCAGGGGCATAGGTTTTGTCTCCGATGCAGTGGGTCTAGATGCAGATAAGTGCAAGGTGTTGGTCAACATTGAGCAGCAAAGTCCAGATATTGCTCAAGGTGTGCATGGACATCTGACAAAGAAACCAGAGGAGATTGGAGCTGGTGACCAGGGGCACATGTTTGGGTATGCAACAGATGAGACTGAGGAGCTCATGCCCCTGAGTCATGTTTTAGCCACCAAGCTTGGGGCCAAGCTTACAGAGGTGAGGAAGAATGGGACTTGTGGTTGGTTGAGGCCTGATGGTAAGACACAGGTCACAGTGGAGTATCGCAATGAAGGTGGGGCAATGGTACCTCTTCGTGTACACACTGTTCTCATTTCCACTCAGCATGATGAAACAGTTACCAATGACCAGATTGCTGCCGATTTGATGAAACATGTGATCAAGCCTGTCATTCCTGACAAGTACTTGGATGAAAAAACAATCTTTCATCTCAACCCGTCTGGAAGGTTTGTGATTGGAGGACCTCATGGAGATGCTGGGCTAACAGGAAGAAAGATTATAATTGACACTTACGGAGGTTGGGGTGCTCATGGAGGTGGCGCATTTTCTGGAAAGGATCCAACAAAAGTGGACCGCAGTGGTGCATACATTGTTCGACAAGCAGCAAAGAGCATTGTTGCAGCAGGTCTAGCCCGTCGTTGCATTGTGCAAGTATCCTATGCCATAGGAGTTCCAGAACCACTTTCCGTGTTTGTTGACACCTACGGCACCGGGAAGATCCCTGACTCTCAAATTTTGAATCTGATCAAGGAAAGCTTTGATTTCCGCCCAGGTATGATTGCAATTAGCCTTGATCTAAAGCGAGGAGGCAACAGATACCAAAAAACTGCAGCTTATGGACACTTTGGTCGTGATGATCCTGACTTCACCTGGGAAACTGTGAAGCCTTTGAAGTATGAAAAGTTGGAGGCTTAGGAGCACAATTTGATACAACCACTACTTCGTGCCATACATTTGATAGTAGCATTGAAAATGCTCTATATCTGGTATATCATTCATAAGTATCACCTCAAAAAAAGCTATTCTTTTTTCAGAGTGTAACTCGCCCAAGTTGTGTGTTTGTAGGATGACCTTTCTCTGCCAACATTGAGGAGGTACTATAGAAGTTTAGTATCTGTTTTTACCAATATGGTAGTTTTCAGCTTCCGTTTAGATTTGGCACATGAGCCCATGGAACAATTCATGTACTTTTTAAGTACGCAATGCAATGAAAATTTGAGTAATATCGATGTAGAGATATTGATGGGAATGTTGTATGATCGAATGATTGAGCAGGCTTATTTTATCGTTTTCTACTAACACAAAATGAATTGTAGTATTAGAATCTGTATAACTATTTTCGGTGCTTGGAATAGGTAGATATTGCATCTTTTGTTTTTTTGACAAATAAATAAAATATGACAGATGGGTTGCTTATTAAGCTCGAGGCTTGCATTGCACAGTACTCATGATTATGTTTTTAATCTGCAAAAGCAAGTTGATATGACACAGCTATATCGAGTTAGTGTTAGAACTTAGAACTTTGATTCGGTTGCAGGTAAAGTCATGCATATCCAGCTGAAATCACTTTGATGACCATATAGACAGACCAAAAATGGCAAGCGCAGCAGCATTAATTTCATCACAGAAACATGTTACAAATCAATTTTCTGAAAGCCCGAAAGTTTTTATGCTTGTCACTGACTGCTTTCATCAACTTGCTAGCTGAGAAATTTGAAGGAATAATTCGGACGGAATAACACGCATTTCTCAGATCCAACAGGGAGCGGTGACTGGTCCTGCGAGTGGTCATGATGATCCATTTTATTCATTATGTGTGGCTCGGTGGAGTAGGATTCCTAACCTCGAGTAGCGGAAAGGAAGTCTTTACCAGCACGTGGCCTATTGTGTGGCACATGCCTAAAACAAATACAAAATGTGCATTAAAATTTCGTTTTGATAAATGACATGAAGAATAGTAACCTAAATGACCCACCACTCTCTTACAAGACACTTAAGAGGTATGTAGAAAGCATAAGGAGTTAGTCACATGCAAGGTGAAAAATGGCAAAACGAGAATCACTTGCAAATTGAAGATGACCAAGTGTGTCCAACACACATCTACTTCACTCAAGGACAAAGGTGGAGATCTTTTTAGCATGAGCTTGGTACCCAAATAGGGGAATATGCATAATATACATCAAGGACTCGAGCATAAAAAGCTTAAAAAAATATCTAAGAAGGGTGGAAGACCATATTGCAGATCAACTCAAAAGCATCATGAACTTTGAATTAAACCTGTAGAGAAGTATGTAATAATTGTAATCACTTGATTAGCCAACCTCTAGACACGGAAATAGGAGCAAAAGCCTAAATCACTACCATTGTTCATATTGAGTCCAAGCACAGAGTGGTGGTCTTCCTCCTACAAAGGGTTGACTTTGTCATCTTCATAGTTAGATTGAGTTCAAATAGGCCTTAAGCCTCTGGGATCTTTCCCAAGACACGTTTGTAGCCCACGAGACTTTGAAAGATATTATTCAAAAGACATACCCAAATGAAACTTTGCGTAGATCTAAACAAGAGGCCATAAGTTGCCTTTTATGTATTTTGTATAGTAATGATTTGATTGGCTAATTTGCAACCTAATATTCTTGCAAAATATGCCCAAGGATCTGGGACAACAAAATATCACACTAGCAAAGTTAGTCTCAACTAGGGCAACCATTTGTTAGTAGATCCATAGTTTACTCTACATCATGATTTGCATGCTTATATATATATATATATATATATATATATATATATATATATATATTATTTGTTAGTGCTTGTTAATAGATCCATACTTTGCTCTACATCATGATTTGCATGCTTGTTAGAGCTCCCACGAATTCATGTTTCTTATGGATTTGTTTGTAGAATGAAAGTTTGGATCATATACAAAATTTGTGAGGCACAATCCTACACATAAGTTTCTGTAAGCAAGCCCACATAGGCACTGTCCACCAATAGACTGTTGGCATTTTGAATTCCTTGCATATGCCTATCATCAATTGTCCACCTATTGAAGAGCCTAATGACATCATCCTACACCACCAAAAACTATAGTTGATTATAGGAGTAAAGTGCCAAGCATTCATGTTTTCAAGCTAGTAGGTGGAATGGAGGTTCCAACTTCGGAGTCCCTTGACAATTACTCTGGGGGAATAAAAATCCAATATCACAAAAGGTTGTTTCATGCTATTCAACATGATTGTAGCAAAAAAGAGTACGGAGCAGCTTGATAAATGTGGTAGTGCAAAGTGTCTATTGTGGGGGTAAAGCGTGTCAATTCAATTGACACCATTGCGTAATATTTTGTAATAAATCATATACAAATAAGTTGGATAGATATCCATGCTTGTGTTGATCTTTGTCGAAAGGTGTCCCAAATAAAGAGGTTGGCAGAATGCCCAAGCATTTTTTGTTGTGGAGGTAGACTTTAGCGACAAAAAGTTAAATGTATAGTGAGAAATATCACTTCGGCAGAGAGGAGGGTTTGACGCCATGGGGGATTGCAAACAATTCATGGTAGATTGATTTTTTCTAGTGGGTCTTATCTTGAAGAAGAACACACTTTATACATGAGCCATTCCCTAGGTTGCTCGTGGCTGAGATATAGATTCAAAGTGATGCAACAAAGATGGGCTTTGCCTTGGAGAGCATACTAGAAAAAAAGAACACACTGGAACATAATGTTGTAAAACATGGGGACAGACAACAAAAGCTTGAGCGTAGGTGTGTAGGAGCGGAAACGCAACAACTAGTAGCAGAAATATTCAAGATGAATCATTCATACAAAATTGCAAAAATGAACAATACAATAGTGAGACAAAAATTGCACTCTGATTAATATCAAATAATGAGTACAATGGCTTGAAGTAATAACTTCAGCTTGCTAAGCGTGATAATGCTGGCTATAAAAGAACTCTGATTATAATGTTAAAAACTTGATTAACACTTACATTGCTTGATTCAGCTAGTAGTATATATTTACATGTGTCTTCAAAAAATATCTTACAAGCATTGAATGCTATTTACACCAGTCTTTGTATATGTACAAAGTGGGTAGCAGTCCAGCTGTTTTTAGGGTTGATGATAAGTTGGTGACGTCGGTTTGCCAAAACGCGAAGGTGCTCTTGAACAACGTAAATCCCGAAGGTGCCTTTAAAGTGAATGCAGAAAAAATGCGAAAAACCCGACACTGCCTTTAAATTGGACAGTGTCGCATTTTTTCCGAAGGTGCAAAAAATTGCCCCGATAGTGCCTTTAAAGTGAAGGCAGAAAAAATGCAAAAAACCCGACACTGCCTTTAAATTGGACAGTGTCGCATTTTTTTCGAAGGTGCAAAAAATGCGAAAAACCCGATAGTGCCTTTAATATGAAATAAGGTCACAGTGTCGCATTTTTTCCGAAGTGTAAAAATGCGAAATGCCTTTAAAGCGAAGGCAGAGGAAAAAGCGAAAACCCCGACAGTGTCGCTTTTTCCCTAAAGGTGAAAAAACCGATAGTGTTGCTTTTTCCCGACAATGTCTCATTTTCTCGATAGTGCAAAAAGGCAAAAGTGCCTTAAAATTATTAAGGCAAAAAAATCCCTAAGGTGCAAAAAGGTGAAAAAGGGCAATAGTGCCTTAAAACAAAAAATGCTTTAAGAAAAACGAAGCTTGGAAAAATGCGAAGGTTCGAAATATGTTGTCGGCCTTTCGGCTGTTTTCAAGATGTTCATTACTTGTACGATTTGTTAAGGCTAAGCATAAGAAATCTAACACTCCCCCTTAATGTGGATCCTGAAAAACTTTGATCTTCAGATTAAACATATGGTTAAACCTAAGATGTTGCTCCTTTGATAGAGCCTTTGTGAAGTAATCTGTTGCCATGTAATTTGTTCTGCAGAAAACCAATGCTACTTCCTTGCTATGTACTTTCTCTCTAAGGATACCTGATTTCGATATGCTTGCTTTGAGAGTGAAATCTCGGATTGAGAGATAACCCTATTGTGCTTTGATTGTCACAATAGATTGTTGTAGGAAGTGTTTGTGCAAGGTTGAGGTCTGCAAGCAGTTGCCTTAGCCAGATCACCTCTTTGGTTGCATTTGTGGCAGCTATGTATTCGGATTTCATTGATGATAATGCAACCGAGGTTTGCTTCCGACTGTTCCATGAGATTGGGACTTGGTTGTATAGAAATATAAATACAGAGGCTGATTTTTTGGTATCGATATCTCCTGTCCAATCCGCATTTGAAGAGGCTTCAAGTATATCAGTAGTTTGGCTGCTTCCGTAGTAGATGCTGAGAGTTTTCGTTGCTTGGACATACGTCATGACCTTTGTTTGCGCTTTCCAGTGAGTTAAGCCTGGATTTGATAGGAACTAGCTAATTGTACTGATCGGATATGCAAGGTCTGGTCGCGTACAGATCATTGTGTACATCAGTGAGACGATGATGGATTGAAACGGGTAGCGCTTCATTTCCTCCTTTTCTGCCTCAGTTTGAGGAGACTGTTTCTTTAATAATTTTAGTCCAGGGTCGAGTGGAAAGTGACTTGGTTTGCAGTTGGCCATACCATACTTTTCCAGCACGTTGTTGAGATATCGTTGCTGACTGATGAAAATCAGTCTACTGGGTCGATCTCCTCATATCCTTTATTAGATTCAGATCGTAATTGAAGAGTAGTGTACATAGAGAGTGATGATGATGAAGTAATCTAATACAGACTTGAAGTAGACATTCGAGTCTGTTGAGTTTGGAGTAAAACCATTCTCTATCAGAAATGCGTTGATTTTCTGGAACCAGGCTCTACGGTGATTGTTTCAGCTTGTAGAGAGCCTTGTGGATTTTGCATACAAGGTGCTTTTGATTGCCCTTGAGTTCGTATCCCTCTAGCTGCAATATATAGATTTTCTCTTTGATGGTTCCATTGAGGAAAGCTGTCTAGACATCCATCTGGTGGACTTCAAGATCTACTGCGGCTGGCTGCAAAGGAGAGGAGTATGCAGATCAAAGCATGTTTGACAACTGGGCTGAAGGTTTTAGAATAATCCAGATCTGGAATATGGTAAAAGCCTTTGGCGACTAGCCTGGCCTTGGAACGATTTAGCCTGCCTTCAACGTCATATTTCACCTTGAATATCCATTTGCATGGAATTGGATTTCGGTCCTTTGGCAGCTCAACAATTGTCCATGTTTGATTCTCTATCAGAGAATCAAATTCGATGTCCATCGTTGCTTTCCACTGGTTAGCATCAGGAGTAGACATTGCCTCAGAAATGACGGTTGGTTCCTACACAAAGTAGTAGGCTGGATCATCCATAAATCTGGATGGAGGCTGTCTGGACCTATTCGACCTTCTGGTTTGAACTTGGTCCTCTGATGCGTGTTGACTCGTTGAGGTTTTGACTCATTGTCTGAGTCAGTGTCGCTTTTCTGCAGTTGAATTCCTGGATCAGAATCTGGGTGCTCAATCCCTGGGTTGGATTTGTCAACAGCTTTTCCCTTGTGGTCGATGAACTGGTCTTCCACAAAAATGACATCTTTATTGGTGAATGTTTTCTCAGTATCCAAATTGTAGAGCTTGTATGTGGGGAATAGCTGATGAAAATTGTTTTTCTACTTTTGTCATCTAGCTTTTTTCTTAATAGATCTTCTGGGATCTGAACGAAAGCGATGCATCCAAATACTCTAATATCTTTGAGTGATGGTTTTGATCCCGTCCACACCTCATAAGGTGTCTTGCCATTTAGGGCTTTAGTGATGGATCGATTCTGCAAGTAGACAGCTGTAGTAACAACTTCTGCTCAGAATTTCTTTGGAAGAGAGGCTTGGGCCATCATGTTCTTGGCACTTTTGATGAGTGTCTGATTCTTCCGTTCAGCTACATCATTGGACTGAGGTGAGTAGCTGGTTGTATACTGTAGATGTATCTCGTTGGCCTTGCAGAACTCCTTGAATTCTGTGGAGATATACTCTCTCCTCCATCTGCGTGTAGAGCCTTGATCTTCCTCTGGGTCTAGTTTTCGGGAGACGCATTGAACTGCTTGAAGGACTTGAACACTTCGAATTTGTCTTTCATAAAGTAAGTAGCAGTCCTTCGAGAGAAGTCGTCGATGAAGGTTAGGAGATAGAGAGCTCCCCCTGTCGAAGCAGTCTGCATCGGGCTACAAATGTCGCTATGTACAAGGTCAAGCAAGCCCTTGGATGTATCAATTGAGTCTGCAGTGAAAGGGATTCTAGCATGCTTGCTGATAATACAACTTTTGCATGGAGAAGTTGGCTTGTCATAGGCTAGAACCTTCTGGGATTTGTCAAGAATTGTGCAGCCCTCTGTATCGAATTCGACCCTCCGACCTGAATTTGTGATTATGCTAACTGAGAGCAGATTCTTGGTCATATTTAGAAAATGGAGAATGTTGGACAACAACTTGACTTCACCACTCTGGAATTCAACTCTGACTGTTCCTTCACCTTTGATTGAATGTGATGAGCTGTCTCTAAGTTGCACAACTCTTGTATGGGTGAATGACTTGTAGTCCTTGAACCAGTCGCGATGGTGAGTCATATGTTGAGTTGCTCTGGAATCTAGATACCAGGAATTGATATCATGTTGTTCTCCGACGTTGGTCATGAAAGCTGCTTCATATTCCTCTTGAATTGAGTTATTGGTTGTAGCACTTTGTGCTAGCTGTTGTAACTACTTCTTCTTTTCATTGTTGCACTTCAAATTTCGGCAGTCCTTGATTTCGTGGCCAATCCTCTTACAGTATGTGCTTAATAGTTTCTGCACTGGTTGGAATGATGAAAAACTTGAATTCGATCCTAAACCGGAATTTGGTCCAGACTACATGTTGCTCTTCTTGTCAGTATAGTCTGACTTTGTAGATCTCTTGGATCTAAACTTTTGATTTTTCGAATATAGAGCTTGAAGATCCGATCCTGAGCCTGAGGAGGATGTTGATCTTTTGATCTCTTTTTGTAGAGGCAGCGATATTACTCTTGATAGAGTGAGGTGCTCCTGGGTAGAAATTTTCATTACCCAATTTTTGTAGGCTTCAGATAGATTCGATAATAGAGTCATGAGTGCATCAGAATCTTCTATGACTGAGCCAGTTGCAGTCATCTGCTCCAAAAATGCGAAGGTCCGAAATATGTTGTCGGCCTTTGGCTGTTTTCAAGATGCTCATTACTTGAACGATTTGTTAAGGTTGAGCATAAGAAATCTAACACATAAGAGTGTTGAACGAAAGAGATTTTCGCGTTGAGGGCATAGGGAAATCAATGTTCAAAAGGTGGATGCATGTGCATGAGCAGATGTTCAAATGCAAGCAGAAAGAAAGTGCATGGATGTCACATATCAAGCTCTTCCCATTGTTTTAGATAATGCTTCCAAGGTGACAACCACATAATTTCATTAGTCAAATCTATTTGTCCAGAACGATCCAAATTTGACAATTACCATTCTACATAAGATAATATGCAAATTTGTTGAAAATCTTTCAGAAATACTTTATTTGCAACTTGACAATGTGAAAAATGCAAAAATAAGCCTGGTAGAGGCCAAAAATCTTGTATATAGGATGATTACACATGTGTGGAGCCTGTTCCCACGTGTGAAAATAGTGTACTTGTCATGTACCATAATCATATAGGTTGTACATATGATTTAATTCAAGTTCTAGTGGCTAAAAAAGCCAGAAACTAGTTTTCTAGACATATGACACATGACATCAATCTATTGATTGCATGAGCCACATCCTTTCGTTAGGTGTCACACATCCCATGTGTAGAGGACAGCTCACATGTGTGGAATAAGCTGAAGTAGACGAATTTTGACTTCTAGAAGATTTTCAAGTAGATTTCCATATAGAAGGAAAATGGACCAAAAGTGCTCAAAATAGAAGGTTTTGTCCAAGTGTCAGTTTTGCATGATGAATCATCATATGACAAAGCACCTTCACACATGTGGGATCAGAGGGATGATCAGTATCACGAGCTCCCACTTATTGTATATATAGACCCACATTTGGCCATAATCATTGTGAGACACCAATCTTGGTTTTGGAAGCAATTTTGAGTGATTCTCTCCATTTTTCTACATTTGTTTTGATTGTTTTGAGGTTCTATCAATGTGTACTTGATTTTCAGGTTGGAGTTAGTACTCAGACAGTGTTTCACACGTGTGAAACCAGAAAGTACATTTACCTTCAATTAATGATTGTTCTTGTTAGGATTTTGTGTCTAGAATTGATGAAGTAGATTGATAGATCAAGTAATCTGACAACCAATCCCTCTTGAGGATCAGATTAGGATCCACTCTTGGTCCTTTCAGTACTTGTTTTCACAGACAACACATTTAGAGAAAACAAAAATCAAACTATCTTGGCATATTTGTCCATGTAGTAGAGAATTTTTTTTACATGCTAGAAGAACAAAAGGTGCAAAGAGAATATTGTGAGGTTGATCCATTTGCCTCATTAATTTTTTTGGAATTAAGTATTCAAGCAACTGATCAGTTTTTTGATGAATTTGATCGACATTGGTGGATGGACTTTTTTGAGAAATAGAAAATTAGCTTGCTCAACCTCGAAGATGCATCATCAACTGAAGAATTTTAGTGGTCTAATAAGTTATCTATTTCAGTTTTTTATTTATGAAAGTTTTTTTTTTATCTAGTTGTATTTTACATCGTTATTAAAACTTTTGTTAAAAAGGACTCAATTTTTAACATACCTTTAAATACTACCTTTTTCTTTTGAGATCAAAGAGCTATTTGTCGTCTTTAAATAGTAACACAATGTTCGTACATTGTTTTTGATTCGTAAAAAAATAACAAGTATATCAACCTATTGTTGTTGACTTAACTCATGCTATATATGAAGGATCTTTATTTGACACTATAAATGAAACAAATTAGAAGAGTCTATTTTGTTTAATTTTTTTTTTCTGAAGTAGGTGATGTATAAAGAATATATTTTAGTAGAATACTTTGACTTTTTCAAATGATTTATAGCAAAATCAATAAAAGAATTTCAATTTTTGCTTAGGAATAAATCTATTCAATGTAAATACTGATGAACGTTCAACTTTAAACTTATATGTAATTCTTGAAAAATACCTTAAAGTTTGCTTTATTTGTGACTTGATCATATTTGTTTCTGTTGAAAGTACAATACTAAGGACCATAAATGATCTTACATAAGACTCCAAGAGTGATTGATTGATTGATTGATACACCAATCTATTGCAAAACTAGTCATCAATTTCTTGATCTAGATTAGCAATTTTGGATCACACAATCAATAAAAAACAATGATCAACATGCAAATCCGACCCCACACATGTGTGGTACGGCCTCCAGTATGACCTACTATAAGAATTTGAAAGTACTCAAGTTTAGTTTACTATGGAATCATAAAATCACAAGACAAATGTAGGAAAAACTCGAGATTGCCAATTTTCTCTCAAATCTTCCCGTAGTGCCTTCTTTACAGTTATGTTTGAAGTTAAGGGATCTCAAAGTCCTCTGAAAATATACAATTGAACACAACTTGAGTAACCATAGCTTCAAGCAAATCTATTCAAATGATCACAACTCTTGAAATACGATAGACTACAATTTTCAAAGTTGTAAAATGTACTAGAATTCTCATTTTCTTGCAGTAATCAAATCAAGGCCATACATTGAACCATCAACTCCAACAAGTGCTCATAGAACAAGATATTGAGTTACCACACAGTGCTGAGCAACCAAAGTGCTAGCCTCCTATAAGATTAAGATAGTGAGTGCATGCCAACAGATTGGGAGAAGATTCTTCAATCCTCCTTGTATCATATTGCATATGAATGAATAGGGTACTGGATGAAGAGCCATAACAAGCAACAATAGAATAGAAAAAAAAGAAGGAAAAAGAGCATCAACAAAAGCTAGAGTAGTGATGATCAATGGACAATCAATGAATACGATAATAGAAGAAAAAAGAGAGAAAATAGTACAAAGTGTGTGCGATGGTTACACATTAAGCTCAAGCCGACAAAATTCTTTTAAACTAAAAATCTACATGAACCTTAATAAAAATGCATTGAAATGAAAAAGAGTTCATTTAAAGTAATCAATTTTGAAAACCATCAAAGACATAGACCGCCCAACAACAATGATCTTCCATTCTATTCAAACAACAATAAAACAAAAACTTTACGAAGTCTTTCAATAGTTTATGTAAAAAGCACATAAGTAAAATGACGAGTGTTCTTGAAACCATGAAATAAAAAGTAGAAATTGTTATGAAATTAGGCTTGTTATTTTTTTGTTAGAAAATAAACTATTTAAGTTTTAATTTTTCATATATCATTTTACAATAGAAATCAAAATAGTTTTGAGATATTTAATGATTAAAAATCTCATTTCTCGTTATCTAATTGAAATTATAGTTATTATATTATATATGATCTTGAATTGTTCATGCATTTTACAGCTTGAATCATGAAAAATAACCAGAAAGTAGGGGCCATCCGGATTTGGATCTACCTTCCTTGGGTACTGTCTGAAATCTAGATCCACTTCAACAACCACCGAAACCATATTGTGACATTCGTATAAACAAGTATGTATCGTAATGGAGGCCTAATTCAAATAGGCTCAATTATTCTTGATGCCCGATGATCAACGTAGCACTTGTGAGGAGTGATATCGGACACATGGCATCATCCGGTTGGTTGATACCAGGCAAATTCTGAGCCAAATGTTTTTAATCTCTACGTAGCATTTGTGAGGAGTGATATGGGACACAGGGCATCATCCGGTTGGTTAATACCAGGCAAATTTTAAGCCATGGCAGGGCTTCTAAAATGTTTTTAATCTCTACGTACATTTGCAACTACTACGTTCGGTATCTGTCATCCAACAGTGGGCTACGTGCCATAGCCACCTTCGCCGCTCCAAATTCTCGGAGTGCTACCATGGTTAGCCCATCTCTCCATGAGGGATCCCTAGTACGTAATGCCAAGTGCTCAAGGTTTCCTTTGTATTTTGGAGGCACCTTGCCCAACACAATGTTCATGTGAATTTTAGAATCAGAATTTTAGGTGATCATTCTTCCATAATCAACCAATCAAATGTTGACACATAGCACATGAGCATTCCGGTGGAATGTGCATTTGGACAGCCAATGAGGGACTGCCACATAGCATCGGAATGTGCATGTGCTATGTGGCAGCCTCTCATTGGCTGTCCGGTGGAATGTGCATGTGCTATGTGGCAGCCTCTCATTAGCTGTCCACATGCACATTCCACCGTAAAAAAATTTGCAATATAAAAGTGAAAAAATAAACAACCAGCGTCCATGCGTGCTGCCGTATGTCTGTACTGTACGTCCCGGAGAAAAAAAAAAACTTACCTTCGCACATTGGCATTACGCAGGGGAAGGCTCGAAGCCCTCGGGCCTTCCTTGCTGGTCGGGGCCTACCCTTGGGCTCCCGCCCTCCGAGCAAGGAAGGCCCTCCACTCTTTGAGGATAACAACAGAAATCTAACTAACTTACTATAACATTTGCACGAAACGCCATAACAGTACGGTATCTGCAACAGTACGGTATGTAAAGGCAAATTCTAACAGTACTCAACGATAATTCTAACTGGACGAACGCTTTTAATCGTAGCAGCGCTGAGGAGTAAAATTGCAGGGGGATCGGATGATCAGGCAGATGTTTTGGGTTGATCGTGAGCGCCCCCGCTGCATCACCTCTGGTATTTCTTCTTTTACATGGCAGGCAGCATTGATTGATTTTTTGATTGAAAGTCTGCGAGATTCTTTTTTGCTGGTTTGTTTTGTTGGGCTTCTGGGGAAGCCGCACCAGTGGTCTTAGCGTATCAGCATTTCACAGTAGATGGCCAACGGTCTCGTAAAGGTATCAGCAAGGAAACAGTGTGATGCATTGTTCTGTTTGGTGCTCTTTGAAAATTTAGTAGAACAGTCATAGATCTTTACTCTGATCAGATTGTTTAGTTTGATCACTTTCATTAAGATTATTCGGTTGAGTTGTACCAGAATAGATGCCCAACAACGTTTTTTAATTTACCTGAACCATTTGTTGTCTGACGTAGTCTGGATCTGCTACTGCTATTAGTCTTTCCATAGCGATTTATCTTCTGCTTGTCACTATTTATGTTTGCTGCCAGCTGCAGAGTGCAGTGTTTGATTGCTACTAGCGTAAATTGTATGTTCATTGTCGATTATAGCGAGGTTCAGAATTAAATAGGTTTCGTGCCCACATAGCCAAGCTCCTTACACACATATTCATGCACTCCGACCATCTAGTCACGAGAGAGCGAGGGGGAGAGAGATTATGACGGTTAGAGTGAGCACGCAAGCACAATAAATATACTGTTAAATAAAACAATATGAATTTATTATTATCTTTTAAAGTTAGATGATGTGGATTTTTCTCCATTCAAAGATCTCTAAAATGCCTAAGGGCTGGTCTTGGTAATCATATAGGCCTGCACTATTGCAGCGTAGGCCTATACTAGCCCATGTTGCTGAAAATAAGTGGAGGCCATAAGGAAGCCTCCGAGGTAGTTACTAGCTGCAAAGTGATAGCAAATGTAGATTTGTGCGTGCAATTCAGTGCAGTATTCTGGTGCATCACAATGTCTTGCCTTGATCTTATCATTACAGACTGTGGAAGAGAGGAGCTCCGTCTCTTAATAGCACGCCAAACTTTTGAACCCGCCGCGGTTGGATTTCTTCAGAGATGATCTGCTTTAGCCACATATACATCATCAACCACTGAAAACTATCCATGTGGCAGTTTTGACACTTGGCGATCATCCAAGTGTCGTGGGCGACATGGATATCACACATGCTCCATCTCTTGGAAAGCTGTCAACAGCTGGAGGTACTTCTATATTTTTTGATCCCTTTTTTTTGCCCCTCTCTCAACTACTCAATTCTATTGGTGTGCCTGTTGAGCTATTACACAAATTTCCCCTATCACTTGCCAAAATTTTTTGTGCAAACCGGCTAGTGTAACATAAGAACAAGGCAAAAATTTTCTAGTTCTTTTTTGAGGGCTGTGTATGGCATAATTGCTCCCATTTTTTTTTCACATGTAAATGTCATGCAATTTGGAGCATAAAGGACATTATGTGCATAAAAAGCCCATGGGGTGCCCATCCCATGGGCTCTCAACATAAATCAACCCATAGATGGAACATGTCCAAAATGAGCGATGCATTATTGTTGCTTCTTGTTTATATGTGGTTTAAAGTCATGTTGCCTCAAGGCGAACGAACTTTATGGGTTTTTGGAACCTTGCCCTTAAGCTAGGCTCCTCAAACTCATAATGTCCTCGGGGCAGGATTTTATTGTACCCTAAATATTCTTTCATTTTCACTTTCTCACATTGTTGAAATCTAGAATGACAGGCACATCAGAGTGTAGTTCATGGGCCTTCATAAGTTGCCCTATCTAAACTAGTGATAGAGTTGCAATTGTGAGAAAGTGTGAAATTGAAGGAGAGACCTTTTGTGTTGGCTTTGTTTCAGACATGCTTCCACCAATTGGGTGTCGGTCATCGAGGCGTGTAAAGATGAGCCACAAATTTAAGGCTGGTGCTTCACTTTCCGAACTTTTTGAACATGGTAATCCGGTGATACAATGCATTTCAAGACAAGTATACTTACAAACATGGCAATGGGAGACCAATGGGAGAGAAGATTGCAAGGGATGGCCATATAAACAATTGTGATTTGCATGATAGTATTGGGGCCCGCCTCAATCCAAAGAGCGGTGGGTAATTAAGCACCATGTTCCTCTCATTAATCCAAGAGTGGTGGGTGCTTGAGAGCTGTTCTCAAGCATCCACCACCCTTGGATTGTTATGGGCCCCATCATTGCCATGGCAGTCACAGTTGCTTATACGACAACCTGAATGCAAGAGCCTTGTCACTGCAATTAAAACTTAAATTTTTGAAGGTTATTGGTTTCAGTGCAGTAATGCTTTAGTCACAACCATGGTCGAAGTATATTCAATTTAACCATATGACTAGTTGAACCTCCTAAGGTGTGACAGGATTTGAAAATAAGCTTGAGACCCTTGAAGAAGAAAATTTGAGAGCTTCAGAGATGTATGCCTCAACTGAAACCCTACATGATCGTGAGCATGCAACATCCTTTGGCCATGCATTTATTGATGATCACCAGGCCAAGGTATGTAAAGAGAAAGATGATAGCATGAAGTCCTTAGATTTGGAGACCACACCCCGCATTGCAAAAGCTCAAAATTGTAGCCTAGGGAAGCTACCAACAAGTGGAAAAACAACAATTGGCAGTGAAGATGCAGTGAAAAGTAACTTGCATTTTATGGGCATTTTCAATGAAGAAAGAGATGATAGTAATGCAAATTTGACCAATGATACTTGTGATGATGATATGAAGGCTGGATCTATGAATCAAGGTTCTATTATCAAGTAAATCTTACTTTCAGTTTATTTTCTTCTTGAGAATATGACCTCCTAATTTTCACTTTTTTGAATGTGTACAATTAAGTACAAATATGGCTAGATATACATCATTGAGTTTGTTTGCTTTGCATTAGTTTTTATGTCTTTGATGTAGGTCAAAATCTAAACTTGTGAAAACTAAGTTGGATACAAGGTCTGAGATGAAAGAAACAGAAGATGTTAGTTGCAATCATACAATTATTTAACTCTTTCTCTGGTTGCTATCTTGTTTTTTTTTAAGTCTTCCGATTCACTTTTGAGATGTTAGTTATCATATTGGAGCAGAAAAATCAGTTCCATGACATCTATGTTGTAGAGTTAATAGCATTGAAAGGCAGCCTTTTGTTATTTTGACCATGCTTTTTTATGGAAAACTTTTCCTAATGAAGTCCTTACACAATGCATTTGTTTCAATGTAATGAATCACCGAATTCGTTTAATTCAGATTATTTTTTGATTTTGGGCTTGCAAGAATGGTGCACTATGAGAAGGATACGACTACATTGTCATTGAAAATCTTTTCATGTGGCATGTGATTTGTTGCTACCCCACACTTCTCCTCTCTTGTGTTTTTAAGATTTATGTACATAACCCTTGACAATTTCATGAGATTTTTTAAGTCGGTTTCAATCTGAAAAGTTGATATTGATTAAAGCATCTCTAGGGTTCTTCTAGTTGGTCATAAATCATGTTGTGAGAGTTTGTTGAAAAAGGCCAATACCGTTAAAGCCTATGCCAGAATGGCATTGAAACTTGTTCCAAAAGAAATTGTATTGGGTGAAAGACATAGTTGGTCAATGTGTCAAAACAAGATGACTAGACTTGTAGCAACAATTACTGTCTCCTTTCATTGGTGATGATTAGTAGTAATAAGAAGAATTTTTGTATAAGGAAATTGTCCAAATAGGAAGCATCATGGCACCCTAAAACAAAACCATGAGATCCGTATAAGCAATTGTTGTCTCCCTTCAACATTGGCCAATAATAGTAGCAATCGTTGCTTACTTCCTTCCACGTTGACAAATAACAATGAGAACAGTCTTTTCTTCCTCTTATGGTGATCCTTAAATACTATAATGAGAAGCTACAAGTAGACACTAGTGTCAATAATGGTTTATTATCATACCCTTTTCCAATCAATGAATGCTTTTTAGAAAGGTGAGATGTACTTTGATCACTACCTATGAGCTAGAATGAAGTATCTATTTGAAAATAAGTCAAAAAATCTCTATTTATTCTATTGGAGTGCTAGATCTTCCGGGCAGTAAAGAAATTGTTGTTTTTCATCCTTGGATAGGACTCTTAGACCAAGTTATAAACAAGATCACCCAAAGAGCATCGGATATTTACAATATTGTGATGGGAAATTTTGACACCTAATTGGCTCCCTTTCGAATAATTGAGCCAACGACGTGTATAGCCCTTTGCTTCGGGTTGAACACCAGGCTCAGGCCCTAGCCACTATACGAGTATCATCGTATATGCAGGCAAAGCAAACCGCATCATCCAGGGTAAGAGGCTGGTTCCTCCTAACCTCTAGCTAATAAATTTCGACACCTAATTGCCTCCCTTTCGAATAGATTGAGCCAACGACGTGTATAGCCCTTTGCTTCGGGTTGAACACCAGGCTCAGGCCTAGCCACTATATGAGTATCATCGTATATGCGGGCGAAGCGAACCGCATCATCCAAGGTAAGAGGCTGGTTCCTCCTAATCTCTAGCCAAACCTAGAATGAAATGCAATTTCACTAAAAGAGGATCTATTCTAGTAGCAAAACGAGAATATACCTCTTAAGATTCTTGCAAGCAATGATCGAGGGCATGGTATCCCCATCCGTATCATTGCATACTGACGATAAAAGTCGAAGTCATCCAAGATAGGAAGGAAGGCCGCCTTGAAGGCCTGACAAAAATCTTCCCACAACTACAGTGCTTCAGACTGACCCCTCAAGTCCTGCCACTAGGTAAAAGCTTTACCTCGCAAGTACATGATAGCCAGGTTGATTTGTTGTCGTCGGAAGAATCGTGCATGGAAAAATGCGAGTTCCATCGATCAATCCACGACGTGACCACTTCAGGAGCTCTGTCTTTCTTTTCCCCAGTAAAGATTTCATGTGTAAACAAGGGTTGGTGCAGTAGTTGCCTTAACTGCGTTAGCTCCCTCAATTCCTACTGATCCTTTGCATGTCTTGCTTGCATATTGTTGGAGGGTTTGCGGATCCCAAGGCAACCCTAACCCTAGTTAGTAAGTGAGATGGATTTGGCACCCTGCGTGTGTAAGTCCAACCCGATGATCACATAGTTATTTGATTGATCAGTTAAAAGTTAATAAAAGGACTTTAGGCCTTTTTGCGGGACTTTTAATGTCGCAGGGCCTAAATGTCAAGTTAGTGAATAAAGTTGGGTTTCCCTCCAATTTTGATGGTTTCCACACTTTTTTAAAATTTGAATATACTGTTGGTTCATCAGGAACATTACGTACTCTAAATTTGGTCGGACCCATATGATTTAGAATCTGCTCATCCGTAAGTTTTGCATTGCCATCATAAGTCAAGGCATGGCTCACTGGTATGAGATCATCCTCAATCGGATCTGGTATAGGTTCCGTTGATATCCAGGCTACATTCAGCACATTCAGTGGAAACGTGATTGGTGTATCCAAAGTTCGATCTAATAAGGATATCTCGCTCAAATCTGATTGATTATCCTGTTGACACATATATCCTGCTGTACAATCAATTGTTGCAAGAAGCTTCATTCCAATTGACAATATCCGTTTGAGAATCGTAATGAACTCCCAAATTTTTCTCTGGTCAATCACAAGTATGATCTGTTGTTGACGAATCATCATCTTCTTTTGAACCACTGGTTTGATAGTCTAAGTCGTAGGATCCACTTTAACTGCACGTTCACGATTTTCAAAAGTGATTTTTCCGGTACCCCAGGTATGAATTACTTGCGCAACTCGTAACCATGGACGTCCTAATAGAACTCGGTAAACATTAGGCGCTTCTAGTAAGTCCATCACGACGAAAGTAATGACGAACTATACTCCCGCAATTCTGACAGGTATATCTTCAACCACATAGCTTTGTAGAGATGAAGTTAACTCCTGAACCGCCATCTATCACGGCTGCTTCTTTCGGAAATTGTCTATGTTGTATCGGCAAAGTGATATTCTTTTGTTCACTTTCCCAAGCGGCTCCAACATGGAGTACATCGTTAGATTCTTCAAAACCAGCACAAAAAAGTGGCTCCTGATGAACTTCTGGTTCTTCTCGAGCTAACTTTTGCGCTAAGACTTCTTTTGCTTTTGGCACCAACTTCAGGAACTCTCGCAATGAAATATTGATCTTGCTAGACAAAATGTTCATGAGTAATTCTGTATGCGGTGCTTCCGGTTCAGTCATCTTGAAGGGTTCTTCATGATGATGTAACTGATCATTCATATCCATATGTAAATTTCTTGGCGGCTGCAATGGTGAAGACTGAACTTCAGCTGTTGCTTTAGCAGCTTCAAGCTCCTCTTCTTCTTGCAGATGTTTAATCCACTGTCTCATATCCTGATATCTTCGTTTTTCTGCATTAAGATTTGGATAGACTCCCAATGCTGTTGGTATATCATTCAATGGTATAGAATCAGCAGGTGTTGGATCCACTATTGGTTCTTTCTGCTTCTGTGCTCTGGTGACCACCATCAAGGGTGCACTTGGTTTATTCCGAGCTACTAGTCTTTGCTTGATTGTTATCAAATTTACAGGTGCTGTAGCTGGTGGTGGTTTCGGTCTTGCTGGACAGTCTTTATAGCAATGCCCATATCCACAGTCACGACAGAATGGTACAAATTTTCCTTTATTTGGGCATTCTGCAACTCTGTGATTGTCTCCACATGCAAAGCATCCTAGTGGTGCTCTAGTCCAATTTCTGGAGGCTTGTTGTTGAGCGGCAGCATAAATGGCATATTGTTTTGAAGATCCATCTGAAGATCCACTTGCTTGTTCATTTCCATAGTTCCATTGCTCACTTCCATAAGGTTCTGGTTCCATCAAATTGGCTGGAGGAGCAGAGTGCTTTGGTGGGGCAGGTAAAGTTAAACGTTTCGGGTATCCAAGAGCAGGTTGTCGAGGTCTTGCTGCTGGATTTCCTCCATACTGTGGTTCTCGATATCCCATTTGTGCATATCGTTGCTGAATTATCCGAGGGTTGAAGTTGCAAAAAGCAGTCTCATGGTCAGGTGAATTACACAGATGGCAAACACTGATTTCCATTCGTTTTTTCAATGGAGGACACTCGTTCACTGTGTGATTTCCTGTACAAATAGAACACCAAACATTTTCCCTGGTAGAAAAAGTCTTTGCAAACTTCTCAGGTTCCTTGTTTGCTTCTCCGTGGAAATTTTCCAATGCTTTGATCTTCTCATCAAATTGCGACTGCAACTTTTCCATCTGTTTCTGTTGGTTTTTTCCAATTTCTCGAACTCATTGAGCATCATTTCTGCAGTAGCGTTGGCATTCGTTGATGCAATAGTGGTGGATGTAGTAGTAGTCTGCCCTGCTGTATAAGGCAACATACTAACATTCAGCTCATCATCTGAATCTTCATCCTCCTCCCGAATTGCATCGTCCATAGCATTTTGCAAGAGTGCATACTCATTATGGCGTTTCAGCTCACGTCTGATCCGTTTAGGTAGACCTGACAAAAACCACATAATCATGGCATTTTCGTTAATCAGATCTAAGACGTTTCACCCGTTCAATGTTATCTCGAACCATTTCCCGCTTTCCAATTTTAACTTTACTTAAAAGTAGGAAAGGGTCTTCCATAAACTTCCGCGGTCTGAAGCGTGTGATAAGGGCTCGCTTAACAACCTCCCAATCTGTACGCTCAGTTTCATCTTGGTTATAGTACCAATCTTGTGTTGCACCTGTTAAGGCCATAGGAAACAACTTAAGTTTATCTTGAGGATAAATCTCACCATAGACTTCACAGGATTCAGTATAGATCTGAAGAAATCTATATATTGAAGGAAGACAGGATCATAGGATCGATGACGAAGAAACCAGCTAAGCAGCATTATAATACGGTCCTGAAATGGGAAAATCCTCCTCGAAAGATTGATTCAAAGAAAGTGCCACCCTTATTGGATAAAGGCAAAGGAAAAGTCGAGGATGATTCTTCAAGTCAGAATTCTAGCAAGACATCATCGTCTAGGAAGTCTTCACCTTTGAAGAAAGATTTATCATCTCGAAAGTCATCACCTCCACGATCAATTCCTGCTAAGAAGGCTAAGCGAAGATCCAAGACAAGTCCTTTCGAAAAAGAACAAACAGATGTAGTCCAGCATGATATGCCCGAGCATTTTAAACGTTATACACTAGATGATGTGGTTATCATGTTACCTAAAGCACATCGTGAACCTGAAGAACACATGTCGGAATTGAAAGAAGTTTACGATGGCCCAGCCAGGACTCAGCCAATGAATCTTGCCGAACCAGGAGAACCAGAAAAGATTGTACAAGTTGGATCACAACTTACTCCTGAACAATATCAAGCACTCCGCTTGTTACTTATTAAGTATCAAGATTGCTTTGCATGGACTTATCAAGATCTGAAGGGTATTCCGACATCAGTAATTGAACATACCATACCTTTAGTACCTGATGCAGTTCCAAAGGTTACAAAGTTCTATTGCTGTAATCCTAATGTGGCGGATCTGATAAAGAAAAAACTTCAGAGATTGCTTGACGTTGATTTCATTTATGAGATTGAGCATACCGAATGGATTTCACCGATTGTCATTGTTCCTAAGAAAAATGGGAAATTGAGGATCTGCGTGAATCTCAAAGCGTTGAACAAAGTGACGCGGAAGGATCACTTTCTGTTATCTTTTACTGAAAGCATTTTGGATCGCCTTGCTGGAGCGGAAGCTTATAGTTTCCTGGATGGATTTAGTGGTTACGACCAGGTTAAGATTGCACCTGCCGATCGCCATAAAACTGCTTTTGCAACAGAATGGGGCACCTATGCTTACAAAGTAATGCCGTTTGGACTCTGTAATGCACCAAGTTCATTCCAAAGAGTAATGCAATTTGCTTTTAAAGGTTATCTGCAGAAATTCCTTGAAATTTACTTGGACGACTTGGGAGTTCATAGTAGAGATACAGACCACTTGGATCGATTGGAGAAAGTATTTGAAAGATGCCGCAAATATCAGATTTCTCTAAATCCGAAAAAATGTCAGATATGGGTTTCCCACGGAGTTGTGCTTGTGATATCAAGACATGGTATTGCCACAGATTATTCTAAGATCAAGGTTATTGTGGAATTGCCATCGCTAGCAACAATTCGGGGAGTTTATGTGTTTATGGGTCATGCGAACTACTATCGAATTTTTATTATCTTCTTTGCGGATTTAGCATGACCTATATACAAACTGACTATTGTTCCTATTTGGACAGTAGAGGCGTAAGAAGCCTTTGAAAAGTTAAAAAAAGCATTAACTTCAGCACCAATACCGCGTTCTCCAGATTGGACGATAGAGTTTCATGTTCATACGGATGCCTCAAAATACGCCATTGGATCAGTTTTGATGCAGCCAGGTGACTATAAGAAAGATTACCCTATACGATTTGCAAGCAGACAGCTTACAGATCCGGAAAAGAATTATTCAACAACAGAACGTGAGGCATTAGCCATGATTTTTTCTGTTCGGAAATGTCGTCACTATCTCATGGAAACGCACTTTGCATTTTATACGGATCATCAACCGTTACTTTACTTGGTAAACAAGACATGTAATACTGGACGTATTGCAAGATGGTTATTGTTATTGACTGAATTTGACTTCCGAATCGTGGTTCGAAAGGGAAAGCAACATTATCTAGCCAATCACGTTTCACGAATTGAATCCGCACCAGTTAACACCGAAGTGGATGATGAACTGCCAGATGCTGTGTTGGACTATGTTGAAGCAGTACTTGAGTGGGCAGCAGATATTGTTGAGTACCTAAACATAGGACAACCGAATGACTCCTTGACAAAAGTACAGAAGAGACAATTGATTCATAAGGCTCAACCTTATCAATTTATTGCAGGACAATTGTATCGTCGTGGATCAGATAATATTTTACGAAGATGTGTTTTACCGCATGAAGTACCAGATTTAATCATGTTTTCACATGATGGCATGGGTGGAGGACACTTCTCTATAGATATAACTGTTCGCTGGCCTACGCTTCACAAGGACACAGAAAATTTTATTCAGACATGTGATGTTTGCCAGCGAGCACGACGACATACTCGACAGAACTATGACGGAAAGTATTTGTTCAAAAAAGTGGAGACCTACAAAGTGGCCCTTCAGGGATTCCAAGGCCACTTTGATAGGTTCAAAGGAGCAGCTTCGACCGAGTTGGCAAAGGCAAAAGAGACCATCACCGCCTATGAAAAAGCAGCCGCTTGAGTGTTGGAAGCCGGACCACAAATCCCCGTACCAGTCATGCCGCAATTCTCCCCTCCGCGCCAAGAAGCTGTACCAATGGATACAGGGGTAGATTCGAGCATGGACCAGGGGGGCGCTCCAGATATAGCAGACCAACCGCCAATCATATCGGCAGTCCAAGCGGGTCCATCCTCATCAAGGACAACACCTCTATTCAGAAGGCCCATCAGCATCGAGGACCAGATCCAGATCTTCTTAAAGCAACATCCGCATGAGTCCTCGCGTGGTGGATGGGTTCTGAAGTTTAAGACCTCTGAGATCGAGGCCGGCAAAGAGTTGGACAAAATACCTGCATTGGGAGAGCAGCCGGCATGGAGACTCACGGTTTTTGAGAAAACTCCGGAATCAATTAGGAGTTAGGTCGCCAGCCCTCGCCAGTTGCGGGTAGATCCTTATTACATGCCAATGCCGTGAAGAAATAAATGGAAAGATTTGGGGTTGGCTATGAACAAGATCACCATCCATAAGCCCAATTGGCCAATCATCCATCAGCCTTACAGCTGGACCATCTCAGTGGATTTCCACCGCGCTTTACAAGCCTATCAGAGAGAGTATGTTCACTCTCCAGATCCAACGGTGCGACAATCGGCAATGTTTGCTAAAGATCTAACTCTGTTGGCGTCAGTGGCAACCAGATGGGACGATTGCCTCCCTCCTCTGGCATTCGATCCAAATAAGCCGATGGCCTCAGAGCAAATCAAAGATCAGCTGCCGGTTTCTCGTTTATATTTTCGTGCGGCTATGATGGGAGGCTCCTGGGAATCACGCTTCACCTCATGGACAATCTCAAAGTGGATTGCCGGAGCCCACCGTTGTTTCCTGCCACACAATCTGGATTTTAATACTGCATGCCTCGACTTTATGGAGAAGGTGCAGTATCATTTAATCAAGATTCGGCGCGAAGCCAATAAAAGTTCAATAACTGCATATTGCAGGTGTCGTGGGACCACCACCAGTTTTGGTGGGGGATACTGTTGGAGGGTTTGCGGATCCCAAGGCAACCCTAACCCTAGTTAATAAGTGAGAGGGATTTGGCACCCTGCGTGTGTAAGTCCAACCCGATGATCACATAGTTATTTGATTGATCAGTTAAAAGTTAATAAAAGGACTTTAGGCCTTTTTGCGGGACTTTTAATGTCGCAGGGCCTAAATGTCAAGTTAGTGAATAAAGTTGGGTTTTTTTCCAATTTTGATGATTCCCACACTTTTTTAAAATTTGAATAAAAAGAGAGGCAAGACTGGACCAATAGGATTCAGAGGCCAGGGTCCTCCTCTCAACTATAAGAAGGGACCAACTCGAGTTGCTCCTCATGTTCATTTTCTCATTTCAATAAAGCAGATTGGTTCTCTTCAGAAATGGATTGATGAATGTCCTTGCTCTCTATCACTTTTCCTCCATCTCTCATGCTTATTTGGATTTATCAATTGTTGGATCTGAATGTTATTGGGATTGTATGTTATTATACTTTTTATGAGAGAGAAAGGGAGAGAGAGAAAGAGTAAGCTATCTCTGTTGTGGATGTGTAGTGTTAAGGGATTGTAGCGTTAAGGGATGTGTAGTGTTAATGAGTAGGGTTAATGGATGTAGAGTTAAATGTGAATCCTCCATTCATGTTGAACTAAACTATCGCTCTCATGGGAAGGAACCTACGCGTGACAACTAACTCCGTCTCTTTGATGCTAGATTGACTAGATCTTGGATTCAGGTTAGGCAAGGAAAGAAACCCACTACACATATCGACAATTTGCTGCTGTAGATTGTTGATAGTCGACAACAAAGTATCAGAATGTAAGGTAGAAGCGGTTGCCATAGCCTCAACAGGAGGGGATGTCGGATGAGTAGAAGGGCTGGGTTCGATGGTTCAGGTGTGAAAGAGGATGTACAAGAAGAAGAGAAGAAGAATACATCTTCAACTCAAGGAGAGATCTCACAAGCTCAAACTTGTTGGCAACATACAATCAAAGTGGTATTGTCCATGGCTGCCACCAAGATTAGTACCAAAGAAAGAGGAGATGTGCAAATGGGTGGCAGTCCACCCCCCCTCCTCTTCCACATGAAACCAAGCAGCAGGGAGTGCACCTCCCCGCATTCCTCCAATTGCTGCGCTGAGGCCAGTAGGGCGCCTGAGTGTCCAGGTAGCTGCCAAGCGCAGCTGCACAGGTTGTGTAGGCAGCCACGTTGTAGCGCACCCAGCTGCGCTCTAGCCGCGCAGCTGGCTGCCGCCGCTGCTGCTGCAGCATTGCCACGTGGCAACACCCTTCCGCGCCCCCCCCCCCCCCCCCCCCCCCCCCCTCCTTTTTTTTCTTTCTGAAATCTATAAATACTGAAGAAAGTTAGAAAAAGGCCGAATTCGGGCTTAATCAACCAAGTTTTGATCAGAAACCATAAAACTTATAGTTTGCCATCAACGGATCGATCATCCTGTATGTGGAATACGGTGGCTCTGATGTCAAATGTTACAACCTACTTTATCGTAAACTGCCAGGTGCCGGTTACCCACAAGGAACCGAACGCCACATGATCCACCCCACCGTAGGATCCAATTTAGATCCACCCTCCGTGCCCTGGCCTATGACCTGTAACACCGCACAACACCTCCAGTGCCACCGATGCCATTGAGGCCTGCAGCCCCTCCATCGCCGTCCACTTCTACAGCACCAAGTCTCCATGGCAGGCCACCATCTGTGCCCAGGTTTTCTCTTGTAGCGCCCACATCCACAGTGGCTCCTCCAGTGACAGCACCCACGACACATCCTCCTCCCTTGGTAGCACCCACGACACCGGCTCCTCCTTCGGCAGCACCCAGGATGTACCAGTACCGGCCACCGCAGAGCCCCTTTCAGTATATATCGCCGCTGTACTTGCCTCATGCAGGGACGGCCCCTCCATAGCTAGTTCCTCCACCAGCAGCAGCCCCACGGGCACACACTCCACGAACCTATCCTCCACTATCAGCTGCACAGAGACACCCATCTTTGGCTTCTCTATCCCAGCCGGCCGTAGCTTGGGCCCAGCCTAGCCAGCCAGGTGATCTGCATGGGGGTGATGAGGCATTGATGGCTCCCCTCATCCGCAAGAGGCCAGGAAGGCCACCGAACAAGAAAGGCAGAGCACAGAAACAGCCAGGGAAGAGAGGATGACGTCATAGGGCTCCAATTACAGGTAGAGGTGCAGTATTACAGCCAGTTGCAGCAGGTGTTGTTCGTTTAGCTTGCTTGGGGGCTGATGCGGAGGCAGATTGGGAGGATGAGGATGACGAGTCTTCCCCCTCGGATACACAGCCCATGCCAGTTCCAGATAGGCATAGATATCAGTTGCGAGAGTCAGCTCGGGGCCCCGAGTTGTCTCCTGAGCATTCGTCTGAGTCAGAGCCAGAGCATTGATTGTAGCTCTGTTATTTTATTTTTAGCAATTTGATATCATGTTCCATGTTTGGCGGCCAGATGGTCGAACACTGTATTCAGACCATTTTCCATATTATATCCAATGTTGGACGTACTTTATTTGCTGCACATTTTGTATTTGTCGATTTGTAATTGTGATGATCTGTTTTCAATTTTATTTTGAATGGTGTGTGCACAATTTCAATTAGTTTCAACTGCAGAGATTGATAGTAGATACACAACACAAAAATACAACCCCCTTTATAGCATTTCATAAACACACATATTACACTGCATTACACCAGGCATGCGTTGCACAAAAAACGCATTGAACATTAATTCAATAGTGGTATCAAAATAACAATATGTATCCCGCCACATACGGCTGTGGCTGTTCTTCACACTGTGTTAAACACTAAAGGTTGCCTCATCTTATGCCGAAAACTACATAACAACAGCCAGCCACATACGGCTGGATCCTATCCATTCTAAACATTCCTACAGATCCTCCACAGACTCCTCGCCCTCGTCAGGTGCATTGTTCTGTCGCTCTCGCTCTGCCTCCCGGTTAGCCCGAGCTGCCTCCTGGTTAGCACGACGGCGGGCAGCCCTTTCCCTGACCATGATGAGCTGCCGCCGTGTGAAGTTCATTCCGATCTGCTCATCCAAATCCAGCTCGACAGTGGGGGCGGGGGGCACCGGGGGCTGGGTGCTCCGGATTTCTCTGCCGAGCCTGTCGCAGCATCTCTGCAATATCTGCCTCTTGCTTCCGATGCCTTTCGTTGTGCCTTTGGACATCTTCGTCGAGCTTCCTCCTGGCTTCGCCCTTAGACCTCGGTGGTATGCGCTCCGCCATCTCACGACACCCTGTTTCTCGAACTGGCTCTCACAGCCTCTCACAGCCTCTCAATGGCTCTCACTGGCTCTCTCACAGCCTCCCTCTCACAGTCTCTCACTTGGTCTGTGACACAGCCTGTCACAATGCCTCTCACAATGCCTCTCTCTCACAAAGGAGAAGGGATGTGGGACAAAATGTTTTGATGTGTAGTTTTACCAAATTCTTGTAGACAACTTTTTGGCATGAATCAATCTAGATTGAATTAATGAAAGAATATATGAAAATAACTTGTTATGTTAACTAGAAAACAAATTGATGAATGGGCTTATTTGATTGTTCGGTATGTTGTAGGGGTCATTCAGAGAGAAAAAGTTCTATAAGCTCATTCACACTTGATGATTACGTTCATGAAAAAAAAAATCCAATGGAAGATACTTATTCATCAAATTATCTTGAAGATAGTAAAATCTGGAAAGAACTTGAAGAAAAAGAGGTATGTGTTGAATTCTCGTTCTATAGTGTCTCAAGCTCTTTTCGATGTTGTCTTTGTATAGCCATTCTTTTGAATCGATGACTATTTGACATGCTCATAGATTTCTTGTATATGGAAAGAAGTTTGATATATCAAGGCACTTCTTGTGCACATGCACTTTACAACTTAATTTTCCATCTAGAGGTTAGGGGGATCAAAATTCCATCCTTTAGTGTTTGGCACTTCATTTTTTTGACAATTTTCGTATCTTCTTCTCTTGGATGTCCCTTTGTTGATGAACAACTTGGAGTCAAAGTCCTAACCTCAAGGAGAAGGATGGAAGGAGGCCTTCACCAACATGCCACTTTCTTACACCTTACTAATTGAACTTTACATTTTGTAGTTCCCATCCCATTGTTTAGTTGGTAGACCATAGATTTTAGCTTTGTTATTGACCTTGACTTGGATGTGGTTGCTCTCACACCTACTGGCACTTTTGAAAGCAATCAATTCCATTATCTATCATTGTAGGTAAGATTTTATGAGGATGCATATGACCATATGCTACTTAGGAGCAAAGGTTGATACATGAGTACCATGCTCTTGAGAGAAAGGGTTGACAAATACAAACTTGTACATGAGCATAAGACATATCTAGTGGAGGTACAGAGGCTTGATTATGAGAAGTTCGGTTTATGTTGACAAATAGAAACTGACAACTCAGAGATAGAGACTAGAGGATGTGGAGTGGCATGAGTTGGCGGTTATCTTCCATGCACAACTGGTTGAGGCCAGGGGATAGATAAGTCACATTTTTTTAAAATGAGGTAGGATCATTCTGATGATCCATATGAGGTATAGGCATAGGCTTTTAATATCTATGAGTTACAAGATGCATGCGATGAGAAAGGGTTGACAAATCGAGACTTGCACATGAGCATAAGACATATCTAGTGGAGGTACAGAGGCTTGATTATGAGATATTAGTTTTATCTTGATAAATAGAAATTGACAACTTAGAGATAGAGACTAGAGGATGCTGAGTGGCATGAGTTGGCAGTTATCTTTCATGCACAACTGGTTGAGGCAAGGTAATAAATAAGTTATATTTTTCAGATGCGGTACAACCAGAGGATCATTTTGATGATCCACATGAGGTATAGGCATAATTTCTATGACTTCCAAGATGCATCCGATGAGACACATGAGTTACAAGTGCATGTTTATGATATATACAAGATACATGATCCATGTGATGAAACACATGATGTATCAGTGAAGGGTTCGGTTACCTATGAGATACAAGATGACTAGTGCTATTCGGACACATGTTACTTCAAATGCATCTTCCTATGCTCCTATACTAGTACTTATACATGACATTTTTCCAACAAATTTTGAGTTAGTATGACATGCCTAGGCAAAGCTACCCTTTTACACATATTCTTGGTCAATAATCAAGTCTTAATTTTTTATTTACATTTAAGAGAGGAGGCACACTACCAACTCCCTCTATGGTACATTCGCCATCATTTACAATATAAATGACATTCTTTGGACCATGAAAAGAAGACATGGAAGAAAACAACTCATTATGACTAGTCATGTCTGAACTAGCACCACCATCTATCCACCATGGATCCAAAGATACACTAGAAGAAATAATGCTTGAAGACGTTGCACATGAACTCTCATCAGCCTCATCCAAAGTAGAATTACCATGCTTATCTCTCTCTCATTGACTTCTTTTCCTCTTGAAGCATTCACTTGAAGAATCTCTGACTCCTCTTGCCTTGTGTTTGCCTTTGCCTTTGCAGTTATGGACTCGGCTCATTACATTCGCCGCGTCCATTTACATCTACTTTACTTTATGCATAAGCAGGCCTTGGGCCCTTTTTTATTCATTATTGACACTTAGACTATATGGTTGGCATTTGGCCTTATTATTCATTATTGGGCCATTTGGACATATTACTATAGAGTGGGGGCCTTCTTGGAGGGCGCACTATTATCCCTCATAGTTGGGCCCTAGCCACCGGAAGCTTCCTTTTGCTTCCTCTAGGCTATAAGTAGGGAATCTGTGTCATTTGTTATTCAGCTGATGATATTGATCTCTCTCTTTAGTCTCCTTAATCTCTCTCTTTCCTGCTTTCTAGGGCTAAGTCTTGCTTATGTGCTGCTTTCATAGCTTAAGTTTTGCTTATGTGGTGCTTTCTTAGCTTAGCTCTAGATCAGCTGTGGCTTTATTCGTAACTTGGTATCAGAGAACTTTCCTGTGCACCACTTCATCAGAGAATTTTTTTTTTCCCTGGCAGCCCTGCTCCATCGCTGCCCCTTCTTTCTTCTTTTCTTGTCAGCCCTGCTCCATCGCTGCCCTATTGCCCTCCTTGTTGCCCAGCGCTGCCCCTGCTTTCTTTTTCTCCTCCTTGCTGTCCAGCACTACTCCTCTATTCCTCTCCTTGCTGCCTATCGCTGTCCCTGCTCCTGATTTGACCCCCTTGCTGCCCCCTGCCTTATTCTATTTCCTGTCCATCGCTGTCCCTGCCTTCCGACCTGTCACTTTCATCCAAATTTTTATCAGTTTGCAGCCATCTTCCAAAATTCATTCGAAGGCTGTCCAGCGCCCATCCCCATCCAAAAATTATTCAATTCCGTTTCCGTTTGCCATCTCAATTTGTCAATTGACGCCTGGCTGTCCAGCGCATTTTTCCAGGCTTTATTTTCACTTTTTTTTTCTCTTTCCAGCCGTTTCATTTGCTGATTGTTGTCCTTTGTTAGTTGTGATAATAGTGGTTTTAATAGACTAATTTGGGGTGAGGACAAGAGTCCGCTCTCTCAAGTTTTCGTCTATTCCTTCCACTATTGAGAATTCCAGTTGATCACTGGGAAGCAGTTTATTTGCAGCCTACCGAAGGCTCATTGTGCAACCTTATTATGTGTTCAGCGTGCAGTAGCAGTTCCTCCAATTTCTATTCCAGCAGCTGTTCCTCAGGTGATCTCTGACTTATTGCATCAGTATGCTTTTGTCTTTTCAGAACCTACGACGCTACCACCATTACGTGACATGAACCATCATATTGACTTGCGTCCTGGTTCTGCTCCTCCTCGTCCCCCTTATCGTATGTCTCGATCTGAGCGTGATGAGCTTGAGCTCCATATTACTGCTTTGTTAGATCAGGGTCTCATTGTTCCTAGTCACAGCCCTTTTGGTGCCCCTGTTCTCGTTGTTAGTCAGAAAGATGGTACCAAACGCCTTTGCATTGATTTCTGTGCTTTAAATAAGTTGACTATTCGTAATCAGTACCCTATTTCGCACATGGATGACCTCTTTGACCAGCTCGGTACCTCTAAGATCTTTTCTAAGATAGATCTTCGTTCTGGATATTACCAAATTAGGATGCACCCTCCAGACAAACATATTACTGCTTTTCATACTCATCTTGGTTTATATGAATTTCGTGTGCTTCCTTTTGGTGTTACTAATGGCCCTCCTACGTTCCAGAATATGATGAATAACGTCATGCGTCCGCTTCTTGGTCGTTGTGTCTTGGTTTATTCTGATGATATTCTTATTTTTAGCCAGGCTCTTGCAATAAATGCCCTAAGCATATCCTCTAAGGTCTGGTTGACTCTCTCAGTTTGGCCATCCGTTTCAGGATGCTCCGTACTGCTCATTCTCAATTGGACTTAAAGTTTGGCCATAACTACAGTCCAAAAGTTTTTAGTGAATCGAGTATCCCTGTCAGACACTATGTAAACACCTTAACCATTATGGCTCACTCTAGATTGCCAATACATTTGATATTTGACTCAAAATATTGTCAAGTGCTCATCTTTTGCATGTTGGTAATCATTTTTGTCCTTTATCTTAAAGTTCAGTTCTATTGGCCTTTTAAGAAAACTAGCTAGCAAAGTCCTCTATAATCTGCAAGCAATATTCTCCCAGCAAAGTCTAGCGTTTTGAAACTTGGCCTACTCTCCATAACGTCAATGGGTTTTACGCACATCTCCATGGATGTCATCTTAGGTCTTCCCCGTACCTACTAGTGTGGTCACGATAATTGCAAGGTAGTGGTTGATAGGTTTTCTAAGCAAGCTCACTCTATACCTTTTTGCCATACATTTAACACCGAGTATTGTGCACATCTATTTTTGATCGAGGGTTTTGCCTGCATTTACTAACTCATTCCGTCCTTACTGATTGGAACACTTGAATCACTTCCATGTTTTGGACATAACTTATGCCAATCTTGAATATTGAGGTCCTTACATGTACAACCTGTCACTTTGTTGGAGATGGTCAATAAGAGACCTTGAATCGAATATTGAAGGCTGATTTGCATCAATATGTCTCACCAACTGGATGCGATTGGGATCAACACTTATGTTTGGCTAATTATGGCAATAATAGGAGTACTAGCATAGGTGTATCTCTTTTCATGTTAGCACATGACAAATATTCCTACCTTGCAGTCACATCCTTGAGTTTACTATATGATCGTGGACTTCATTTTTCATGTTATTCCCAGGCTACACACCTCTTGAGCACATTTGGTATTTCAGTTTCTGATCTCCCAACAGGCACTCATGATTACATTAGACGGTTTATTTATCGGGCCTATATCCAACATACTTGGTTATTACCATAGCCCGGGAGCCTACGGTTACTGGGAGAGTTTACCTCTCGAGGTCTCATACTAGTTAGAGTCAGCGTCCACAGAGACGACACAGATGACATCAGTGTTCACCTCCTACTATAGCATCAGCTTCTGGACCTCCGTTCGTTCGAACCTCCCATAGGACCAAATACAAAACCTGTTTTCGTTGGAAGCTATGAGAGACTATGATCTGAAGTATAGCGAATACCAAGAAAGAAAATATCTTGAGATCAGTTGGGAGATTAGCATCATGAGGTACCATAGGCACAACAACAGCACTTAGCCAACTGACAAGCAAATTGTTAATAGCTTTGGTAAATGACAACAGCTGCAAGCAATGAGTAAAAGGGTTAAAGTGCATGATCTCATAAGGTCAATAATAATGTGGAGCAAGCTTCTTTGTTTGGGCTTGACCTTAAACAAAAGGGTGCTGAGTAAAACTGGGGCCTAGCTAAACCTACTCACCTCCAAATGCTTCTAATGTTTAGTTTAGCAGTTTTTCACTATTGTCATATCCAATATGAGTGGTTTTTCACTTGTGAAATAATGACTCAAGCTCTAGAGAGAAAGTAATCAAGATTGATAGGTATATCATCAAGAAGTAATGGTATACATGGTAGGGTGAGAGAAAGAAAGCTTTATTAATGTCTTCTGATGACAACAAGCATATAAGGCAGGGTAGTACATCTCAAGTGTGTAGTAAAACCAGGGAGCATAGTAACTCTGCAAAACAGCTAAAGAAATATAATTTGAAATACATAATGACTATCACTAAAGAAACTACAACAAAACGAAAAATATGTCCAAGAGATAAAGCTGTGTGTGATATCAGCTGAGACTGAAAAGTTCTGATATTTTCTCTCACACAACTTTGCTTGTGGATTAGACCTGCTTACTTGTTGGTACTATTGCCTCTCAGACAGATGCTACTACTTGTGGCACCTGTGTTCTTTCACTTTGGGGGAAAGGATGCTTCTCAACCGGGGAGTTTTATATAGTATTGTAGGGTCATAGACTCGAACTACTTTAGGGTTCATGATGCCCTATGTTGGTGCCCTTGCTCCATAGAAGAAAGTTGGTAGTTTATGTTATGGAGATTCATTCAATAATCTTATTTGGAATTTGTATTTGTTCATCATCATAATATCTTTTGTGCTTCATGTGATGCTATATTTGTATTTAGGTTTCTTACACTAGCAAAAGAGAAGTAAAGGTTTCAACAACATTTTTCATGGCTCTTTAAAAAGTGGGTTGACATACATGGGGTAGAGCTTGTAATTTGTAAATGCTAGAGGAAGGCCGGAATGTAGTTTTATATGCCTCACTTGGGGTGGATGTGAACTTGGTGGTAGCCTGGGCATAGATTAATTTCAGAGAAAACAATCTCAAAATCGATATCAGTCCAATATAGCTCTAAAAATAACTTGCCTTGTCCTTGCCTTCAATCGTGATAGATATAACTCCTACAAAATCAAAATCCTAGTAAACATGAACTCATTCATTGTCACCGGTTGTGATAGAGATAAGGCCGCTTGGTGTAACTTGCTGCTACCGATTGCTGTGATGGAAACTTTCCTTGTCCTTGCCTTCAATTGTGATAGAAATAACTCCTACAAAATGAAAATCCTAGTAAAAATAAGCTCATTGCCACCAATTGTCATGATAAGGCCACTTGGTAGAACTTGCTACTACCAAGTTCTGTGATGGAGATAAAGCCTTTGGAGGATTGCTGATTGTGGACTGCCTGTGGCAAATCACTGATAGAAAATTATCAGCAAGAAAGTTTGTTCTGAAGACAGAGAATCCCCACTTGCCGTGGAAAGTGGATACCATGATGAGAAGGATAGACCTGGAAAACTACAACAAATAGCATTCTCCAAGTAAGAGTACTAGAAAAATGTCAAATAGAATTGATAGCCGATTCCCGACAAGAAAAGAACAATGAGTCTCTTACAAAAAATCCAAGAGAATTTGAATCACAAGCTACCAAACAAGTGACAATACTCCCAGTTATACTACCTAGCAATGACTCACTGAGCAAGTTAGGTAATTTGTGCCCCTTCTACAGGGGTCTAAAGTAGGTCTTGGGCCCAAAAAATCAAGTAAGTGCTAAAGCCTAAAAGTACTGTAAAAGTCCTGAATGGACTGGCTGTTTGTAACAAAATGGATGGTGCTGGATTACAATTATTGCATGTGTATTTTGAAAAATCAGTAAGCAAATTCTATTGTTTTGGTTTTGCATGCCTAACTTTGGGAAGAATTTCTTTTTCTAGCTATCTATGATTGTATGGCACACTCCTCAGTAGAGTTTGTCGAAAGATGCTTTCATTTGGTGTTAGTAGAGTGTGGTCTATCTATGCTTGTACTGCATATTCCTGAGTAAAGTTTGTAGAAAGATGCTTTCATCTAGAGCTAGTAGTTTTAGAAAGTCCTATACAACATTTGGTGTAATGTCTAGCTGTATGTGTCCAGCATTTTCAGGCTTACCAAGGTATGTATCTCTAGTCTACAATATGTATAGCATTTTTTAATCAGTTTGCAAAGCATTCAGCTTAGTGGAAAATTTCTTGATGGAATCATGCAACTTACTCAAATATTAAGGAGAAAAACAGTAAACAGTTCTTTTCCTTTTGAGTATCTAATGGCTCAACTTCACACCAAATGGATTGTAGGTGAAGGATGATAATTGGGGAGACTTGACAGATGTTTTCAACATGCTTTCAGATGGACTAATGAGTTATCAGAAAACTGAAAAGGTGGTCTCTGTGGAGGATCTAGAGTCTTTATCATTGCAAAAGCCAAAAGAAAATATTGAGAGCTTGACATTCGGGGAGTATCAACCATCATGCCTTTCAGGCAGAAAAGGGGTGGTTCATGGTCGAAGGCGAACATTGCTAGCCAATCCTCTACAGAATAAAAATAGAACAGAGAAACCTTATGAGAATTTCATGGAGGGTGCAACAATGTCAAATGAGCCTTTGCCTATTTACATTAATGGTGAGGAAATAAAAAGCAATGGGAAGGTGTCACTTGTATTTGATACTCCTATAATCCAACCTCAAATACTGTCCAACCACCTTCAAGATAATAATTCTATTCCCATGCGAGACATGACACTTGCAAAAGGTACGAATATCTCTCTCTCTCTCTCTCTCTCTCTCTCTCAGTTTTTGTTTTGATCCCAGGTTCTTTGCAATTGCTCTCCTTCCCAATCTTCTTGTTCATGATCATGCTGTCCATGATCCCTCTCAAGATTTGGCCTTTGGCTCAGGTGTCTGTCCAAGCCTGGGCAGGAATCAAACTTGAGTAAGCAAGCCCAACAACCAAACACCTATACCACAACACCATGCATGGGCCGATTTCTCTCGGGATTGCTGCCAGGGCCTCTGCAGCCCACCCTTGTGAGCTGTAGGCCGCCACTTGTGCAGCTATGGTTTCTCTGGCAGCCCTGCACAGCTCTCAGTTGTGTTCAAATGTTCTAAATTCATTCTGGCATAGTCGTTCATTTCTGTGGCCTTTTTTCAATTTTTGGCAGCATGTGAATCTTTCTATTGCAATGCTGATGTAAGACATTAGTGTCTGTTGGCCGACACACTAGAAGCTGTCTATTGTTCACCTATATGCCTACAGTTCAAGCCAAGGAAGATGATGAGATTTGTTACCTTTCAATTGAACCTTTATTATACTGTATCTCATTTGATGTGGCAAGATTATGAATGATGATTACTTTAAAGTTATTGGCAAGGGAGGAGTGGGAGGAGATTATTTGTCCCTTAAAAAGAGAAAAAACAAGACAACTAGTTTGAAACGCTGAAATATTAGATGTTGTGGAAAGAGAACCAAGGTGTGAAGGCCAAGGTTACTATTGAACAAAATGTTGCATCATAATTCTCTATGTGCCATACTCCCGTATGCTTGTGAGAGTATTTAAAATGTGCCAAAATTTGCATACTTGTATTGAATATACAGTTTATGAAAAACCTACATACCATATGTACAATTTGCAGCACATCATAACTTGCAACATATAGCTGCCATTGACTTGCTCACCCTCAAAATAGAGTTTATATTAATGCAAATGATATCATAGAAGATGCCTTGATTGTTTTGTGTAGCCTGACAGACCTTCTGAGAATCCTGTGGTGCGGGGCAGGCCTGTGTACATCTGCGGCATGCTATTGTGAACAGTCAATGGGCAGTTTTGATTTTCCCAGTATTTCTTAATTGTATACACCATATGTTCTCTTGCTTTATGAGTGCATGGAGCAGCGCGCAGCCAAGTGTACCTACTGGCATCTGTACACACTTGGCTGCAACAAACCTGTAACAAAAATGAGGAATCAGAAAGCAAACTAGCCAAACATGTGGAAGAAAGTAGTGCATGGGTGATGGTGCAAAGACATCTTTTCTTATGATCGAGTATTTTCTGCTATGCTTTTGGAGGAGTGCTCGAATAGGATATAACTTTCTTGCAACTAAGTCTCTTGCTGCATCGCCCATTTTAAAGCAAGCTCGATGTCTGGAAAGAAACTCCTCAGTAGTGCTTATGTTTGCATAAGGCTCGCATATCTGCTGCTCTCCATCATAGATGGTGCCTTTGGAGGAACAACCTGATATTTAAGGAAGATAGGCCTCGCAGACAAATGACCTTGTGGCCAGTCTTAGAGATGGTGAACATTATTTACTCATAGATAAGCATCTAGTATGTTCCCCTTACCCTTACTATCCTAGTGAGTTTTTGTGTTTCTGGGGTAAGTAGGAGATCTCTAGAGCCTGTCAGTGTTCATTGCTGAATGGTTTTTGAATTTGTAGTGACATTCATTCCTCCTCTGAAATGGGTGACCTCCAAAGTTTTGTTTGACAGGGAGATATCTTATTTCATAGAGACTCATGGGAGTCGAGCGAGGCATTCCCCAATTTTCAGATACACATGAATTTTGGTCTTTTTTCAGTGATTCTGGGAAGGAACCTGCCAAACAGCCTTCAGAATTAGTCGGTTGAGATTCCATACAGAGTTCTCTTCGAAAATCAGGTTACTGAGTTGGGTTCAAAATTATCTTGTTACCATGGTAAAAATTTAGCATTTATCACTTGATTTTGTAACATGGTGTGATTTTGAAAGAGATCAGAATCACACTCAAATCTGATTATGGAGTTGATTCAAGGGTGCTCTGTTTGTTATTACTATTATATTAAATCGAGGCTACAGTAAACAGCTAGTGTGCTTCAGAATTTTGGATCTTAAATCTTGTGAAGTGAGATCTGTATGCAGGTTCAATTACACACTTTCAGCGGTGGTTTGAAGAGCTAGAATACTATAGATCACATTTGGGGGTCTTAGGCACCTGTTGTAATAAAATACATCTTGTTTGATCTACTCTGTGGCCTGACCAACCCCTGGGATGTTTAACGAGAGCCTTGTTTGAAATTTTGGATGTCACATATAAAGCTTGCATAGCCAAAACCAATACGAGATGAATCCTTTGTAAGTACCAACCAGATTAATGGTGGCTTTACGTGTAAGCTTTTCAACAAATCATCTGTGTATTGAGATTAGTATTGAGTTAGAGTCTTGAACGTAACACATCCTAATTTGCACATAAGATCGTGGATTTTTCCATACGCTGCCTATAAAGACTTTTTTCGATTAGTTTTTGTTTAACTCTGTGTTTGAATATGTCTTGAAAAATGAGGATTGATATTGAAGTTCACAGAAAGCTCATCAAACTCATATAGCGACATCTTTTTAGGTCCGTAGGGCTTTGATATGTTCAGTGGTAAGATGAATGATACACTAATTACTAATGTACTAATTTATATTAATGAATCATAATCTTAAATGTCTTTTGTTTCCGCAGCTGGCGTTGATGAAAAGGTTGAGCAAAGAGTTCCAGAAGATCCCTTGATGCCAATGCAAAAAAATGAGGTTATATAGTCATTTATAGCCAATGCTAGATCCATAAGTTAATGGGCTGTGTTTCAAGAACCACAAAAATTCTGAATTTTTAGTGAGGCTAGTCGATAATTGAGCTTTAAGCTCCTATGTACACACTTGACACGTACCTTGTCTTAGTCCTATGTACCGTAGGGTATTTAACGGACATTAATAAAAATCTCTCTCTCTCTCTCTCTCTCTCTCTCTCTCTCTCTCTCTCTCTCTCTCTCTCTCTCTTTCTCATGTAACTTATAGTCCTGCCTCAGTGTGAACACGTCGGACTTGTAAATTGTAAATATTAAAATGGCTCACACCGGCCTGTGGTGTTTTGTAAAAAATGTAAATAGTAGGTTTCTGGTAACTTGTTGTCCTGCTTATATTTGGTATAGGGTACTGGGTCTTAACGAGGCTGCTGGACTGACCTCCTAAAAAGTAGGAGTTGATCGGTCAATGAGACATGTGTCATGTGCTCATTGGGACACTTGGTCCAGTGCATGAGTTACACGGGAAGTCCAGTCCTCCTACTCGCTTGCCAATGTGTCAGGGTACTGGCAAGTGGCAAGTGGCAAGTGGCAAGTGTTGATTGTGCATGGGGCTTGCCATTATGTGTCAACGTTAGGAAAGGGTTAGTGTTAAGTGGGTGAGCCTAGAGAGAGGCATTCCTCATCATAATCTATGCAGCAGGTGGTTGGGAGGAGACTTAGCAGCAGTGCTCTTATGTGTTTATGTTGGTAGCTTGCCATGTACTTTGAAAAGAAATCAATACAGTGGATATTTGGTGCCTTCTTTGGTGTGCTTTGAGTTTAATTCAAATAGCTTTGTGATACTCTCTCTCTCTCTCTCTCTCTCTCTCTCTCTCTCTCTCTCTCTCTCTCTCTCTCTCTCTCTCTCTCTCTCTCTCTCGTGGAGATGGCGCCTAATCTGTAGCGGGTGTTCCTCCAGCTTTCCATGGCCAAAAAGGGAAGGGGAGCCCACGCTCCCCCCCCCCACGCACATCTGCCCGTGTCCACGCTCTCTCAACGTTGGCATCTCCTTCTCCTGTCTCGCTCACCACATCTTCATCGCTGGACCCTCCCTCCACATCGCTCACCACCTCATCGCTGGTCCAACATCCCTCCACATCGCTGGTCCAGATCCCTCCCTCCACATCGCTGGTCTAGCTCTCCACATCGCTGAATGTAGATTCACCCACCAGCGACCCCCTGTCCACCAACGACCCTCTGTCCATCAGTGAACCCCTGTCCATCAGCGCTACTGACAAGCTGTCCATCAGCGCGCCTTCTTCACACCCCCTGTGCTAGTACATTCACCCCTAGTGAGAAGACCGTCTACCGCTATAACCCTCAAAAAACCCCTATGTACAGGGAAACCTTATCTGATCTCCTGACTCATTTTCCCTATGCAGCTACTTTGGCGGACCAGTCTCTTTTTCTTGTCCGGACCCTGCATACCTCTGCATCCCTTGCTTTTCCATCCCCACGGCCCAAGCACTTACGACATAGACCGCATAACCCCTGGTATGACCACGAATGTAACCAACTTCATCTGAACTTGATTTACGCACGCTGCCACCTTCCTCATCTTGCAAAGGACTTATCTCATGTATATCGTAGAACCACCCGCAGAAAGAAAATTGCATATGAAATTTGCCAGGGGAAGAAGATGATGGACCTTCTCTTTAGCTCCTCGCCGCATTCTTTCTGGCAAAAATTCCTCTCACGAGCACCTCCACCCTGGATCACAGATCTTAGCACATGGGTGATCTATACCACATCGTTGTACACTTTACCTGATACTCCTCCACTTCCCACACACCCATACACATGTACCTCTAATATATTCTCTCCGGACATAGTAGAAGAGGCCATCGACCGGTTAAACCTACATAAGGCCAAAGACATTGATGAGCTAGAGGCTGAACTCTTGAAGCAGGCTGCTGACATCCTCTCACCCTTTCTCTCTTTCCTATTTAACCGCGCTATTACATATGGTTTCCCCTCCCCTTGGTCCACAAACCTTATTTATCCTATCCATAAAGGCGGTGATCCCATGAAAGCCGACAACTATCGTACCATCATGATCAGCCACCTCTTTGCCAAGGTCTATGGTTCTATTCTTCAGTCAGAGATCAGTACAGAGATGGATACTAGAGCATTGCATGCCATTGGCCAAGCTGGTTTCAGACCAGGATATACTACATCCGATCATGTTTTCACCATGAGAGCCATTATTGAGGAGGCTAAGGCCAGGAGAGAGCGTGTTTACTGCTGCTTTGTGGATTTTCGCAAAGCCTTTGACTCGGTGCCTAGCCATTTACTGATACGGAGGCTTCGGGATCGTGGCTTCCAAGAGGATATCATACAGGCAGTTGTGGCATTGTACAGACGAGTTATTGGACGGATCCGAGTATCAGGAGTTGTATCATCAGAGATAGAGAGCACTATTGGGGTTAAGCAGGGATGTCCTCTCTCGCCTACACTCTTTGGTTTATATATAGATGAGCTTGAGCAGGTTATACGGGCAGAGGGAGGTGAGGGTTGCACATTGGGTGCCTCATTATCGCTATCTTATTATATGCTGATGATGTGGTTTTGCTTTCGAAGACGAGGGAAGGCCTGCAACGGCATCTGGATGCGCTTCACTCCTTTTGTATTCAATGGGGATTGTCAGTGAATGTGGCCAAAACCAAAGTTATGGTGTTTAACACCTCTAGATCCTTCATGATGCGACATGAGCTTCTGTGGGAGGAACATCCACTTGAGGTAGTCGACTCTTACACATACCTAGCCGTGGTATTCTCTAGTCCCACCTTCAGCATGCGACAGGCTGCATTTTCCCGGTTACGGAAGGGCTATGCATCATTGGTAGATTTGGAGAGATTATGTTTCAGCTCACACATTAGAGATGCGACTAGTAAGTGTCGACTTTTTGATACTATGGTAGTTCCCTCAGCTCTTTACGCATCAGAGACATGGACTACGGGCCTGACGGCTACCGAGTGGGCACGCATTTCACGACTTCAGATTCATATGCTATCTCGGATGATAGGCTAAGTCCTCTACACCACATCATATTATATTGGCAGAGTTCGCCGTCCCCCCTATTCAGCTAGAGGCACTATTCCATATTGTCACATTCATACAGCGCCTGGAGGTATGTTTCGATTCTTCCTTTCTGCAATCCCATTCTATTGAGGTGAATAGGAAGTTGTGAACTGTCTTCTAATACCATGGTAGTCGGACATCTCGTTAGAGAGGTATTCGCCACCACCATCAGTTCGGAGTGCCTTCACTTTTGTAGACGTTTGTGTCTCAGCCATGGCCTTGAATCTCTTGAAGCATCCAAAGGCTTCAGATTTGTGCTTAATGAACATGACTGTAGACCATCTAGAAGAATCATCTATGAAAGTGATAAAATAGATTGCATCTCCTAAGGACGGAGTTGGCATTGCACCACAAAGATCACTATGTACAAGATCCAATACATGCTTTGTTTTGATGGAATGTGATTTGGGAAACTTGCTTCTGGAGTGCTACCCATAGATGCATGATTCACAAAAGAAAGATTTTTATGTAATGAAGAAGGGAAATGTAATCCATCAACCAAAATTTCAATGCATATAGGAAAGTGTTCTTGTATTCGCGTGTCCAAATTGACTATGCCACAAAATAGCATATCGTTTACATATTCATTAGAGATACTAGCTAATACAACTGAATTAGAGAGTACATAAAAATTTCCGACTCTAGTGCATGTAGTCAGAGTAGTATCTTCATCGAAGATTGTACACTGCTCAGATGAGAAAGTAACAGTGTAGCCCTCATCAATCATCTTAGAAATTGACAACAGGTTCTTTGACAACTGAGGTACGTGAAGAACATTGGTGAGATAAATAGAAAGATCATTTTTGAACACGATATCTTCACTGTCCCTTTGCCTTCCACGCTTATGGTGCTTGAATCTCCAAGATAGATGAATTGATCTCTGCTGTAAGCTGCATACTCGGTAAGCCATTCCTTGCGAGAGGTCATGTGTTGGGTAGTGCCGCTGTCCAGATACCAACTATTGTGGTCTTCGTTGCCACTATTGTAAGCCATTAACAGGTGTGTATCTTGCTCCTTGAATTCCGCCGCATTGGAGGAGTCTGGATGTTGTTGTTGTTGCTTCTTTGCCTCGTTGTAGACGGATACGACATTCCTTGATGTCGTGATTAGCTCTCTTGCAATATCTGCAGAAAAGCTCCTTGCGCGATCCACTATTCTCAGCTTGAGTATGAGGCTTCTGCTGCCTTATCAGATTGGTATCAGAGCTCAAATAAACCGAGAGATTAAGTTTGTTCTATTTGTATTACTATTAACATGTCTCATATTGGTAGCTCTTCGTCTTCATCATCCAACGAAGCTAGAATCATTGACAAGTTCAATGGATCTACCTTCTATATTTGGAAGTTAAAACTCCGGATGATGTTGATAGATAGAGATCTTTGGAACTGACCTCAAACCAGAAGATGGTGATCAAGCAAAGGCATGGAAGATCAAAGATCAGAAAGCCTTAGCATGTATCACACTCAATCTGGCCGACTCCCAAATATCCCATGTTACCATGTGCAAAACCTCTAAGGAAGCACTGGATTTATTAACAAATCTCTATGAGACTCATGATGTAACCACTAGGTTGCACCTTAGAAGGAAGTTCTTTACTCTTAGCATGTCTGATTCTACTGTCATCACTTCTCACATCAACAGCTTCAAATCTTTAATGGATCAGTTATCAGCTGTAGGATGTGCTATTCAAGATGATGATGCTGTTATGACCTTGCTTTCTTCTCTTCCAAAGTCGTATGAGCCTTGGTGATGATCTCCACACAACCTGACCTCACTCTTCAAAAGGTGATTGGTCATCTTCTTCAAGAAGAAATGCGGAGAAAGACCAACAGCCTGTCCATCAAAGACAAATCCATGGCCCTGTACACCAACAAGAAAGACTATTCCAAGGGCAAGAATCAAGTGTAGCAAGTATAGAGAACGTGAACGAAAAAGAGAGCAGGAATATTTGCGGAACAGCTCTCCCGCTATAATGGGCTGCTAGATGTAGAAGCAGTCTATTAGATTGTTAATGCTAAGTGTAGTCACAGCTCAAGCGCTCTATGCCCAACAGGATCTTATAAATTAGTTCATACTCACAAAATAAAAACGAGTACAGTCCATCGAAGAGATTAGAAATGGTTTGAGGTATTACTGTAAATTAGTTTTCAATGAGAAGTTCAGTTCAAAACTTTGGAGTGATAGTGCAACAGAATAATGCAAGTTCCTCAGGCGTCAAAGACAACCATTCTCTGATCAGAAATTGAGGAGGCGTAAACGTCCGTGTTTCGATCAGAGTGAGTGAACAAGCGTGATAACAGAAGTAAAGTGCATTCAATCACAATAAGCATTCATCTACATTGTACACAGATAGAAAAGCGTATTGCTACTATATTACACTGAAGCACAACAAAATGGCAGTTACAACCAACCAGAATGACGGCGTAACTGGGAGGCTCAAAATCATTCGTCTCATGGACGGAGCTACCCGTTGGGATGATCCATTTATAGATTGCATCCATGTATTAATTACAATAAATGTTTGTCATCTAATTAGGCAAGCCGTTGTATTTGGAAGTATTTGGCTTGTGATGACAACTGTACATTGTGCACACGGTCAACCCGTAGGGAATGTTGACGCGGACGAGGACGTTGCAAATCTCTCTCACTTCGCATTTTACGTGAAGTGGCTTTCTCTCACTTTGCATTTTTGGGAAGTGGCTGGAACGCTCGTTCAAAGTAGACGACCTTCGTAATTTTCTCTCTCTCGCATTTTTCGGGAAAATGCGAAAAAGCCGAAGGTGTTAAAAAACAGTTAAACTTTTGAACTGCACATAAGTTTTACTTCTTCAAAACAATTGAAAGGAAGAAGCCGAAGGTAAGTGTCGCATTTTTCGGGAAAGTGCGAAAAATGCGAACTGTGCGACACTTAGTGTATTTCTCCAGACTGTTGAAAAGTAATGTATTTCTGCAGACTTGTTCTAAATGCTAGTTTGTGGAAGTCCTTCAAGATGGCCAAGTCTTCAATGGTCTTCAAATAGTTGAACTTAACATTTGAACATGGAGAATAATAGAATTGGTTACCCTTTGCTAGAGATCAGCCGGAAGTCCGTTGTAGTCGTTCTTCAAATTGTTCGGCTGTCTAAGTTGTGATTCGTGCAGGTATCAGATGAGCAGACATAGAACCCAAAATAGGTTTCACCTGATCCTAGATCAAAGATCAGTAAACGTGCAGGAAGAATCTTGAGATAGAAATTAGTTATTCACCAAGGAGGAGACAACTGTGGGCTTAATTTCCAACAACCTTGCCTACTTCTGGCCCCGCTGTCCTTTTCCAGTATGTCTCTAGCTAAACCTAACACCTTCATTGTTTCCACTTCTTTCTATTCTTTGAAGGCCTATTCTTCAACCAAATCCTTTGAAAAAGTCCTAGCATGTGAACTGACTTTGAAATCTAAGGTGCACATTCTCAGGGTAAAAGCTACTTAGGGATGAGAATAACGACTTGTCGACGGAGGTTGAAGCTGATCCCCCTCCACGTAAGTTGTGGAATGGAGTTTGGAATTGTAATAGGATTCACTCATCAGAGATTTATTGGACTTTATCACATGGGGGGATATATTATTGTTCATTGAGACACATGAGAGCCGTGAGAGAGGTATACTTGAGTTTGCCGGGTTTAGATGGCATATAGGTTAGAAACAAGGTCAGTGAGGGGAGCGGTTCAAGTGGAGTTGCATGCCTGTACAAAGAGACTTTACAGTTGATTCTTGAGTTCATCAGTCATGATGAACGTGCACGCTATATATGGATTTGCCTCACTGGACAGGGTATTGGATTGGATAGGGATAACTTTATAGTAGTATGTTATTTTCCTCTTGAGACCTCTTTTGCCAATTGTGCTAATTTTCCATATGCCGATCTATCACCATATATTATTCACTACTCAAAGAGAGGACATGTACCATTGATTGGTGATTCTAATGCAAGAATTGCTTCTTGTCAGATGGTGTTTCATGTTGCTACCGATTCTCTTCTGATACAGGCTCTTGATGATGAGGATATGAGTAGTACCAAGATTTCTATTGGTGAGATGGGACTGGTTACAATGTATGGTGAGCACCCATGAATCTTATCCTTTTTTAGTGGCTCAGCTTATTGGCCTACCCTTGTAACCATTGGTGGCCATGGTGTGGTGGGTTATCTCATGGGGTCACCCTCTTTCATACCTTTCATCTCTACATATCTCTTCCACCACCTTATTAGACCATTCACGTCTCTGTTTTTGTCTTGGTCATATCATACACCCTACCACACACCCTATTTCTACCTCTAGCTATTCACTGAAATACATTTTTGATTCAGCTTTCATTCCTCTTTATTGGGAATCTCTCATAGCTCTATGCCATTACTTTTCTTATGATGTTCCCTTGGAGTCTTAGTTCCCTTTTCTTACTACTACTCTCCATATAATTGCCTCCATTGCCTTCCCTTCCCATTGGCCTCGAACTAAATCATCTTCACCTAGACCTCGGTACAACATTGATTGCCATTACTTGCACCACCACTGATCCATTCCCAAAGTCACTAACCCCATCTCCTTCATGATGCTAGACATACCTGTCATCATCTCCTTTGCACTAAATAGTGCACTGATGAATCAAATGAAGGTAGAAGGCATATTAACCTTCTCTTTAGTTCATCCACTGGTGCTTTTCGGCATGAGTTCTCTCCTCGTTCTCCACCCCCCTTATTGGACTGACTATGCTACCACCTTGTACACTATCCCTACCAACACACCCATTGTCATCTCCCCCTCCCCCTCGCCCTTATGAGTTCTCGTTCTTTACTTTGAATGTGGTTCTTTTAGCTATTAAGAAGATTAGAACACGTCGCGCACATGACATTCAGGACTTAGAACCTAATCTCCTTACACATGCCCCTAATACACTTGTGTCTTTATTTGCTGACCTCCTTAATCAAGCAGTTATTATTAGTAGTGCATGAATATTATCCATCCCATTCATAAGAGTGGTGATTCCATGAAGCTTGATAATTACGATACCATCATGATCAAGCATATGTGAAGCTCTATGGCACTATCCCTCAGTTTGAAATCAGCACGCAGGTAGAAAGCAGGAGATTTTATGCTCTGGGTCAGGTTGGTTTCAGGTCACATTACTTCACCACAGATCATATCATTACCCTTAGAGTAGGCCAGGTATAGACGTTAGAGATTTCATTGTTGCTTTGTGAACTTCAAGAAAGCCTTCGACTTAGTTCCACGGGCCTTGCTTATTCAGAGGTTGTGAGACTTAGGCTTTTCTACATATACTATATTCGCAGCGATGGCACTCTATGAGAGTGTTTGGGGTTGTTTCTGAAGTGAGTCAAGTGTTTCTTATCTAGTGTGGAGTACCGTTGGGATGAAATAGAGATGCTCCCTTTCATCTACTATTTGGTTTGTATATTGATGAGCTTAAGGTTATTTGTCGAGATGGAGGTTTAGTTTGAAGCTTTGGAGATGTTTTGATTGCCATTTTACTGTATGCTGATGATGTGGGTCTAGTCTCATCGACTAAAGAAGGGCTTCAATGACACCTGGACAATTTGTATGCTTTTTGCACATGGTGGGGATTGGTGGGTGAATATTTCAGAGATCAAAGTTATGGTTTTTAAGACTTTCAAGGCCTCTATGCAAAATCAAGAGCTTATTTTTGATGGCTTGACTTTGGAGGTGGTTTCATCTTGCACCTATCTGGGGGCATTGTTCCCCTATCATACCTTTGTGACACTTGGACATTTTGCATGCTTTTTGCACTAGGTGGGGATTGAGGGTGAATATTTTGAAGATCAAAGTTTTATTCTTCAATACTTAACATCGGCTCGACTTGGGAAGGGTCATACTTTCTTGGTCGAGGTGGAGAGATTTTGCTCTAGGAGATATATTCAAGTTTATGATCACTTCTACAACATTGTATGCTGCAGGCCTTACTTCTTCATACCAGGTTAGTATATCCAAACTTTTGGTCACTATGCTATATAACATGATTCGTACCAAGCCCTGAGTTCAATATTAGATTATCATTGTTGAGTTTGCAAATTCTCCCTTATTGGTGGATGCCTCCTTCTGTCTCATAGCATCTAACCAGAGAGCTTTGACACGTCCTACAGATAGATACTCTCATTTGGTAGCGATCTCCTTGATGCAGCTTCATAGTTATGGCTCCTAGTTCTCATGGTCCTCTCAGGCAGCCCGCCTTCGAGAAATATTTGGCATCCCTGTCTCAGATCTCCTAGCAGGTGCTCGTGAGTACACCAAATGATCTATTTATTGTGCTTATGCTCAACAAACTTGGCAGGGCAGTTGGGCCCTAACTTTGGCTTCTATCAAACACATTTCTTGGAGATGAGTACATCAGGTTTCCCAATCTTACCACGGTACCTTGACTTTGGACTATCACATTGTCTGATGTTTACTTTGGGGTAGATTTGTGTTTTTTCACACCAACTTGTTATTGAGAGACACTTCCATGGTACTCCACGTGAGGATAGAATATGAAAAATGTGCTCTTTGGAGAAGTTGAGTTTGAGCAGCACTTCATTTTCAAAGGCCCTATTTACTATGAGATTTGTAGGAGATACTTTTGTCTGTTCAGAGACATAAACGTTACATTCTCTTGTTGCCTATGAAGATCCTAGATGTGTTGCTCTTATTCTATGTGAGATGTCCTTACTATGGAGTGACTTGTGCTAGCACGTTTGGTGTGATCACCAGGACACACAATCTCAGATTATAGACTTCTTCTCTAAAAGAAGATCGTGGACAGCAGACCCAAAGTTTGAGGATGTGGATGCAAACAGTCTTACATTTGATCATCATAGAGATCAGAGACAACATACAACACAATATCCTCCTATAGCTAGAGCATCTAGACATACTATGAGTGCACATAGTCAAAGATCACATGCCAACCAGACTCAAAGAAAATGACAAAGGTGTCCTCTACATGCAAATCATTCTAACTATGATTATGTATTTATTCTTAGAACACTCATTGAGGAGGCAAAATTCAGAATGGAGAGGGTTTACTATTGTTTTGTAAATCTTTGACGAGCTTTTGATTGGGTACCTCAACGTGGAATTGGTTGTTATGGTGTACAAGAGAGTGTGAGGTGCTTTAGGATGAAGGATGATTTGTCTCGATAGATTGATACTACTATTGGAGTGAAGCATGGTTGTTGTCTCTCTCCTACCTTCTTTGTTCTTTATATTGACGAGCTAGTGTTGTTTATTCATCAAGATGGAGTTTATATAAGTCTACATGACCTTTGGACACGGCCCTTAAGGCATGTCTTTATTTCTAAGTGCAGTAACTAGGGACTGCAAAGGTAGTCTATCTGGACTAGTATTTGCCCTATTTGAGATTCTTGAAGGTTCCTCTAGGCCCATCTTAGCATAATTGAAGTAGCTACTATTGAGACTGCACTATTGGATGGTTCAGTTTTGGAGTTCATTGTAGGTGAATGCATCACAGTTTTTATAGGAATTTGCCATTTTTATGACTTGCAGTTGATGCTGTTCAGTAACCTTATTTGGAGCTTACTTTTCGTTCATCTTTTACCATCTTTTGAGACAACGTGATGCTATGGATGAATCTTAATTGTAACCTGGTATAAGAGCACGTTTTTGGGCTCATGATCACAAGGGAGATTTGGTTGTTAATTTCCACCCAACAAAACTATGCATAATTCATTCATAATACTTGGCTGAGTATGCTTTGTTTTACTTTAATTTGGTTTAGTCATATTTTCTTTGGCTTTGGTTTGCTAAGAGATATGACTTGACAAAATTGTTGGGCTCATTGACTTTTTTGGTTTCAATCCTTTGATGAATAGAATGACAGAAGAGAACTATTTTATTTTTGTGTTTTCAATAAAAGGGTAGTCTCGGCGATTTCTTAGATTTGTTGAAGTTATTATTTCGTGTTCGTTTCATTTTTATCTTTATTTTGTTCTTTTTGGCCATTATATTGTCAAAAACAAAGTTGCTCCAAAATACAAGTTGGCATATGGTTAAAGTAATGTTGCACGCTATCTTTGTTAGGTCGACTTGCGACATAGTTCCCCTCCAAGCTGCTAGTGATAATAGATTCTTTATTGGTCCACTTTACAACTACCTATAGCTGTTAAGCAGATTACTATTGGTTGCAATATTTTGATCTACTTTGTCATTACTACTTACATCTATGTTTCATCATTTTTATTGTCTTTTACGAGCTCTTTTTTGGATCTTCTTATGGCATCATGTGTCGGTTATATTTTATAGTTGCCTTTTTCAATTATTTGCTCTGCAGCTGGTTTCTCTTCATTTGCGGTGTTTCCTCTACTGTAGCAGAGATACAAACCATTATGCTCATATATATATATATATATATATATATATATATATATATCATAGATCCAGCGGTACCAGGATTCGCGGATCCTGGTACCGCGGATCCATCCTGATCCGCGGTACCAAAATATTTAATATATTAATATATATTTTTTTAACCTAATCCCCCCCTCGCTTCATCTCTCTCCTTGCCCATCGCGCTGCTGTCCGCGCCCTCTCTGCTGTCCGCCCACTCCTCGCCATCATACTGTCTTCGCGTTGCACTGATTGCTTCCGCCCCTGCTATTGCTATTTCGGCCGTTGTTGTGGTTTTTCCAGCCTTCTGCCTCCTATCGCACTCATGATCATCTCTGCCTTCTTTCCCTAGTTCCTTCTATAGAAATGGTGCATTCCAACCTTGCCGATCTGTGGGACGAGGTGGACATTGTCAGGCGGGTTCCCGACAAGTCCAACAAGTCCGGTGCAAAGATCGTGCGCTGTCGATATTGCCTGTCTGAGTTCGTTGCCACCCTCACTCACCTTAAAGGCCACATACTCGGCGCACGCGCCAAAGATGGTGGCACATTGAATGCTGCCCCCTGTGCCAGCATGTTCGTTCCAGTCAAGCAGCGACTTCTGGACACCTACGGGCCACGTCTTGTGGCGGGGGAGAACACCATTTCGGAGGGTGTTCTTCGGTTTTGCACCGCGCCTTACGTCGTTGACCCCGAGTTGTTGCCTGCTTGGCTGGCACGCACGAGGAGAGGGAGTGCATCCTCGTCCAATCCCTTTGCCCCTCACCCACCTCAGACAGTTCCGCCACACGCACCCCCATCTGCACCCTTTCCGGTGGAACCCGTCCCATCCCGTCCGCCAATTGCCTTTGCGGTTCCACCACCACCTGCTGTTGCTCGCACTCCCCCAGTGTACGACTTTCTCATGGACTCTCCACAGCCCGAGCAGGAGCAGGCCCAGGATGCCAGTGACGAGGCCTTCCAGGATGTTGAGGAGATCCCTTCCTCCCTCCCTTCCCTAGCCAACAGTTTTCGTATCCCATGCCAGATGTCCCCCCTTGTTACGAGCTCGTAACCAGTGCCGAACCCTAGAGAACACAGATAGGTCAGATACCATAGTCAGGGTCGTGTCCAGTGTACATGACCAACAGGGCAAGACAGTGTGAGTAGTGTGCCCCAGCACGGTCCATAGCCATGGCGGGCCTAACACAGCCTAGGGACCCTGTCAGCAGGATAGGGCTCCCAGTTGGGTCCCGACGTGCAGTCGGCCACGTCAGTGCCACGTGGCCGACACTTGGCAGTAGCATGCTACCAGTCCTCACACTGGGCTAGGAGGGGCTTACTGTATATCAGGGAGTAGGCAAGGTTGGGTGGATCAGTTAGTGTTTGCCCTACTGTGGTGTTAGGATCTATTACACTGGTATTAGAGCCATCTCCATCCTAGGGAGTTCAGGACAGCAGTAGAGAAAGCTATCAGAAGATAGGAAAGATTTCTCAGTTTCTCAGAAAAGATTAGAGGAGGAGAATCGCTGTAGGAACAGCCTTCAAACCCTTGAAATTCACTGAGAGTTTACAGTTGTAGGAAGTAGAATTCCTTCTGTAGGTAAATCGTTGGAAAGGCAGCAATCTATACCAGATTTCAGACATCTGATAGGAGATTTTAGAAAGTAATTAGAGTATAAACCAGCGAGTAGTTCCATCGCTGTGGGATCAGAAATCTACCTCTGAAATTTCAAAAAAATCCAAGGAAATTTGAAGGGTTTCCAAGCAAATTTTCTTAGTAGGGTCAGCGCTGGACAGGGAGGAGAAAAGGTGAAAATTTATCCCTGTTTGTTGAGAATTCTCAGGAGTTTGAGCTTCAAACTTACTTGCTACAGACCAGCGACCTACAGGCTTGGGTCAAATCGGAGATTTGAAGTGATTTAGAGCTGTAAATTGGACAAATCGGGCCGGACAGGTTGCTGACCAACCAGCGAGGGCAGGGACTTCGAAAATTCCGGATTTCCTTTTGTAAATTTCCGGTTTTTACTCAGTTTGATGGAGCCCCACACCTGAAATCAGATTAGTTAGCTACTCAACTCAAGAACCGGGAAATTCGGCACCGTTTTGAAGCTTCAAACTGGCATTTTCCGAGACAGCAGGTCTGAAATCTTGGGTAAAAGAGCTGAGAGGGTTCCTCTTCATTCTTTCTTTGGAAGAACAGTCCTCAGAAACAGCTAAGTCATCTTTCCTTTCCTTTGTACAGTTGTAAATTAGTCTTTTAGACTTTTTTTTCCTTCAGAAGTTAAGGTAGCTCTCTTTTAGTTCCGAAGATGACCACTCCTCAGGGACCTGATCAACCCCCGGAGAGAGGCTTCGACGAACTTGAAACAGAAGCCTTGGCTTACAGAAAAGAGAAGGAACCCATGGAAGTAGAAGAACAGGAACAGTTCGGCGAAGAACTCGACGAACTGGTTACCAAGGAGCAGTTCCTCCAATTGGTAACAGAAGTGGATGAACTGAAGTTGGCATTAGCCAATTTCAAGTCCAGTGTGGACGACTCGGTCGCTGAACTCAAAAACTTGATTTTGAGTTCCGCGAAAGGAAGCCTTCCCTCCACTTCTCAGTTATCCCCTTCTCCACTTCCATCAGTTTCGGGTGAGACTTTACGGTCTCACCCCAGTGTTTTTAAAGACTTGAAACCTCCTACTTTTAATGGGGAAGAGAAGGATAGAAATGCAGATATTCTACAAACCTTCCTCAGCAAATGGAAGAACATTCATGCTCTTAAACAGACCCCTGACCATTTGCAAGCCATTGACGCCAGTCTTTCCTTAGGGCCTATGGCCTATAAGTGGTGGTTAAATCTCCAGGAGACTGGGCAGACTCCCCGGTCATGGAAAGCTTTTGAAGAAGCTTTCCTAAGAGAATTTCTACCAGAGAATGACCTTGATAGAGCCTGGGAAGCCTGGGAAAGAACAGTAATGGACAAGTCCCTCATCCAATTTATCTCGCAGTATCGAGAAGCAATTTTAAAGATTAAAAATATGGATGACTATCAGAAAATCGGGGGATTTGTCCGTGGCCTCAAAGATGAATATAAAGTAGAGGTCCAGAGAAACTCGCCTACTACCCTTGAGCAAGCTCTCAGATATGCTCAAATCAATGATGATTCAGTGGGTAGGAAGAGGGCGAGACAACAGCCACTTTCTGAGCAGCCTTCTCAGAAAGACTTTCAATTTAAAAAGAAATTTTTAAAAAGAAAGAAAGAAGATAAATTTAAAGGTGAAGCTCCTCAGAAACGCCCTTCACTCATACAGCCCTTAAAACCAGATGATTTTGAGAAAGCCAAACAAGAACGTTTGTGCTTTGTGTGTATGGGCAAGGGACACACGGTCAGACAGTTTCCCAAGGGGCCTTTCACTCAAAAAGATAAGAAAGATAAAAAACAAGTTAATCTTGTTCAGACTGTATGTTTCCCTAGTTACTCGGCAGCTTCCGAGATCAAAGTGTATCATAAAGATCATGAACACTGTTGCCAGCTGACCTCTGCAATGCTAGCGAGACCCTTCAGCTTTGGGCCGCATGACCTAGTACGTATGCATGGGAAAGTTGGTAACCAGTCAGTAAGAGTCATGGTTGATGATGGGGCAACCCATAATTTTATCAACCACACCCTGGTCAAAAAGCTTAAACTACCAGAAGTACCTAGTCAGCATAGGTACATAGTTTCATTAGCTAAGGGTGAAGATAAAAAAATATGGGAGACTATGGTAAGTAAGTTAAATCTTGGTATTCAGGGGTACCAAGATGAAATAAACTTTCAGATAATGCACCTGGATCGAACAGACATTGTTCTCGGGAGAGATTGGCTCTACAGTTTAGGACCTTCCCTCCACAGAAACTATCAGGAGAACACCCTCAGCTTGCAGCATAAAGGCCGAGAGATCCAGTTGCATGGGAAGCATGATGTTCCCAACAGCCCTATGGTCTGCAGTTTAGAGCTCTGTCAGCTAATCGGAGACGAAGACCATCGAGTATTCTTATGTGACTTTCAGTTTATTCCTGAAGTTTCTATTTCCAGTTCTATTCAGCAGAAAATCAGTAAATTAGAAACTTTATTGTCTAAATTTAAAGATGTTTTTCCTGAAGATTTGCCACATGGTTTACCACCTAGCAGAGAGGTAGATCATGTAATAAACCTAGTACCAGGTACAGCACCTGTTTCTAAACCTCCGTATCGGGTCAGCCGAACAAAGGATGAAGAAATAACTAGGCAGTTAACAGACTATCTTGGGAAAGGCCAAATTCAGACCTGTAGTTCACCATGGGCCTCACCAGTCCTATTGGTGAAAAAGAAAGAGGGGTCTATGCGTCTTTGCGTAGATTACAGAGCCCTCAATAAAGTCACAATTAAGAATAAATACCCTATGCCTCGGGCAGACGAGTTGTTTGATCAACTCGACGGGGCTAAGTTTTTCAGCAAAATAGACCTCAGATCGGGATATCATCAAGTCCGTATAAAATCGGAAGATGTCTCGAAAACAGCTTTTAGGACTCGTCACGGTCATTATGAGTTTAAGGTGATGCCATTTGGGCTCACAAATGCTCCAGCTACCTTTATGACCTTGATGAACAGTGTCCTCAGACCATACTTGGGTAAGTTTGTAGTCGTATTTTTAGATGACATCCTCGTCTACAGCAAAACGAGGAAGGAGCATCTAAAACACCTCAGAAAGGTGTTTCGACTGCTCAGAAAGCATAAGCTTTATGCTAAACAATCCAAGTGTGAATTCTTTGTTGAAGAAGAAGCATATTTGGGTCACATTATCTCTTCAGATGGGATTAAGATGGACCCAAATAAGGTTAAAGCCATACTCAGTTGGCTGAGACCTCAGAATATTCTGGAACATCAAATCTTTCTTGGTCTGGCGGGATATTACAGACGATTTGTCAAGGAATATGCTCAGATAGCAGTTCCTATGACAAATCTTCTTAAGGGGAAGGGAAAGGAGTTCATTTGGGAGTCCGCACAACAGGAGAGCTTTGATGCTCTCAAAACAGCCTTAGCTACAGCACCAGTTTTAAAAGTCGTCGACCCCAATCAGCCATTTGTGGTCGAAACAGATGCTAGCGACTTTGCAGTAGGTGCTGTGCTAACTCAGGGTGGACGACTAGTTGCGTTCGAGAGTAAAAAACTTGAGCCAGCTCAGACTAGGTACAGTGCCTATGAAAAGGAACTCTTAGCATATGGTTTTATTTGGGGCCAAAGTCTTTAAAGGCCAAAGTAAACTTAGGCAAAAATATTTAGTACCAAACTCGTGGAGGGCCTTCTTGCATGATGATGTCACTTGTCCACTGGAGTTTGGTAGACCCCCATGCATATGTGCATGGGGGAGAATAAGTTAATTTGCCACATATTCTAGTTTGCATGCGACATGCAAGATGCATGCATGACAAATTAGACACATGCAAGTAGACATGCAAATTGCCACCTACCTTGGACACTTGGCAATAGCATGCAATACATTGTACATACTCGAATTCTATTTACTAGAGTCTCCAGGAGTTGGAGAGTGTGTTGAATGGAATCATCTTCCATCTTCATCATTTTTTTATTGTCTCCTTCATCTGAATACTAGTAGGAGGTCGCATTTGGATCTGATCTGATCTTTTTCATGTTTCTCCTTCTCCTCTCATCAGATTTCGATGAGGACAGTTGCATACTGATTCTTGGAGGAAGGCGCTACTTTTACTATGCTTTCTAGCTTCAATCAAATTGTTTCCATGACCAGAACAGCCATCATTCAGATCTGATTGGGCACTGGATCTGATTTGTTTGTTCCTTCATTTCTCCACAGTGGATAGTCAGAATTGAATCAAATCAATTACACAAGATTCCTATTGCATAGGCTCTATCATTCCTTATGAATAGAAGCAATCAAAAGCACCGCATTTGATTGTTGGGGGAGCAGCAAATCCGGACAGGTACACCGTCACATGGGCACTGTGGGGGAGCAGACCACGGACCCAATCGGAGTGCAGCATGTGGGGGAGCAATACATGGGGCAGGTACAGTAGCACATGGGATCATCAACAACTGCAAATGGGGAAACATGCTATGGGGTTAAATAGGCACTCACGAGGCTGTGAGAGAACCAGTGAGAGGCTGTGAGAGGCATTGCGAGAGGCTGTGAGAGAGAGCCAGTGAGAGGCTGTGAGAGAGAGGCATTGTGAGAGGCTGTGTCACAGACCCAGTGAGAGGCTGTGAGAGGGAGGCTGTGAGAGAGCCAGTGAGAGCCATTGAGAGGCTATGAGAGGCTGTGAGAGCCAGTTCAAGAAACAGGGTGTCGTGAGATGGCGGAGTGCATACCACCAAGGCCTGAGGGCGAAGCCAGGAGGAAGCTCGAGGAAGATGTCCGAAGGCACAACGAAAGGCATCGGAAGCAAGAGGCAAACATTGCAGAGATGCTGCGACAGGCTCGACAGAGAAATCCAAAGCCGGACCACCCAGCCCCCACTGTCGAGCTGGATTTGGATGAGCAGATCGAAATGAACTTCACACGACGGCAGCTCATCATGGTCAGGGAAAGGGCTGCCCACCGTCGTGCTACCGATCAGAAGTGTGTAGAAAAGCTTGCTTGTCAGATAGAAATTAGATAAAATTTCTAGAGCAGGTCCAGCGCTGCAAAACCAGACCTCATCTCTGATTTTTGCCATCAGATTCGGGAATTAGAACGAGATTTTGAAGATAAAGAGTGGTGCTGACCCAGCGCTGATACCCACATCTTTTCTGATTTCCGGAACCATTTTTGGGTTTAAGTAAAAGTTTTTTGGAGCAAATAGGTCGCTGTCCAGTAAGCGAGGGTAGAGAAACACCAAAATCAGAAATTGAAATATTTTTTGGGTCTCAAATCAGAAGAAAACGAGCCAGTTAGATTGCTGTCGGATCAGCGACGGTAGCCAGCTATCAACCTCAGAATATTTTGGCACCTTTTCGAGTTTTTTGCCCGTTTTTTGGAGCCTCACAGCTACAATCAGATCAGCGAGCTACTATACTCAAGGAACCGGAAATTTTGACGCCGTTTTGGAGCTTCAAGCTGGGATTTTCCGCGACAGCAGGTCTGAAATCTTGGGTAAAAGAGCTGAGAGGGTTCCTCTTCGTAATTTCTTTGGAAGTACAGTCCTCAGAAACAGCTAAGTCATCTTTCCTTTCCCTTGTACAGTTGTAAATTAGTCTTTTTGACTTTTTTCATCAAAAGTTAAGGTACCTCTCCTTCAGTTCCAAAAATGACCATTCCTCAGGAACCTGATCAACCCCCGGAGAGAGGCTTCGACGAACTTGAAACAGAAGCCTTGGCTTACAGTAAAGGGAAAGAACCAATGGAAATGGAAGAACAGAAACAGCTCGCCGAAGAACTCAACGAACTGGTTACCAAGGAGAAGTTTCTCCAGTTGGTTACAGAAGTGGATGAACTGACGTTGGCATTAGCCAATTTCAAGTCCAGTGTGGACGACTTGTTCGCTGAACTCAAAAGCTTGATTTTGAGTTCCGCGAAAGGAAGCCTTCCCTCCACTTCTCAGTTGTCCCCTTCTCCACTTCCATCAGCTTCGAGTGAGACTTTACGGTCTCACCCCAGTGTTTTCAAAGATTTAAAGCCTCCTACTTTTAATGGGGAAGAGAAGGATAGAAATGCAGATATTCTACAAACCTTCCTCAGCAAATGGAAGAACATTCATGCTCTTAAACAGACCCCTGACCATTTGCAAGGTATTGAGGCCAGTCTTTCCTTTGGGCCTATGGCCTATAAGTGGTGGTTAAATCTCCAGGAGACTGGGCAGACTCCCCGGTCATGGAAAGCTTTTGAAGAAGCTTTCCTAAGAGAATTCCTACTAGAAAATGAACATGATAGAGCCTGGGAAGCCTGGGAAAGAACAGTAATGGACAAAGTCCCTTATCCAATATATCTCGCAGTATCGAGAAGCAATTTTAAAAATTAAAAATATGGATGATTATCAGAAAATCAAGGGATTTGTCCGTGGCCTCAAAGATGAATATAAAGTAGAGGTCCAGAGAAACTCGCCTACTACCCTTGAGCACGCTCTCAGATATGCTCAAATATATGATGATTCAATGGGTAGGAAGAGGGCGAGACAGGACCATACTTGGGTAAATTTGTAGTCGTATTTTTAGATGACATTCTCGTCTATAGCAAAACGAGGAAGGAGAACTGCTCAGAAAGCATAAGCTTTACACTAAACAATCCAAGTGTGAATTCTTCGTAGAAGAGATAGCATATTTGGGTCACATTATATAAGATGGACCCGAATAAGGTTAAAGCCATACTCAGTTGTCTGAGACCTCAGAATATTTTAGAACATCAGATCTTTCTTAGTTTGGCGGGATATTATAGACGATTTGTCAAGGAGTATGCTCAGATAGCAGTTCCCATGACAAATCTCTTAAGGGGAAGGGAAAGGAGTTCATTTGGGAGTCCGCACAGCAGGAGAGCTTTGATGCTCTCAAAACAGCCTTAGCTACTGCACCGGTTCTAAAAGTCGTCGACCCCAATCAGCCATTTGTGGTCGAAACAGATGCTAGCGACTTTGCAGTTGGTGTTGTGCTAGCTCAGAGTGCAAGACCAGTTGCGTTTGAGAGTAAAAAACTCGAGCCAGCTCAGACTAGGTACAGTGCCTATGAAAAGGAACTCTTTTCTATAGTCCATGCCCTTAAGACTTGGAGGCATTATTTGTATGGTGCCAACTTTGAGGTCCTGATAGACCATGAAAGTCTCAGATACCTTTGCAATCAACCTGAGCTTAGAGGTCGGAAAGCTCGTTGGGCAGAGTTGATGCAAGAGTTTGATATGTCTATCAGATATAGACGGGGGAAATTCAATACAGTAGCAGATGCCCTTAGTAGAATGCCTATGATAAACGAGCTGAGTTTTACTCATATTCGTAATGAGTTACTCGAGTACTTGAGAGGGAAATGCCAGCATGATGCATTCTTCTCTACTATCTGGAACTCAGTCCAGAGCAGACAGTTACAGACTCCAGAACCAGTTCCCGGGGCTGGTACCAGTTCATCCAAGAATACGGCAGCTTCCGTTGAGGATGATGATGAGTCCGAGTATACATCGTCAGATGACGTTGAGGATTCTGAGCCTGTATTACCCAAGCAAACCCCAGTGGTTGAGGGTCAGTTGACTCAAGGATTCAAATGGAAACAGTATTCCATTCAGGATGAGTACTTAAATAGTACTATTTAACTTTTCGACCACAAATGGCGACTGGGATAGTAAGTTTAATCCATTCAGCTGAACTATTCTAAATTTAAATTGTACGGTCTACCTTCCGGCATAATCAGCGACCGGGATAGTAAGTTTAATGGAAATTTTTGGAGGGCAGTATTCCATCATCTCCATACTAAACTTAATATGAGTACCACCGACCATCCACAGACGGACGGTCAAACAGAGAGGGTAAATCAAGTGTTGGAGGATATGCTTCGTGCATACGTCAGCAAGAAGCAGACTAATTGGGAGGAGTATCTCTCGATATTAGAGTTTGCTTACAACAGTACCAAACATTCAGCTACGGGATACAGCCCATTTATGCTGATGTACGGTTTTCAGCCACGCTCACCCACAGCTGTAGGGTTTAAACAAGAAAAAGTTGAAGCAGCCAGAAACTTTTTAGAGGGCCTAAACCAGATGATAGAGCATGCTAAGCGTAGCATTAGGCAATCCAAGGATCGAGCCAGGCATTATGCAGATCCACACAGACAGGATGTGCAGTTCTCCGCTGGTGAGAAAGTCCACTTGAGAGTCCCAGTTGACTCTAAAACCCTCAAATCAGGAGTGTGTGCTAAGTTGTCTCCAAGGTATTGTGGTCCCTTTACCATCAGTAGGAGACTAGGCGAGGTCACCTATGAGCTAGAACTCCCACACAGTAGTAAGGTTTTTCCAGTCTTTCATGTAAGTCAGTTACGAAAAGCCTTAACCAGATCAAAAAATCTGGTAGGGGACAGTGTTCTAGTTCTCCCATTGGATCCTCAAAAACCTCCACATGAACCAGAGGAGATTCTTGATAGTAGAGAGACGCAGGCCCGTCATACTCTATACCGAGAATATCTGGTCAAGTGGAATGATCAACCTGTTGAGAATGCCACTTGGGAAAGAGGCAACGTCCTTCGCAAGATTTTTCCAGACTTTGTCTTAGAGGACCAAGACGGTTCTTAAGGGGGAGGGAGTGTTACGAGCTCGTGACCAGTGCCGAACCCTAGAGAACATAGATAGGTCAGATACCACAGTCAGGGTCGTGTCCAGCGTACACGACCAACAAGGCAAGACAGTGTGAGTAGTGTGCCCCAGCACGGTCCATAGCCATGGCAGGCCTAACACAGTCTAGGAACCCTGTCAGCAGGACAAGGCCCCCAGTTGGGTCCCGACGTTTAGTCGGCCACGTCAGTGAGACATGGCCGACACTTGGCAGTTGCATGCTACCAGTCCTCACACTGGGCTAGGAGGGGCTTACTCTATATCAGGGAGTAGGCAAGGTTGGGTGGATCAGTTAGTGTTTGCCCTATTGTGGTATTAGGATCTATTACAAAAGGACACGCAGTGCAAGACGCTGTATAGATGGACAGGTGCTACCGAACATGGTCCACCAGGTAATGGGAAGCTGCCTCCTCTATGGATCCTGAGCAGCCGGGTGGCCGAACGTGCCCATGCCAAAACGAAATGCAGTGAGCTCCTCCATGAGCCTGATAGGATCCAAACCTATGTGTGGCCCCACCCTGTGAATGTATTGAAGCCAATCGGCCTCGAGCTCCCTATCTGCAATCTATGTCGGAGAGAAGAAGAGGGGATACAGTATGTGTGCAACGTTGTGGATACTCCTGTGGAAGTAGTTCCACCACGTCTCCCAGATGAACTTCAGCGCAGTCATCCTGCAGGTGAGAGGCATGTTGAAACCTGGGCATTACGAAAAAACATAACATTGACAGAAAAACAAGCTAGCAACCACTGAAAAGATTAAGAGCAAATACATTACTGCACCGCTTACCTCTCTGGCTGTAGGATGGGCAGCTGCAGGAACTGTCCGATCCGGTCCATGAGCTCATATACCAGTCCAAGTGTCGACCCCTCGCTATCAGCCATGCGGAGCACAATGTAGAGTGGTCGAAGGAGTCCTGACAATGTTTGTGCAGCCCTCCAAAACTGGTCTCCCCTCACCGTGGAAGAAAAGTGCTCCCCATCCTCAGTGTGCTGAAACTTACTGGCACGCCAAAGATCACTGGCAACCATCTGTAGAAGCTGTGTCCTGCACCTGATCAAACGGGCGATGACCACCAAGTCGAATGCAAAGCGTGTGGGGGCTGGCTTCTTGAGGTCCATGTAATAGATCCTAACACCACAGTAGGGCAAACACTAACTGATCCACCCAACCTTGCCTACTCCCTGATTTAGAGTAAGCCCCTCCTAGCCCAGTGTGAGGACTAGTAGCATGCAACTGCCAAGTGTCGGCCACGTGGCACTGACGTGGCCGACTGCACGTCGGGACCCAACTGGGAGCCCTATCCTGCTGACAGGGTCCCTAGGCTGTGTTAGGCCCGCCATGGCTATGGACCGTGCTGGGGCACACTACTCACACTGTCTTGCCCTGTTGGTCATGTACGCTGGACACGACCCTGACTGTGGTATCTGACCTATCTGTGTTCTCTACGGTTCGGCACTGGTTACGAGCTCGTAACACTCCCTCCCCCTTAAGAACCGTCTTGGTCCTCTAAGACAAAGTCTGGAAAAATCTTGCGAAGGACGCTGCCTCTTTCCCAAGTGGCATTCTCAACAGGCTGATCATTCCACTTAACCAGATATTCTCGGTATAGAGTATGACGAGTCTGCGTCTCTCTACTATCAACAATCTCCTCTGGTTCATGTGGAGGTTGTTGAGGATCCAATGGGAGAACTAGAACACTGTCCCCTACCAGATTGTCTGATCTGGTTAAGGCTTTTCATAACTGACTTACATGAAAGACTGGAAAAACCTTACTGCTGTGTGAGAGTTCTAGTTCATAGGTGACCTCGCCTAGTCTCCTACTGATGGTAAAGGGACCACAATACCTTGGAGACAACTTAGCACACACTCCTGATTTGAGGGTTTTAGAGTCAACTGGGACTCTCAAGTAGACTTTCTCACCAGTGGAGAACTGCACATCCCGTCTGTGTGGATCTGCATAATGCCTGGCTCAATCCTGGGACTGCCTGATGCTACGCTTAGCATGTTCTGTCATCTGGTTTAGGTCCTCTAAAAAGTTTCTGGCTGCTTCAACTTTTTCTTGTCTAAACCCTACAGCTGTGGGTGAGCGTGGCTGAAAACCGTACATCAGCATAAATGGGCTGTATCCCGTAGCTGAATGTTTGGTACTGTTGTAAGCAAACTCTAATATCGAGAGATACTCCTCCCAATTAGTCTGCTTCTTGCTGACGTATGCACGAAGCATATCCTCCAGCACTTGATTTACCCTTTCTGTTTGACAGTCCGTCTGTGGATGGTCGGTGGTACTCATATTAAGTTTAGTATGGAGATGATGGAATACTGCCCTCCAAAAATTTCCAGTAAACTTACTGTCCCGGTCGCTGACTATGCCGGAAGGTAGACCGTACAATTTAAATAGCCCGTCTACAAACAACCTCTCTAACTCTGGAGCTCAAACGGTTGTTTTGGTCGGAATGAAATGAGCCATTTTGTTCAAACGGTCAACTGTGACCCATATAGCGTCATTACCCTTGTGGGTTTTAGGCAGGCCTACTATAAAATCCATGGAGATACTCTCCCATTTACCAGCTGGTATTTCTAAGGGATGCAACAACCCTCCTACCTTTAAACGCTCTGCTTTATTTACTTGACATTTCTGGCAACTGGTTACATACTAACTAGGTTCATATTTCAACAGCTCCCCCTTAAACCTATTAAATAAACCCCTTGTTACGAGCTCGTAACCAGTGTCGAACCCTAGAGAACACAGATAGGTCAGATACCACAGTCAGGGTCGTGTCCAGTGTACATGACCAACAGGGCAAGACAGTTGAGTAGTGTGCCCCAGCACGGTCCATAGCCATGGCGGGCCTAACACAGCCTAGGGACCCTGTCAGCAGGATAGGGCTCCCAGTTGGGTCCCGACGTGCAGTCGGCCACGTCAGTGCCACGTGGCCGACACTTGGCAGTAGCATGCTACCAGTCCTCACACTGGGCTAGGAGGGGCTTACTCTATATCAGGGAGTAGGCAAGGTTGGGTGGATCATTTAGTGTTTGCCCTACTGTGGTGTTAGGATCTATTACACTGGTATTAGAGCCATCTCCATCCTAGGGAGTTCAGGACAGCAGTAGAGAAAGCTATCAGAAGATAGGAAAGATTTCTCAGTTTCTCAGAAAAGATTAGAGGAGGAGAATCGTTGTAGGAACAGCCTTCAAACCCTTGAAATTCACTGAGAGTTTACAGTTGTAGGAAGTAGAATTCCTTCTGTAGGTAAATCGCTGGAAAGGCAGCAATCTATATCAGATTTCAGACATCTGATAGGAGATTTTAGAAAGGAATTAGAGTAGAAACCAGCGAGCAGTTCCATCGCTGTGGGATCAAAAATCTACCTCTGAAATTTCAGAGAAATCCAAGGAAATTTGAAGGGTTTCCAAGCAAATTTTCTTAGTAGGGTCAGCGCTGGACAGGGAGGAGAAAAGGTGAAAATTTATCCCTGTTTGTTGAGAATTCTCAGGAGTTTGAGCTTCAAAATTACTTGCTACAGACCAGCGACCTACAGGCTTGGGTCAAATCGGAGATTTGAAGTGATTTAGAGCTGTAAATTGGACAAATCGGGCCGGATAGGTTGCTGTCCAACCAGCGAGGGCAGGGACTTCAAAAATTCCGGATTTCCTTTTGCAAATATCCGGTTTTTACTCAGTTTGATGGAGCCCCACACCTGAAATCAGATCAGTTAGCTAATCAACTCAAGAACCGGGAAATTTGGCACCGTTTTGAAGCTTCAAACTGGCATTTTCCGAGACAGCAGGTCTGAAATCTTGGGTAAAAGAGCTGAGAGGGTTCCTCTTCATTCTTTCTTTGGAAGAACAGTCCTCAGAAACAGCTAAGTCATCTTTCCTTTCCCTTGTACAGTTGTAAATTAGTCTTCTAGACTTTTTTTCCTTCAGAAGTTAAGGTAGCTCTCTTTCAGTTCCGAAGATGACCACTCCTCAGGGACCTGATCAACCCCCGGAGAGAGGCTTCGACGAACTTGAAACAGAAGCCTTGGCTTACAGAAAAGGGAAGGAACCCATGGAAGTAGAAGAACAGGAACAGTTCGGCGAAGAACTCGACGAACTGGTTACCAAGGAGCAGTTCCTCCAATTGGTAACAGAAGTGGATAAACTGAAGTTGGCATTAGCCAATTTCAAGTCCAGTGTGGACGACTCGTTCGCTGATCAACCCCCGGAGAGAGGCTTCGACGAAGAAGCCTTGGCTTACACAAAAGGGAAGGAACCCATGGAAGTAGAAGAACAGGAACAGTTCGGCGAAGAACTCGACGAACTGGTTACCAAGGAGCAGTTCCTCCAATTGGTAACAGAAGTGGATGAACTGAAGTTGGCATTAGCCAATTTCAAGTCCAGTGTGGACGACTCGTTCGCTGAACTCAAAAACTTGATTTTGAGTTCCGCGAAAGGAAGCCTTCCCTCCACTTCTCAGTTATCCCCTTCTCCACTTCCATCAGTTTCGGGTGAGACTTTACGGTCTCACCCCAGTGTTTTTAAAGACTTAAAACCTCCTACTTTTAATGGGGAAGAGAAGGATAGAAATGCAGATATTCTACAAACCTTCCTCAGCAAATGGAAGAACATTCATGCTCTTAAATAGACCCCTGACCATTTGCAAGCCATTGAGGCCAGTCTATCCTTAGGGCCTATGGCCTATAAGTGGTGGTTAAATCTCCAGGAGACTGGGCAGACTCCCCGATCATGGAAAGCTTTTGAAGAAGCTTTCCTAAGAGAATTTCTACCAGAGAATGAACTTGATAGAGCCTGGGATGCCTGGGAAAGAACAGTAATGGACAAGTCCCTCATCCAATATATCTCGCAGTATCGAGAAGCAATTTTAAAGATTAAAAATATGGATGACTATCAGAAAATCAGGGCTTTGTCCGTGGCCTCAAAGATGAATATAAAGTGGAGGTCCAGAGAAACTCGCCTACTACCCTTGAGCAAGCTCTCAGATATGCTCAAATCTATGATGATTCAGTGGGTAGGAAGAGGGCGAGACAACAGCCACTTTCTGAGCAGCCTTCTCAGAAAGACTTTCAATTTAAAAAGAAATTTTTAAAAAGAAAGAAAGAAGATAAATTTAAAGGTGAAGCTCCTCAGAAACGCCCTTCACTCATACAGCCCTTAAAACCAGATGATTTTGAGAAAGCCAAACAAGAACGTTTGTGCTTTGTGTGTATGGGCAAGGGACACACGGTCAGACAGTTTCCCAAGGGGCCTTTCACTCAAAAAGATAAGAAAGATAAAAAACAAGTTCATCTTGTTCAGACTGTATGTTTCCCTAGTTACTCGGCAGCTTCCGAGATCAAAGTGTATCATAAAGATCATGAACACTGTTGCCAGCTGACCTCTGCAATGCTAGCGAGACCCTTCAGCTTTGGGCCGCATGACCTAGTACGTATGCATGGGAAAGTTGGTAACCAGTCAGTAAGAGTCATGGTTGATGATGGGGCAACCCATAATTTTATCAACCACACCCTGGTCAAAAAGCTTAAACTACCAGAAGTACCTAGTCAGCATAGGTACATAGTTTCATTAGCTAAGGGTGAAGATAAAAAAATATGGGAGACTATGGTAAGTAAGTTAAATCTTGGTATTCAGGGGTACCAAGATGAAATAAACTTTTTTTTTTTTCAGATAATTCACCTGGATCGAACAGACATTGTTCTCGGGAGAGATTGGCTCTACAGTTTAGGACCTTCCCTCCACAGAAACTATCAGGAGAACACCCTCAGCTTGCAGCATAAAGGCCGAGAGATCCAGTTGCATGGGGAGCATGATGTTCCCAACAGCCCTATGGTCTGCAGTTTAGAGCTCTGTCAGCTAATCGGAGACGAAGACCATCGGGTATTCTTATGTGACTTTCAGTTTATTCCTGAAGTTTCTATTTCCAGTTCTATTCAGCAGAAAATCAGTAAATTATAAACTTTATTGTCTAAATTTAAAGATGTTTTTCCTGAAGATTTGCCACATGGTTTACCACCTAGCAGAGAGGTAGATCATGTAATAAACCTAGTACCAGGTACAGCACCTGTTTCTAAACCTCCGTATCGGGTCAGCCGAACAAAGGATGAAGAAATAACTAGGCAGTTAACAGACTATCTTGGGAAAGGCCAAATTCAGACCAGTAGTTCACCATGGGCCTCACCAGTCCTATTGGTGAAAAAGAAAGAGGGGTCTATGCGTCTTTGCGTAGATTACAGAGCCCTCAATAAAGTCACAATTAAGAATAAATACCCTATGCCTCGGGCAGACGAGTTGTTTGATCAACTCGACGGGGCTAAGTTTTTCAGCAAAATAGACCTCAGATCGGGATATCATCAAGTCCGTATAAAATCGGAAGATGTCTCGAAAAAAGCTTTTAGGACTCGTCACGGTCATTATGAGTTTAAGGTGATGCCATTTGGGCTCACAAATGCTCCAGCTACCTTTATGACCTTGTTGAACAGTGTCCTCAGACCATGGGTAAGTTTGTAGTCGTATTTTTAGAAGACATCCTCGTTTACAGCAAAACGAGGAAGGAGCATCTAAAACACCTCAGAAAGGTGTTTCGACTGCTTAGAAAGCATAAGCTCTATGCTAAACAATCCAAGTGTGAATTCTTCGTTGAAGAAGTAGCATATTTGGGTCACATTATCTCTTCAGATGGGATTAAGATGGACCCAAATAAGGTTAAAGCCATACTCAGTTGGTTGAGACCTCAGAATATTTTGGAACTTCAAATCTTTCTTGGTCTGGCGGGATATTACAGACGATTTGTCAAGGAATATGCTCAGATAGCAGTCCCTATGACAAATCTCCTTAAGGGAAAGGGAAAGGAGTTCATTTGGGAGTCCGCATAGCAGGAGAGCTTTGATGCTCTCAAAACAGCCTTAGCTACAGCACCAGTTTTAAAAGTCATCGACCCAATCAGCCATTTGTGGTCGAAACAGATGCTAGCGACTTTGCAGTAGGTGCTGTGCTAACTCAGGGTGGACGACCAGTTGCGTTCGAGTGTAAAAAACTCGAGCCAGCTCAGACTAGGTACAGTGCCTATGAAAAGGAACTCTTTTCTATAGTCGATGCCCTTAAGACTTGGAGGCATTATTTGTATGGTGCCAACTTTGAGGTCTTGACAGACCATGAGAGTCTCAGATACCTTTGCAATCAACCTGAGCTTAGAGGTTGGAAAGCTCGTTGGGCAGAGTTGATGCAAGAGTTTGACATGTCTATCAGATTTAGACGTAGAAAATTCAATACAGTAGCAGATGCCCTTAGCAGAATGCCTATGATAAACGAACTGAGTTTTACTCAGATTCGTAATGAGTTACTCGAGTCCTTGAGAGGGAAATGCCAGCATGATGCATTCTTCTCTACTATTTGGAACTCAGTCCAGAGCAGACAGTTACAGACTCCAGAACCAGTTCCCGAGGCTGGTGCCAGTTCATCCAAGAATACGGCAGCTTCCGTTGAGGATGAAGATGAGTCCGAGTATACGTTGTCAGATGACGTTGAGGATTCTGAGCTTGTATTACCCAAGCAAACCCCAGTGGTTGAGGGTCAGTTGACTCAAGGATTCAAATGGAAACGGTATTCCATTCAGGATGAGTACTTGCTCTATAGAGATAGAGTATGTGTCCCCAAGCGAGCCTGTGAAATGCATTCTCTGTATTTTTTTAAATGCAATGTAATACATGTCTTTATGAAATGCTGTCACGGGTTTGGGGTTTAGGGGTAATTGCTTTGCTCATGATCGTTTGGAGTGCATGTGGTATCAGTTTGCTGTGGCATCAATGATCAGTTTGTAGGTGCATTTCTGTAAAGCTATCATTCTTTTCAATCAAAATTAATTGAAAATACGATTCACACATGTGCATAGAATTTGACATAAAACTAAAAATACATCACATGTACAGACCGACACACGCACAATGTGCAGCAAATAAAGTACGCCAAACACTGAATATAATGTGAAAAATGGTCTAAATACAATGGTCGACCGTCTGCTAGAAACAAACTACTGAAACTAAAATAACAGAGCCACAATCAATGCTCTGGCTCTGACTCAGACGAATGCTCCGGAGACAACTCACGGCCCCGAGCTGACTCTCGCAGCTGATATCTGTGCCTGTCTGGAACTGGCATGGGCTGTGTATCCGAGGAGGAGGACTCGTCACTAGCATCATCCCAATCTGCCTTCGCATTTGCCCCCAAGCAAGCCAAACCAACAACACCAGCTCCAGCTGGCTGTAATACTGCACCTCTAGCTGTACCTGTAGCCCTGCGAGGTTGTCCTCTCCTCCCTGGCAGTTTCTGTGCTTTTCCTTTCTTGTTCGGTGCACCCTTGGGCCTTCCTGGTCTCTTGCGGACGAGAGGAGTTGTCAATGCCTCATCTCCCCCATGCAAATCACCTGGTTGGCTAGGCTGGGCCCAAGCTGAGGCCGGTTGGGATAGGGAAGCCAAAGAGGGAACTCCCTGTGCAGCTGAGCGAGGAGGATGAGCTCGTGGAGTGTGTGCCCGTGGGGCTGCTGCAGGTGGAGGAACTGGCTGTGCAAGAGGCAAGTACAATTGCGATAAGTCCTGAAAGGGGCGTTGCGGTGGCCGGTACTGGTACATCTTGGGTGCTGCCAAAGGGGGAGCCAGTGGAGTGGGTGCTGCCAAAGGAGGAGGATGTGAAGTGGGTGCTGCCATTGGAGGAGCCACTGTGGATGTGGTCGCTGCAAGAGAAAAACGTGGGCACAGATGGTGGCCTGCCATGGAGACCTGGTGCTGCAGAAGTGGACGGCGATGGAGGGGCTGCAGGCTTTAATGGCATCGGTGGCACTGGAGGTGTTGTGCGGCGCACATATACCCTCTGAGGAACTGGAGGAACTGGAGGCACCTCATCTAGCTGCTCTGGCTGAGACTCTGTGTATGGCATGCTGGCAAGAGATGATGGGGGTGCCCTGACGCTCGGCATCTGCTGGGCCTCTGAATCCAACGTGGCAATCAAGTCATCTAGCTGGGCATCTGAATACAAATTCTCTAGGCTCTGGGCCTCATCCTGTGCACCATCCCCTGAATCAACCCGTGCCTCATCATGTGCACCCTATAGACCCTGCATGGCCTCCCAATCGGTGCAATCAAAGTCATCTGGTGTCTCCTCTAATGTGTTGTCGGAGTAATGGCCATGACTCTTTACTGCACGCATCCAAGCAACTGCGGGACCGGCATCTAAATCACTCTGCCCTCTATCAAGAGCCTCCTCCATCATATTGACATAGGTAGGTATGTCACTGGCCCCCCCTGTGTGCCCTGCCTGTCTCCCGGTATAACCTGTGCCATGTGCCCCACCTCTGCCACGTGATGCACCTGTGACCCCTCCCCGTGGCGTGTGCCCTACACCTGTATCATCTGCCTCATCCCACTCTGATCTGGCAAACACAACCCGAATGGGCTCATCCTCATCCTGCTCATCCTCTGACACTGGCTCATCTGCCTCATATAATGGAGGCTCTCTGTGCTCAAGCCCAAGCTCTCTCTCTCTCTCTCTCATCTTGGCAAGCTCCCTCTCTCTCTCTGCCATCAACTGTGTGCCCAAGTCATCTGCAGGCATGGGATGGACGCTGTCCGTAGGCAAGTCAACCTGGCCCTCCAAATCATATATCTTCGTCTGCAAGGTCAAAATTGAGCATGTCAGGAAAACAACTTGATTAGAAATTGAAACCTACATTTTAGTGAGACGTCAACCAACATGCTATGGGAGAATAGCCCATCACTTGCAATGCGCTCGTAATGGTCGGCAGTCTCCTGGCGAGACGTGCGTTGGTGCTGCAGAACACCGACTGCTCTAGCTGACTCACTAACAACCTGTTTCTTCTCCTCGTGTGAATGAGGGCCCATGTGCTCCAATTACGCTCACACACGGAGGCAGCGCAATCCTGTGGTACGTGCAATGAAACGGTTTAGCACATGTGCACGGGTGGAACGTCAACGAAACACAACAAGGGAGGATGAGATGAGATGCATACCTATGAAAGGACACGCAGTGGAAGACGTTGCATGGAGGGATAGGTGCTACCGTACATGGTCCACCAGGTAATGGGGAGCTGCCTCCTCTCTGGATCCTAAGCAGCCGGGTGACCGAACGTGCCCATGCCGAAATGAAACGCAGCTAACTCCTCCATGAGTCTGATAGGAGCCAAGCCAATGTGTGGACCCACCCTGTAGATGTACTCAAGCCAATCCGACTCGAGCTCCCTGTCTGATATCTGTGTCAGAGAGAGGAAGAGGGGATGTGTCAGACTCCCTCTCTGATCTTCTCTTCAAACCTTGCTAATTTCCTGCACATACAAGCATCAAATTACTTCTAAGACAAGATGGAGCTGGCTGCCTTGTCTCCTCCCAGCCTTTGCTGCATAGATTATGATGAGGAATGCCTCTCTCTAGGCTCACTTATCCAAAATCCTCAAGCACCCCTTAACCCTGACCCTTCCTAAATCTCGACACATGGCCAACTCCATGCACAGTCGACACTTGCCACTTGGCAATACCGTGACACATAGGCAAGCGAGTAGGCTAACGTGTCACTCATCCATTGGACCAAATGTCCCAGTGGTCATGTGACACGTGTCATGTTTGACCGGTCAACCCTGACATGTGTCACTCATTCACTGGACTGACCCAGTACCCTATACCCAAGCAACATGCGACTCTGAGGCTCAGAAACATCATTATCAACTTTATTTACATTTCTGTTACAAAGGTCACCACAGGCCGGTGACTTAGCCATTTCTGTATTTACAAGAAGTACATCTATAAGTAAAAACAGTAAACAACCGGGACAGGGAGTAAAAACTGTAACTGGATGCAAGATGTGTGCAACGCTGTGGATACTCATCCTGCACGAAGTCGAAGCTGGAGACCAAGATGTTGAGGATTGGCCTCCTCCTGACATCAGTCCAGCCATCGGACATGATGCTGCATCCATATGTGGCCCAATGGCGGCGTAGAGGCTCCATCTCTCTAGACAAGGGCTCGACCCTATCTCTCAGCATGTGTGTGCGGACAACCTCTGAACTAGGGACTCTCGAGCTAGGGTTGACAGACTGTGCAAGGCGGAATGCCCTTCTGAAGGGCTCAGAATCGGTGATGGCAAATGGTAGGTTCAGCTCATATATCAAACTGGCCACGGCCTATGTGGCCTCTCTGTCCATGTGCGGCTGATGCGTGCCGAGAATGGTCTGCTGCACAAGGGATCTCCCTGGTGGGCAACGGGTGGTGGACCTCTAGCATGGTGCACCAACCGTGACGGGAATGGATGATGGCGTGATAGGCTGGGCACTAGTGGTTGCATCGGCTGTACACGTGGAATGGGGAGACTGGGATGCACTGGCAGGGATGGTTGCCATAGTTGTGTCGAACCGCGGTTCGTTCAAAGAATCGCGATTCGAACCGCCGGTTCGAACCGTTTTTTTGGGTTCAATCCGGAAAAAAAAGAAAATGGAAAAAAAAAACTTAAATTTTTTTTTCAAAGAAAAAACGGTTTGAACCCGTTTTTTTTTTTTTTTTTTAAACGGTTCGAACCGTTCTGTTTTGGCATTTTCCAGAGAGAGAGAGAGAGAGAGAGAGAGAGAGAGAGAGAGAGAGAGAGAGAGAGAGAGAGAGAGAGAGAGAGAGAGAGAGAGAGAGAGCCTTCGGGGTTTTTTTTCTGGTGTACTGTGTTTCATTGGAAATTGTAATATGTATGATGTACCGTGTGACATTAATGTTTTGAGTGACGAGTAACAATGATCAATCTTTCTACTCATGTATGGAAGTTGGTAGTTACTAGCTAATCTCACAAATGATATCAGATAGAATCTAGATCCTAGCTAAAACTGTGAGCAACAGATGGATCAAGAACCCTAAATCACAGGTGGCAGGTATTGTTAGGTAACAAAACTTAGGAGCTGCACGTCAGGATTCAAATTTCAATATCGATTAATCACGAATTATAGTGTACATGTTATCCATTAACACTAAGAAAGCACTTCTTTTTGACATAATCGAAGGGTAGAAACTAAGGGGGGGGGGGGGGGGGGGGTGTTATGAGCTCGTGACCAGTGCCGAACCCTAGAGAACACAGATAGGTCAGATACCACAGTCAGGGTCGTGTCCAGCGTACACGACCAACAGGGCAAGACAGTGTGAGTAGTGTGCCCCAACACGGTCCATAGCCATGGCGGGCCTAACACAGTCTAGGGACCCTGTCAGCAGGACAGGGCCCCCAGTGGGGTCCCGACGTGCAGTTGGCCACGTTAGTGACACATGGCCAACACTTGGCAGTTGCATGCTACTTGTCCTCACACTGGGCTAGGAGGGGCTTACTCTATATCAGGGAGTAGGCAAGGTTGGGTGGATCAGTTAGTGTTTGCCCTACTGTGGTGTTAGGATCTATTACATTGGTATCAGAGCCATCTCCATCTTTGGGAGCTTAGTAGCAGCAGTAGAGAAAGCTATCAGAGGATAGGAAAGATCTCTCAGTTTCTCAGAAAAGATTAGAGGAGGAGAATCGCTGTAGGTGCAGCCTTCAAACTTCTGATTTTCACTGAGAAATCACAGTAGTAAGGAGTCAGATTCCATGTGTAGGTAGCTCGCTGGAAAAGCAGCTGTTCTTCACAGATTTCAGAAAGTTTCTACACATTTTCCAGCGGCATTAGAGTAGGAAGAAGTAAGCACCTCCATCGCTGTACATTCAGAGATTAGCATCTGATTTCCAGGGGAAAATTTAGTAGTTCTCAGCGAGTTTGAAGCCAAAAAGGAAGAGCAGGGTCAGCGCTGCCAGTGCTTCTGAAATTCCAGATTTTGGACAAGCTTTTGGGCCCCAACTACAGAGATTTGGAGCAATAGCTTTCCTACCAAATCAGCGAGCAGGGGGCTTCTGAAATTTCAGAATTCAGAAGTGTGTTTGGACTTCAGATTTGCCTTTTTGTGGACAAATAGAGATGCTGTCAGACCAGCGAGGGGGGATAGCAAAAGTTTCAGATCTTTTTGTACTTTTTCCAACCTCTATTCAGATTTCTCGGAACCACAGGTCTGAAAGCAGTTGAGGAAGAGCTGAGAAGGGCTTTTCTTGATTCTCTCTGTGGAAGTACAGTTCTTAGAAAGAGCTAAGTTTTCTTTCCCTCGTCCAGTTGTAAATTAGTCTTTTGACTTCTTTTTATTAGAAGTTAAGGTACCTCTCTTTCAGTTCCGAAGATGACCACTCCTCAGGGACTTGATCAACCCCCGGAGAGAGGCTTCGACGAACTTGCAACAAAAGCCTTGGCTTACAGTAAAGGAAAAAGCCTATGGAAATGGAAGAACAGGAACAGTTTGGCGAAGAACTCGACGAACTGGTTACCAAGGAGCAGTTTCTCCAATTGGTAAGAGAAGTGGATGAACTGAAGTTGGCATTAGCCAATTTCAAGTCCAGTGTGGACGACTCGGTCGCTGAACTCAAAAGCTTGATTTTGAGTTCCGCAAAAGGAAGCCTTCCCTCCACTTCTCAGTTGTTCCCTTCTCCACTTCCATCAGTTTCGGGTGAGACTTTACGGTCTCACCCTAGTGTTTTTAAAGATTTAAAGTCTCCTACTTTGAATGGGGAAGAGAAGGATAGAAATGCAGATATTCTACAAACCTTCCTCAGCAAATGGAAGAACATTCATGCTCTTAAACAGACCCCTGACCATTTGCAAGCAATTGAGGCTAGTCTTTCCTTAGGGCCTACGGCCTATAAGTGGTGGTTAAATCTCCAGGAGACTGGGCAGACTCCCCGGTCATGGAAAGCTATTGAAGAAGCTTTCCTAAGAGAATTTCTACCAGAGAATGAACTTGATAGAGCCTGGGAAGCCTGGGAAAGAACATTAATGGACAAGTCCCTCATCGAATACATCTCGCAGTATCGAGAAGCAATTTTAAAAACTAAAAATATGGATGATTATCAGAAAATCAGGGGATTTGACTGTGGCCTCAAAGATGAATATAAAGTAGAGGTCCAGAGAAACTCGCCTACTACCCTTGAGCAAGCTCTCAGATATGCTCAAATCTATGATGATTTAGTGGGTAGGAAGAGGGCGAGACAGCAGCCACTTTCTGAGCAGCCTCCTCAGTCGTAAATCGTTTTCAAGAATTTCTCTAGAATCCTTTCTAACATTTTCTCCAGTTTTTCGAGAAATTTTCTCGTATGTCGCTAAAATTTTCGAGAAATCTTTTCAATTTAGAAAGAAATTTTTAAAAAGAAAGAAAGAAGATAAATTCAAACGTGAAGCTCCTCAGAAACGCCCTTCACTTATACAGCCCTTAAAACCAGAAGATTTTGAGAAAGCCAAACAAGAACGTTTGTGCTTTGTGTGTATGGGCAAGGGACACACAATAAGACAGTGTCCCAAGGGGCCTTTCACTAAAAAAGATAAGAAAGATAAGAAACAAGTTCATCTTGTTCAGACTGTAAGTTTCCCCAGTGACTCGGCAGCTTCCGAGATCAAAGTGTATCATGAAGATCATGAACACTGTTGCCAGCTGACCTCTGCAATGCTAGCGAGGCCCTTCAGCTTTGGGCCGCATGACCTAGTACGTATGTATGGGAAAGTTGGTAACCAGTCAGTAAGAGTTATGGTTGATGATGGGGCAACCCATAATTTCATCAACTACACCCTGGTTAAAAAGCTTAGACTACCAGAAGTACCTAGTCAGCATAGGTACATAGTTTCACTAGCTAAGGGTGAAGATAAAAAAATATGGGAAACTATGGTTAGTAATTTAAATCTTGGTATTCAGGGGTATCAAGATGAAATAAACTTTCAGATAATGCACCTGGATCGCACAGACATTGTTCTTGGGAGAGATTGGCTCTATAGTTTAGGACCTTCCCTCCACAGAAACTATCAGGAGAACACCCTCAGCTTTCAGCATAAAGGCCGAGAGATCCAGTTGCATGGGGAGCAAGATGTTCCCAACAGTCCTATGGTATGCAGTTCAGATCTCTGTCAGCTAATCGGAGACGACGACCATCAGGTATTCTTATGTGACTTTCAGTATTCCTGAAGTTTCTATTTCTCGTTCTATACAGCAGAAAATTAGTAAATTAGAATTATTGTCTAAATTTAAAGATGTTTTTCCTATAGATTTGCCACATGGTTTACCACCTAGCAGAGAGGTAGATCATGTAATAAACCTAGTACCAGGTACAACACCTGTTTCTAAACCTCCGTATCGGGTCAGCCGAACAGAGGATGAAGAAATAACTAGGCAGTTAACAGATCATCTTGGGAAAGGCCAAATTCAGACCAGTAGTTCACCATGGGCTACACCAGTCCTATTGGTGAAAAAGAAAGAGGGGTCTATCCGTCTTTGCGTAGATTACAAAGCCCTCAATAAAGTCACAATAAAGAATAAATATCCTATGCCTCGGGCAGACGAGTTGTTTGATCAACTCGGCGGGGCTAAATTTTTCAGTAAAATAGACCTCAGATCGGGATATCATCAAGTCCGTAGAAGATGTCTCGAAAACAGCCTTTAGGACTCGTCACGGTCATTATGAGTTTAAGGTGATGCCATTTGGCCTCACAATTGCTCCAGCTACCTTTATGACCTTGATGAACAGTGTCCTCAGACCATACTTGGGTAAGTTTGTAGTCGTATTTTTAGATGACATCCTCGTCTACAGCAAAACGAGGAAGGAGCATCTAGAACACCTTTCTGACTGCTCAGAAAGCATAAGCTTTATGCTAAACAATCCAAGTGTGAATTCTTCGTTGAAGAAGTAGCATATTTGGGTCACATTATCTCGTCAGATGGGATTAAGATGGACCCGAATAAGGTTAAAGCCATACTCAGTTGGCTAAGACCTCAAAATATTTTGGAACTTCAGATCTTTCTTGGTTTGGCGGGATATTACAGACGATTTGTCAAGGAATATGCTCAGAAACAGTTCTTATGACAAATCTTCTTAAGGGGAAGGGAAAGGAGTTCATTTGGGAGTCCGCATAGCAGGAGAGCTTTGATGCTCTCAAAACAGCCTTAGCTACAACACCAATTTTAAAAGTCGTGGACCCCAATCAGCCATTTGTGGTCGAAACAGATGCTAGCGACTTTGCATTAGGTGCTGTGCTAACTCAGGGTGGACAACCAATTTTGTTCGAGAGTAAAAAACTCGAGCCAGCTTAGACTAGGTATAGTGCCTATGAAAAGGAACTCTTTTCTATAGTCCATGCCCTTAAGACTTGGAGGCATTATTTGTATGGTGCCAACTTTGAGGTCCTGACAGACCATGAGAGTCTCAGATACCTTTGCAATCAACCTGAGCTTAGAGGTCAAAAAGCTCGTTGGGCAGAGTTGTTGCAAGAGTTTGATATGTCTATCAGATATAGACGGGGGTAATTCAATACAGTAGCAGATGCCCTTAGCAGAATGCCTATGATAAACGAGTTGCGTTTTACTCAGATTCGTAATGAGTTACTCGAGTCCTTGAGAGGGAAGTGCCAGCATGATGCATTCTTCTCTACTATCTGGAACTCAGTCTAGAGCAGACAATTACAAACTCCAGAACCAGTTCCCGGGGCTGGTACCAGTTCATCCAAGAATACGGCAGCTTCCGTTGAGGATGATGATTTGTCCGAGTATACGTCAGATGACGTTGAGGATTCTGAGCCTGTATTACCCAAGCAAACCCAAGTGGTTGAGGGTCAGTTGACTCAAGGATTCAAATGGAAACAGTATTCCATTCAGGATGAGTACTTGCTCTATAGAGATAGAGTATGTGTCCCCAATTCAGAGGATTATAGGCAGCAGGTCCTATATGAGTGTCATGACAATCCTAGTGCGGGGCACCCAGGCATTCAGAAGACCTATGAGCTTCTTCGTAGGCAATGTTTCTGGCCCAGTATGAAAAAGGACGTCCAACAATATGTAACCAGTTGCCAGAAATGTCAAGTAAACAAAGTAGAGCGTTTAAAGGCAGGAGGGTTGTTGCAGCCCTTAGAATTTTAGCTGGTAAATGGGAGAGTATCTCCATGGATTTTATAGTAGGCCTGCCTAAAACCCAAAAGGGTAATGACGCTATATGGGTCACAGTTCACCGTCTGACCAAAATGGCTCATTTTATTCCGACCAAAACAACCATTAGAGCTCCAGAGTTAGCGAGGTTGTTTGTAGACGGGCTATTTAAATTGTACGGTCTACCTTCCGGCATAGTCAGCGACCGGGACAATAAGTTTACTGGAAATTTTTGGAGGGCAGTATTCCATCATCTCCATACTAAACTTAATATGAGTACCACCGACCATCCACAGACGGACGGTCAGACAGAGAGGGTAAATCAGGTGCTGGAGGATATGCTTCGTGCACACGTCAGCAAGAAGCAGACTAATTGGGAGGAGTATCTCTCAATATTAGAGTTTGCTTACAACAGTACCAAACATTCAGCTACGGGATACAGCCCATTTATGCGGATGTACGGTTTTTAGCCACGCTCACCCACGGCTGTAGGGTTCAAACAAGAAACAAGTTGAAGCAGCCAGAAACTTTTTAGAGGACCTAAACCAGATGATAGAACATGCTAAGCGTAGCATTAGGCAGTCCTAGGATCGAGCCAGGCATTATGCAGATCCACACAGACGGGATGTGCAGTTCTCTGCTGGTGAAAGTCTACTTGAGAGTCCCAGGTGACTCTAAAACCCTCAAATCAGGAGTGTGTGCTAAGTTGTCTCCAAGGTATTGTGGTCCCTTTACCATACCGAAGCCCGAGGGCGAAGCCAGGAGGAAGCTCGAGGAAGATATCCGAAGGCACAATGAAAGACATCGAAAGCAAGAGGCAGACATTGCAAAGATGCTGCGACAGACTCGGCAGAGACACCCAAAGTTGCAGATCCCCGCCCCCACTGTGGCCCCTGCCCCCACTGTCGAATTGGATTTGGATGAGTAGATCGGAATGAACTTCACACGATGGCAGCTCATCATGGTCAGGGAAAGGGCGGCCAGACGTCGGGCTAACCAGGAGGCAGAGCGAGAGCAACACGTCTTCTGCTCGTGTGAACGAGGGCCCATGTGCTCCAATTACGCTCACACACGGAGGCAGCGCAATCCTGTGGTCCGTGCAATGAAAGGGTTCAGCACATGTGCACGGGTGGAATATCAACGAAACACAGAAAGAGAGGATGAGATGAGATGCATACCTGTGAAAGGACCCGTAGTGCAAGACGTTGTATGGAGGGATAGGTGCTACCGAACATGGTCCACCAGGTAATGGGGAGCTGCCTCCTCTCTGGATCCTGAGCAGCCGGGTGACCGAACGTGCCCATCCCGAAACGAAATGCAGCTAGCTCCTCCATGAGTCTGATAGGATCCAAGCCAATGTGTGGACCCACCCTGTAGGTGTACTCAAGCCAATCCGACTCGAGCTCCTTGTCTGATATCTGTTCGGAGAGAGGAAGAGGGGATGCAAGATGTGTGCAACGCTGTGGATACTCTTGTGAAAGTAGTTTCATCGCGTCTCCCAGATGAACCTCAGCTCCGTCATCCTGCACGAATTCAAAGCAAATTTTGGAAAAAACGTAACATCGACAAAAAAACAAACTAGCAAACACTGAAAAAATAAAGACGAATTACAACACTATACCGCTTACCTCTCTGGCTGCATAACCCAACAAAAGAAAGACGAATATATCAACATACAATGTGCATTATAATGAACAATATATAAATTGGCAGCTGCAGGAACTGTCTTATCCGGTCCATGAGCTCATACACCAGTCCAAGTGTGGACCCCTCGCTGTCAGCCATGCGGAGCACAATGTAGAGTGGTCGAACTAGTCCTGACAATGTCTGTGCATCCCTCTAGAACTGGTCTCCCCTCACCGTGGAAGAAAATTGCTCCCCACCCTCTGTGTGCTGAAACGTACTGGCACGCCATAGATCACTGGCAACCATCTGTAGAAGCTGTACCCTGCACCTGATTAGACGGTTGATGACCACCAAGTCGAATGCAAAGCGTGTGGGGGCTGGCTTTCGGAGGTCCAAATGGCTGAACACCCGGAACATGGCAAGAACACGCCTCTTTTTGGTGACAAAAGTCACCAGGAAGAGGTCCTCGCGGACGATGGCTCTAACCCAAGGAAGTGTACCTATGTCCCCCATGAGAAGGTCTATGTCGTGCGCTGCACAGGGGGTATGGACAATGTGAGGGAACTCGGCCTCTAGCAGATAACCCAGCTGAACACAGTTGGTGGCATTGTCCGTCACCACCGTAACGACATGTTGGGGGCCTATGGACAGTATGGAAGACCTATCGACGTCATACATAAACTCTGCAGATATGACTCTCCCCCCTCTACTGCAATCCACGGCTCTCAAAAACTGTGTACCCATGCAGCTGGAGACCAAGATGTTGAGGATCGGCCTCCTCCTGACATCAGTCCAGCCATCGGACATAATGCTGCAACCGTAAGTGGCCCAGTGGCGGCGTAGAGGCTCCGTGGAATGGGGAGAGTGGGATGCACTGGCAGGGATGGGTGCAGCAGCATAAGTGGGGTGTACTGGTGGAGGGGCAAGATCTGGCATGGGATATGTAAACTGTTGGCTAGGGAGGTCATCCGGATGGGAAGGGATGGAGGAAGGGATCTCATCCACATCCTCGAAGGCCTCGTCAGTAGCATCCTGGGCCTGCTCCGGTGGCGGAGAGTCCATGAGAAAATCGTAAACTGGGGGCGTGCGAGCAACAGGACGTGGTGGTGGAACCGCAGTGGCAACTGGCGGACGTGATGGGACGGGATCCACCGGAATGGGTGCAGATGGGGGTGCGTGTGGCGGAACTGTCTGAGGGGGATGAAGGGCAATGGGACGGGATGAGGATGCACTCCCTCTCGTCGTGCGTGCCAGCCAAGCAGGCAGCAACTCTGGGTCAGCCACATAAGGAGCGGTGCAAAACCGGAGAACGCCCTCCAAAATGGTGTTTCCCCCTGCCATGAGCCGCGGCCCGTAGGTGTCCAGTAGTCGCTGCCTGTCGGGGACGGACATGCTGCCACAAGGGGCAGCATTTAAGGTGGCACCATTTTTGGTGCGTGCACCGAGCAGGTGGCCTTTAAGGCGAGTGAGGGACGCAGCAAATTCGACTAGGCAGTATCGGCAATGCACGATCTTCTGACCAGACTTGTTGGTCTTGTCGGCAACCCGCCTGACAATGTCCACCTCGTCCCACAGACCGGAAAGGTCGGATTGCACCATTGCGTTGGAGAAAACTAGGGAAAAAATGCAGATGAAGCTAAAGCTAGAAGGATGGATTGCTGGAAAAAAATAGCAGGGTTCATTGTTGGAGAGACGCTGAAAATGGGCGAAGGCAGGGCGAAGCAAGTCAGATGCAAGGCAGGACGTTGCGTGGGCGAAAGGTGACGCAAGGAATCGAAGGCAGGCAGGCAAAAATAGAAGCGATGGCAAGGCGGAGGTGGGCGCAAAAAATTTTCAGATGAAATGCAAGGGGGGCGGGTAGGTTTAGGTAAAAACAAATTCAGAAAAATATTATATTGTGGTACCGCGGTACCAACATGGTACCGCGGTACCAGTATGGTCCCGCGGTACCGGGATCCGCGGTACCCAGTACCGCGGGACCTATGATATATATATATATATATATATATATATATATATATATATATATATATATATATATATATATATATATATATCATAGTACCCTCTGGTACCGCTGGTATGGTACCGCCGGTACGGTACCGCCCTGGGATCCGCGGTACCAGGGCGGTACCATTTTTAATATTTTTTTTTATTTTTTAATATATTTTTAGTAATTTTTTTTTGCATATTAACTACCAAAAAAGGACAAAAAAAAGTAAAAAAAGGGGGTTCTGGGTGTAAAAAAAGAGGGTACAGTACATGTTGCAGGGGACTGTTGCAATGGCACATGGGCACTGCGAGTGAGCAGACCGAGGGGCCAATGGGAGACCAACACAGGGGGGTAGCATCACATGGGGGCAAGTACAGAGGCACATGTGCATTGTGGGTGAGCAGACCATGGGCCCAATGGGAGACCAACACAGGGGGGAGCATCACATGGGGGCAGGTACGGAGGCACATGGAGGGATGATGGGGATCCACATGGCCGATCAGGCTGTGGGGATAAATAGGCACTCACAATGCCATTGTGGTCGGCATTTTCAGAGGCTGTGAGAGGGCTAGTGATAGACAGTGAGAGAGCAAGCGAGAGCCGGTGACAGGCTGTGAGAGGCTGTTTGAGAGCCAGGGTGCTGTGAGAGGGTGTTCAAGGATCAGGGTGCTGTGAGGAGAAGGTCGATCGAGATGGCTGAGCGAATACCACCGAAGCCCGAGGGCGAAGCCAGGAGAAAGCTTGAGGAAGATATCCGAAGGCACAACGAGAGGCATCGGAAGCAAGAGGCAGATATCCGAGAGATGCTGCGACAGACTCGACAGAGAAATCCGGAACCGGAGCCACCCGCCCCCGCTGTGGATCCTGTCCCCGCTGTCGAGCTGGATCTGGATGAGCAGATCGGAATGAATTTCACACGACGGCAGCTCATCATGGTCAGGGAAAGGGCGGCCAGACGTCGGGCTAACCAGGAGGCAGCTCGGGCTAACCGGGAGGCAGAGCAAGAGCGACAAAACAATGCACCAGACGAGGGCGAGGAGTCAGTGGAGGATCAGTGAGGGATGTTTAGAATAGATGAGGTCCACCCGTATGTGGCGGACTGTTGCTATGTAGTTTTCGGCAGTTTATGGTGCAGCAAATAACTAGGTGGCTGCTTAAAAAAATGACAGTATATGTGATGTTATCCTGATACAATGGTTGAATATATACATAGTTGTTTTTTGTGCAACGCGAGCCTGGTCATGTAAGATGCAATGTTTGTAATTTTTTTAAATGCAGATGTATTACATGTGTTTATTCAATGTCGTTTGGGGTGTAGGGGTGATTGTTGTGCTCATGATGTAGGTGCATATATGTGAAGCTAGCATTCACTTCAAACGAAATTAAATGAAAATAAGATTCACACACGCACATAGAATTCTTCAACATAAAATAAAGCATCACATGTACAGAGCGACATACGCACAATGTGCAGCAAATAATGTAGGCCAAACACTGTATATAATGTGAAAAATCATCTGAGTACAATGGTAGACCGTCTGCTAGAGACAAACTACTGAAACTAAAACAACAGAGCCACAATCAATGCTCTGGCTCTGACTCAGACGAATGCTCTGGAGACAACTCAGGGCCCCGAGCTGACTCTCGCAGCCGATATCTCTGCCTGTCTGGAACTGGCATGGGCTGTGTATCCGAGGGGGAAGACTCGTCATCCTCATCCTCCCAATCAGCCTCCGCATCAGCCCCCAAGCAGGCCAAACCAACAACACCTGCTCCAACTGGCTGTGATACTGCACCTCTACCTGTACCTGGAGCCCTGCGTGGTCGTCCTCTCCTCCCTGGCAGTTTCTGTGCCTTGCCTTTCTTGTTCGGTGCACCCTTGGGCCTGCCTGGTCTCTTGCGGACAAGAGGAGCTGTCAATGCCTCGTCACCCCCATGCAAATCACCTGGCTGGCTAGGCTGGGCCCAAGCTGAGGCCGGCTGGGATAGGGAAGCAAAAGAGGGAACTCCCTGTGCAACTGAGCGAGGAGGATGAGCTCGTGGAGTGTGTGCCCGTGGGGCTGCTGCAGGTGGAGGAACTGGCTGTGCAGGAGGCGAGTACAGTGGCGATATGTACTGAAAGGGGCGCTGTGGTGGCCGGTACTGGTACATCCTGGGTGCTGCCAAAGGAGGAGGATGTGACGTGGGTGCTGCCACTTGAGGAGCCACTGTGGATGTGGGCGCTGCAAGAGAAAACCTGGGCACAGATGGTGGCCTGCCATGGAGACCTGGTGCTGCAGAAGTGGACGGCGATGGAGGGGCTGCAGGCCTAAATGGCATCGGTGGCACTGGAGGAGCTGTGCGACGCACATACACCCTCTGAGGAGCTGGAGGAACTGTCGGCACCTCATGCGGCTGCTCTGGCTGGGACTCTGTGTGTGGCATGCTGGCAAGAGATGATGGGGGCGCCCTGACACTCGGCATCTGCTGGGCCTCTGAATCCAATGTGGCAACCAAGTCGGCCAGCTGGGCATCCGAATACAAATGCTCTGGGCTCTGGGACTCATCCTGTGCACCAGCCTCTAAATCATCCTGTGCACCGACCTCTGAATCATCCTGTGCACCAACCCCTGAATCAACCCAAGCCTCATCCCGTGCCTCATCATGTGCACCCTGTAGACCCTGCATGGCCTCCCAATCTGTGCAATGAAAGTCATCAGGTGCCTCCTCTGGTGTGCTGTCGTAGTAACGGCCATGACTCTGTGCTGCACGCATCCAAACATCTGCGGGACTGGCATCTAAACCACTCTGCCCTCTATCAAGAGCCTCCTCCATCATGTCGACATAGGTAGGTATGCCACTGCCCCCCCTGTGTGCCCTGCCTGTCTGCCGGTATAACCTGTGCCATGTGTCCCACCTCTGCCACGTGATGCACCTGTGACCCCTGCCCGTGGCGTGTGCCCTGCACCTGTATAATCTGCCTCATCCCTCTCTGGTCTGGCAAACACAACCCGAATGGGCTCATCCTCATCATGCTCATCCTCTGACACTGGCTCATCTGCCTCATACAATGGGGGCTCTCTGTGCTCAAGCCCAAGCTCTCTCTCTCTCTCATCTCAGCAAGCTCCCTCTCTCTCTCTGCCATCAACTGTGTGCCCAGGTCATCTGCAGGCATGGGATGGGTGCTGTCCGTAGGCAAGTCAACCTGGCGCTCCAAATCAGATATCTTCGTCTGCAAGGTTTAAAATTTGCATGTCAGAGAGACAACTTTATCAAGAAATGAAACCAACATACCAGGAGTCAACCAACATGCTATGAAAGATTAGCTTATCACCTGCAATGCGCTCGTAATGGTCGAAAGCCTCCTGGCGAGACGTGCGTTGGTGCTACAGAACACCAACCGCTCCAACTGACTCACTGACAACCGGTTTCTTCTCCTCGTGTGAATGAGTGCCCATGTGCTCCAGTTACGCTCACACACGGAGGCAGCACAATCCTGTGGTGCGTGCATTGAAATACTTCAGCACATTGTGGCAGAGGTGAAACTTCAACGAAACACAAAAAATGGAGGATAAAATGAGATGCATACCTGAGAAAGGACACGCAGTGCAAGACGCTGTATAGATGGGTATGTGCTACCGAACATGGTCCACCAGGTAATGGGTAGCTGCCTCCTCTCTGGATCCTGGGCAGCTGGGTGGCCGAATGTGCCCATGCCGAAACGAAATGCAGCGAGCTCCTCCATGAGCCTGATAGGATCCAAACCTATGTGTGGACCCACCCTGTGAATGTACTGAAGCCAATCGGCCTCGAGCTCCCTGTCTGCGATCTGTGTCGGAGAGAGGAAGAGGGGATGCAGCATGTGTGCAACGCTGTGGATACTCCTGTGGAAGTAGTTCCATCGCGTCTCCCATATGAACTTCAGCTCTGTCATCCTGCAGGTGAGGGGCATGTGGTTTAGGGCATTACGAAAAAGCTTAACATTGATAGAAAAACAAACTAGCAAGTACTGAAAAGATAAAGGTCAATTGCAACACTGTACCGCTTACCTCTCTGGCTGCAAGATGGGCAGCTGCAGGAACTGTCCAATCCGGTCCATGAGCTCATACACCAGTCCAAGTGTCGACCCCTCGCTGTCAGCCATGCGGAGCACAATGTAGAGTGGTCGAAGCAGTCCTGACAATGTCTGTGCATCCCTCCAGAACTGGTCTCCCCTCACCGTGGAAGAAAAGTGCTCCCCATCCTCAGTGTGCGGAAATGTACTGGCACCCCAAAGATCACTGGCAACCATCTGTAGAAGCTGGGCCCTGCACCTGATCAAACGGTCGATGACCACCAAGTCGAATGCAAAGCGCGTGGGGGCTGGCTTACGGAGGTCCAGATGGCTAAACACCCGGAACATGGCAAGGACACGCCTCTTTCTGGTGACAAAAGTCACCAGGAAGAGGGCCTCCCGGACGATGGCTCTAACCCAGGGAAGTGCTCCAATGTCCCCCATCAAAAGGTCTATGCCGTGGGCTGCACAGGGGGTATGAACAATATGAGGGAACTCGGCCTCTAGCAGTACACCCATCTGAATGCAGTTCGTGGCATTGTCCGTCACCACCGTGACGACATGCTGTGGGCCTATGGCTAGGATGGAAGACCTGATGACATCAAACATGAACTCTGCAGATATGACTCTCCCCCCCTGCTGCAATCCACTGCCCTCAAAAACTGTGTGCCCATGCAGCTGGAGACCAGTATGTTGAGGATCGGCCTCCTCCTGACATCAGTCCAGCCATCGGACATGATGCTGCAACCGTAAGTGGCCCAGTGCCGACGCAGAGGCTCCATCTCTCTAGACAAGGACTCGACCCTATCCCTCAGCATGTGTGTGCGGACAACCTCTGAACTAGGGACTCTCCAGCTAGGGCTGACAGACTGTGCAAGGCGGAAGGCCCTTCTGAAGGGCTCAGAGTCGGTGATGGCAAAGGGCAGGTTCAGCTCGTAAACCAGACTGGCCACGGCCTGTGTGGCCTCTCTGTCCATGTGCGGCTGATGCGCGCCACGAATGGTCTGCTGCACGAGGGCTCTCCCTGGTGGACGACGGGTGGTGGACCTCCAGCACGGTGCACCAACCGTGACGGGAATGGACGATGACGCGACAGGCTGGGCGCTGGTGGATGCATCGGCTGTAGACGTGGAATGGGGAGAGTGGGATGCACTGGCAGGGATGGGTGCAGCAGCATAGGTGGGGTGCACTGGTGGAGGGGCAACATCTGGCATGGGGTACGAAAACTGCTGGCTGAGGAGGTCATCCGGATGGGAAGGGAAGGAAGAAGGGATCTCTTCCACATCCTCGAAGGCCCGCCCAGTACCATCCTGGGCCTGCTCGGGTGGCGGAGAGTCCATGAGAAAGTCGTAGACTGGTGGAGTGCGAGCAACAGTGGGTGGTGGTGGAACCGCAGTGGCAACTGTCGGACGCGATGGGACGGGATCCACCGGAATCTGAGCAGATGGGGGTGCATGAGGCAGAGCTGTCTGAGGGGCAAAGGGACCAGAGGAGGATGCACTCCCTCTCCTCGTGCGTGCCAGCCAAGCAGGCAGCAACTCTGGGTTAGTCACATAAGGAGCGGTGCAAAATCGGAGAACGCCCTCCGAAATGGTGTTCTCCCCTGCCACGAGCCGCGGCCCGTAGGTGTCCAATAGTCGCTGCCTGTCGGGGACGGTCATGCTGCCACAAGGGGCAGCATTCAAGGTGGCACCATTTTTGGTGCGTGCACCGAGCAGATGGCGTTTAAGGCGAGTGAGGGATGCAGCAAACTCGACGAGACAGTATCGGCAGCGCACGATCTTCTGACCGGTCTTGTTGGCCTTGTCGGCAACCCGCCTGACAATGTCTACCTCGTCCCACAGACCGGAAAGGTCGGATTGCACCATTGCAGATGAAATGAGGGATGGATTGCTGGAAAAAAAATAGCAGGGTTCACTGTTGGAGAGACGCTGAAAATGGGCGAATGCAGGGCAAAGGAAATCAGATGCAAGGCAGGGCGTTGCGTGGGCGATGGGCGACGCAAGGAATCAAAGGCAGGCAAGAAAAACCAGCAGCGATGGCAGGGCGGAGAGGGCGCAAAAAAATTTCAGAGGAAATGCGAGGGGGGCGGGTAGGTTTAGGTAAAAAAAATTAAAAAAAATATTAAATAATAAATATATTATTATATTGTGGTACTGCGGTACCATCATGGTACCGCGGTACCAGTATGGTCCCGCGGTACCGGAATCCGCGGTACCCAGTACCGCGGGACCTATGATATATATATATATATATATATATATATATATATATATATATATAAAATTTAATACATACTGTCAAATGCTACTCGTTGAGCAACTACTTATATTACGTTCAATTGGAGAGATAGTTTGTAGTGCTTTCACAGGCCATCACTAAGTGATCTTCGTCACTTTTCCAATCGATATATTTTCATATGCATGATGTACTTTCTTTGCAAAGCAACTTACTTTCTTCAGGGAGCACGTGGAGGAGATAAAGAGGCAATGGGATGAGGCCAAGAGATAGGGGGACTAAACAACAAAGACGATTATAAGAGCGACAAAGATGGCAAGATGAGGACATAGATGGCAGGATGATGAAAGATCTTGTGAACTCGACAATTATATGGAAAAATGTACAAAGAATCATTGTCCATGCAATTTAATGTGTGTGATTGAGGTAGAGGATCATGCATGTGGAGGTAAGACAAAGATCCTCAAATGACGTTGAGGATCAACATATATGTCATGGCCTACATAACAAGTTCATATGGGATACAAGATCAACATATATGTCAAGGCCTGCATGATATTTTGCATGGGATACGTGATCAACATATGTATCATGGGTTACATGATATTAGAGGTGAGGTCTAAGTACAAGATCTTCTCGATACAACATAGTTATGTGTAGATGGGCTACAAGACATTTTAGATGAGTTAGAGAGTCATCTTGATGATCTTCATAATGATCAAGACGTGTTGTTTCATTAGTCTCTTGTGCACAATTTTGATGTTGTTCTAGATACTATCATGAGTCAGTAGATCATTGTGATGATGCACATAAGCCTAGAGCAGTCACGAACTCTACATGAGGCACAACTCCAGATTCATGTAGTTGGTATACAGCCAGTGGGTCATTCAGCTCCTTATATGCTTCCTATAATCTTGGTAGAGGTATGTCTTCCTCTTTTTGATGTTGCAATCTTGGAAAAAGTGTATGCTCCTCTAGTGGTTGGTATGCATATTAGTTTTATAGACTTGATGGCTTGACCTGTCACCTTACAACAAATTGCAATGAGCATTGAGCATGGGATTTCAAAATGTAACATGTTTAAAACTTTAATTGAGCATTGACTCTTGAGCAACGAGCATCAAAATGATTAAAACTTTAATTAGCAATGAGCAATGAGCATTGAAGTCCAACACGTGTCTTGAACTCACATGAAACAATGGTGCTAGGTGCTGATGTGATGATGGCTCTCAAGAACATGTAGGAAGACACTAAGATATTAATGATATGTCTCCTCCTATTGTCACTATAGTCATGATGGTGCACCTAAGTTGTTTCCAGGATTCATGAATAGGCTCTAGTTCCTTGCCTACACTCTGGACCTCCCTTAGTAGATGGTTCGGTCCATGGTAGGTGGCCCCTATTGAAGCAAGACATTCTCTACCATGTCCCTCCAAGTAGGACTTTTTGCTAGATGGAAGGAGAGGCCACGAACTTGGAACAATCTTCTGATAGCCATGTCAGCCTTATTCTTGTTATCCCTAAATGATTGCACATAATAATCTCTACCCCTAACAATAGCCCTGCCGGCTCTAGAAGTGGAGGGGCTAGCATAGCATGTGCTGGCCTTTGCCTTTGTCTCACCCACCCTGAGCTGAGGTGGATTCATGCCTAGCTGTAGCAGATGATCCCATTTGATCACTACAAGTGACAATACAAATTCATCATTCGAAATTCAAATTTTGAAAACAAAAGAATTAGGACACAAGTGGCTCACATGTGGCTGGAGGAATGATCTCCATCTTTTGGAACAACCCTTGATCTTGCAATCATGGTTGAGAGCTCTAATGGCGCCTGTGGGCATGGTCCAATCTCAAAGCCATGCAAAAGAAAGTTTGCTCGAACGCACACTGGGCCACCTATGTAGCTCATGTGATAATAATTGCATGTCCATCATTTTGTGCCCAAGCCGATGTGTTCTGAAGAAATTGTCACATGATCTCATACAGAATCTCTAGATCTCACCATGGCCTCTTCTAAGTATCTAGAATCTAAGTTCTAACCTAACTTTCAAGTCTCTACTTCAAAAATGTAAGTTTTAACTCCCTATTATCTATGTTCTAACTCCTAACCCTAGTCTCTCCAAACTCCTAATTCCTAGCTCCTATGTCTAAACGCTCCTAACTTCTAACACTCCCACCCCTAACTCCTAACTCCTAGTTGTCCTAACTTCCAACACTCTAAACACCCCTAACACTCACCTCTAACTTAGAACTTTCTAAGTCCTCTTTCAAGTTTCTATGTCTTTCTTCTTTCTACCTAATCTCTCCTCTTTCCTCTCTGTTCTCTTTTCTCCTCTTCTTCTCCTATTATTTCTCCTTTGAAAATTGGCACAAAAACCTCCCGATGTGACTGCATTTAGAATCGGGACCCGAATCGGGGGCGGTTGATTCTTTGACAAATTGCGATTCATCGGTCCTAATTCTTTTTGTTTTAAATCAGGATCGATAAATTTTTGGTAATAAGCCCAATTCATCATACTAGGGAGCTCTGGAAGATCCTTATAACCAGATGGATTCAAGTCAATCAATTGGGTATTTAAAGGTCCTACATAATATGTTCCTAGGAACTATATAACAACATATATTTAAAATTCTATATTTACTGCAAGAATCGACCTTCATCATTTGGACTAGAGTCCATGTGAGGAGAATTGCTTCCTCTAGATGTTACAAATTAGGATTTATGTTGCCAGATCTGTATAATATGATTTCTACGTTTCATTCAGTTTGTAATACATGAAATGTTTAAATAGATAAGAAGTATCTAAATACATAATTTTTCAATCTAAACAAAATGAAAGGAAATGGGCCGTGTCTGGAATGATGGTTGGAACGAGGTCTCTCTATGGCATACAAAACTATGACTAGGAGTAGCCTAGGAACCCTACATTTTGCAGCTTTGGCCTGATTGATGCAAAATTTTAAGACAGGTGCATGGCAGTGCAGTGCAGTGCAGTGCATCACTTTCTCATGTTAGTGTTCTGAAGGCAGATCCAATTTACCATGACACTATGCCTCTCATCTCAAGGCTCATCCCAACGATTGTAGTAGTATATCAAAGTACTGTTTAATCTGCAGAAGCAAATGAACATGGTTTTCAATTGCACTCTTAACAGGAAATTTGCTGATGTTTGTCCTTAGCAGGCATCAACAAGGACAGGTGAGAAGGGACTGTTGGATGTGCCCAAATTTGTTGAAGCTTCAGATGTCTTGGAAAGTCCCCCTAAAGATCAAAGCCCAAAGGACAAAGGGACACATTATTCCAACTTTGATCCCCAAACAGATGCTCCCATGAAAGGAAACGATATATCTATTCAAAACAATTTGGTGCACAAAGAGCATGTTGAGAATGACACTGAGGATAGTGCTGTCAGGATCACACATCTTAAAGAGGAAAAGGTTGAGAGGGACACTTGGGCCATCGAGAAAAACATTTCTACACTAGAATTCTCAGATGAATCTCTATTACTGAAACGGTTAGACCAGGAGAAGATGCAAGCACAATGCCTTGCCGCTGAACTGTCATCAGAGGTTCAATTTCTAAAAAGCAGCTCTGTGGTTGCACAAGAGAAGTTGCATTCTCTGCAAGTTGTTCACCGAGAAGAGGTATGAGCAGGATGCTGACAATGGTACATCAAAGTATAATAATTATGGGTAAGCGGTGCTTTAAGTAGGTTTTGCTTCACTGTTTTCTTAGTTCTTCCTTTGTGAGCATTGCATCATAAAGCTCACATACTTGGTCAATATATTGTAGGTAAACATGCTGAAGCACGTTCATGATTGGGAGCTGGAAGCAAAAGAGAAACATATTGCCACTGAGGTGCTTAGTCATTTCTCTTGACAAGTCTATCCTTTCTCAGGCATTGTTATACTGTTAGCCTGTTGGCTTTCCTTGACAATGTTATATTTATCTGATGAAAAATCTAACTAGATCCTATTTCATTTGCAAGAGGTCATTTCTATTGGAGCAAGGTGCAATTCGTGAAACACTGACACAACTGATGGGAAAGGCCAAAGACTGGTCCATAAAAGTGGAAGCTTTGCAGGAAGCTCTAGCCATTGAGCGAGAACTATCTAACAATGACAGGATCAAGTGGCTTGACATCTTGAAAAGTTCTGTGAACGAGCAGCAAGTGTGTCTTCATGAATGGGGCAAGAAATCCTCTGAAACTCTTTTCCAGGTATTTATTAGTTAGTATTGAGGATGGTTGTTTGTAATTCTTGTAATCAGCCAGAGTTCATAAACCGAAATCGCTGTTCTTTGTTTGAGATGTTTCAAAGTTTTCTTTCAACGAAGAACAGTGATTTCGGTTTATGAAAGTGTGATCCTTAATTGAATGCCATCATCAAAATATAAATGTTTTCATAGTAGTAACGAGTAAGATGTACTTGAAATGTAATCATGCCGGCACTGGGGAGGATGATTGGGGGGGGGGGGGGGGGGGGGGGGGGGGTGAGACGACCAATAGCGAAAGAGAGGATAGAGTGATCAGAGAGGGTGGTGGGAGAGATATGAAAATCAAAGATGAGTGGTGTGGAGGATGGTGACGCCATGAGATAATCAACGACACTATGTCCGCCATTGTGAGGATGACAAGTATATCTGCCTGAATTCGGTGAACAAGTTAGACCATTATAAATGGCTGAATCATGGGCCTCTCCAAACTGTAATAAGTACTCACCATATGGGGTAATAGGTCCCAAACTATCTTCACAGATCCTGGTAACTCATATCTCATCACTATCAAAAGCATGAACACGAAACTGGTCAGTGGTGTCATAGAACTCTGACTGTCGTGAGGATGTCATGGCATTAAAATCCCCAATGAGGAAAATATGCCCCCAATTTGTGAATTTGACAATATCCAATGAGAGATCAAGGTAGGATGAGCCAATGCCCTCAGCAAAAGATGAAGACTCTAGAGGAAAATAACATGTTGCAACAAAGAGGTCCCTGTCCAAACCAATATCTTGTCCCCAACAATACGAATCCAAATATAGCGTGCATGCTCGTCATGTCTAATGAACTTGATGCTCGGGTGAAGAGACTCCCTGTATAAGCATGCAACCCCTCCGGATCCACGACCAGTAGCTGATCTAGTCTCAAGTTTGTACATTGAATCCCATCTATACCCTGGGAAAGTGGGTAGTCCTCGCTCCTGACTCTCGTGTGTCTCCACGAAAAGCAGTAAATCTCGGCCAGTGATAAAGTCAGTCAAGTCTCCAACCGTGGAAGATGAGTGCGCACCATCACAGTTCCATACTCCAATCTGGAGATGGTGGGGATGGGCCCCCGGGGTACGCTCGAGCCCGGGGATGGACCCCAAATCCCTAGCATTGAGAACCGCTAGGAGCACTATAAAAAAAGGGCACCCGTCCATCCCAATAGATAATAGATCTCGGGCCTCCTAGAAGGCCTTATGCCTCTCCTCCACCTGGATATTGTGAGTTTGTCATCCATATAAATAGTGGTACCATGTAGCTTAGATCTGCACCACAAAGCCTCTCTGCGACTCTCTAAGGAAGTAAAACGGGTAATCGGTGTTGCTACATCTCTGATGGTCCTCCATGTTGTATCTAGTCCATCCGTCTTGTGCCCTAATGTGGTGTCAAGGAATCACTTGGCTTCAGCTATGGCATCCTGTGTATCTGCGATTCCATGAACCCTAACGTTATGGGCTCTTTGGTCTCTAGATTTTTCTTCCGGAATGGTGGCTAAAATGACTAAGGAGATGGGAGTGCTTGGTTTGGTACCTTTCTTCAATACGGATGCCCAAGAAAGGGCCTCTTCTTTCTGCTTCTCAATCTTGCGTTTTGATTCTCGTATCATTGTGGTAGTGGATTCCGAAGAAATTGCAACCTGTTCTGATTGCTTGCTCGAGTGATGTGACTTTGAACTGTAGTAAGTTCTTTTCAGTGATCAGAGAGGCTACTATTCCCTTCCGTTGTGAGGTTTCTTTCTTCAAAGTCTAGAAATCTGCTTTAACATGATCAATCTGCCAAGGTGAGTAAAGTTCTGTTGATTTGGAGGGTGTGCATGGGATAGGGGTGTTTCTTGAAGAGAAGATGAACTAGCAATAGAAGTAGAGGTGATAGGGATGGAAGGAGCCCGATAGATCCCTTAGCAGGCAGCGTGGCAAGAGCAGCGGATGGCGTAGGAGCATCGGACAACATGGCAAGCATCACTGCCTGTGTGGTAGGCAGCGTTGCCATACATGGTAGCATGGCAGTAGGAGCCCTCCGTGGAGCCATGGCAGTGAGGGGTTTGACACCCAATTGTCAAAGAAGTGAGTCCAATAAAAAGTCCGGTTTGACACTCAACTGTCCCTACGAATTATGTCGAAGATAAGCACGATAAATGGATCGTCTGATATCCTCATGAGTGCCAACTATGAAGTCGGAGGCAAGGATGCCAAAACGAACCCGAAAGGCAGGCTGCCTTTGAGTACCATGAGGAATGGAAACCTTGACTATGGAGCTGCATTGAAGAGTTGATCGCCTTGTATGAGTATCTATCAGGAGGAAGCGACAAGGCTAGTTGGAAAAGAGCATCAACCAATAAAGGAGGAACTGCAAACTTGTAGTGATGATCTGATGTAGCATGGAGGGCTTAGCCCATATCATCTGAGGAAGCATGGTGATATGTAGCTGTGATATACTCGTCCAATGAGAGGAGATAAAGCCTGTACACCAATCCTCAACTGAATAGAGCACTGTAGGAGTGACCATAATGTCAAAAAGACCACACTATTGGAAGCATCATGAATGTATCTCTTAAATCAAAATCTCTCCAACTGGACCAAGGAGGTGTGGCCCTTCCCTAGGTAGGCCGAAGCTACATATCGCATACTAAAAATGGGACCCTTGAAAAGCACCTCTAGGTAGGTATAAGATGAAACCACCTCTTTGCAAAAGGCTCGAGAAGTATTGAAGACCATGCCTTTGGTCTTCAAAATGTTCACCTGCAATCCCCTTCTGGTACAAAGAGCATCAATCTTGTCTAGATGTCTTTGGAGCCCCTCTTTGGTCGATGATAGTAGAGCTACGTCATCGGCATATAACAAGATGGCAATTAGTGTATCCCCAAGGCTACAACTCAGACCTCAGCCACGTCCAATAACCTCCTCAAGCTCATCAATGCTCAATCTGGCGTGAGGTAAATCACCAGTCAAAAGTATATGACCATGCTCTGAATATTTGATACTATACGGTTATAAATTAACATATGTCAAATCGGTATCCGCAAAAGATGTCATAGGTCGAAAGTAGCATACTACCATATAGAGATCTCTATCCAGACCAGTACCCTGTCCACTAAGGCAAATCCAAAGATAGCGTGCATGTATATCCTGACCAACGAGCTCGATAATAGGCTGTAAAAACTCCTGGTACATCCCACCCCATCCGAGATTCTGCCACTCGCAGAATGTGTGACTGTCCTGTATGCTAAGTACAACATCAGATTGAAAAAGAGGATTAGAGAGAGGGGGATGGGGCATCGACTTGAGCTGTAGGAGAGTGATTAGGCAGCACTGCTGCCACAACAACGGTTTTGAGGCCCTAGGGGGGAGTGAGGGCTGCCCCCTCCACCCTTGCTCAGTTATGGCCTGGGTGGAGAGCAAGGGCTTCCCCTTCTGCCCTTTCACACCATCAAGGAGCTGGAGATGGAGTGAGGAAGGACCTGGAGATGGAGCAAGCTAGGATGGACCTGTGAGAGAGAGAGAGAGAGAGAGAGAGAGAGAGAGAGAGAGAGAGAGAGAGAGAGAGAGAGAGAGAGAGAATTAGAATTATTATTATTATTATTAACGTCTTTTGGTACCCAAAGGTACATAAGACAAAATAGAGTACAAGCGTAAGGAGCATTGTCCGTGTACGGACTTATTTACTAAAGAAAGAAAGAAAAACTAGCATATCTATCTCTCTATCTATAAGAAGAAGTATCAAAGCTTGATCACCAGCTTGTGAGGTTACAATGCAAGAGCTTAGCCACCTGCTCTGTTGAGGAGACTAGCTACAAGCTGAATGAAAATAGTGAGTGATGGTAGTAGTGGAGCGTGTTGCAGGCTGGCGGGAAGCACGTGAAGACCTGGTAGTACTGGATCTAGTAGATGCATGTGATACTCTCTATCTCTTCAGTCTTCGAACGTGAACTTCAAATTCAAAATCTTCAACTGAAATATCCTCTCTGTCTCGCTTCTAGAAGAACTAGGTAATATGTGCCTGACTGTGATCCATATCTGAGTGCGTAGGTAATACATCTCTCTCAACAAGAGACCTACACATCTGGAGTCTGGATACGTGAGGATCTCAGTGTGAGAGTAGTACCTCTGTATAAACGATGGTATCGCCCTCTGATCTCATAATATATTGGACAACGAAAGATGAAATTAAACTCATCCTCCACCTCTTGAAGAGAGCAAAGTTGACATATCCTCTGCGATCTAGGAGTGTCCGTGTATCTACCCGTCTCGATGGCAAGCTGGTGAGAAGAGACTCAAAATTGTCCCATACAGTATCTCAGACCAAATGACAGTGGCTGTGCAAGATATGCTGGAAGAATAGGAAGGCCCATAGCATCCAGCTGTAATAGATGTGTGTCGTAGAAATGCATCTTGACCCTATCAGGATCAAGGGCTATGACCATATAGTGCGTATGTAGCTCCGATAAATTTGGTGACATCTGGTAGCAGGGTCCTGCAGATAATATGTGGAACAGAATCTCTCCATATGGACAAGAGCGGAATGCCCCTTGCGGAGCCTGGTGAGGGCTGTTGGTCTAAAGGCGAGTAAAGGACCGGAAAAGAGTACTCCCAAGTAGGTGTAAGAGGTCACAATCTCAATAGGCTGCCTATCATAGTAAAATATCACATCTCTCATATGCTGTCGATTGGTGTTGAACACCATAATCTTGGTCTTCTTAGTATTAACCATCAATCCCCAAAGCTGACAGAAGCGATGTAGAGCATAAAGGTGTCTCTGTAACAGCCTTGCTTCACTCCAATGTTACTATGTATCAAAGGGGACCAGCCACTACCATCTCTGAAACGTGCCAAAACTCGCTCATATAAAGTAATGACCACAACAATAGTCTCCTCTGTAAAGCCAAGTGAAGCTAACCTCTGAAGAAGGAGATGTCTAGGAACAAAGTCAAAAGCTTGAGAGAGAGAGAGAGAGAGAGAGAGAGAGAGAGAGAGAGAGAGAGAGAGAGAGAGAGAGAGAGAGAGAGAGAGAGAGAGAGAGAGAGAGAGAGAGAGAGAAAGAAAGAAAGCTTTATTACTGTCTTTTCCATGCCAAAAGGCATATAAGACTAATGAAGTACATGTCATGTATGTGGTAACCATGGGAGCGTATAAAAACGTCTCCAAACTGTAATAAAGAAAACAACTACTGCAAACTAAAATAGACACGTACGCGAGAATGCGCATAATAATAATATGTATCTAGGGTAAGATGTCAAGGCTGTGCTGCTGCTGCTGTGCTGCTGCTGTAAAAAGATGTAATGCGACCCACAGAATGGGAAAGCACTGGAGCCTGCCGGCGGCGTCTGTGAGCATGAGCACGTGCATGTGTAGTAGTAGTACGCCCCTGCGTAGAATGTCTAGTAATCCTGGTGGTAACATGATGGTGGGAGGTACACTGTCTCTGATCTCTATGAGCATGAGAGCGGCCAACATCCTCGTCGTCATCCTCATCATAATCCTCATCCTCAGGTACTAAATCACGCGATCTCCGTCTAGTAAAGAACGAAGTAATCAATGGCTGTGAGTTAAAATGCTGGGGTGTCTCGTATAAATCTCTTCGTAGTCTGGACATCTCGTGTACCATCAGAGCGACACACCGTGGGTCCTCATACGCTATGAGAGAGTGTAGAGTGGTAGGCATCTCTCGGAACAGGCAATGATATCGCCCTCTAATCTCATAATATACAGGGCACCTAAATATAAAGTGCTCCTCAGACTCCACCTCACCTAGAGAGCAGAACTGGCAAATCCGCTCCTCTCTGGGAATACCGTGGAACCTCCCAGTCTCAATAGCTAGCTGATGAGTGGACACACTGAGCTGCCCCAATGTGAATCTGAGGCAATGTGACAATCCCGAGTCCAAGTAGCGCGGCATGACCGGGGTCCCTGATGCATCTAGCTCCAAGAAATGAGTCCGGTAGAAAGCTGGCTTAACCCCTAACTGGTTACGCCAAGTCCGCTCTAGATATGTGCGATAAAGGAAGCGTCTGATATACTGATGTGTGCCGGAGGGGAGCTCTGTGATAGAGATGCCAAATGATACAAGTAGGAGGTGAGAGGCCTGAGAGAACCATGATAGCCTGTAGCCCTGATCGTGAAGACGCTGTGAGGAGGATAGTGCAACCTGTATGTATCGCCTGTCTATCTCTAGTAACGCCTGTATCCTCTGTATATAGGTGATAAACTGAAGAACTGCCTCGATCTGTATAGGTGGAACTGCAAACTCGGCCAGGAGAATCTCATGTGGATCAAAAGGCTTCGCTCGAATCAACCGAGCTAGCATGGTGGTCTATAATCGTGAGAGACTGGCCTAGTGTGAAGAAGGGAGACCTACACACCATGTCTCTGCCGCATATAAAGCCGTGGGGGTAACAATGGTATCGAAGAGGTGACACTTACTGCGAGCAACCTGGATAGACTTTCGGAAGCAAAATCGCTCTAGCTGAACAAGGGAGGCATGTCCTTTCCCTAGTCGAGTGGTAGCGGCCTGTCTCATGCTAAAAGTAGGACCTGAGAAAAGGACCCCCAAGTATGTGTAGGAAGGGACCACCTCTAGAATCTGCCCGCCCAAGGTAAGCTCCTGTCGCTGCATGAATGCCCTCGAAGTGTTGAAGACCATAACCTTGGTCTTCCCAATGTTCACCCCTAGGCCCCATCTGGTGCAAAACTCATGCAAGCAATCCAACTGTCGCTGTAGACCCTCTCTGGTCGGTGAGACCAACAGCACATCATCAGCATAAAGGAGGATAGCAATCAAGATGTCACCAAGCCTACAGCCAGTACCACCACCCTGTGTAATGACTCTCTCCAACTCATCAATATACAAGCCAAAGAGTGTTGAAGAGTAATGCCTATTTTACCCCTTTTGGCTAAGCATTAGTTAAGTTGTACATAACTCATGGGGCATGTTTTAATTAAATGCATGAGACCCCCCCTTTTGTTAAGTTATGTAAATTAGTGCAAGTGGCCCACTTGGCCAAGTAGCTCACTCCTATGGTTGACACCTAGACTTTCCATGCATGTAAAGGAGGTGCTTGCCTCACAAGGGATTTGGAGGACCCACGCCCTCCTCTCTCTCCCTCTCTAGCAATTCATTTCTTCTTGAGACTTTTGAGTTTGTGAGATGCTCATGCAATTCTCCTTGTGTGTGATATTTCCATAGCCAAGTTTTCTCAAGCTTTCATAGTTGATCTAGCATTTGAGTTAAGATACTCCATAGCTAGGTCTTGTAAATCTTCACGGTATCAGAGCAGGTTGTCTAGCCTGTGAGTCTGAGAGTGAGAGAAACTTCAATGCTTAGATTCTTGAGAAGATTCTTATCTTCTACAAGCACCTCAATCTTGAAAGAGGGAGCATTTGATCTACGGGTGTCAGATCAGGTGGAGTCTTGCACTGTTGGAGAGCTATTGGCAAGGGGAGTGGGATGATCCAAAAACTTTCTAAATCTGGCTAAGTTTTGGGGAGTCTTTTTGGAGGAGCTTACACAAAAGTAGGGCGCACTTTCTGTAGGGGCTTCTGGTTTCTGTTCTAGTGGAGCCTAGTGCTTGTGCTAGTGAGGCCACACCAAGTGGCAAAGACAAAAGTAGGAGCTGAAGGGTTGCCTTGAAGTGGCTACATACCCTAGTTTGGGGTTAAACCCTTGTTGCTGGAAGCTGTTCTTTTCTGATCTTTTTCAAGTTGAGCTTCTGTTTTAAGCACAGATTTTAGCATGGCAAGTCTTGGGGAGAGTTTGCTGGGTGAATCTAGCAAACTAGATGGCACAAACTACAGAGTGTGGAAGTTCAAGATAGCCAATATCTTGAGGGATAAGAATTGCTGGGAGGTCATGACAGGTACAGAACCTGTACCAACATCTGATCCTGAATTGAAGGACTACATGAACAGGAGACATAAAGCTCATAGGATAATCAATCTTTCTGTCAAGGACAATATTATTCCTCACATTTGCAATGCAAGGGATGCAGCTGATGCTTGGGCAATTCTGAAGTCTATGTTTGAAACAGTGGATTCAGCCATGATGTCCCTTTCTGGTAGGGAGAAACTCACAACCTTTGGGGAGTTATGTGGTCTTCTTTTACAGGAGGAGATGAGAAGGAAGAATCTTTCTGAAAGGGAAGATAATCCAGAGCTTGCATTTGCTTCTAAGAAGAAGCAATGGGATACGTGGTCACCATCCACATCACCTACTGCTAGGAAGAAGCTACCTAGGTGGTATTGGGAAACAATCAAAGAAGGTCAGATGATTGAAGAAGGAGAGAGCAGTGAACAGGGTGTCAGAAGATCTCTTAGGTCTCATGAGAGACAAGAGACTAACTTTGCTCTTATGTCCACTATTCTGAATGCAGATGAGCCACAGTTCTTTCACGAAGCCGTGAGAGAAAAGGTATGGCAACATGCCATGCAGGAGGAGTACGACTCCATTGTCAAGAATGACACATGGGAGCTCACTACATTGCCAGAAGGGAAGCAACCAATAGGTTGCAAGTGGGTCTATAAGACCAAGTTTCATGCCAATGGAACAGTGGACAAGTACAAGGCAAGGTTGGTGGCGAAAGGCTATGCTCAGCAAGAGGGGCTAGACTATGATGAGACATTCGCACCTGTTGCTAAAATGACATCTATCAGGACCGTTTTGGCTATAGCCTCATATTTTGATTGGGATGTCCATCAAATGGATGTCAAGAGTGCCTTTCTTAATGGGCACCTACAGGAGGAGGTTTACATGGAACAACCGCAGGGATTTGAAATAACAGGCAAGGAGAATCTGGTTTGCAGGCTTAGGAAAGCCTTGTATGGGCTCAAACAGGCGCCAAGGGCTTGGTATAGCCGAATTGATGAGTACTTTGCAAGGCAAGGGTTTGAGAAGAGTAAGTCTGATTGCAATCTTTATGTCTTCAGGGAAGGAGAAGACTTTGTGGTTGTTGTGCTCTATGTGGATGATCTACTCATCACGGGAAGCAATAAGAAGCTTATTGCTTGTGTTAAGAAGAATCTTTCTAATGAGTTTGAAATGAAAGATTTGGGGTTGCTACACTATTGCCTAGGAGTTGAAGTTTGGAAAGGGAAGCGTTGTCTTTTTATCTCACAGGCAAAGTATGCACAGAAATTATTGAAGAGGTTTAACATGCAAGAAAGCAAACCAATCAGCACACCCATGGATGCAAGCAACAAGCCATCAAAAGATGATGGTCCAGCATTTGCAGATGAGACGCTCTATCGTCAGTTAGTGGGCAGCCTGATTTACCTTACTACCACCAGGCCAGATATTGCTTATGCGGTTGGAACTGCAAGTCAATACATGTGTAAGCCTACCGAAGCACATTGGAAGGCAGCCAAGCGGATCCTACGATATGTGAGAGGGACAGTGACTTATGGGATTGGATACACGGATGACGGGAACCTTCAGCTGGAAGGTTATTCAGATTCTGATTGGGCAGGTGATAGAGACGATCGGAGATCGACAACAGGCTATTGTTTCAGCCTAGGTTCAGGGGCTATATCGTGGTGCAATAAGAAGCAGCCTACTATTGCTCTATCGTCTACCGAAGCTGAGTACAGGGCGACTACGAGGTCCGCCTGTGAAGCCATTTGGTTACGCCGTCTACTTGAGGACATGCAGATTGCTCAAGTAAGACCTACATTGTTACATTGTGATAACGAAAGTTGCATTCAGCTTGCGAGGAATCCAGTCTATCATGCACGGACGAAACACATAGAGGTGGACCAACATTTTATACGAGAGAAAGTGCACAGTGGGGAGATCGAGCTAGTTTATTGTGACACCAACGACCAGATAGCGGATATTTTTACTAAACCACTTAGTAAAGATAAGTTTGAAAAGTTCAGAACTTTGTTGGGTGTCAGTTTGAATAAAATTGCCATTAAGGGGGGGTGTTGAAGAGTAATGCCTATTTTACCCCTTTGGCTAAGCATTAGTTAAGTTGTACATAACTCATGGGGCATGTTTTAATTAAATGCATGAGACCCCCCCTTTTGTTAAGTTATGTAAATTAGTGCAAGTGGCCCACTTGGCCAAGTAGCTCACTCCTATGGTTGACACCTAGACTTTCCATGCATGTAAAGAAGGTGCTTGCCTCACAAGGGATTTGGAGGACCCACGCCCTCCTCTCTCTCTCTAGCAATTCATTTCTTCTTGAGACTTTTGAGTTTGTGAGATGCTCATGCAATTCTCCTTGTGTGTGATATTTCCATAGCCAAGTTTTCTCAAGCTTTCATAGTTGATCTAGCATTTGAGTTAAGATACTCCATAGCTAGGTCTTGTAAATCTTCAAAGAGGACTGGTGAGAGGGAACAACCCTGCTTCACCCCAATAGTGCTCCAGATGTGCTCAGATATGCCACTGCTATGCCGGAAACAACCAAGGACACGCTCATAAAGTGCCATCACAGCAAGAACAATGTCGGTGGAGAAGCCAAGGTCTCGGAGTCTCTGAATGAGCAATGAGCGACGAATAGAATCAAAGGCTTTAGGGTTAATGATGCGGCCGTGTGGAGAGAGGTGGTGAGGAAATCAGCCTGGGTGTCGACTGGACTGTCATGTGGAAAGGAGTGTAAAAGTGAAGCTAAGGACTGCCGGTATAGCGGCATGTAAGTGGGATCAAATGTGTACGTGGGTGCTCGGGTAAGCGTGGGTAGTGTAGATGGATGAGTGGGTGGGAGGTGGCCGATATCGAAGGAGAGAAATGAGTGATCAGAAAGGGTGGTGGGGAAAATGTGGAAGTCAGAAATTGTGGGTAGAAAGGATGGTGACCCCATGAGACCCCATGAGATAGTCAACGACACTATGTCCTCCAGTGTGAGGGTGGCATGTGTAACTGTTTGAGTGTGGCCAGTAGGGTAAGCCATTATAAATGGCTAGCTCATGTGCCTCTCCAAACTGCAATAAGTGCTCACCATATGAAGTAGTAGGTCCAAAACTATCCGCGGAGGTCCTGGTAACTCCAAGCATATCACTGTCCAAGGCACGAACACGTAGCTGATCAGTGGTGTCGAAGTTCTGTATCTGTCGAGAAGATGTACGGGCATTAAAATCCCCTGTGAGGAGAATATGCCCCCGCTCTGAAAATCTGATAATATCTGGTGAGAGGTCTTGATATGGAGATCCAATACCCTCAGCAAAAGACGAGGACTCTGGTGGAAAGTAACATGTTGCAATAAAAAGATCTCTATCCAAGCCGATATCCTGACCCACAATGCGAGTCCAAGTGTAGCGGGCCTGCTCGTCATGTCGGATGAAGTCAATACTCGAGTGAAGAGCCTCCCTGTACAAGCAGGCAACCCCAGCTGAACCACGCCCACTAGCAGATCTAGTCTCTCGTCGGAATACTGAATCCCATCTATATCCAGGAAAAGAAGGAAGTCCTCGCTCTGGGCTCTCGTGTGTCTCCATGAAGAATAATATATCCCTGCCTGTAATGAAATCAACAAGGTCCCCTGCCGTAGAAGATGAGTGTATGCCAACACAGTTCCACACTCCAATCCGAAGGTGGTGTGGATGGGGCCCCGGGGTGCTCCCACCCCCGGGCACCCCAAATCCCTAGCGCTGGGATCTGCTAGGTGCACTATCAAGAAACCGCACTCGCCCATCTCGGTAAATGACTCGTCTGCCAGACTCATGGGCTGCCTGAAAGGCCTTACGCCTCTCCTCTACCTGGATATATGTGAGGTCATCATCCATATAGATAGTAGTGCCACGAAGCTTAGCTCTGCACCGCAAAGCATTTCGGCGACTCTCTAGAGAAGTGAAACGGATAATGAGTGTAGCGGCATCTCTGGTGGTCCTCCAAGCTGTATCTAGGCCATCTGTCATATGTCCTAGGGTGGTCTCGAGAAATCTTGTGGCTTCGGCAATGGCATCCTGTGTGTCTGGCATCCCACGAACCCTGATGTTGTGGGCCTTTTGCTCCCTTGACCTCTCTTCCGAAATGGTGGCTGATGACGAAGGAGATGGGGGCGCTAGGCTTGGTGCCTTTCTGCAAGATTGCTGCCCATGAATCTTTATGCTGCTCTATTTTACTCTCAAGCTCCTTTATCTTGGTGGTGGTCGATTCCGAGGCTGCAACCTGCTTAGTGTTGATCACCTGCTCTAACGAAGCGACTTTGGATTGCAACACATTTGTTTCCTTGAGTAAGGAGACCACTATGATGTAAAGTATGTTGAGACACTGTCTCTGAACAAACTGTGTCTCTCTGTCTCTGAGTGGATGGTCGGTGGCGTCTCTGCTGCCGTGAAGTTGTAGATCGTGGCCTGTGGTCTGTCTGTCCCTCTAGTCGCCGACACTATCTCTGCCGTCTATGCATGGAGGCGTCCAGGATCTCAGCCTCTCCATCAGAATCAATACTCTCCTGCCTCTGCCTCCGACGTGATAAACACTCCTGTATGCTCAGCTGTATCAAGGGAGAGGTGTCAGCGTCTAGTCTCGCCATACGCAGGTCCGCCATCTCTCGGATCATCAACGCAACACATCCGGGGTCCTCATACGATATCAAGGTAGAGAGTGTGAGTGGATGATCCTGAAACAAGCAGTAGTATCTCCCTCGGATCTCATAGTAGGCTGGGCACTTGAAGAGAAAATGAAACTCATCCTCTACGTCGTGTGTATCACACATACTACAAATCCGAGCATCTCTCGGGATGCCACTGTATCTGCTAGTCTCAATGGCTAGCTGGTGCGAGGAAACCCAAAACTGACCCATCACTATCTGCAGTCTGTGTGAGATACTATCCACTAGATATCCGGGAACAGTAGGATACCCAGCATGATCCCGAGATAGAAAATGTGTCCGATAAAACTCCGTCTTCACCCCAGATGGAACCTGCCAAGTGCTCTGAAGATATGCTCTATACAAGTGTCCTCGAATATACTGATGTTTACCCGCCGGTAGAATGTGAATACTCCATGTGGAGAGGAGACGACAGGCTTGGGAATACCACGAAAAGGAGTGTCCCACAGAATGTAGGTGCTGTGATGATGCCAAAGCCGCTGCAACATAGTGTGTGTCTCTACCCTGAAGATCCTCCAGGCGCTGTATGAATGTGACAATATGGAACAGTGCCTCTAGCTGAATAGGGGGGACGACGAACTCTGCCAATATAATACGATGTGGTGTAGAGGACTTAGCCCGTATCATCCGAGATAGCATATGAATCTGAAGTCGTGAAATGCGTGCCCACTCGGTAGCCGTCAGGCCCGTACTCCATGTCTCTGATGCGTAAAGAGCTGAGGAAACTACCATAGTATCAAAGAGTCGACACTTACTAGTCGCATCTCTAATGTGTGAGCTGAAACATAATCTCTCCAAATCTACCAATGATGCACAGCCCTTCTGTAACCGGGAAAATGCCGCCTGTCGCATGCTGAAAGTGGGACCAGAGAATACCACGCCCAGGTATGTGTAAGAGTCGACTACCTCAAGTGGATTTCCTCCCATAGAAGCTCATGTCACATCATGAAGGATCTAGAGGTGTTAAACACCATAACCTTGGTTTTGGCCACATTCACTGACAATCCCCACTGAATACAAAAGGAGTGAAGCGCATCCAGATGCCGTTGTAGGCCTTCCCTCGTCTTCGAAAGCAAAACCACATCATCAGCATATAATAAGATAGCGATAATGAGGTCACCCAATGTGCAACCCTCACCTCCCTCTGCCCGTATAACCTGCTCAAGCTCATCTATATATAAACCAAAGAGTGTAGGTGAGAGAGGACATCCCTGCTTAACCCCAATAGTGCTCTCTATCTCTGGTGATACAACTCCCGATACTCGGATCCGGCCAATAACTCGTCTATACAATGCCACAACTGCCTGTATAATATCCTCCTGGAAGCCACGATCCCGAAGCCTCAGTATCAGTAAATGTCTAGGGACCGAGTCAAAGGCTTTGCGAAAATCCACAAAGCAGCAGTAAACACGCTCTCTCCTGACCTTAGCCTCCTCAATGATGGCTCTCAAGGTGAAAATATGATCGGATGTAGTATATCCTGGTCTGAAACCAGCTTGGCCAATGGCATGCATTGCTGTAGTATCCATCTCTGTACTAATCTCTGACTGAAGAATAGAACCATAGACCTTGGCAAAGAGGTGGCTGATCATGATGGTACGATAGTTGTCGGCTTTCATGGGATCACCGCCTTTATGGATAGGATAAATAAGGTTTATGGACCAAGGGGAGGGGAAACCAGATGTAATAGCGCGGTTAAATAGGAAAGAGAGAAAGGGTGAGAGGATGTCATCGGCCTGCTTCAAGAGTTCAGCCTCTAGCTCATCAATGTCTTTGGCCTTATGTAGGTTTAACCGGTCGATGGCCTCTTCTACTATGTCCGGAGAGAATATATTAGAGGTACATGTGTATTGGTGTGTGGGAAGTGGAGGAGTATCAGGTACAGTGTACAATGATGTGGCATAGATCACCCATGTGCTAAGATCTGTGATCCGGGGTGGAGGTGCTCGTGAAAGGAATTTTTGCCAAAAAGACCGCGACGAGGAGCTAAAGAGGAGGTCCATCATCTTCTTCCCTTGGCAAATTTTGTATGCAATTTTCTTTCTGCGGGTGGTTCTACGATATACACGAGATAAGTCCTTTACAAGATGAGGAAGGTGGCAGCGTGCATTAATCAAGTTCAGATGAAGTTGGTTACATTCGTGGTCATACCAGGGGTTATGCGGTCTATGTCGTAAGTGCTTGGGCCGTGGGGATGGAAAAGCAAGGGATGCAGAGGTATGCAGGGTCCGGACAAGAAAAAGAGACTGGTCCGCCAAAGTAGCTGCATAGGGAAAATGAGTCAGGAGATCAGATAAGGTTTCCCTGTACATAGGGGTTTTTTGAGGGTTATAGCGGTACACGGTCTTTTCACTAGGGGTGAATGTACTAGCACAGGGGGTGTGAAGAAGGCCAATAAAGAGAGAGAGGTATGAGTGGTCAGACAGGGTGTTACGGTGAACCAAGAAAGATGAAATGTAGGGGAGGAGAGACGACAATCCCATGAAATAGTCAACAACACTACTCCCTCCGCTATGTGGAAAACAGGTAAAGTCACCCGAATCAGGCCACTGCAGTAAGCCATTATAAATGGCCAATCCGTGCGCCTCGCCCAACTGAAGCATCAGCTCTCCATATGCGGTAACTGGACCCTCTGCATCTGCTGATCGTCGCCGGAGGCCAAGATCATCCCAGTCTAAAGCATGTATCCGCTGTGGATCATCCTCTGCTCTATGAAACTCTGTCTGCCTGGATCCAGTCCTGGCATTAAAGTCGCCAGCTAGGAGAATATAACCCCACTCCTCGTATCTGATAATGTCTGAAGAGATATCCAAGTAAGGTGACTCCTCATCTGATGTGAAAACTGATGTGTCTGGTGGAAAATAGCAAACGGCTAGAAAAAGGTCTCGGTTCAGTCCCGTCAGAGTCCGGTCCACCCGAATCCAAATATAGCGAGCTCACTCATAAGTATGCACCAACTCAACCCAGGGCCGAATGAAGTCGCGGACTAAGCAGGCCACCCCACCAGAACCCCGATCTGTCAATGCTCTTGTCGCCCTCCGATGTGCAGAGAACCAACAAAAACTCGCAACAGCCGGTAGACCTCTCTCGGGACTCTCATTGTCTCGGTAAGTAGTAAGATATCACCCTCAGTGCAAAAATCTCTAAAATCTTCGGCTGTATCTGAAGAATGAATGCCATTGCAGTTCCATAATCTCAACCGCAATGCTCTAGAAAGAGCCCCCGAACCGCTACCTAGTCCGGAGGGCCATGCTCCTATTTGTCAAGATTCGGAGGATCGGTGTATCGAGCTTTGCGATCCCAATAAATTACCCTCTTCCCCAACGCTTTTGCCTCACTGAATGCCTTTTTCCGATCCGCAACTTGCATGGGAGTGACTATAAGTGTACCTCTAAGCTTAGCCCGCAGTTTGAGGGTTGCCCGTCTCTCTTCCAAATTCGTGAAGCGAACAATGAGTGTAGAAGGGTCTCGTTTGGTCTCCAAGCTCTATCCAACCCTTCGGAGTGGTGGGAGAGTGTGCTTGAAAGAAAGCTGGTTGTTTCAGTCTTTGGATCATTGGTGTCTTCAACTCCGCGGAACCTTATATTCAGAGTTTTGTGCTCGCGCATTCGCTCTTCGGATATGGTGGCTGAAATGACTCGGTTGAAGGAGGGTGTACCTTCCTTAACATCGTCCTTGAATAGAGAGGCCCACGTTTTCTTCTCAGCTTTATGCTGCTCTATCTTCTCTTCCAATTCTTGAATCTTGGTAGGTTCTCCTTGATTACTTATTGCTGCCTCCAAAGAAGTAATCCGGGTTAACATGGTTTCCCGCTCAGCGGACATAGATTGAATGATCCCTTGAAGCTGTCCCATTTCCTTTCGTAGAGAGGTGGATTCATGTTTGATCTGCTCGATGTAGGAAAGAATGTATTGTTCAAATGACTTGGCAGGTGTATAAATCTCAGGTATCACGAAAGATGGTGAGCAGTTGGAGGGCAGGGAGTGTGGACTAGATTGGTAGGCAACGCTGACTCAATCTTCACCCTACGTAAGACTCCATCTGTATCAGCAGTACCATCACTATGGCTCGAAGCAACCGTTGTGAAGGAAGTGGCAGCGATGATAGGTTCTGGAGCGCTGACGGACAGCAAGATGTTGTCAGTAGCGTTGATGGACAGGGGGTGGTGGATGAATCTGCATACTCGGTCTAACGGGAAGCCCTGAAGCATCTAGGTGAAGAAAGTGAATGCGGTAGAACTGAAGCTTAACCCGTGAAGGATCAAGGTGAGACCAAACAGTATGTACGTATGCTCTGTAGATCCATCTACGAATGGGTGCATGAGTCCCATTGGGGAGGCCAGACATAGATAATCCCCAACTATGTAGAAAGTCCGAAGCATATTGAAACCATGAAGACTTAGCCCGCTGCCCAGCCAAAGTGCGAGAGGATGTAAAAGCCGCTACCACGTATCTGGAGGAATCAAGCTCTGAGATTCTGTGAATGAATATGATAATCCTGAAAATAGCCTCGACAAGCAGTAGAGGAGAAGCAAACTCCGCTAGAATAATCTCATGAGGAACGGACTGCTTGGCCTGAATCATCCGGCTAAGAATGTGAATCTTTAAACGCGAGATATCACTCCAAGTATCTCTAGATAAGCCTGGGCATCATGTCTCTGCCGAGTACAGTGCCACTGGAGAAACAATCAAGGAAAAGAGGCGACATCGTGTGTCTGGATCATGCACATAATAAGTAGAGGAAAACCTCTCCATCTGAACAAGAGCAGAGCGTCCCTTGCGGAGCCTAGCCAATGCAGCTGGTCGAAATGAAAGCAATGGGCCAGAAAAGAGAACACCCAGGTATGTGTAAGACGCTACTATCTCTAGAGGCTGTCCATCAAAATAGAACATAGTGTCTCTCATATGCTGCCTGTTGATGTTAAACACCATAACCTTAGTCTTTCCAATGTTCACCATTAGCCCCCATATCTGATAGAAAGTATACCCATAAAACTGTAACCAAACAAATCGTGTAAATGGATCACTTTTGAGTAGCTTAAAATGAGTACGAAAAACTTCCTTGGTAAGACTTGCAACACCACCAGATCCACGCGTGGTTTTTCCTCTTACGAAAGGCCTGTTTGCTGAATACCGTGAGTAATTCTGAATAGCTGGAAGAGGTCGATATAGTGATTCATGAGTCTCCGCTAAGAGCAAAATATCACATTTCTGTAAAAAGGAGTGAAAATCCCCTGCCGAAGAAGATGAAAGCACACCGTTACAATTCCAGAAACCAATTCGTAATGGCTGAGGGGATCTCGGGTTGTTGTGCCCGGGATCCCCGATTCCCTATTGTGAAATCTTATCGTAGAATTTAGGCTTGCCTTCAATAAAGACCACTCTCTGATTCCTAGCATTGGCCTCCTGAATGACCAATTTCCTCGCTTGCCATTGTGTGTGTGTTAGGTCGTCATCCATAAAAATAAAAGATCCTTTGAGCTTAGCTCGAATTCGTAAAGCAGAATTACGTTGTTCAATGGAGCGAAACTTTATGAATAGGACCTTATCATCAAATTTGCTCCGCCAAGAAGTGTCAAATCCCTCCAGATTATGTGCAAGTTTAGATACAAGAAGTTCTTTCGCCTCATCAAGTGCCTTGTTTCCATTAGGGATACCCCTAACTCGTATATTATGTGCAAGTTTAGATACAAGAAGGTCTTTCGCCTCATCAAGTGCCTTCTTGGCTCTTCTCTCTTGTTCTGTAAAAACATTCTCTAAGGTAGAATTCACTAACGAAGGCTGAACTTGGTGAGAGGAATTACCAGCTTGCTTAAGAACTGAAGCCTAAGTACGAGTGTCTTCCACTTCCTTCGCCAAAGATGAGATTTTACTTTCCACATCTTGCTGTGAATGAGTATCCTGTATCCCTTTCTCTTTCATCCTGTCAATGGTGCTTTGCAAATCCTTATTTTGCAGACTGACCCTGGTAAGTTCTCCATGAAGTGTCTGAATTTGTAGCTGCAATTTTCCGATAAATTGGAACACTTCTTTGAACTAGTGTTGTAGGTAGCTGTTGAGAGATTCAAAGTCGGATAAGTTGCTAGGTTGTAATTGTTCAACAGGGATATGGTAAGCAAGGCAGGAATCTGTATGAGATAGCTGCAATGGAGAATGAGGTGATGAGAAGGACAGACCGGCAAACGAAAGGGAAGAGCCAGCGATGGCTGATTGGTCATCAGAGTGGCCATCAGAATCCTGGTCAAGAAAAGCATGGGAAGAGGGGGGTGAAGCTCCATCACATTTGGTAGAGGCCATAGCAATAGAGCTTCTTTCCTCTTGCTGTCAGCTCTGATCTGAAAACTTAAATAAAACCTTTTCTCAGACTTTGCTGCTGAAGCTAAAAAGCTGGCATGAACTCTGCCCTAACGTCCCGCAATCTAGTTCTCCCTGTATTGCCTCTGGAAGAAAGGAAGCTTGAGTTCGTGTTTGTGACCATGCAAAAAGAGAACCTCCACCTGCAAGACCGATAGCTTTGAATACAATGCTCATGGCCAAACCATTGGCAGAACCTCGTTGATCCCGTCTCACGGAGTTGAATGATCCCATAGTGGTTGTTACACGAGACACCAGGGTACAAACTGAAGCAAATGCGACCACAGATCTTGCAAAGTCCAACCGGAAGCCGCTCCAGAGGCGATTCACATGAACAACTGAGAGAGAGCCACAACTATTTCACGAGCCATTGAGGGAGCTACCATCGCTGCCAAGGAATGAGAGAGAGCCACATCTATTTCACAAGCCATTGAGGGAGCTACCATCGCTGCCAAGAATCCATCACTGCAAGGATGTTCAAGGAGTACAAGAAAGTTCTGGGATAAATCTGAAGAGACAGGGCGGATCAAAGCTGGAGCAGATCAGAGCCATTGCTGAGAGAGAGAGAGAGAGAGAGAGAGAGAGAGAGAGAGAAGCTTTATTAATGTCTTGAAGGCATCCATAGGTGCATAAGACACATACATATGTACAAAGATGCATGGGAGCATTGTCAAGTTGCAAACTGAAGAAAACTGTACGTGAGAACTAAAGTAATATAAACAATAAAATGCCCACAACCCGGGCCAGGTAGGACTGATGACTAGGAGAAAGCGGGGATGCCCACAACCCGGGCCAGGTGAAGAAGAGAGATCAAGTAAAATAGGCCCGAAGTGTCCGCTGAACGGTACGTCGAGATGAAGGCTATATTGGCTGTCTGCAACCGTGACGGGTTTTCTTCCGTGGTGGGACAGGTATGTCAATATCATCATCCGAATCCTCATCACGGGCTCGTGTCTGAAAGTATCCCGTGACTAGCAACTGTTGAGAGTCTATGCCCATATGATCGTGCGAAGGCAAAAGTGACTGACGAAGTAAAAGCATCTCATGGATAAGAAGCCCCAAACACCGAGCATCAGGATAAGAGAAAAAACTGGTAAGTGTATGCGGACCATCCCGATAAAGACAATAATATCGACCTCGGATCTCATAATAAACTGGGCATTGAAGTAAGAAGTGTGCCTCATCTTCAAGCTCGCACATAGAACATAGGCGACATAATCTATGCTCACGCGGGATATTCTAGCAGCAACCAGTCTCAACAGCAAGCTGATGGGAAGAGTTGCGTAGCTGTCCAATGCGGTAACGCAAGCCGTATGAGAGTGACTGTGAGAGATACAGCGGGAGTAGAGGTAAATCGGCTGGATCAAGGGATAGAAAGTGTGTCTGGTAATAAATGTGGCGCGGTCGGGAAGCTGAGTTGGGTCCCCATGTGTGCTGTATGTAACGGCGAAAGAGCTGGTGGCGAATATACCGATTAGTGCCCTATGGAAGGTCCGTGACAGAGATGTCCAAAGAACCTTGTAAATCCATCACCTGTTGGTACCATAAAATCTTGGTATTGGAAGAAGCAAGAGCAAATGAAGAGCAAAGCGCGACTGCAATATGTCTATCCGGATATGCTGAATGTGCTGAATAAGGCGTATGATATGAAAAAACCCCTCGAGAATGATGGGAGGGGTGGCAAACTCCATGCAAAGAATATCATGTGGCGTAGTCGACTTGGCCCGAATCATGCGTGACAACATATTCGTCTGAATACGGGAAATAGCTGCCCAATCCTGGAGAGAAGGACCTGGTAGCCAAATCTCGAAACCATAACATGACTGTTGGAGACACCCGTGTAGCAAAGAGCTGGCATTTGGTAGAAGGATCAAAAACATGATTAAAAGTACAACCTCTCTCAAACTGGACCAATGCAGAGTGACCCAATGAAACCCTTTTAAAAGTAGCCTGACGGAAGCGAAGCAATGGCACCGTGAACAAGACTCCTCCTATCCAGCGTATAGAAAGTGATAGTTGCGAAGACTGTGACGATTAGTGTTGAAAATCAAGACCTTAGTTTTCCCTAGGTTGACAGACAAGCCCCATAAGGTACAAAAATGATGTACCAGCTGTCGGGGAACTGAATCAAAAGCTTTCTACAGGTCGACGAAGCAAGCAAAATCTTTGCAGCCCGCATGTTTGGCTTCTTCAACAATGTTGCGCAAGGTGAGCACATGATCAAGGGTGCAGTAACCGCGGTGAAAGCCCGCCTGTCCCGTAGCATAGAGTCCACGTGAATCAGCCTCCATAGAAAGCAGGCGATGAATGACGGCGCCAGCTGCTCATGATGGTCCAGTAGTTGTCAACTTATATTACATAACCTTTTTTCAAAATGGGGCGAAGGAGGTTGGTTGCCCAAGACGTAGGAAGACCATCAGTAATAGAGCGATTGAAGCAATGTGCGAGAAGAGGGGAAGCAAGTTGGGCCACGGGTTTGATGAGTTCAGCAGAAAGGAAATTGACATCAAGAGAACGATGGTTGTGGAGCTGAAGAATAACATCTTCAATGATATGGGGATTGAAAAGGTCACAATGAAGTGGGTGGGGAGACAAAAGGAGTGGGGGGTGTTGGGTGGTATAGAGGTGGATCGCATGATCAATCCAGGACTGGAGAGGGATGGGAGAAATGGTGCGAGACCTAGGAAGAAAAGCCCTCCAAAAGGCAGTGGAGGAGGCTGAGTGTAAGTTGTGAAGTAGTCGGGCTAAGTGGGTCGTATTGTATACAGCTTTCTTGTGGTGTAGAAATGTGCGATATTGTTTTTCAACCAGGGAAGAGAGCAAAGGTGAAACGGATCGGACGTACTTGAGATAGGTTTGGAAGAAAGAGCAAGATTTGTCATACCATTTATTATGTGTCCTACGATGAGCAGAGAGAGAGAGAGAGAGAGAGAGAGAGAGAGAGAGAGAGAGAGAGAGAGAGAGAGAGAGAGAGAGAGAGAGAGAGAGAGAGAGAGAAAGAAAGAAAGAAAGAAAGAAAGATTTTATTAATGTCCTTGAATACCCTAAGGTACGTAGGACTAAGAAAAGGTACATGTCAAGTGTGCACATAGGAGCTTAAAGCTCAATCATCTATAAAACTAAATAACTGCAAATACAATGCATAAAGACAGCTGGCCCAGTCAGGATCCAATAGCCTGGAATCATATATCACGATGCCCATCAGCATGAAAGAAATGGTGGATGGTATGCTGTGAAGGTGTGATTAGATGTGCCCTGGACCTCTGTCGCCAGATAGGCCGTCGGTGTCGTCTCTGCTGCCGTGGCGCTCTGGGCTGTGATCTAATAACTGACTGTCTCTCTGGCCGTCGACATGGTCCCCTGCCAAGTGATATGAAGATATGATCTGTAAAGGAGGCCTCTGATGTACTGGTGGGTGCCCGCAGGTAGATCACTGATCTGGATACCCAATGTGGAGAGGATACGGCAAGCCTGGGAGTACCATGAGAAAAGGTGTCCCTCTGAGTGTAGGCGCCGGGATGAAGATAAAGCTGCAACTACATAATGTGTACCCCCGTCCTGAAGATCCTCTAACCTCTGTGTGAATGTCACAATATGGAATAAGGCCTCAATCTGAATGGGGGGGACCGCGAACTCCGCCAAGATAATCTGGTGTGATACTGAGGGCTTAGCCCGTATCATCCGGGAGAGCAAACGAATCTGGAGCCGGGAGATATATGTCAAATCAGTAGCTGTCAGACCAGTACTCCATGTCTCGGAAGCATACATAGCTGAGGGCACAACCATAGTGTCAAAGAGCCGACACTTACTCGCATCTCTGATGTGTGAGCTGAAACATAGTCTCTCCAAATCTACCAGAGAGAAAGAAAGAAAGAAAGAAAGCTTTATTAACGTCTTTTGGGCACCCATGGGTGCATAAGACCAAAAAGAAAATATGTAGAAGCAACAGTGGGAGCATCATTCATAGGAGGACGTGGCCGTAAAATGCTATAAACTAGCTACGAATGAAAGTAGAACAAAGCATAAGTGAAATAAGCCCACAACCCGGGCCAGGCATAACAGAAGAACTACAGAAAAAGTACCAATGCCCACAACCCGGGCCACGTGGAGAATAAGTACATATCAGCGAAAGTAAGTGTGAAATGCTGGAGGTTAAGCTCCTGTGTATCTGCTCTTTTATGCATTTTATGATTCTATATTGGCATTGGGCTTTACAAATCGCGAATTCAATTTGGTCAGAGGTAAAAAGAGAGAATGTAGCGGGTTGAAATCCTCTCTGATCTGCTGGAAATTGCATCCCAAAATCAAAATTTAAAACTGATTTTTCAGCACTGGTACTGTGTGCAAACTTCAATCCAAAAAACCGCTCGGATTTCAGTAATTTACACTAAAAAATCAGAGATAACTATCTGATTTTGCAGCGATGGAACTACCCTTGAACTCTGGCTCGGATTCTGTCAAAAAAGCAAGTAAATCTACCTAAGATTCCCTCAATAGAAGGCTGTTCCAACAGCGCTGGCCCTGTTCTTACTTCTGAAAAATTGAAGAGATTCTAAGCAATCTATCTACTTTCTCCACTGCTGCTACTAAGCTCCCAAAGATGGAGATGGCTCTGATACCAGTGTAAGAGATCCTAACACCACAGCAGGGCAAACACTAATTGATCCTCCCAGCCTTGCCTACTCCCTGATATGGAGCAAGCCCCTCCTAGCCCAATGTGAGGCCTGGTAGCATGCATACTGCCAAGTGTCGTCCACATGGCTCTGTTGTGGCCGACTGCACGTCGGGACCCAACGTGGGGCCTTATCCTGCTGACAGGGTCCCTAGACTGTGTTAGGCCCAGTTATGAACGTAGCCACGGCTGATCTAGATTTAGTCTATGAAAGCATCACATAAGCAAGACTCAACCCTAGAAAGCAGGAGAGAGAAAGCTTAAAGAGACTAAAGAAGGAGATCATATCATAAGCCAAGTAACAAATGACACAGAATCCCTACTTATAGCCAAGAGGAAGCCCTAAAAGGAAGCTTCCAGTGGCTAGGGCCAAACTGAGAGGGAAAATAGTGCGCCCTCCAAGAAGGCCCCCACTCTCAGTAATATGACCAAATAACCAATATAGTGAATCATAGGGCCCAAGGCCAATAATGTGGTCTAAATGTCAATAATAGGGCCCAAGGCCAACCATATAGTCTAAATGTCATAATGAATAAAAAAGGGCCCAAAGCCTGCTTATGCATAAAGTAAAGTAAATGTAAATGGACATGGCGAATGTAATGAGCCGAGTCCATAACTCTCCCCGACACAAAAATAAGACCCAACTGCCATAAAGGACTGGATCAAGTAACAGCAAGCCCTGGAGGATCAACTGGAACAGCATCTGGTGTAGTAACAACTGGAGCAACAGCTGATGTAGAGGAATCAACAAGTGCGGCAAGAGCACGAGCCTGATCCGCAAGTGACGGTGTATGATAAAAGACATCAATAGGCTCCCATGTGGCCTCCTCAACAGGACGACCATCCCACTGGACTAGGAACTGAATCTGCCGGCGGCGTCGACTATGATGCAAACGCACCTGAAGGATGGCAGCAGGTAATAAAGGAAAGAGATCCGGTGCAGTAGGAAACTCAGCATCACGAGGAGCATCATCCTCAATAGCAGCACGTAATAAATTGACATGGAATATATCACAGGCACGTGTGGAAGCAGGAAGCTGAAGACGATATGTAACTGGACTAAGAACCTCCAATATACAATAAGGCCCATAATAACGTGGTGCAAGCTTCTCAGTAGAAGCATGGCCCTGAATAAAATGATGACGTGCAAACCGTAGGCGTAGATATATCATATCACCAACATGAAACTCAACATGACGTCGATGACGATCAGCTGAAGCCTGATAACGCTGCTGGACCTGCTGCAAATGGGAACTGGCTTGGAGAATAAGCTCGCGAGCACTTGATAGAAATGAAGACAGTGTCACAGGTGTATCCTCGGGAGGAAGAGGAATACCAGGTAAAAGAGGTGCATAACCATGAGATAAAAATGGTGCAACGCCGGTGCTGGTACTAACAAAGCTGTTATAGCTATACTCTGCCAAACATAAGTGCTGATCCCAATCCTTCCCTGAAGGAGTAACAAAATGGCGCAAATAATCCTCAAGGATCCTATTAAGGATCTCAGACTGCCCATCAGAACTAGAATGATAAGCAGACCCCATAAAAAGCTGTACATCCAATATACGCATAAGCTCTGTCCAGAACAATGATGTAAACTTACTATCCCGATCAGAAAGGATAGTACGAGGAAACCCATGTAGGCGAAATATCTCTGAAAGGAACAAGCATGCACACTGCTCTGCTGTGATAGTACTGCGGACGGGTATGAAATGTGCCTATTTCGAGAACCTGTCAACTACCACCATACATGAATCGTGACCACGACGGGTGCGGGGAAGGCCAATGATGAAGTCCATAGAAATATCAGTCCACTGGCGGTGAGGAATAGGCCAACTCTGAAGCAAACCAGCGGACTTAGCACGGGAGTACTTATTACGTAAGCAGAAAGGACTGGTACGAATAAGTACAACAAGCTCTTTCCTAAGGGATGGCCAATAGAAATGATCCTTAAGACGAGCATAAGACTTCTGAAAACCAAAAGGACCCCCAACTGGGGACGAATGAGCATCCGACAACAACTGAGAACGGATACCCAAAGAACTAGGAATACAAAGAGAACCATAATGATAAAGACGGTGGTCAACAATGGAATAAGCCTGATGAGGTGAAGACGACATAGGTGGAGCAGAACTATAAACATCACGAAAATCAGAACATGTAAGATAAGCAGATGGAAGATCAAACCAGGAAGGGATCGTGGCAACAAGGGTATTCAATAAAGCAGGAAGTCTAGACAATGCGTCAGCAGCAGTGTTAGCACGACCAGGACGATACAAAATAGAAAAATCAAAAGATTGTAAAAACTGCAACCAACGAAACTGAGCATAGATAATGGCAAGAAGCTCTTTCTCATGGACAGAATAACGTTGCTCATAAGAGCGTAAACGACGCGACTCATAAGCAATAATACACTGAGACTGACGAAGCAAGGCACCCAAACCAACATTACTAGCATCGGTCTCAACAATAAATTTCTGATCAAACTGTGGTAAACACAGGACAGAGGCCTCCACAACAGCACGACAAAGAGTGTCAAAGGCGAACTGACAATCAGAAGTCCAAACAAAAGCACTAGACTTCTTCAAAAGGGCATGAAGAGGGGCAGCCACAGTGGCAAAGTGAGGAACAGGACGACGAAGGTGAGTAGCGAGACCAAGAAACATACGAACATGGTGGACATCTGTGGGAACAGGCCAATCAACGATTGCCCGAACCTTATGAGGGTCCAAACGAATACGACCATCACAAATGAGAAATCCTAAAAACTCAATCTCAACAACAGCAAAGGAACACTTAGAAAGTTTAGCAAACAATTGGTGATGAACAAGCAATTGAAAAACAGATGAAAGATGTAACACATGCTCATCAAGAGTCTTACTAAAAACAAGAATATCATCAAAATAAACTAAAACACAACGACCAAGGAGAGGATGCATGATGTTATTCATCACATTCTAGAACGTAGGTGGACCATTAGTAACACCAAAAGGAAGAACACGAAACTCATACAAACCAAGATGGGTACGAAACGCAGTCTTGTGTTCGTCCGAAAGATGCATCCTAATCTGGTGATAGCCGGAATGTAAGTCTATCTTAGAGAAAAGATGAGAGGTGCCTAACTGGTCAAAGAGATCATCCATGTGAGGAATAGGATACTAGTTACGGATGGTCAACTTATTGAGGGCACGATAATCAATGCAGAGGCGTTTGGAACCATCTTTCTTACTAACAAGGAGAACAGGGGCACCAAAAGGACTGTGACTAGGAACAATAAGGCCCTGATCTAGTAAAGCAGTAATCTGAAGCTCAACCTCATCACGCTCAGACTTAGACATACGGTAAGGAGGCCGGGAGGGAGGAGCAGAACCAGGACGCAAATCAATATGGTGGTTCACATCACGTAATGGTGGTAGCGTCGTAGGTTCTGAAAAGACAAATGCATACTGATGTAATAAGTCAGAGATCACCTGAGGAACAGCTGCTGGAGGAGAGGTAGTCACTGGAGAATCTGTTGCAGCACGCTGAACACATAATAAAGCTGCACAATGAGCCTTAGGTAGGCTGCGGATAAACTGCTTCCCGCTGATCAGCTGGAAATCTGCCTGAGAATCAATACCAGCAAGTGAGTGGGTCACTGCATCATGAACGTCAATGTCTGCTGAGCCAGGTCCAAAGTAACCGCTCCTAATGAAGCAAACCAATCAGCACCAAGGATAAGGTCATAGCGCTCCAGAGGAATGATATAAAGATCTGCCTGTCCAGAAAAATCACCAATGCGGTAGGATAATCCCTGAAACATCTGAGAACTAGGAAATGAGTGAGAACTGGCAACCTCGACTGTGAGAGGCTGTGGAGCAGGAATAGGTAAAGCGCGTATTCGGCTGAGAACATAACTGTTGATAAAGGAATGAGTGCTACCGGTATCAACTAAAGCAATATACTCACGACCAGTAATGCGCACACGTAGCCGAATGGAGCGAGGACTGGGGCACCCTGTCCAGGTTGCATAAGCAAGCTGAGCATGGCAAGTAGCAGGAAGTAAATCAGTAGAAGGCTCAGGAGATAGATCAGGTTCATCAGATATATGAATGTAGATATCGGACTCATCTGGGGTAGTGCCCTCATGGTAGAAAACATCAGTAGAAGTAGGCAGGGGCTGGCGGCAATCACGGGCAATGTGGTTAGGACTCTTACAACGAAAGCAAAGACGCTTCTGTTGAATGTCAGCGAACTCTACAGACGTGTAACGTCGGACAAAAGCAGGACGAGGAGGCGGAGGGCGAGGAGCGGGAGAAGTAAGAGAAGAGGTCGGGACGACAGTGGATGGGGCAGATGGGGCCGGAGATGGTAGAGGTGAAAGAGATGGACGGGATCGAGAAAAGCGAAAGGGAGCAGGATCAGGGTACTTATGCTGTAAAGTACTAGCAAGGGACATGGCCTCAACAAGTGTGGGTGGACGGAAAGAAGAGACATCGTATCGTAGAGCACCACGAAGTCCAGCAATGTAGCGAGAAATAAGCTCGGTGGGCTGAAGATTTGTAAAGAGGTAGGAAAGGTCCATAAACTGATCTATATAGGGAGAAAGATCACCAGTCTGAGTAAGACTACGGAATATATCACGCTGGCGGCTCAGCCACTGAGGGTCAATCATAGCATGACGAAGATCACGACGAAAGGTAGGCCATAACTGGAGACCGTCCCGATCAGGGTCAAGTCGGTAGACCCGCCACCAAGTGGCAGCACGTCCATCTAAATGTAAGGCGTCTAACTGGATCTTCTGAGGATCAGTCTTAGGGTAAATCTGAAAATAAGTATCAAGCTTTGCAAACCAATTCTCTAACAAGTTCCCGTCAGAGGAACCAGAATAGGCGGCAAGCTGTACCCGATCACCAAAATCTCGAGCAAAATGTGGCTCAGGAGCTAGATGTCGTGGAAAATGTGACTCAGGAGCTGTAGGACGTGGAAAACCGGGTGGTGGGTTAGGTGGAAAATGAGGCCCACCGCCAAAGGAAGTAGACGAGGATGGAAGTCCAAATGGAGACCCAAATGATGAATGAACAGGGGCTTTGCCAAGTCCATGTGGCTGTAAGGAATCAATCTGTGACTGCATAGTGGCAAAGCCGGTCTGTAGAGTGGTAAAACCGGTCATCATTTGGTCGAAACGACTACTGAGGAGAGTAAGAGAGTCACGCATATTAGCAAACTGTTCATCTAAAGGTCCGGAATGACTCGCAGGTGTAGTGGGTGAGCTAGCCATGAGGAAGAAAAAGTAAGCGAGAAAAGAAATGTGCTAAACAATTGGACGAACTGAAGGAGAGGACATAAGTCGTCACAACAGGCACGCCAATGAAAAGACACAATAGAACTCGCGATGTAAGATGAACGGAAAGGACAACTAAGTAAGAAATACCTCGTAACCGCAACCGGAAGTGAGCTGAAAAATAGCGGCGATATGTCAAGGTACCGGGCAGCCTCCAAAAAAGATGCTAAGGGCCCGACAACATGGAGTAAACGGTGGGTAAAAGTATGGGAAACAATAATGGACTATGGGGCTGGAAAGGGAGCAGCCAAGGAAAGGAAGTGATAACAAAAAGGAGGTATGGGCAGCGAGGAAACAAGGCTGAAAAATCAGAGATCGCCCTTCAAGGGTAAAAAAAAGTTTGCGATAAAGACGGGGAACAATCCCGATGCGATGAAGTTGGGTGGGAGTGGCTTTCTAAGCATCTAGGCGTGTTTGTATTGTCCGAGGTAGGGTTGCGAACACAGACAGCAGTGTAGGAGGGTGAGCTGAAATTGAGGCGGATGTAGGACGCCAGATATGGTGGAGTGTGGGCGTCCAAGAGAGGTAGTAAACGGCAAAAAAAAATTGGATAAAAAAGATGGGTTGGTAGGGCGCTAGGAGTGGCTGATGGAAGGTGGCGAATAGGGGCAGCAAAAAGCGGAAATTTTCAGCAAAGGAAGGAGCAGTAGGGCGTTGGTCAGCAAGCATGAGGGCGCCCAATAGGGCAACAAATAGGAGGCAGTAGGGCGCCCAAAATAGGAGAGGAAAAAGGCTGAAAATGCAGCAGTAGGCAGCCAGCAAGAGGGCGCTAGAAATGGGCAGCAAGTGGGCGCCTGTCCTCCTCCGATCCGTCGTGAAAATCTGCAAGACAAGTGTGGAGAAATGCTGAAGATCCGGCTGAAAAATGGTGAAGATCCAAGCTGAAGATGGGCGCCCTCCTGTGAGAGAAAAATTTGCTCAATGGAGATGCTCAGGAAAGTGCTCTGATACCAAGTTATGAACGTAGCCACGGCTGATCTAGATTTAGTCTATGAAAGCATCACATAAGCAAGACTTAACCCTAGAAAGCAGGAGAGAGAAAGCTTAAAGAGACTAAAGAAGGAGATCATATCATAAGCCAAGTAACAAATGACATAGAATCCCTATTTATAGCCAAGAGGAAGCCCTAAAAGGAAGCTTCCAGTGGCTAGGGCCAAACTGAGAAGGAAAATAGTGCGCCCTCCAAGAAGGCCCCCACTCTCAGTAATATGACCAAATAACCAATATAGTGAATCATAGGGCCCAAGGCCAATAATATGGTCTAAATGTCAATAATAGGGCCCAAGGCCAACCATATAGTCTAAATGTCAAATAATGAATAAAAAAGGGCCCAAAGCCTGCTTATGCATAAAGTAAAGTAAATGTAAATGGACATGGCGAATGTAATGAGCCGAGTCCATAACTGAGGCTAAAGAGGAGCAATCATCATAAACTGAATAAAGGAATACAATGCTGCCCTACATATACCCTCTTCCTGAATCAAATAGAGAATTCAAAAAAAGGAGGCAAAAGGATTTGGAGGGAAAATAGTACGCCCTCCCAATAGGAGGAGCCCCACTCCAAATCAACGTGACCAAGTCCTAAAAATATGACCAAATAGGGCCAAAGGCCAGTATATGAATAAAAAGGGTCCTTAGGCCTGCTTATGCATAATAACGAATAGAAGAATGGACGCGGCGAATGTAATGAGCCAAGTCCATAACTCTACAACTACCCACAGATTGTTATCCTGACTCTGAGAAAGAAAGCGGAAGAGATTCTGGGTTTCATGAATGATCCGCAAGCAACGATACTTATCTCGTGTTGTCTCTTACTGCCCTAGTCTCAGACATCCATGACTTCAACACCAAGAGGGTGCAGCCATCACATAGATCCACTACTCCTATTCCTGCAGTTCTACCTCTAGAGATGGAAGACTGTAGACAACAATTTTGATCCAATATGTACCCCCTAAGATGCATTCTCCTAAATATGTTGCTCATAGTTGGCTCACGTTTTTTCAGGTTTAGTCATAGCTTGGTTAATTTTTGTACTCTTCACGTATCCAATTTATTATTGGATAGGTAATTCCTTTAAAAGTCATATGCTTTTCCAAAAAGAAACACAGAAGTAGTCAAATAATAATGTCGACTAATGTTTGCTTTTGCTTACTTGGCATGTTGAAATATGATAGAACACAGCATTCAAATTCCAAATTTCTACCATCTCCCATATGCCATCTACCATATCTAACGTTAGAGGTTTTAATTTGCCAACAGAACCATTCCGCTGGCATAGCGTTTCGGAAAGCCAAAAAAGTTTGCAATAATTTTTTTTGCAGTCTGCCGCTCGCACTGGAGGAGAGGAAATGTTGTAAAGTATTTTATGCTGATCCATTTGCGACGATCCAACATCCTACGACTATCTATTCGACGAAAGGGACATAGTGGGCACGATGCCGGGCACGGGAACCGAGCGGGGAGCGAGAAAACTCAGTTTCCAGGATTTTCTTGCCTACATATTACAATTTCCATGATTGTTTAGAACTAGCTGTAGGTGTCAGATTGAAGTGAAATAAAGTGCTACACTATGTTTTTCATGCCTTCAAGAATGCCTACAACGTCAGTTTAGGCCGTTATGGCACGTAGAAGTTATGAGAGTGGTGCCCTCTTTTGGTGCTTATTTTGGCAACTATTTGTGAAATTGGCTATAGGTGTCCGATTGAGGTGCCGTTAGATGCCACAATATTTCTAAATGCCTACAAGAATGCCGAGAATGTCGGTTTACGCCTATAGTGCACGTAGATCAATTTATGAATTTCAACCTCGCTTTTTGGTGTCTTTTTTAGCCCTAATGTGTGAAAATGAGCTATATTTGTCTGATCGATGTGTTGTAAGATGCTAGACTATGTTTTTCAATGTCCACAATAGTGTTGGAACTCTCTTCTAGCCCATACGGCACAATTTTAGGGTTTTTTTGTGTGTGATCACTTTTTCGCATCAGTTTAGCCCTAATTTGTGAATCTTTGCTATTTCGCATTCGTTTAGCCCTAATTTGCAATGTACTGAATCTTTACATGGCTTGTGTATGTTTTGTAGGGCTTTGAGTGATCTCGGTAGCTGATAGGTCACGTCGACACCATGTCGGTTGTTGGCAGGGGCATGTGGGCATGTGGGTTGACCTCATACAGGGGGATGTGGCTACATCCCATGGTTCAGGTGCCCGCAGATGGAGATGTTACCATTGCAGTTTTGGGTTCACCGGGTCACTCACCAAGGTCAGGACCCATTTATTACGATTGACCAGGCCAAATGGGTGGGGCATGGGTATATGAGTTTGCAGCGCCATTACGGATGCCGAGGTAGAGAGACTGACATACGACCATGATGGGTTAGCCAGCCAACCACTTAGACTAGCACGGAGTTTTTTCCAATAGAGAGGGGAGAGCTCACAGGTCCAGGGTGTAGGGCCTAGCCACCGAGGGCATACTGGTGTATTGCGTAGCCATAGGGGGGCATCAGCACCACCTGGTGCTTGTTGCACGTGCAGGGGCACCGGGGCCTTCTACCACTCCATCAGAGCCCTCACCACCATCAACATCCTCAGTTGCTGGTGTCACACCCCCAGATGTAGGTCCTAGCACGGGTGGGGAGAGAGGCACACCACTTGCCATGCCATTAGCAGATGCACCTCCAAATGGTCCATCTCATACCATTACAGGGCATGTTAGACCCGACCGCCGACACACGCACAACAAAGACATGTCAGGCCAACGCACACACAACAGACTACATTGGATAGAGGGTGGCAGAGGCAGCAACACGAGGCTAGCACGAGAGTGGTGGCCCAGTATTTTTACGAGGCTGCCATTCCATTCGCAATTGTTGACACGCATGTCTTCAGAGAGATGATGCGTCAGGCGGCAACAGTAGATGGGAACCTCCTGGGAGAGAGGTGATACACACGCGCCTCTTGCTCCAGGAGCAGACCATCACACGAGAGCTGAGCCCTATTTGAATAGTTTGGCAGAGGTAAGTGTTAGGAACAACATAACAACAGGAAGGCAAAGCTAGTTTGATCCACCTAGCCAATGCACTCTCTTATAGAATGCCCCTCCTAGCCTAGTGTGAGTTTGCATGGGAATGGTAGGTGGGAGTTGCTGCCAACACCCACTGTTCTCATTGCATGCACTAGATAATTGTTGCATGTGGGCCATCTGTTATGGATTGCATGGCCCCCATACTGTCATGCATGCGTCCGCATGTGTCTGCAGGTGTCCGCATGGGCTGGCCCTCATACCAACTGCATGGTATGCATGCATGCCTGACTCACACTGGGCTAGGAGGGGCATTCTATAAGAGAGTGCATTGGCTGGGTGGATCAGACTAGCTTTGCCTTCCTGTCGTTATGATGTTCCTAACACTGGTATCAGAGCATAGAGTTTAGATTGACATTGTGATAGTGGCATCTTCTACATTTTCATAGGTGATCTCTGAAAGAGGAAAATTTTTGAAGAGAAATTGGCGCCCACTTTCCTGTGGATCCAGCGCATTCAAGAGGACAAGATTTCAGATTTTGGGGGTGGATTCAAGCATATTTTGATTAATGATTTTTATCCAGGACAGCGAGCAGTTTGTAGAGGAGGAAGCGCATTTTTTTCAAGCTAACTAGTGTCTTACTTTCAACCAGATTTCAGCGTCTTGAAGGCTATTGATCCAGTGTCTTTCAAGAAGAAGTTTTTGCTCATTCATTCTGGACGTCAGAGGTTTTCCAGCGAGCATTTCCACAATTTCCAGCGCATTTTTTTTCACTAATTTCTGACAGGTCCATCGCAGTTTGGACAAGAGACTTCAATGTTTTTATACAAAATGAAACACCTGTAGAAACATGGGCACCTCCTCAAGTATCCGCATTAGTGCCTCCCTGTATTTGTCCACATACTCTTGTACGGAGACGCATTGCCTTGTTTTAGACTTGTCCATGCTTGCATTGCTTGGTTTTTCTCATCCAACGGCACCCAGTTCTCTGTGAAAATGTGCTTGAACTCTTCCCAAGTTGTAGTTACTAGATTGTCCTTCTCGATTGTGCGCTACCAGTGTTGTGCAGTCTCTTGTAGTCGATATGTGGCCTCCGCAATTTTCTGATCATCATCCTCAATGCCACACATCTGAAAAGCCTTTTCCCACTTTTGTATCCAATTTTCCACCGCATCAGTATTTTGCATAGCAACTGCTCCAGTGTATTTTGGCAGCTTAAGATCCTTAATTGTGGGTAATTTCCGCGCTCTTTTTAGAACTTTTAAGCCATTTTTTGGTTTTTTGGCATTGTTTTTCTGTACTATGTAGACTAGCCCAATACTGTTTTGGCCATTTTAGGAATTTTTCAGGAAAAAAAATTATATTTTCACGGTTCCCTACTATAAAAACCCACAGAACGCGTTTTTTTTTTAACATTGACTGTAGGCTTGCTGGCCTAAAAACATGCACAGAAAAATTTATTATCAATTTAGAGCAGTCCAACTGTTTGACATTATTCGACATTCTATTGTGCTATTCAATTAGGCCTGCTTTCAAAAAAAAATTAACCGCCATGGAACTCAAATCCAACATCTATATATATATATATATATATATATATATATATATATATATATATAGATAGATAGATAGATAGATAGATAGATAGATATATATAATAACAATTAGGTGACATTTGTTTTCAAATTAATATAACAAAATTTTCATTCTGTTTTCAATATGTACAGAATGAAGTTTTATAAAAGTTTGTTCTATTTGCTATGGAACTATGGTTCCAAGTATCTTCAATCCAAAGTGCCCCATGGCACCCATCCCGTGGGGTCCAAGTGCCGTACCCGGCACCTTTTTTTTCTTTTTGGTTTTTTAACCAAAAAATGACGTTAAAAAAAAAAACAGGTGCCGGAAGTTCCACGGCACCTGTACGGCACCTACGGAACCTGTGCCATGGTACGGCACATGGAACTTTTCTTCAATCTTTGATAAAATGACATGCATGTTGCTTCGACAGGATATTAGTAAGCTGTGAGTTGGAAATTCATATTTTGCTTTTGTTCGTTGCTCATGCCATTGTAGAATGATTTCTTATTGAACATTTTAAAGATGTGTTTGTGCATCATGCTTTCTTGATCATGGCTTGAAAGACTAAAATAAAGAGATTATACAGGTACAAAAGCTTATAGACTTAATTGGATCTGAAATCAAGAATGTGAAAGAGATACATATTAAGGAGAACGATCGTATGGAAAAGGAATGCACACAGATACAATCTCTTCAGGTACATGTGGGCTCCTCTTTCTCATAGTCAGGCATCTACATGGGTTTTGAGGAACAATACTAAGGAAATTTAATTTGGTCAACAACATTTTTTGTTCTTCCTAAAAAGCGATTTAAAGGAGTATGGTTCATTGACATGTGTGGACAATGTGCACGTGTAAAGTAAGAAAAACTCCTTCACTATGTAAAGTATACATCTAACAAATGGTTGACTACTTACGCACTCCACATTCATCCAATAGTGTTATTTTGAAGAGTAAAATCAATCCCAGGAGTAGGTCTGTAGAGAAAAAGCTCAGAATCGGGAGACTTTAATATATCAAATGCAGGCTTTATATGAACATCATGAGCCAATCACAATGTAAGAATCTCTTGTTTGGAGAAAGAAGGGCCTCATTATGAAAAAAGGGCATGTCCAATTGACCAGAAAGGCAAAGGGGATATAGCTCCTAAGTGAAAAGGGTTGCAGGGGTGGCCAAATGTCCAAAGGGATCATCGTTCCTCCTTGTTGCCACAAAAGCAAGAACAAGCATAGAGAGAATTTGTGCTCTGGAAGCTTGGCACAATTTTGTTGGAAGAAATGTCCACGAAACCAAATAAGAACTATTTCAGAACTATTTATTCAGCTTTCTAGAGATTTATTCTTTCTCTTAGCTATCCCAATTTGTTGAGGAGAATACATTTGATAGGCCTCGGAACACTATTTTCCATGGTTCCTAATTTGGGCCCTGACATTTGAATTTCATATTTCCCTCCAAGATAATTGAAGGGAGGTAGCTTTTGCTTAGTATCATAGTTGCACTGCGTTTCTGAAACGCGTTTCGGAAATATGGAATTTTTTTCCAGAAACGTTTTTTTTTTAAAAAAAAAATTGGTTTTTTTTTGTGCAATATGGGTATCAGGCGAAAGCTCTAATTAAGAGCATAATTACTGTGTATTTTGCCGAACGTTACAGGTGCAGGATGGTCTAGTTTAGGTGCATTAACTCCTAGGTTTACGCTTTAACTCCCAGGTGCATTAATAAAAAAACATGATGCCCCAAAATTTAACTCCCTCTGTCTCTCTCTCGCTCTCTCTCTCTCTCTCTCTCTCTCTCTCTCTCTCTCTCTCTCTCTCTCAAAGAACAGTACTGAATCGGTACACTGCTGTGAATAGGATCATCGTAATATATAATATCGGGCCACATGGCACCAAAATGGAGTACAATGATGTTCCATGAACACAATGAAAACTACACAACTAAGGCTCGTCAGAGTCATGGTAGGAACCATCATCTGAATCTGTGCCTGACTGCAGATCCCAAGGGTCTGTGGATGAATCAGAACTGGAGGGAGCCATATGCCGTGGTGTGGCCCTGGCTCTGTCGTGTGCTCTGGCTCTCTGCTGCGTGCTCTGGCTCTGGATCCTCCCCCTGCCTCTACCTTTGCCTCTGCCTCTCTCCCCTCCTCTGCCCCCCCTCTGCCTGACCCCACCCCTGTGTCTACCCCTGCGTGTCTGTGTGTCAGGTGACTGTGATCCAATGCCCTGGGATGGCCCTACCCACTGTGATGATGCCTGGCCGACGGCTGCCTGTGATGCTCCACTTCTGTCTACAAAAAGCGAACTGAGCCCCCCCCTCCCAGAACCTCTAGGTCTCCCCCTAGGCCTACGTGTAGGAATGGCTGGCTCCTCCTCTGTCTCCACATCAGGGTCCACCAACAAGTCAGCAAGGTCATCCCCCTGTGCCTCCGCCCCCATCTCCTCATCCTCCTCCGTGTCTCCCTCAACCCACTCCTCCTCCTGATAGTCAGCCCCGAGCTCCTCTCCACCCTCCAAGCCCTCATCATCCCCCTCCTCATCCCTAGCCCTCTGCCTGTCTGCCCTCCTCGAACGTCGTAGAGCCCGTGCGTCAGCCTGCGCCTGTCTATATAGATCTCTATAGATCTCATCATCCATCTCCTCCTGCGTGGGTGGTGCCCGAGGAGCAGCAGCTGCCGAATCCACCAAGCAAGTGTCAGGGTTCACCTGCAACCAAAAACAATACATTGTTGTCAGCAATTCATTGCATAATTCAAAAGCAATTCAGTTCGTCAAAGCACAGCAAGAAACAAGGGGTGATGATGTGACTCACCTCGAGCATCTGTCCCCCTCCTCGTGTGCGCCTTAGCATACGGCCGTTGGTGTTCACAAACACCAACCGCCTACACTGCTCGATGGACAACCTATTCCTCTTCTGCATGTGATAGAGAGAGAGAGAGAGCGAGAGAGAGAGAGAGAGAGAGAGAGAGAGAGAGAGAGAGAGAGAGAGAGAGAGAGAGAGAGAGAGAGAGAGAGAGAGAGAGAGAGAGAGAGAGAGAGTATGGTTGAAAAATGCTTCAGTACGGTTCAGGACAATGCAGTTGGTGATTGGTTTAGAACACTTAGCATGGTTTTTGTTTAGCATGATTCAGCATTTTTGTTTAGTTTGTTGGATCTGAGAGAGATAACGAGAGAGAGAGAGAGAGAGAGAGAGAGAGAGAGAGAGAGAGAGAGAGAGAGAGAGAGAGAGAGAGAGAGAGAGGGAGTTAAATTTTGGGGCATCATTTTTTTTTATTAATGCACCTGGGAGTTAAAGCGTAAACCTAGGAGTTAATGCACCTAAAGTAGACCATCCTGCACCCGAAACGTTTGGCAAAATACACAATAATTATGCTCTTAATTAGAGCTTTCACCTAATACCCATATTGCACAAAAAAAAAACCAAAAAAACAAAAATTAAAAAAACGTTTCTGGAAAAAAATTCCATATTTCCGAAACGCGTTTCAGAAACGCAGTGCAACTATGATTTATGATTTGGAGTCTTGGGCTTCTTGTAGGGGAGTTACACATTTTTGGAGATCTTAGTTGCAGATTTGCCTGAGCTATTGGCAGCGATTGATATTCATTCAATTCTCTTACTTGGAGAATGCTTTGTGAGTTGTTTTATGCTTCATTTAATACCAACATGGTATCAGAGCACTTTTTTGAAGAATTGGGAAGGCATTGATGTTGTCTCTAGCCGTTTTCTCTCTTTATCTATTCTCTCTCTAGCAATTTTCTCTCGTCATTTTCTCTCTCTGGCCATTCTCTCTGTAGTCATTTTCTCTTTCTAGAATATTTTTTTCCGCATTTTCAGCGTAAGTTTTTGTTTGTGAATAGATTTGAGTTCTATTAGTTGCATTGGTGTTGTAGCAACTTGGCACCCGTAATATGTCATTTGCTTTGCTCACCCTATTCTGGAAACCCTAATTTTCAGTTTTTGGGAGAACTCACCTTTTCATCCTTTTTCATGACAAAAATGGAAAATAATCACATGGATGAGAATACCAGGCTGAGGCAAGACTATTGACCCCAAGTTTCATGTCATACGGAGCTCTATATCAAGCGATCTTGCCAAGTTTTCAAAAGGGGCAAATCTTATTTTTCTATTTTCATTTTTTAGTTGTTCTTTTTCATTTTTTAGTTGTTCTTTTTCTAGTTGTCAAGAAGGATGGGACTATAAGGTTTTGCGTCGATTATAAGAAATTGAACAAGGTAGTCGTTAAGAATAGATATTTACTGTCGCGGATGGATGACCTAATAGATTATCTTGGTGGTGCTAAGAAGTATGAGTTTTACAGATCATTCAAAATCAGACGGTCAAACAGAAGGGACCAATCAGACGATGGAGGATATATTGCGAGCATATGTGGGCCATCGACAGTCTGATTGAAAAAATTACTTCCACTGGTGGAATTTGCATATAATAGTGCAAAACATTCAACGACCAGATGATCTTGTTATTTCCTATTGTTCCTTTTCTTATGCTTCATTTGATACCAACATTTGTGAGTGTGTTCATAATAGATCTCAATAAGCTCTTGGAGCTTGAAATGGATAGAAATTGTGGTTGGAAACTAAACCTCTCCATTGGCTCAAATGTAACCGTTCTAGTTTGAGATTCTAGTTGACAAAGTCAGAAGAGGCAATGGCCCATGACAGGATAAAAATGTCTACACGGTAAGTTATGAAGATAGGAAAAAGTGCAGAAAAGAGAGGGGCTAATCAGGAAAAGGCAAATATTCTATGAAGTGTTAGCACTTGGGCTAATCTAGGATCAACTACAGTAAACAAAACAGAACAAAATAGGTCAAAATGGAAAGAAAAGCAGAAGAATGGGACAAGACTTCACAATGCAGGAGGCAATCGAGGTGAGGCTGCATGCCTGGAAGATGGAAGAGCAATAAGGAGTGCAAAAGGGGAAGTGATGCAGGAGAGGGTTGCTAGAAGGGCTGCAGGCACGCAAGAGCTTTGCAACTATGCTCAAGGGCGCAGTCATTCACTGATATGTCTTCCCATTGTCACTTCCCATTGAGTGAGATCACGAAAGGACACATCCCTTGGGGTCACCAGATGCATCACTTTATATTTATTTGTATGTCCCCTCAAGGAGAGGAAAGGAAGTCCTTACAAACCCACTACTTATTGGAGGACTCTATCCCATCATGATTGTCTTATTATGTTTCAGCACTCTAACTTTTATTCTAATTGTGTCAAAAGTCTCATGAAAATCTACATATCTTGGTTTGGAATGTCATTTGCATGCTTTTCAGATGAGTTTAATTGCCGAATTTGTGGGCGGTGTTGCAATTATGTTGGTTGAAGACATAACAACCTAAGCTAACATCTCTTCTAGCTTTAGATCTTTGATAGAAAGTTTTAATTCTGTTTACTTTAAAATTCTGTCTATCAACTATCATTGCCTTTGGGTTCCAAACTCCATATATAGTAGAGCCATGCTTTTGTAAAATCAAGAGTCAAGAATCAAGCAGAGTATTGATGTCAGATCTAAATAATGCCAGAAGGGAGGAGCGATAAACTAGTGTAATTTAGATGTGAAGGGTTTTCACTGGGAGAAGTACAAGAAGTGGGAGAAAGGAACTATCACCCTATATGCCACTCAGTAAAATGTCTGCCAAGTCTTGTTCAAAATATCTGCCTGTTATCAGAATTGGATGAATGACATGGCTAAAATTAGTACAGTCTGCTTATGATGTAAACTACTGTACTTTCTAAAAGAACAATTAGATGCCATTAGGATGGTTGATATAAGGCCAACAGCAAGTCAGTGGAAATCAAAATTGACAGCCAGCTTCAAGATAAATTGTTCTGTTTTCTTCTACATCACTTGGAAGCATGCATTCTATGCTATTCTAAACCTCAGAATATAATGAGGCATGAATGTGCTGTTGCTTGATTTCAAAACTTGAGTTTTTTAGTCTATTTTCATGCTTAGCATGCTGAACTTCAATCTGGCCCATAGACAATGCACAAGATTGGGCAAGTGCCACTAAGTTTTTCCTATTTGTCATCTTATTGAGTTGATAATTGTTTTTGATTGATACAGAAGGCATTGCATTCAGAACGAGCACAATTTCTGGAAGATCTTTCAACTTCACGAGCTAAACTAGAGGAGATACATGAGAAGTGTTTCCAGGAGAAAGAAGCTTGCTTAGGAAAATGCTTTGAGGTCAGCATTCTCCCAATGGGAAAATCATACCTGCACACCTGTTTAACTTAAGTTCTTGGAGCATTCTGTACAAGATAACAGTACGCGTTTGCATTTGCTCTACATTGTGATGGGCTAATTTTGACCAGCGCTGTGAAATTGAGGTATACCCACATTTCCTTTAGAATGAATGCTTCACCAAAAAACAATGATCCGCAATATTGGTTTAGATCCTTGAGCTTGCTTTAATGCTTGATCAACTTCTTGCAAGAGATAGCTCTAACATTCAGCAGAAAATGAGTCACCCTACGATAGGCCATTGTTTGAGCCCTTTATCTGCCTTTTGTATCCTAGGAAACAACCATCAGTCCTTGGCCCACCGAGCAAAGATCCATTCCTTGACCTGGGGAAAGGGTGTAGAGACTCCTATTGGCCACCCTATGCTACTTCACGGTGTCCAGTTTGGAGTACAGTGGAATTCATGGGACTCTGGAACACTGAGTTGGCCAACTGGTAGGTGCAGAAACAATGCATCCGTATGTGTAGAAGTACTGCAAAGCTATTGCCATGTTCCTCCTGATGCCTTTCTTGCTCGGTATATACTTTGCAGCAACATTGCTACCTATGATGCGTTCCTTTGGCGTTCTTGGTCCAACTGAATAGCTTGGTGGAGTCCACATCCTCCTTCATCAGCTACTTCCATTTAGTACGTCCATCTCATGTTGTAATTTTTAGTTCAGCAAATACGTTTTTATGACAGCTACACATTCAGCATAGGTATTTTTGTGATCAGCTATACAACACCATCAACATATGCATATTTGACTTTAGTTACAACTCGACATTTTTTATGCAACTTTCTCCGTCTCTTTTCCACATTCAGGCCAATGTTTTTATTAGCAGGGGAGACATATGTGTGAGCGTCTCCATTGATCCCCTTCAGTTAATATTCTTTCAATGGACCCATCAATCACTTTTTGGGCATGAGTACATGCAGCTGGCTCCATGAACTGGCAGAGTCTGGATAAGGTCAGGGGATATTATCCCTAATAGCCTCTTGGAAGGTTCCTTAAGGTCCTCTAGGCCGGCATAAAAAGATCTCTAGTAGTCATTCTACAACTTCTAATTGAATTCTTATGAGTACATATGTAGGAGAGATAACTAGCAGTGTTTCTTTGTAGGATCATGTGCACAGGTGTGTCATGTTGGTTGCATAGCGGTCTTTGTAGGAGATAATAATTTGAGCAACATTAGATTGTCTATTATTGTTCATGTGATGCCATATTTGTGATATGTGTATGATGCCTCCTAGTGTTAGTTTCCAGCATACACATTTGACTGGAGCATATCGTCTGTGATCCCGTTCATAGCCTTTGCAGGAATTTTAGCTAGCTAAACTATATGCTTATCAAGTTAAAAACTTGAAGTGCTAGATATCTAGTGCTGTTTATCTTTATGTACATTAGCTACACTAGGTGCTCACAAACTGTCATTCAGGCTGTTGCCGTTGTAGCGAATTGTCTGAGGCTGCTACATTTTACATTATTGGCTTTTGCATTATACATGTTTAAAGCATCTTCAACAATCAATTGAATCCCTCAATCCTCAGTATGTCTAAGTGCTTCATTACTAAAGGTGCACAAGCTACTAACTTGGCAATCATTAGCTCATCAACTTGGCTATCTTCTTGTTACATTCTCTGTGATAATGGTCAGTTTGAGAAGCTTAAAAAGCAATGATAAGATTGAGTTTAAACTTCAATGTCGGTCTTTGGCCGATGGGAGATGAGATCTATCAATGCACAGATTCCCACATTCCATAGGGAATTCCAAAAGAATGGAGTTTGAGGGGTTCTCTGATTGACTTGTCCATTTGACATGGGATGGCACATGTTCAGCTACTCTCTGTTAGAAATAGCCCATTTACCACTTTGTAAGTTTATCGCTTCTAGAGCATCCCAGATTAGGATTATCATGGCTTTGATAAAAGGATTTACTTGAAGCTTACCAACTAAAAAAATATGCTCACAGCTTCAATTGGTCCCTTGATTTTTTGTGATACTAAGTGTTCACTGACATCATTTGCAGGATCTGCTACAAATAAGAATGCTTCGTACTACAGTCATGATATCTGCTCTAAATCCTGATTATGAAATAAACGATTTGAAATTCTGAAATTAATACGTAACTAGTAGTAGTAAGGAAATTAATTACACAATAATTTTTTTCTTGAACAAGCATGGTAAATAAGCACTACAGTGAAAGCCATGATGTTCATGAATAGGATCGCCTACTTGAAGGCAATCAGTTTAATTTTAATGATAAAAAAGAAGCAAACAACAAGGTTCATTGTATAAGAGGAGGCTAAGAAGATACCTTATATCTTATTTACACACAATGAGCCACATAATACGTGGAAGAAGATTGCTACCAAAAAACGAGATATATGGTATTTCCATTGTGAGATTACAGATTTTAGGTGTTTGAGACCTTTCATGAGCAATCGTTAGGGGAACAATTTCCACTTAATGCACGGTCCTTTATGTGCTTTGCTTTGTTGATGATCCAGAATGGATTCTCTTTAATCTCTTACTTTACTAAGCCACTTAGGATCACTTGCATTCCTACTGAGTTGCTTGTCCAATAGATCTTGTGGCTTCAGAAGCTTGAGATGTCTTGGCAAATTGATGATATTGTCAGTCTAAGGACAGTCACACCTTTCCGCCAGTACTTCAAATGGTTGCCTTTGAAGAAGTTTCTTGGTCATCAACGATTCACCAGTAATGTTCATTTTTTTTGGGAATCATCGGCAAAAAGCTTCCCATTAGAAACACGGTACAGTCAACCAGGGGGTACAATGTACATACACTATTTCTTCATAAAGTTATCTCATTATGACTAAAAGGCTCTCCCAAATAGATCCGCAAGCAGCATATAGTGGTTAAATCCTGTTACTTGTAAGCTAGAATTGAGATGAGACGTTCTTTAGAACGTTGTATAAACTAGAATGTTATTTCTATTCTGAAAGAATGTGTTCAGACTCAGAGTTGTGTATACGTGGCAGGAAAGGAAGGAACTCTTAGCAGAAAAAGAGGCAGTTTTAAAAATGAAAGAGCAACTATATCATGCTGATGCCGCCCTTGAGAAAAAATCTATGGAACATTTATCTCTTATGCAAAATGGTAAGCGTTTGTTGAACCCTTGCAACAAAGAGTATACACAAAAATCATTTCAAGCAAACTATTACCACTTTATTGAACCCACCTTCCCACACTTGGTGAGTTGGGCTCTCCCACCCAAGTTTTATTCTCCGTAATCCCACGGGTTGATAATACCAAGAAGCACTTTGTTGAACCCATGCATCAAAGAATATCCATAGTAGTCCATACAATATCGCAAGGAAACTCTTTCTAGGCATGATTTATCACTAATAGGAGGATTTGTGTTTTATCATGTCGTATTTTTTCTGTAAGTAGCATGCAATCGGATTTCTTTCAGCTTTTAAGGTATTGTCATATTTCTGGAAAGGTTTTTGGGTCCCTGAATCTGAACAATATCATTTCAGTGTCCAAATATAACTAATAAAGCTCCACAGACAATACAATAGGATAGGGAGTAAATGTAATCATTGTCCTTAAGTGTTCACTACTTAAAAACCATTGTCCACAATGTTTTTCATTTTTCAACATTGTTATTAAAGATGGTGCACAAAATTAAAATATTAAGGATTGGGTTGCAACATGAAGAAGAAAATCCCACAAAAATGAAGATGCCAGAGGAAATAGCAAAAAGTGAAATGCCAATAGAAAATTCTACATTATATCACGGTAGAAAGTTTGAAGGCTGAACGCTGATGCTTGGATGAGAAGGAATGCCTTGTGAAAGAATATATGTCCCTACTTATGATGTGTTTGAAGTATTCTTGCTGAATTCAGGGCTAGGCTTCCTGACTTCAAGACAAATTGTAACCATAGCAAGGTCATATTGCACGTATGAAAAGACATAAAAATCAAACCAAGCTTGTATGTGAAGAAGATCAACTAGGCAGTTAAACCTTTGGAAATCAAGACCATACCTAACAGAGGTTCAAACTGTTTTGGATTATTCCTACATTTCTAAGGAATTGGCCCATGGTTCAAAATGTTTTGAATTATCACTACGTTTCTAAGGAATTGGCTCATGGAAGTGCTTGTTTAACTATTTCAAGGTTGAATACATCCAAAAAGTGGATGAGTAAGTACATCCAGCAATTGCACTCAATCTGTATGTGAACTGAGAAAGCCAACCTTTATATCATTCAATCTGTAAGTGAATGAAGAAAGCCAATGTTTTTCATGTGGAAAGTCTGATAACCATCCCATAAGGGGAGATAACTCATCAACAACGACCAATAAGTGCATTGTTTACACTTAAAACATATGCAATTGCAAGCACAATTTCCAGATAGCAAAAATATCCTCTTTCCAAAATCTAGTTAGGTTTTGCTTGAAGGTTTAGGGCCCTTAGACTCTTAGGTCCATCCTGTTACCTCATTTTGAGGCTTTGGGTCTGAAAAAATTTCTGACTTTTAAATATATGTTTTGCAGTGTTTAATCAGCAAAAATACAATAATTAATCAAGGAGGAACTTGAACCCGCAGCAGCAAATGGGGGGAAGTTTGCAGTCTAGGAAGGTGATGGTGATAAATATTATTGTGTTGCAAGTATTTCCTAAAGCAATGAACATTATACCAGCAAGCTGTTTGTGGATGGGTTAGCCTTATCTGCCCAGTAGGACATGGCAAAGAAGCACAACACTCATTGCCATCCATAGAAGTAGTCGCATAGTTTAAGTGTGCATAAGCGATAATATCATCATCAGTTGCATCTACTATTGAAGAGTGCCTATAAGAGGATGATTGCAATCTTTAGCAAAATGATCGATACTTCTTACACTCCAAAGCATTAATTCTTGGCTTAAGTTTCAGCAATCTCATCTAGGGTAACACTGGAGCAGGTTATGGATTTGTTACCTAGAAGAGCATCCAGTTGTAGAGATTTTGCGGTTGGAAGTTTCTGACATTCGTGCATAATTCTTAGTCACCCTCCATGTCGATGCTTACTCAGTCCCATGGCATTCTTCATTTTCACTTCGCAACAAACTGATTAGAAGTCGTTTTCTCCTGATCCGACTTAAAACCAAAATATGTTTCCTCTGGTGCTGATGTCACTTTGTTGCGATAACCTGAATTGGAAGAGAATACCTACATCTTAGCTCAGCAGCTACTGATGATGAATGGAAATGATGACCCAGAATGCATTAATCTGTTTTTCAAATATAAGAGACTCCAAGAGACAACTTTTGTTAGCCAAGCAGCTAAATCTCACACCATCTCATATTTTAAGCAGAGACTGAAGAGCTTACGAAACAACGCTTAGAACTAGAACGCGCAAGAGTCATGGCGGCTGAAATAGCTCAACAAGTTGAAGAAGGGCGTCGAGAACTTGAAGTACAGTGCCATGCATTTAAGGTGGATTTCTAGTGCAAAACCTCTAGTTAAAATATCCTACTTTTCTTTTGTCACATAAAGTAATTTTATTCATTCTTATGGACATTGACCATCCATGTATAGTAACTGTTGCTAAGATTGAAAATCTCCTTTCTGTACTCCCACAGAATCTGCTAGAGATTTTTTTCTTTGTACAACTTGTCATCAAAAGATGGGCTTTTCTTGTTGTAATGACATGCCTTTGCATTCACGTTCAAACATCTATACAGTAGGAAGGCCTTTGTATGTTGAAATTGAAAGAATCGAGTTCTGTAGTTATAGTAGTTAAATTTATACAAGAGCAGAGTAGAACCGGAAGCTCCCACAGGTATTGAATATCCGTGAAATCAGCCCTTATCATTTCTAATGCCTACCATGCTCAGACTATCATCGGATTACTTTATCACCAAACTCTACATTTTCCACCATGTGCAGCTAACATATTCTTCACAGTGCACACCAATTACGTGCTTTTCTTATGTGGAACCTTCATACCATTTGTCATTACTTAATATCACGATTTCGTAGGGCCCCGAATGCAGATTACACCGTATGCCATCAATTTGTCCATCTATTTAGCTCTCAATCCTTCTACATGCCTCAGCTAACATTTAGTGAATATCTCATTCGACAATTCTAAGCTATTAAAAGCTGACAAGGTGTTCCATTTGGCAGTTATATCAATTTCAATATTTCTTTGATTAAATCATGTGATTATTTTCAAGTCCAGAGAACCGCAACTCTCCACCCTTACTTTTTAGTGTGTTTTAGTCATATGGACATCTCTTTAAGCTTTGAATCCTCTGACTTTAATCTTTGGTCAAGTGGCCCTCATTAATAGATGGAAACAAAAAGTTGTCTTCTTGGTCTTAGTTGTGATTCCTACTTGACTATCAATGGGCTTTGCTGCCCCGATGTTTTAGTTTGAAAAATTGGTTGCTCTGTTATGAACATGCAATGGAGAACATCACTTAAATCTTTGGAGCAATTTTGATCTGATTTACATACGGTGATTTTCTTCTAAACAAGCTCTGTTTTTTTTGTTTGGGTGTAGTTTGCTCACATTTGTTCAAGTCTATTTTGCATTTTTGTTGTTTGGCCAAAACTATAACTTTTAGCATTATTTTGGAGCTGCTTTTGGCCAATTTTGGTGAAAATTTGTACTTATTATCCTTCCCATTCATTGGTATGACATTTGCCTTGTTGCTATAATTTTGAAGTACTCTTAATTTGTTTGGCCTCCCTTTACTAGCTCGCTGAAATATTGATTGTAAGACTTTGCATGTGAATATTATTGTTGATGCTTCATCTCTTTTGTCTGTTAGTGCAAAACTCTTCATCTCTATAAGGTTGATCATTTTTCTAAGCAAACCGACTTTGTCTTCGCACTTCTTTATTGTATTTTTTAATACAAGTCTGCAGGTTTGAAGTGTATTTAGTTAGATATATATGCTCTTAAGCATGGATATTACTTTGTGATATCTTTCTTGATTGGTGGCTTTCTCTGACTTTCTTGGCAGACCACCACTCTTTATTTCCCCTCGCTCATCCATATTTATATGTTATGAACACATATGCACATTGTGGATGGTAGAATGTTGATATTCTCATCAACAATTTGAAAGTTGGGAGTTGAGGTTAGTGTGAAGGAGATAATATGTAACCACAAACAAATTGGCCAATATATCATAGTATCAAGTTATTTACCATGGGATAATGATTCGCAATACAGTCATTTGTAGAGGGACCGTTCACATGTTGTAGATTGATTAGAACAGTCTACCAGTTGCGGTTGTAGAAAGCTCATGAGAAATGATGAGATGCATTGGTTGGTTGAGGTAGATAGATGGGAACTTTGTCAAAAATCTTGAAGCATTCAATTGCAGAATATCCCATTATGGAGATTCAAAGGCTATTTGGAGAACTTTACAATTTGAAAAAAGTAAATGTAAAAAATAAATTGGACATTAAGGTACATTTAGCTAGGAACTGACCACCCTGTCCTGATGAACTGTGGGGACCAAGAACAACACCCATAGAACTTATTTTTTCTGGAAGTTGATGTCATTTTGGCACCACACAATATGGAACCCATGGGGAAATAGTACTAGTGACAAAATAAGATGTTTGTCCCTGTGGAGGACTACTCCATAGGCCAAGGTCTTTGTGTTCGGTAATTGTTGGATTTGATGCTATGGATTATGAAATATGCTATTGCTCTCATGGGAACAAACCTCTGCGTGACAACTAACATCATCTCCTTGATGCTTGTGTGCTTGGATCCAGGGTTGAGGGTAGGATAGAAATAGCCCACTACATTTCTATAGACTGTTGCGAAAAAAGTTCATTTCTGCAGACTGTTGCAAAAACAGTTCATTTTTGCAGACTGTTGTGAAAACAGTTCATTTTTGCAGACTGCTTTGAGAGAGTGATTACGTAAGTGAAAGCATAGAAACTACAAAATTGAAATGCCAACTTGAGAAGAGGAGTTCGGGAAGAAAACAAAAAGAAGCTCATCATGGTGACAAAAAGTTGACAAGGGCAAAGTAAAAGTAAAGAGATGGTGATGCGTGAGAATTGGATCCATTGCTAGAGGTGAGGCGAAAGATTTGCAAGCTTTTGTATAATATCAAACCAAATGTAGGACTGAATGAATGAAAGCAAGTTACCACATAACATGTCCATACACAAGGATAGAAGCCACTCTTAGAACGCTCATTTGTAGAGGAAGGAATGAGGAAAGAAGTTCAAATTAGCAAGAATTTGTAAAGTGTGGAGGATAAAAATTTTAGGTTGATTGGAGCAGAGTGGGACATGATATTGAAGAGGCCACTATTGCATAGAAAAGCTTTTAAGAATAAGTACGCGATAGAGCAATGGCCAAGTAGCATAGACAACTTATAAGACTTGAGATGGGAAAATCCTACTCTTGGAGCTGAAATTTTATGAATTTTAAGTTGATTTAGGGCAAAAGGTCTTTCATGTTCCTAAAGATGGGGATCTACCCAAAAAGGGTGCAGAGGAGGCTGAAGTCATGGCCTACAGAAAACATTTTCAAGAGGACAACTTAAGCAAAAGTGGGTTCTTGGTGAGTAAAGCAAAGGGTAAAGAGCTATGGGTATTCTACACATGGGCCATAGCTATTGTGGAGAATTTCTATTGGGCCATGTGGACATTGAATGGTTGAAAAGTAAAGAAAAGAACCTTTATATAAGGCCCTTTTGATGGTTAGAGTCCCTTTGATGTTAGGGCATGTAAGAGGTGGCCATTGCGAGAAAGAGGTAAGTAGCAATTTGGAGGCTCTCTTAATCAACCTCCAAGCATTTGCATACTAACATCTATGCCAAGAGGCACAAGAGGTGTCGACAAGAGAAAAGTATGCATGTTTTGTGGATAGATAAGTGGATAGTAAAAAGATGGAGGACATAGTAGTGGGTAGGAGGAGAGTGAAGAACAAGTAATTTGTTGAGAAACAGGTTCTTGAAAGCTAGGAGGAGACTTCAGTACATTAAGGAGCAAGTTTTTGAAGTATGTGTTGCACATTGGAGTGAAAACAATTCTAGAGGATGTCTTTGTGTTGAATGATAAGATAGTGGACAATAATATGTGAGAATATGCTACTTGAAACATTGCTGCAAGGAGAGAAAGATAACAAGTTGTACCATCTTTCATGGATGCATACGATATGAGCCTCTCTCTTTTGTCATATTGAAAAGGTCAACTTTTGCATAAGGATTTATTTATAAATACCCCTATGTGGGAAAAGCAAAGATTCGAGTTCATTTGGTAGTAAGATAGTTGTGATATATTCTTGTAGAATGTTTGAACTTAGTGCTCTTATGCATTTCTCCAACTCTCACGTTCCACCAATGTGGCTTGACGAATGCAAGTAGTTTGATCTCTTTGTGAAAAATTCTTTCATGGACTTTGAATGTGATGAGTTACTTGAATGATTGATTGTATTTTGAAGATATTCCATTAGAAGGTAGATCTAATGAGGCTAGCGAAGGGTTGCAACAACAGTTTAGAATTTACATGAATAGAGGAGGAAAACTCTAGTCACAGGGGGTAGTGGATAGAGGAATTGCAAGGTAGACAAATGTTGGATGTCAATTTTGTTGAGTCACAACACGTAAAAGGCAAAATGCATGTTGAAGTCACAAAAGAGTTTCTTTTATTGATTGATTTATTGATTGGATGAATAGAAGCTATCAATTCTTATCTTTCGAAAAACCATTGAGTCATTCCAAATCATTCTTTAAGTATAGGGATCATCATTTTTATGAGATATTTACTTGAGGAAACATCCACTAATGATTGAGCCCTTGCTTAAGGTGCACACCATAGTAAATACATACATAGGCATAGTACTACTTCTTGTTTTCCCATATGGATGTAGTTACAAGTTGAGCTTGAATATGAATGAAAACCAAATATTGATCACGAGCTAGAGTGCACATCAACTTCAACTTGTCCACAATGCAAGACATCCACTATCAATAAAGACCAACTAGGTTGGGCATGTAATTCTAGGAAAAAAAATGCCTTTAATTTGTGCAAGTTATTTTTCCCATTCACATGATATGTATCCATCAATCATGTACATCCTTAAATACATGATAGATTTCAATGAATGATCAATCATTTCTTCTCTTGCGTCCTTTTATTTGACTAAGGAACATTATATTGTGTTGCCCAATTTATGAGAAAAATCTTTCATCACACATTAGAATAAATTTGTGTGGCCCTTTACATCAAGGAAAACTACTTGCACAAACATCTTTCATAGACATTGGCCCTTGGGATGTATTCTCTTTTTGCTTCTCTTCTGGCTCTTGCATTGTTACCACTATTTCGTCCATCACATAGTCTTTGAAATAATGAGAAATCACGTAGGGGCTTAGGTTTTTTAGTGGTGTCCTCTTTAAATTTGGCTTGCGCTTGAGGGGAGGTCATCAACTCAATTTTGATTCTTAGTTTATCATCCTTGGCTTTCCACTCTTTGGTCTTAGCCTTGTAAAGAGGCCTACATGTTCTTGCAAGGATAGGGGTGGATTTTTCATTATTAAACCTCATCCATTTCAATGTTTGCCTATTTATATTTTGATGGTCCTAGATTAGACAAGGTAGCGTTGCTTGAGCCTTTCCTTTTGGACTATCTTGAGGCCTAGTATCGAGTTCAGTAGGTGTAGCCTTGGCAGTTACTAGTTGCGGTGAGTCTTGTTGGTATATGTTGATGGTTTTGAGAGTCTGCATTATATCATAATATGGATGGACAAACTAGGATTCGAACCCAGGACCTCCCTCATACCGGATGGGATGCTCTATCACTGCACCATGTACATAGAAGAAGTGCAAAGGGTCTTTGGTAGAGACTTAACCATATAGCTAGATAGCTCACAGCCGGTTTTGTTTTGCCATCACACAATCATGCATGCATGCACGTGCACATTTCTTTCATCTTGAATGAAATAAAAGGCCAAGTATATACAAACTTAACCAAGGACATTTCAGTACTACTTTTTTAGTCTATCATCATATGCATAATGTGGAGTTAGATCTAATTTGGTTACTCACTTAGTTAGAATAATCCCACCAAATGTGGGTCCTTCATAGTTACATTTTTTTGTCTTCTTCCTCTTTTATAATCACATTCACATGCATTGAATACCCTTGCAATTTTCTTTTAGTGTGAATAAGCCTATTGGCAAATTCAATTCAATCTTTTAGGATTCAACCTTGGACTACTTTAATTAGAGTTAACTTCTCATAATGATCATGAAGTCTTCTAAATTGTAAGCATGCATGGGCTCAATTTGATTTAAGACTCACAAGAAGCATATTAAATATTTCAAGATAAAGCATATTTAAGTACTCCAATCTCATTTATTTTATGCATTTGAAAATTATTTGCAGATGAATACTATTCAACAAGATCACATGAAACTAGACCCTACAATGGAAGGGAATCTAGATAAAATGTTCAAAGAAGGGTCGAGAAGTCACAATTGGAGGAAAATGATAGTTCAACCATTCAATACAATGACGAAGGCAGACCTTGATCATTGTTGTACCAAAAACTACCCTTTTCATTGTATATCAGGAGAGAATGGAATCATTGCATGGTTGCTCTCTCTCTCTCTCTCTCTCTCTCTCTCTCTCTCTCTCTCTCTCTCTCTCTCTCTCTCTCTCTCTCTCTCTCTCTCTCTCTCTCTCTCTCTCTCTCTCTCTCTCTCTCTCTCTCTCTCTCTCTCTCTCTCATACTTTATTCTGGTAAAATTGGTAAGTCACAGATTTGATCAAAGTCATTTATCAAACCATTACAAGCAAAAAAAAATTCAACTATGTTCTAATACTCTTTTTTTTAAAACAAAAGTTTTGTTTGAATCATATAACATACGATTTCATATCTTATACTCAACCGATATTTCAAAGTGCAGCTCTGAGTTGTCTAACACCTTACGAAAGAAAATGGGAAGAAAAAATGTTGGCCCTTATCGAGGTTTCATGACTAAATCTAAACCAAGGACAAAGGCTTTCAAGAGAATAGTTTTTTCCAAAAACATGACATTGAGCAAAAATGATGAGGTTTTCTCTCTCTCTCTCTCTCTCTCTCTCTCTCTCTCTCTCTCTCTCTCTCTCTCTCTCTCTCTCTCTCTCTCTCTCTCTCTCTCTCTCTCTCTCTCTCTCTCTCTCTCTCAAACACACATGTATAATTGCCAAGATATTAGGACTCATAACATTCATAAATTGTATTGTCAAATTTTTTTCATGCTTGACCAAAATGAAGGATTACAATAGTGCTATTGCATTCTATTTCATAGTCTTTTTTCCTTTCTTTCTTTTTTAAGGCATGGGGAGAAAGGGAGAAGGATCGTATGAAAAAGAATATCTAAGAGGTACTAATAGCCATATAGATGAGAGACTACCATCTTTTTAGCTTGTGAAACATAAAAAAATATTTTTTTCCAAAGGAAAAGGCGGAATATTTTGCAAGTCATACTTTCATTCTAGAATAGGCTCATGCATATATTTCTTTCTTGAGATAAGCTTGAGAGCCATGAAAACTCATCTCCACTCCATGTGAGTGTATTGAACTTTAATGACGTTCTATCCTCTATCATTATCAAAGGAGATCATGAGGACTCATTGAAGCTTGAAAAGAGAGACTACTCCTATCTCTAGTTTTTCTTCGACATATTCTGACATTCAACTAGAGCTTCAAGGATGCAAGGTCTATGAGGAATAGGATTCCTATGTATAGATACTACATATCAAATCTCTTTTGGGGATTTACATGTTGATATGCTTACAATGAGAACTAATTGATTGCATAAGGTTTGATAGATCGCAAAACATTTGTATTCATTACAATATTCACACTTATGTATCTCTAGATATCATTACTTTCAAAAAAAATGTAAAACATCCACCTCCCAACTCGCCTTTCCCACATTGCCAAATATACAAATATGACCAAAATAGCAAAACTAGTTGAAATTTCTCACACTCCCTCTTCAACTAGTTTTAGCATAGACTTTGATAACACTCCAAGTGAAGTCTTATGCTTCATGAACAAGTCCTTTACCAATGCTTTGGTGAAGATATCAACTACACATTCCCTTGAGGGCACATGTTGAAGCTCCACCTCCTTTGCCAAGACTTGCTCCCTTACAAAGTGATATACCACTTCAATATGTTTGCTCCTAGCATGAAAGATAGGATTGGTAGCCAACTTTTGGGCTGATAGGTTGTCACAAAAGATGATTGGGCTCTCTGAAAAATCCAGCAAGTGAAGATCCTTGATCATCCTCTTGATTTATACCATCTCCTTTGTGCAATTTGTAAGTGCTTTGTACTCGGCCTCACTAGATGGCAATGAGATAGTGGCTTGTTTCTTTGACATCCATGATATAGCTCCATCACCTATGAAATGAGCACTAATGGATTTCCTATCCATTTTATCTCCAGCAAAGTCCGAATCAGAAAATTCCTAAAATGTAATGCAAATGATCAAGATCATGCACTTCAAACTCACTCTCGAGAGCACTCTTGATATCCTCCACATCTTGGTTGTCTCCACCACTCAAGATGATATCATCCACATAGATTAACAAGAGGACATTTGGCCGTAAACAGTCTGTCTGCATAAATGAACGTGAACTGTCACTATGCAAAAATGAACGTAAACTGCCACGGGTGAAAAATGCGAAAAACGCGACAGTCTTTGCTAAAGTCATTTTCTTAACTTTCTGGGCATCTGGCATTTTGTGAAAAATGTGACACTGCATTTTTACTCTCAATTCCTGACAGGTGAAAAATGCGACACTGTATTTTTACTTGCAATTTTCGACAATGTTGCTTTGAGAGAAAATTGACTGTAGCAAAAAGACGATAGTGTCGATTTTTGCAGTGAGAGAAAATTTTTGACATTGTTGTCAAACTCCGTATATTTCTGCAGACTGTGTAAAAACACTTGTAATTTTGGAGACTGTGTAAAACACGGGAGAATCCGTAGAACTGGATAAACAGTTGGATGAAGATTAAAATCGATTAGTCGATTAGCCAATAAAATGTAGGAGTTGACTAGTCAAAGGATGCTTATCATATATTGATTGAGACACATGGTTCAATACATGAGTGACACTCGTCCACATGTCATATGCTTATTAAGACACTTACTCCAATATATGAGTGACGTGTGTTGTAGACCTACTCTACATCATATGAATATGTGTTGGGTATACCACTCCCTTAATCTGAATCCATGAACGCCTTGACCTTTAAACTTAGTTCCGCACAGAACTTTCTGTGTCCATCCAAGCTTAATGCTTTGGTAAAAATATTTGTTGTCATATCTTGCGTTTGACAGTACTGCAATCAGACCTCTTTGTCAAGAACTTTGCTTCTGACATAGTGATACTTCAGTTCAATGTGCTTACTCCTAGAATGAAATCTAGGGTTGGCTGATAAGGCAATGCCACTTTAATTATCACAAAATAATAATGTCGGAGTATATTGATTCAGATTGATATCTAAAAGTAAGTTTCTCAACCAAACTGCTTCCTTTGTAGCTTGAGAGGTTGTGATATACTTTGATTCAGTGGAAGATAGAGCTATCGAATATTGCTTGCGACTGTTCTAGGAAATATGACCATTGTTGAGAAAAAATGTAAATCCTGAAGTGGATTTACGAGTGTCTACATCTCCTGCCCAACTTGCATCTATGTAACCAATGAGTAAATTGAGTTTGTCGTTGTCGACTGCTCCATAACAAATGCAAAAGTCCATAGTAGCTCAAAGATATCTCATGACTCTGATAAGAGCCTTCCAATTTGTTATACCAAGGTTAGTCATATACTGACTTAAAGAGCTAACTACAAAAGCTATGTCTGGCCTGGTACAAATCATTGCGTACATAAGAGATCCTATTATCGAATGATAAGGATACTCACGCGTCTACTTCTTCTCTTGAATTGTTTGTCATGCATGACTACGCCTATCAATTTTGAACAAAATAGTAGTGATGAAAATCACGTTCGATCTTATAGTAACTAACTTTGAATCATTAGTACTACAGTGATTACATAGCCAAACATTTAAAGCATTGAATTATCAAACAAATTATCAGTCGCGAAGAATTACATAAACACATACATTCTGAGATGAAGTTGAATGCAATAAGAAGATAGTATTGATTTAGTATGAAAGCGAAACAGATGTAAATGAGTACAACAAGTTGCGGATCGAAGCCGCGTACTCTAAGCTATCTGAACGGCTAGAATATAAGTCTGAATTAAGTGCAACTACTGATAAGCAGTAAGCGCAATCGTAATCTCTAATCAACTCTAAAGAGTTGAGCTAGAATGCTCAAGAGTGTTCAAGCTCGCAGGCTTGAGAGAGAGCTAACTATTCAATACTTGATCTTAGAATGAAGATGTTGAAATATGAACAACTACTTATACTAAGCAATTAGGTCGTGCGGTTGTCACTTGGCTGGAGTTTGCTGGCATTCATCCAGTTATTCTCAGAAGTTGCTTGCTGATAAGCGGTGACATTTGGCCGTAAATAGTTTGTCTGCATAAATGAACGTGAACTATCACTCTACGAAATGAACGTAAACTGCCACAGGTGAAAAATGTGAAAACACGACAGTCTTCGCTAAAGTCATTTCCTTAACTTTTAGGGCATCTGGCATTTTGCCAAAAATGCGACACTGCATTTTTACTCGCAATTCTTGACAGGCAAAAAATGCGAAAAATGCAACACTGTATTTTTACTCGCAATTTTTTACAGTGTCGCTTTGAGAGAAAATTGACTGTAGCAAAAAGGCAATAGTGTCGGGTTTTGTAGCGAGAGAAAATTTTTGACATTGTTGTCAAACTCCGTGTATTTCTGCAAAGTGTGTAAAAACAATTGTAATTCTACAGATTGTGTAAAACACGAGAAAATCCGTAGAACTGGATAAACAGTTGGATGAAGATTAAAAACCGATTAGTCGATTAGTAGGAGAATAATCCAGCATAATCACCTTATTAGTAGTAGGAATGTTAACCTTGTGGGCTTTACTCACCTCACTATATCCAACAAATATACCTTTCCTTGAAGATGGATCCTCCTTTGTCCTATCATCAAGAGTTATATTGACATAGCAAGCACATCCAAAAGTTTTAAGAAAGTTGACACTCGGCCTCCTCTTGAATAGCATCTCAAAAGGTGTTCTTCCATCCAATATAGCACTCGGCCACCTATTGCATAGAAAGTTAGCACACAACAAATCTTGATCCCAAAATGGTTTTGGAAGATTAGCACCTAACCTCGTGGCTTTGGCACTTTCACATAAAGTCCTATTCTTACTCTCGGCCACTCCATTTTGTTGAGGTGTCCTTGGAGTTGTGTACTCCCTCTTGATCCCATGCTCATCACAAAAAGCCTTGAACTTGGTAGATATGTACTCTCCACCATTGTCACTCTTCAAGCACTTGATCTTTGTGGAAAATTGGTTCTCCCTTGCATTCTTGAACTTCACAAAGACATCATACACTTCATCTTTGCTCTTTAGCATATCGATCCAACAAAATCTACTAAAATCATCAATTTGAGTTACATACATCTTAGCTCCACTATTGCTAATTGTAGTAATTCCATGAATATCCGAATGTACAACTTGAAAAGGCTTTGTAGATCTAGTATAAAAGGTAGTCTATGTGACTTTGACAAAGCACAAGACACAAACATGATTGATGCTAGTTAAGGATCTTGGAAGACCAATCAGAACTTTCTTCTTAGCCATTACCTCCAATTAATTGAAGTTGAGGTGCCCATCCTTTTATGCCAAACCTCTTGAATAGATATTTTCTCACTATAACAAATGTTTCCAAAAAGAAATCACAAAGATATGGAACCTCAATTCTCTTCTAGCACTTATATCTAGCAAATCAACACACAGAATGTAGAAATCTTGATCTATCCTCAATCTAATGACTCTTGCCACTTCCTAAGATTGAAACACACTCTAATGAAGTTCAGTAACCTCACAAAATAGAGATCCAATCAAAATTAGGATCACAGAAAATTGAATATTTTAAATTCTACATGCAATTGCCTAAAACTTGTTATAAAATCTTGTAGCCTCAAGTGAGACCTTCCTAATGCATCAAAAATTGACTATTTCTAGCAAGTATGGTGTGAAAGCGGAATTCCTCAAGTTCACTGACCTAAAATGAGTTTTGATCTACAAAAGATCTAATCTACATATGCAAGAAACTCGATTTTTGGGTAGAAGTCAATCTAGCATTCTCTAGCATTGATATCTCCTCCAAATCCTTGATAAATGTGTTTGATCCTTTCATAACCTGCAACACAAGCTCTGATACCATGTGAAGAATTTGAGATCAATTAAGATCCAAATCCATAACTTGATCCTTGGTTAGAAATAGATCAACTCTACCAATGTTGCCAATGTAGAAAAATCAACATCTACTCTATGTAATAGATGCAAGCTCAATAAGAACCTGATCAAACATCAAACATATGATATGATGAAGTTGTTGTCCGTGCAAAAATAGTAAGCTACTGTATTTCACACGTGTGGATGCGAAAAATAGCATAAAATGAGCATTTACACACAAGATTGCAAGATATCACAAACATAGTACTAGATGAACCCAAGAGAACTCATGTATAAGCATGAAGTGAGATAAGAGAGAGAGAGAATGTTTCTCTTCCCATGAGTGTACAGCTATACATAGCAGATCCATGACTCATTGATGAGTTTGGTTTCCCTCCATAACAAAACCCTAGCATTAATGTGGACTAGATTCAAATGTCTCCACATTCAAATTGAATCTTCTAAGACTCATGTACTACAACACTTTCAAAAAGTGCTTACTCAAATGCTTTTAGACTAATATAACTTTGAAAAGTTAAACTCTAAGTCTAACATGAAAATTGGCCTCAATTGCCAAATATACAAATATGACCAAAATAGCAAAACTAATTGAAATTTCTCACAAAACCTAATGCTAAATAGGTCCCTAAACACGTGTTGGGGACCTTCTCAACAAGCCATGGAAAGCTTTCTTTTTGTACTATCAATTATTTATTCCATTGTGGGAGAGATCATAATTTTGGAGCGATTGACAATTTTGAGCTTTTACACCATTTGTGTTGGAATTTTTTGATGTGAATGCAATCTAAACTCAAAAAAATGATTATTTGTTATTATGCCATACCATAGTCCACACTTCACATCTGTGGGGTCGTTCTATCATTGTTTTGATCAATAATTGATTGTTCTTGCATTTTTAGATCAAAATTGCCAATCTCGATCAAGATTTGAGATCTAGTTTTGTAATAGATTGATCAACCAAGTACCCAATCACTCTTGAGGATCTTAAGTAGATCCATTTAGGGTCCTAAACACTGTACTTTCAGCATGGTATCAAACTAAGTACAAGAGTTTAATTTTTGATCAAAACCAAGTCCAAATTTAGCAAGTTTAAGGCTAAATAACTAGTTTTGAGAGGGTGAGCCTATACTAAGTGATTGTCCACTACCACAAAAACTTGATAGTTGGAGTCCAAAATCGAGAAACAAGAAGAAGAAATTCTTTCTTGGGCAACTATTTTGAAGAAATATAGCAAGCCAAGTGCCCCATTACTTTGATTATCTCATCTACTCTTTGAGAAGAAAGATCCAAGGAACAAAAGGCTCATAAGAATAGGGTTTGGGGTACTCTGAATACCCAAGATGCTATTGCAGAGGCAAACAGATTCCTTGAGGCCACACTCGATCATTACACACACTGATGGTTTGGATATAGCCTAGAGAACAATGAGGGACACTACTACTACATGATCATCCATTGTGGCTCTCTTGAGATAAGTAGGGAAGCTTTGCATTGTAGAGCTGAGTTGTGGGGCATTACCATTTCCATGGGTGATGATCATATTTATATTCATTCTCAAGAAAGACGTAGAGCCATTTAAAATGCATGTGAGTCTAGCAAACAAGTAATTTATCATGATGGTCAGGTGCACTATGTTGATGGTGCTTCCAAGAGCTCCCGTGACCAAGGAGTTGGGGCCCTTGGGCCGAGGAACATCCCAAGGCCCCATCCATACCATCTTCAAATTGTTGTGTGGAATTGTAATGGTATATACTTATCATCTGTTGTTGGTAACTTGATCGGTTTCATTATTGCATGTGATTTGTTGTTTTTCATGAAATCTATGAGAGTCAAGAGAGAGGACTACCTATTTTTCCAAAATATAGATGGGATTCAATATATAGGTCAGAGAGTAGATCAATTAGTGACATGGTTTTTGTGGGGTCGCTTGTTTATATAGAGAGTCTCTTCACCTAATCATTGAGTTCATCAAACACGATGAGCATGCATGTTGTATTTGGATCTATATTGATGGGCATGATGTCGTCTTGGATAAGGAACTCTTATTGCTAGTAGTCTGCTATTTTCCCCCAAAGTCCTCCTTTTTTGAAGGTATTGGTTCACCTTATACTAATCTCTCCTTGGATATTGTCAAATATGCAGAGCAAAGACATATCTTCCTCGTTGGCAATTTTAATGTTAGAATAGTCTAATGATAGTCAGATCTCCATGATACTACCAACCAACGATAGGTTCGTCTCCTTGACAGTGATGATTTGGGAGTTCTCAGGATATTAGATGACATTTTGGGACCTATTACCTCATATGGTGAGTGTTTGTTACACTAGAGGAGGCCCATGAGTTAGCCATTTATAATGGCTTAGTCTTGTGGCATGATTCTTCTGACAATTATAACTTTCACCCTCATAGTGAAGGCCATATTGTCATTGATTATCTCATGGGGTCATCTTCCATCCGTTTAATTTTTTATTTTCACATCTCCTCTACTACCCTCGTTGATACTCCATTGTAAAGGTGTGTTGAAAGGGAAGTGTCTTGTTAATTTTTTTTTATAGCTCATCTTTAGGTGCTTTTGGGCATGAGTTCATCCCCTGTGTCCCACCTTCCCTCTTGGATGACCTGCATATGTGGATTGACTATGATACCATGCTATATGCCATGCCTACCAATTCACCTATCTCTATCTCCCCTTGTCAATCTAAGTTCACCTTCTTCACCTTTGAGATTGTCCTTGTGGCAAGTGACCGAAGACCAATAGGGCGAGCGACGTCAAGGACCTTGATTTTGAGTTATTGATCCATGTTGTTGACATACTTTCTCCCATTTTGGCCACTCTCCTTAACCATGCTATTGTTGTTGGCTTCCCATCTTCCCCGTGTACCAGTATCATTGACTTGATTGACAAAAATCATAATCCCATGCATCCTGACAACCACCACACTATCATGATTGGTCACGTTTTTGAAAAGCTATATAGAACTATTTTTTAGTTAGAGATGAGTTTTGAAGCTAAGAGCAAGCCAGGCAGGATTTAGGGGCCAATACTTTTCTACTAGTCATATTTTCACTCTTTAGACTCTCATCAAGGAGGCTAGTCATAGGAAAGAAAAGGTTTATTGTCGTTTTGTGGACTTCAAGAAAGCCTTTGATTTTGTCCCATGTTCCTTGCTCATCTAGAGACTATGTGATCTTGTTTTCTCCATGGAATTTATCTTGGTTGTGATGGCATGATTGTCATTCTTCTTTATGCTGATAATGTGGCTATAGTTTTCCCAACTAGAAATGGTTTACAAAGGCAATTGGATTTTGTAAAGGCCTTTTGTATCAATTGAGGGTCGAGGGTGGACAATGCAAAGACCAAGGTTATGGTATCAATTGAGGGTTGAGGGTTGAGGGTGGACAATGCAAAGACCAAGGTTATGGTATTCAATACTTTTAGAGCTCTCGATAAGCGACATGAGCTCATTTTTTATGGACAATCTCTAGAGTTGATTTCTTCTTACACTTGCTTGGTGGTCCTCTTGACATTTCACGAGACATATAGCTATTGGAGAAGGGCCGCTCCTCCCTTGTACATCTAGAAAGGTTCCATTTTTGGAAGTCCTTTTGGGATGCCTTGAATAAGTGTAGACGCAAGTTGATACCATTGTCATCCCCATAGTCTTATATGTAGTAGAGAGATGGTGCACTAATATCTCCTCATTAGGCTGGGCTAGTATCTCGAAATTACATATTGTCGTGTTATCTTGCATGAGAGATTGGATGGTTTCAGAGTATTTTGAGAATGATTAGGATTTGTAGTTATTCTACTTGGGTGAGATGAAATTTGAAGAGCAGTTTATCTTTAGGTGCCTAGTCTATTATGATATTAGAGATTGATACAATTGCTTGTTTTGTGACATGCCCACGACATTGTAGGTCACTTATAGCATATGATGATCCTCATGTGTTGCACTTATGATATGAGAGATGTTCTTATAATGATGAGATCTATGTTAGAAAGTTCAAAAGATCTATCCTAGCTCTCAGGTCCAAAATACATCCTTCTTCTCTAGGAGAAGATCGTTATAGGATCCAAAGTTTGATGATGATGATGATGATGATGACGACGACACACCTTTTGATAGAGATATAAGAGACAACACATCACTTAGGACCATGTTGCAATTAGAGTTATTTGACCTATCTCGAAGACAAACTTTTCATCCTCCCAAATGACATCTAATGGTTCTAGATCTACCTTATGTTGTTGCTCATATCGCATGTTTCTTCAACATTTGTGTTATATCATTTGGACATCATTATAGTAGAGTAGACAATATTCCTACACATCTCATTTAGTTCAGTTTAGCTCGGCTCAATTTCTAGTATCTTAATATGTTTTTTCTTTTTGGTAATGTTCAAAGATGTTTCATATGCTCTCACTGATACCACATACTTGACATGTACTTTTTTCATCTTATATTTCTTTTGGCATGGAAAAGACATTATTAATAAATTGTTTTATCCTCTCTCTCTCTCTCTCTCTCTCTCTCTCTCTCTCTCTCTCTCTCTCTCTCTCTCTCTCTCTCTCTCTCTCTCTCTCTCTCTCTCTCTCTCTCTCTCTCTTCTCTCTCTCTCTCTCTCTCTCTCTCTCTCTCTCTCTCTCTCTCTCTCTCTCTCTCTCTCTCTCTCTCTCTCTCTCTCTCTCTCTCTCTCATATTGTAAATATCAAGTAGGTCCTCATGTTTTGTTGTCTAAAGTATTCATTATAAACAATTGTTGAATGGTGTCTTTTAATGTATGACAGGATACTCGAGCTTTGCATGCTCAAGAAGAGTTTCTTTTAGAAGCTAGGTGCAATCTACAACTTGCAACACAGTCCACAATTGGAATTCTTTCAAGGGAAGCATCAATCACATGCAACTAGGTTCAAAGTAAATATGAGTTGTACGTTCTAAATTTTTTGTAAAGTTTGTAATTTGGAATGATCTTTTGTATGGTCATTGAAATTTGATTTGATGTGGCATATCTTGTATCTTAAGTGTGTTTGTATCAATTTAATCTCACAAGATAAAAAAAACATCTACACTTCATAAGAAAGTTATATTACACAAGGAATTTTTTTGGAAGAGCAAACTTTAAGGAGCTTATTTGATCTCATCTTGCCATTAGGTTTTGAGATTACATAGGTAAGATTTTATTAATGTCTTTGCATTGAAAATATGTGAGTCGAATTTTTTTTATGGAGCATTGAAGTTAGAAAAAAATTCCATATTTACAATTTTTGTACACATTTGTAAAAGAGTGAAAACATTGCATATGTGAGAGTGAAAAGTTTTCAAAATGGGGTTGAATATTTTGGGCTACCAATTTCAGGTAGGATAAAACTACAAAGGTATCATATATCTACACACACACACACACACACACACACACACACACACACACACACACACACACACACACACACACACACACATTAGTCATAGTTTCATGGTGCTAACATTGGGTAGATTGGTATTTTTTGGGACACAATTTGATGGTTTTATAGAATTTATTGGCGTTAACTTATTTCTTAAAAGATCCAATTTAAGTAAAGGAGTATATTGTGTGAGAGATGAAGATGAAAACACAATTTATATGATGTCACACTTGACCCATATTTTCATGTTTCTTTCATTCAATGAGTTGTTGTAAGAAATGTGAGGTCGCTTATCAAATTTATGAAAACATTTTGTAATCTAGAAAACACAAAAAAAAAAAACCACTTGTTCATGAATGTCACAACTCAACAATCAAAATTTTGGTTTCTCACTCTACCTAGATTCTCTGTGTTGTCCTACACAATCTCAAATAGTCTCGGTGTTGTCTTTTTGCATTGTCTTCCTACCACTTTCTATAGATGCTAAGGATTTGCTTGCGTAGAGCAAAAAAGGAGTTCTTGACAAAATTTCCAAAATTCACATGTGTGGGGAATGTCCACAAGAGTGACTGATCTTAATTAAGCTTTGTGATTGGCACTATAACCTGATTTTAGATTGATCAACAAAATCTAGTTCAGAAGAAATGGCTAATCCACAATCTAGCATGCTAATCAACAGAATATAATAGCAATGAATCAAAGAATGGATAAAAATACAAGATTTCAGTGTATGAGCATTAGCCTCAACACGAGTTAGAGAGAGAGAGAGCTAGAGAGATAACAAGCAATATTTGTTTAGATCCAAAATGGCATGAGATAGCTACAAAACTTTGGTTCTTCATCACTGATTGTGTGGAGAGCTACACATATTTATGGAGATTGAGGTAGCTCGAGGTAGAACCATATCTATCCATTCCAAAATGACATCTAGAGTCTATGTGACATTTGTCACTTGTCATGCATGAAATTCTATCAACTTTTTACAAGTGTACTAGTTCTAACTAGAAATGTCCAAATCATCATGCATGTGTCCATTAAACTTTGTGCATGCCTTGCATGTCACTATGGATCACTTACAATTAATGCATGTGAGTTGCCACGAGTTTCTACAAGCATAATCATGCTAATTCTATGTCTACAAACTATATGCAAGTTGCATTTATCAAACTAGATAATACATAACCATGTAGCTCGAGTTCTATGTAGGACAAACTTGGCATTTTGCATTAATGAGCTACATACTTGCATGGTACAACATTTATAGCAAGCCAAGAAATCAATATGGATTGTTTTTCAATTTTAACACTCCTCCTAAAAATGATCTATATTGATTTGAACATGGATCTTGGTATAACTCCAAGGTTGGCTCTATGCTTGTTGAAGGAACTTTTACTCAAAGGTTTGGTGAGCATATCTGCAATGCAAGATGATGTGTCGATGTGCTCCAATTTGATTTCACCTCCAATGAGCTTCTCTCTCACGAAGTGATGTGCAACTTTGATATGCTTGCCCCTTGCATGGAATATTGGGTTGTTGGCAAGGGCTTGAGCTGAAATGTTGTCACACATGATCATAGGTATATTTTCTCCCATAATTATCTTTAGCTCCACTAGTAACCTCTTGATCCAAAGCACTTCCTTTGTTGTTGTAGTGAGCGCCTTGTACTCAGCTTCACATGATGAGAGTGATACAATATCTTGCTTTTTGGAAAGCCAAGATATCAAGTTTCCTCCAAGATATATGACATAAGCACTTGTAGATTTTCAATCTGCTCTATCACTTGTAAAATCCGAGTCAGAATAACCATTAATAGAAAGATCGTCACTTTTATACAATAAACCAAAATCAAAAGTTGAAGATATATATCGAAGCACTCTCTTGGCCTTTTTCCAATGATAAACTGAAGGATTTTGCATAGCCTGGCTCAACTTATGAACACTAAAGCTTATGCCAGGTCTAGTTATTGTGAGCCAAATTAAGGATCCTATAAGACTTCTAAAAAGTGTGATGTCCTTGAAGGATCTTTCATCACCTTTGTTAGAGTCCTTTACATTTTGCTCCATAGGTGTTTCTATACTCTTACAATTCAACATATTGAAGTTTTTTTAACATTGAAAGAGCATACTTAGATTGATATACAAAAGCTTTATCTTTAAGAAAGTCAATTTCTAATCCTAGAATATAGTGAATTTCTCCAAGATCTTGCATCTTGAACTCTTTTCCAAGTGCAATCTTGGTTTCCTCAACTAACTTGATACAACTTCCTGTCATAATGATATCATCAACATAAATAAGAAGGATGACAATATCTTTATCAAAAAACTTGACATATAAGGAAGGATCATAGTTACTAAGATTAAATCCTAGTGACTCAAGAAAGGTGTTAAGTCGAGAATACCATGACCTTGGAGCTTGCTTTAATCCATATAAACTTTTGAAGAGCAAGCAAACTTTTTCCTCATCATGGATGAACCCAATAGGTTGATCCATATAGATCTCTTCTTCTAGATAGCCATTTAGAAATGCATTAGAAACATCTAGTTGAAGAATTTGCCAATTGAAAAAACAAGCAAGAGAAATTATGATTCTAATTGACACCATCTTTGCAACTGGGGCAAAGGTCTCCTCATAATCAAGTCCATATACTTGAGCAAAGCCTTTAGCACAAAGCCTAGCCTTGTACTTGTTGATTGTGCCATCTTGATTATACTTGACTCGAAAAACCCATTTGCAACCAATGGTATGCTTGTTGGATGGAAGATCCACAAGTTCCCATGTATTATTGGCCATCAAAGCATCATATTTTTCCTTCATGGCAAGGTACCATTCCTTTGAGTTGATAGCATCATATACATCCTTCGGCTCCTCATGAGAAATAAAATAGGCACAATTAGTAGAGTTGATTTCCACTTGCTTTCCTCTATCTCCATAGGTAAGCCTTCTAGGCTCGGATCTTTCTCTTTGATATAGAATGAATTTAATTTGATTTGACAACAAACTATACCACCAATTTTTCACAAAGCTTAAAAAATTAGACAACTAGAGATTCACAAAGATCTCAACCATGCATGAATACTCAAATATGGACGACTCCTCATTCTAGACATCCAATGGGATCTCAAATTGACCCTCACACTATCACAAAGAAAGTTGAATAGAACTAATTTGAGTTTCATACATACTATGTCAATTTTTGCTCAATAAATTGATTCAATCACCCCTATTGGATTCCACCAATTACTCTACCTCTTAAGACTTGGAATGAAATTCAAAATCAAAAGCTGTGATTTTTCTCACTAAGATATTGTGCTCCAAAGAGCTAATGCCACTTAGAAAGATTTGATCACCTAGGAAAATACAAATTCTCCACCAATAACAACACAAAATGAGCTTCTAGATCTTGCCTTCTACAAAGGAAGGAACTCTTAGAAAATTGGATCTCTCTCTACACATTTGCCATAGACACCTTAATGACTCTTTTCAAACATCACAAACACTCAAACAAATTGATTAGGATTGAATAGTGTGACTTGGATCTCAATCTATTTTCTAGAACTTTCAATTGAAGCCAATCTATGTCAAATTCCAAAAGATTTGCATAGATGCTCTATATGCACTAGAAACTCTCAAAGGTTTCACTTGGAGGACAGATCCAAGGATGTTTTCTAGCAAACTGATGCTTCTAAACTTGACCCTATCACTCTTGAACAAATCTAGAGTGATGGTACAATGGATTTCAATCTCTCACCTTGCATAGTACTCAATCTATGATTTTTAGCAATTTCTCTCTTCAACCTCAACATACACTCAAAAAATCAGAGAAAATCAATTAGTGCAGCTAATTAAAACTTCAATTTTAATTTTTTGGCTGATCTAATCCAAGAACTAATCAGAGGATTAGATTCACTATAGAAAATGCTTGATTTTGCACCAAAAATCACTCAAATTGGGTATGTGAGTCAAATTCTACAAATTTTTGAAATTTCTCAATCAAAACCAAAGATGTACGACCTCACACGTGTGAAAAGAGTTCCTACAGCCCACAACAAGATCTGGATCTAAAATTTTGAGGATATCTATCAAATCCAACTCGCTACACAAAATTTGACTAGTTTCCAAAAAACTGCTAATTTTGGCGTTGATTTGGATTAACCCTATCAATTTCAACAAAACCTCTTGTACTAGGCTCTGATACCATGCCCAAAAAGTACAAAAAGGACCAAGAGTGGATCCTAATCAGATTCTCAAGAGGGATTGGTTGTCAGATTACTTGATCTATCAATCTACTTGAGATTAAAATCAATCTAGATCAATTCTAGACAGAAAATCCTAACAAGAACAATCATTAATTGAAGGTAGGTGTACTTTCTGGTTTCACACATGTCAAACACTTTCTGAGTACGGACTCCAACCTGAAAATCAAATACACATTGATAGAACCTCAAAACAATCAAAACAAATGTAGACAAATGGAGAGAATCACTCAAAATTGCTTCCAAAACCAAGATTGGTGTCTCACATTGATTATGGCCAAATGTGGCTCTATATATACAATAAGTGGGAGCTCGTGGTACTGATCATCCCTCTGATCCCACACGTGTGAAGGTGCTTTGCCATATAATGATTCATCATGCAAAACTGACACTTGGACAAAACCTTCTATTTTGAGCACTTTTGGTCCATTTTCCTTCTATATGGAGATCTACTTGGAAATCTTCTAGAAGTCAAAATTTGCCTACTTCAGCTTATTCCACACGTGTGAGCTGTCCTCTACACATGGGATATGACACCTAACCAAAGGATGTGGCTCATGCAATCAATAGATTGATGCCATGTGTCATATGTCTAGAAAACTAGTTTTTGGCCATTTTAGCCACTAGCACTTGAATAAAATCATATGTACAGCATATATGATTATGGTACATGATAAGTATACTAGTTTCACAAGTGGGAACAGGCTCCACACATGTGTGTTTATCTATATACAAGATTTTTGGCCTCTACCAAGCTTATTTTTGCATTTTTCACATATTTCACCTTATGAACTTTACGAGATTGCTATGGAATATTATGTAAAATTAAGCAACAACAACAATCTCTTTAATGTTGAAATATGACATCGTAATGATGTCCATCACATTATGCTATGAATGTTGCCATAAAACTCTTAGGAAATGTCATCATCAATTTTGGTCATGTTTGAATTAGTAACTCACTAGCAAGCTAATAGGTCTTTTCATAACTAGTATATACATATGATGGATGCCACAAATTATGAGCTAGCATACTAGTCTAATCTTATCAAAGTCTAACCACTTTTAGTCCTAACTTTACTTGCATAATATCCACATCAAAGAATAAATTGGGTAGACTTGCTATGATACTTTACTTTCAAACTCAAGCATTCTAGCCTCATTTAAATGGAAGTGCAATAATATGGGTAAAATAAACTTTCGAGCTGCAAAGGAAAGGATTTTTTAAGGATTGATACTTCAAAAAGCATTTCACATCAAAGCAAAATTTTTGCTAGGACCTCATTTGCTTTATCTTACAATTATATCAAAGTTGATACTTTGTAGTAACACATCTTTAAAATATATTTTTCCTTAGCGTTAGGATGGCACAATAAGTGGCACCATATAGGTGAAGCATTCTAAACACCTGAATTTAAAGGTATTTTAGATGAAAATAAGTTTACAGTTTCTGATGATAAGCAAAACTAATAGACAAAGTATTTCAAGCAAAAAATGGAAAAACAAATTTTAATTGTCTATCTCCATCAACTTGCAATTTGTAATATCATTTTAAACTTTTAAAGAAATTATGGCATCTTCCAGAGCAAATTCTGTAGAACAAAAAAAAAATATTACAATTTTTTTTTATGCACAAAATTTACAACCAAAAGAAGAAGAAAAAAAAAAGTAAAAAAAGAAATTACGTGGAGGAAGGGCCCCTTCCTCGAGTTTCTTGTTCATGTTAGCATATTGCACAGGTGTCTTAGACAACCATGAAAAGAGCGAATACAACTAGACAGCCATACAATCATCGAATCAAATATTCTATGTCAATAAGTGGAGCAATAATATCAAATACAAAATGAGAGAAGAATAAGAGAGCATTCGACAATACCAATGCATGTAAAGCAAAATAGGAAATCTATAATTAAACTGTTATAATACAATGATCAGATCATGAAAAGGCTAATCATGTGACTAATAATGGTTCAAAATAGTCGTGCGCTAAGGGCTATGATCCTACTATGCTCATTCTGGATGAAACAATCTCTCTATCCCTGAATTACTCTCACTCCCTTGTGATAATTCAATTCTAAGGAGTTAGATAACCTAACACATTTAGACCATGAACCTAAATTTTAAAGTCATTGTAGATGGAACTAGGGAGCCCAAGACAAAGCTATACAAGCTGAATGTTACAACCAAGGGGCAACATGGACTTATCTCATCCATTCCATCACAAACTTATCTATGGCATAAAATGTTCATTCATTTGAACCTAGGAAGCCTCAATTTGATGAGAAAATTGGAGATGGTAAAAGGATTGCCTGTGATAGAAAACCAATTGAAGACAATATGTGAATCATGCATGTATTGAGCATCGTGACAAATTCAAGAACATCAAGAAAAGCTGGAGCATCTCGAGAAGCAATGGTAGCTGCAAGTGATCGAGCCTGATCAGCCAGGATAGGGGTAGGAAGCTATAAGCGATATGTAACTGGACTAAGAACCACCAAAATGCGATAAGGCCCATAATAACGTGGTGCAAGCTTCTCAGTAGAAGCATGGCCCTAGACAAAATGATGACGTGCAAACCGTAGGCGTAGATAAACCATATCTCCAAGCTGAAACTCAACATGGCAGCGGTGACGATCAACTGAGGTACGATAACGCTGCTGAACATGCTATAAATTAGAATTGGCCTGGGTAATAAGCTCTCGAGCACCAAGGTATCCAAAAAGTCCGAGAAGGTAGAACGATCCATCATAGGATACACCAAAAACGGATGGAGAATTGGATGACCCATCGGAACTGGCCGCAAGTGTAATCCCAAAGTACACACCAGGCGCACAAGTGAGGAAAAAAGAAATGCACTGGAACGAGGAACAGGATCTGCAACATTAGTAGCAAGCATCGGAGCAATATCCACGTGTAGCTGGGAATGAGTATCAAAGCACATATGAGCAACACTGAAGTGTATGGGGGCAACATCCCCAAAAACTATCCAAGAAAGGAGAAGGAATTCTCTCAAGGTACCCTGATGGACTCGGAACACCAGAACAAAGTGGCAACTCAGCATCGGAGACCAAGCAATATGGAGAAACCTGAAATGACAGGGAACCTAAATATCACCCAGACAAACAGTAGCTGGAACGGAGGCAATAATCCAAGCCAACAGGATATGCCAAGCTTGACAATGAGCAACAATCCAAGGAACATATAGAGAGCCACATGCATAATCATAGAGATATCCGCACCATAGGCGATCAGTAATATGGAAAAACCAGCACCAATCAACATGTCCAAATGAAAACCAAGCTATATGTAATAACCAGGAATGCCATATATCCATAGCTGAAAATGAAGCAGTAGTGTAAGCAATAGGTCCAAATGAAATCCAAGCGATACGTAATAACCAGGAATGCCAAATATCAAGAGGGAAAAAAGAATCAATCGCATGAACCCAAAAGTGTATACCATCGGCATGGACTGCAACAAACCTATATGTAGAAACTCCAGGAGACGGAAGGATGTCCGTGTACTCACCTAGAAAGATCCCAGCATATAAATACCCTAGATAAGTAATAGTGACCATCTGGCAAATATCCTCGGATGAAAAATGTGTAACAGTAAGGGCCAAAGGCGCATGAATCATATCAGGAACCATAGAAATATCATGAGGTAGATCACAAACCTCAAGCAGAGATCCATGGAGTAAAGCGAAAGAAGATACAACCTGATCACCAATAGCGAGGGAACCATCAAACGTGGACCCATGAAGAACCCCATAGAAATCAGCAGGAACATCGGCCATAACAGACTCAAGAGATGGAGATATAGAGACCAATGGAGAAGATATTGCACCAACCACCGAACCAGGAGGGCAATCTGAAGTATGCACAAAAGCAATAGTAGAAATACCACCAAGGTATACGGCCTCAATATCAGTGAAACCATGAATGACCACTGAATACGATATCTGTGAATCAAGGCATATAGGCGCAAGGCACACAGCAACAACCTGTAGATCCGAAGCAGCATCAACCTGAGGAAGAGGACCCATGGATGGTGAAAGTGAAGCAGCAACTGATGTACTCTGAATGGAAAGAAGAGCTGCATCGTCAGCCGTTGGCAAGCTACGCATAAACTGCTTCCCGGTAACCAACTGGAAGTCTCCCTGAGAATCAATGCCAACAAGTGAGTGTGTAACTGCATCAAGTACAAATGTCAATGTCTGCTGTGTCAAGTCCAATGTAACGGCTCCAAGAGATACAAACCAATCAGCACCAAAGATAAGATCATAACGCTCCATAGGAATAATGTAAAGATCTGTCTGTCCAGAAAAATCTCCAATGTGGTATGGTAAACGCTGAAACATCTGAGAACTAGGAAAAGAATGGGAACTGGTAACCTCAACTGTGAGAGGCTGTGAAGCAGGAATAGGTGAAGCACGTATCCGACGAGTGATATAACTGCTAATAAAAGAATGAGTGCTACCAGTATCAACTAATGCAATATACTCACGACCTGTAATACGTACACGTAACCGAATGGAATGAGGACCAGGACGCCTTGTCCAAGTAGCATAGGCAAGCTGAGCATGGCAAGTAGCAGGAAGTAAATTAGTGGAAGGCTCAGAGGATAGGTCAGGCTCATCAAAAATATGAATGTAGATATCAGAATCATCTGGAGTAGCCCTCATGGTAAAAAACAACAATAGTAGTAGGGAGAGGCTGATGGCAATCACGGGCAAAATGGTCAGGACTCTTACAATGAAAGCAAAGACGCTGCTGCTGAAGGTCAGCGAACTCTGTAGACGTGTAACGTCGGACAAAAGAAGGTCGAGGAGTCGGAGGACAAGGAGACGAAGAGACAATGGAGAGAGCTAGAATAGAAGGGGCAGCTGTAGGGGTGGACGCAGCGGGAAAAGATGAAGCAAAAGGATGGGGTCGGGAGAAGCGGGAAGGAAGAGTGTCAGAGTACTTATGCTGTAAAGTACTGGCAAGAGACATTGCCTCAACAAGTGTGGGAGGATAGAAGGAAAAAGGATCATAACATAAAGCACCACGAAGCCTAGCAATGTAACGAGAAATAAGCTCAATGGGCTGTAGATCTATGAAAAGATAAGAAAACTCCATAAACTGATCTGTATAAGAAGCAAGATCACTGGTCTGAGTGAGACTACGGAATGTATCACGTTGGCGGTCGAGCCACTGAGAGTCAATCATAGCACGACGGAGGTCACGGCGAAAAGTATGCCATAGATGGAGCCCTTCCCGATCAGGATCAGCTCTATAAACTCGCCATGTGGTCCATCTAAATGTAAAGCAGCCAACTGGATCTTTTGAGGATCAGTCTTAGGGTAGATCTGAAAATATGTGTCAAGCTTAGCAAACCAATTCTCTAATAAGTTCCCGTTAGAGGAACCAGAATAGGTAGCAAGCTGTACCCTATCACGAAAGTCTTGAATTTGATGATTGCTCTTGACTCTGTGTAGGCTTTTGAATCAATGTGAACTGCTTAGAGCTTTTCTTCTTCTATCGCTTTGAGCCTTTGTTGACATATAGAGCATGAGATGATAAAGTTGAAGAGGTGTCTTGACTTCTTCGATTATCTTCCTACAACAACATAGTGATAACTCTAGTGAGAGTTAAATCTGAGTGTGTTGATATTATCATTACCCAGTTTTCATATATAGAAGGCAAGCTTGATAGCAATGTCATGATTGCATTTTGATTGTCGATGGATGATCTGACAACTGCCACCTACTGCAAGAGATTCTTGAACTGGTTAACGTGATTCTGAAGTGAATCACCATTTGACATCTTGAGTGTGATGAATTTTTTGCTGAGATGCAACTTGGAAGTCACGTCTCTCACATCATATAGTCAGTCCAGGATGTCCCATACTACTTTCAAAATTTGAGCTTCAGATATGTGGCCAATCTGAGTATCTGATATATTGAGTATCAAAAGCACCACAGCTTTACCATTCTTCGATTTCCACTTTTGAGTCGTATGTGTCGTCTTCAAGCTTCAATTCGATACCTGTGACAACATCCCACAACTCGTTGGCGATTAGCAAGCTCATCATCTTAAATTTTCACAAATAGTAATTGGATCCATTAGGCTTGTCTACAATGAGACTAGCTTTGTTTTGAGAATCCATCTGGAAGTTAGCTTGTCGATAAAACGATGACTTAAGAATGATACAGTGTGACGTTACAATTGGAAATCCATTATCTGATACTAAAATTTGATACCACCCTCTTGAAGATTAAGAGCAAGTGTGCTCTGATAATAGTTATTGCTTTGATACTATGAAAAATATCAAATATTAGAGCTATAATACCATGAAGGATATATAATAGTACAGCTCTGATACCATGTTGGAAGAAGGAAATAGGAATCGATAGTGATTAAGTCAAAAATGAAAGACGCACTATCGCACGCAGCAGAATGATCCTTCTACCGATGCATGACTATGCCTATCATTAATCAAAGACAATCGTCACGTTTGATCTTTAGCAACTAACTTTGAAATCATTAGCGCTAAGGTGATTTCATAGCCAAACAATCACAAAGTGAAGAATATTGCAGCAACAGACAGAATGATAATAGATTTATCAGTTACTGATAACTACAGAGAAGCATGCATACGTTCTAACATAATACTGAATGCAATAAGAAGATGGATAGATTCAGTAAGTAGCATGTACAAAGTCAGATGATGATGAGCACAAAACAATAGAGGATGTAACTATGTACTATAAACTATCTCTGAATAACTGATAACTTTGTCTGATGCACTTCTGCTGATAAGCAATAAGCGCTAAATGACAATTCTCAAAAAGAACACTAATAGAACTCTATGAGTCCTTCTATGATTTACTCTGTATATCTTTCTTCTATAATGAGCAGCTATATATACTAAAGCAATCTAAGCCTATTCAATTAGGTAAGCTTAATTAGGTCGTATGCCGCATTTGACAACTAGCCAATGTGTTGTCATCCATTCAATAAGGCCTTCCCAAAATTTTACTTGCAAAACGGTTAGGGCAAGTCGTAACCTTCATAACAAGTGAAAACAGTAACTATTAGTTATAACCATTGTACCTCCTATTGATGTATGCCACATCTTACTTCTTCACAAGAATGGAGATTATAGAGCTAGATTTGGGCATCCTATACTTTGGGTATATGTTTATTAGCATTGGCTTTTATGCATGTTACTACTTTGTGCAAACAACTTATTCGTCAGTCAAGATTGGGTGAGTTACAAAAGGCTGCATTTTGTTGTGTCACTTGTAGATCATATAAGGTAGTTGTTAGGGCTAGCAAGCTTAATCCTTACTTGGAGCTGGTAAAATACAATGTTCAATTTGGTTGAGATCACCTCATTCGAAGACAGTTTTTTTACTCTACAAATCAAGTTGTCGATTGCTAGTGAGGATTAGGTGCTAAAAGTTACCTTCTGGCTATCAATATTCCATTATTTCTACTTCAGCCCTACTTGAGAATGAAATATTAATTTGTAGCATTATACATATGATTTGTCTTGTTAATATTGAAAAGTGTGTGACATTGTCTTTTCACTATATTTTCCTTTCAATCTATATTGTTTGTATCCATTTGCATTTCACTTTAAAGAAAACAAATTTATTGACAACCCAAAAGATGAACAAAGTCAATTAGCTACATGACTGAGCTAAGTGCCATCGTGAGTTGATAGTTAGAGCATGCTATAGTAGGCCTCAAACTCATGAATAAAACATAAATCACAATGACTCATGCTCACATTCTCATAGGGTTGGGTGTTGAAGCGTGTAATCTTCTTTGAACACTAGCTCAAGGTGACATTTAGTTTCACTCATAGCTACATTTAATCTAAGATTTAGATTGATTCAAGATTTATTTACCTCATTTGAGGAAAAAATAAAAATAATTGACTACAAGTCAAATAGCAAAGATAACATATAAATAAACTTATGACTCAGAGATAAATCTAATTAGTTGTCAATGTTTTTGCAAATTAGTGAAGCCTGGTTGGTTGAAGTGGAAGTATTATTTGAGGCTTGAAAATTTCAAAATAAAGTTAGAATTGAGAAAAGGAGTGAAATTGGTACATGTTGAAGTTCAATATGCTAACATGAACAAGAAGCCTGACGAAGGGACCCTTCCTCCACGTAATTTCTTTTTTTACTTTTTTTTTTTCCTTCTTTTTTCTGCTGTAAAATTTGTGCATTAAAAAAATTTGCAATACTTTTTTCTTGTCCTACAGATTTTGCTCTCGAAGATGCCAAAATTTCCTTAAAAAGTTTAAAAGATATCACAAAATTGCAAGTTGATGGAGAATAAAAAACAACAAAAATTAATCCAAAGGTGAAATGCAACAAATTATTTAAAGCCATAAAATGCTTCAAAGTGAATTGAAAGTCATTGAGATTATGAATGAGAACAATGCTAAAAGGTAGATATAGACAATATGAAACTTCAAGTTGAAGTGCAAGTCAAAAGAAAGGCCTAAAAGGTAAAAGACAATTCACGTGAAGTGCCTAGTGAGCTCAAGCATTTGAAGTTTGTAAGGCTTCATAATAAAGTGTGAGACAAGTAAGAGCATTTAAACCAAAAGTAGTTCACAAGAAAGGGACAATCATAATTTTAGGTTTGAAATCTTGAGAAACAATACCAATCAATGCAATTATCTTAAATTAAATAGAAAGAAGCATTTAAAAAATGACGCCCAAGTCATATTTTGAAGGGCACAATAGATCAAGATAGGGTGCTAACTAGTTGAACGAGATGGAAGGTCGGTCAAACTAATCTTCATGTTCTTAAGATTTGAGTTATTTTTTGTGTATGTACTATGTGGGTGATTTGAGTTGACTCTTGATCTCAAATAGATAGTCTTCGCCATCCCAACACTTATTGGAGTCCATAATTTCAATTTAAATCAACGTGTATCGCTTATCCACAATTCCAATGTGTAAAGTTGTTGGTAAGACTATGCACATCCGTTTAGATGACTCAACAATAAAAATGAAGGACAAAATCTCTAGAAAGCCATTGAACATCCCAAATATATCAAAGGCACCAAAGCTACTCAATTACATTTCCAAATACCTAAAAATGCTATAAAAATATATTCATTTTAAAAATTACACCTACAATCATAAGGCTTATCAAGTTCTCTCCTAGCATGGAGAATTGGAGGTGTGGTGGCCCAACATTCTACATCTAAAGCATGACTTTGAAAAGCCCTATGATTTTGAGCATCAACATCATATTATCTAACCAATCATAAATATCTCAAAATTTTCTCTTAACTTCTAGAGAGCTAATAATTTGAGACACATTTAATTTTGAACGACCTTCATATTTCTAGAGAGTATGTAGGGTGCAAGAATCTAAAACATTCAACTAGAGCATTATATCATTTCATCTAAACAAAAAATGTGAAATTAATTGCAAGAATTGTAGATTTTTGGATTATGAATAATAAGGTCTTTCGAATGCTTGGTTATATAATGCTTCACATTGATTAAAGTAGACATATAAAAACACAAGATCTTTACTGTCAATTTTCATTGATAACATGATGACATAGAAATTAATTTTGAGGCCATGAATTTAACAAGAACAAAATGGGGAGGATATATATGCCAATTATAGAAGAATTTACTTTAAAATTTCATTAAAAATATGATAAAAAGAAAGTTTTACAATATTTTAGCCACAAGTGCTTGCCATAATGCATTGAGAATCATAAATTGCCAACTATTGTTGATAGATTACCTCTTTCACTATGAATAATTTTCCACTTGAAGAACCCTTTTGATAACCCTTTAGAGTTGCTTCGAGTAAATTTACTTAGCACTATCGATTATTCATCTAATCTTCATCTCTTAGATGGAAAAACACTTATCTTGAAAGCCAAGATGTAGAGCTCAAGTTCAATATTGAATTCACATTTCCTACTCCATTTGAGAAACTACCTTATCAAGACTAGTACCTCCATGGCTTCCTTCTCCATGATTCATCAAAAAATCTTTTCAAAATACCAAGGAGATTTTTGCTTAGATCTTGAAAATAAACAATGACAATTTGTTTTTCTATTTTTTGCTTGAAATACTTTGAATACGATTTCCATGTAGCTCTTGCTTGATTTTGTCTATTAGTTTTGCTTATTATAAGAACCTGTAAACTTATTTTCATCTAAGATAACTTTAAATTCAGGTGTTTAGAATGTTTCACCTATGGTGCCACTTATTGTGCCATGCTAACAAAGAGGGAAAATATATTTTAAAATCGTTTTACTACAAAGTAGCAACTTTGATATAATTGTAAGATAAAAAAAATAAGGTCCTAGTAGAAATTTTGCTTTGATGTGAAATCTCCTTAAAAAATCCCAACTTGAAAGTTTATTTTACCCACATTGTTGCACCTTGATTAAAATGAGGCTAGAATGCTTGAGTTCCAAAGTAAGTATCATATCCCAATTTATTTCTTTGATGTGGATATTATGCAAGTAAAGTTAGGACTAAAAGTGGTTAGACTTTAGTAAGATTAGACTAAAATGCCAGCTCATAATTTGTGGCATCCATCATATGTATATACTAGTTACGAAAAGACCTATTAGCTTGCTAGTGAGTTACTAATTCAAACATGACCAAAATTAATGATGACATGACGTAAGAGTATGGCAACATTGATAGCATAATGTGTTGGACATCATTACGATGTCATATTTCAACATTAAAAAGATTGTTGGTGTTGCCTAATTTTATAGAATATTACATAGCAATCTCGTAAAGTTCATAAGGTGAAATAAATATTCATATGATGTACATTACATGTCTCTTGTAACATCAAAGAAGGTAAAGTATCTTGCTGAAACCTAAATATTATTTAGTGGGGCCAATCTCAATTGATGTGAAGATGACAAAGCACATCCTTGCATTACATCTCACCTTTCACAACTCAATGTCCTTCTTTATACACACGCACAATCACAAACTTAAAAAGAGAATCCTTCTGGTTTCACTTTTGCTAATGATATTTGTTTATCATATTAGCTCACAAAATAATGTGGGACATCCAATTGTGTCATTTGTTTTATAGAATGAGCTTAGAGAATAACTTTTTTGAAGAACAATACATGAAAATTTAAAAGAATAGATGGTCAAAGAGGTCTTCCATTAATCTCTGTGTGACAACAATCAACTGATGTACACAAATGGTCCACTTTAGGTGGCAAGTACTATGACTAGTTTGAATTGAAGTGATTGAGGTAAGACATTTGTAATACTTCTGTAGCAAGCAATTATATCTAATAACAATCATTCAATATTGTTGACAATGGCAAGTCCTAATAAAAAGAAACCACAATTAGAAAATAGGAATCTTGCATGGTGAAGTGAAGATCTAGTCTATGTGATGACGTTGGTATATCTAGACAAAGTACTAACTCTGGTTGATTTAAGATATTGATAATGTTCTCAATATGAATTATTATGAGGTGCCAAGTTTGATGACATAATGTACAATTGAAAAAATACTCAAGTTTTCACTAACAAGTTACTCAATTTTAACCCCTCAAGGGTTGAGACATGTGCATTGAAGTTGAGTTGGCATGAGACATTCTTTACATATATCAATCAAACAACACTTCTTAGAAATATTTTGTGTGGCTTACTAGCTCAAATCCATCCCATATATTGTCTTATATCATGTAAATGTTGTACAATTGTGAATATTCATAAATTGATGCTTTAGTCCATGTGAATAACAATGAAAGTTTGTGAATGAATATGGTTTTGTGACTTGGCAAGGCTTTTCTAAAAGAAAGAGTACATTGTAGCTAGAACCTAAGAGCTATGTATAGAAAAGAATGCCTAGTAAGTAGCTTTTGAGTTTGGAATGCAATAGCATTCCATCTTAAACTTAAAACTCCACTCTCTTGCATCATTTAATATGGTCATGTGTGGGATTTCTTCAATCCATATAATCAAGCACTACCACTTGATGCAAAATAGAGTGCAAAGAAACTGTGTAAAGTATGAGAGCTTACATTTTGCTTGTTGATATTCTCGGTGCTTAAAGGGATGGAACCTTGGATTGGCTTGAAGTCATTAAAAAAAATTCTAGCTCCAAAAGGGCCTTGTAAGAAATACAATTAGGCGAGAGAATCTCATCGACTTTTCATTATTCAGTTCAATTTTTGGTCAATCTGATATGTGCTAGTGTCTTAACCCTATTGGTAGCATTGGTAGTCAACTGAAGGTTATTAAGTGAGCAAGGTACAAATTTCAAGCTAGTTGAAATGTTCTAATCTTGTATTCTACTTACATAGTACATAGATCTAATTTTATTTATGATTTATTTGCATAATTTATCGAAATTGGAATATGCCTTGAGGATTAATGCATCCATTAAGGAATGTTGTTTGAACATCCATTTGGTGAATGTCTAGATCTTCTGCAGCTACAACAACCAATAATATTCAAATAGATTGTTAATTTACCACTGGACAGAAGGTCTTAGTGTAATCTATTCCTTACCATTTCACCACTAGTCGAGCTTCCCATCTAGATATAGATCCATCTGAGTCAAGCTTCAATTTGAAAATCCACTTCATGTCGATGATCTGTATTTGGAGAATGGTCGACAAGACTCCAGGTCTTGTTCTTCACCAAAGAATTGTACTCATGCTAAAAAATGTGTGTTTCAGAATCTTGAATAGATCTACCAAGACCTACATGCATGAGAGTTTGCACACTACCAAATCTATGTTGATCAACTTGGATTTTAGTTAGCTATCAACCAAGATTTGGATCTAGGCAAGAGCTCTTGAACACAAAAAGTAATCCATCGAAGACAAGCCATTCCCATTCACCTCCATGAAAAAACTCAGTGTTACTCAAGATTATAGAGAGAGACACACATCCTACTCTTGGATAAGAGAGAGCATTGTCATGTATGTCGACTGTACAACTTAGCATTATCTTGTAAGTGCTACATCATGCCTAACCCATCAATTTACAATAACAAGTTAGACATGATCTTTGTAACCTTGTGTATATATACAATGAATCAAAATAAAACGATGCTACAAAAAACTAGAGTTTGTTGGAGGGTTGCGGATCCCAAGGCAACCCTAATCCTAGTTAATAAGTGAAGGGATTTGGCACCTTATGTGTGTAAGTCCAACCTGATGATCACATAGTTATTTGATTAGAAAGTTAATAAAATGACTTTAGGCCTTTTTGCGGGACTTTTAATGTCTCAGGGCCTAAAAGTCAAGTTAGTGAATAAAATAGGGGTTCCCACCAAAATTTGTTTTCAAATTGGGTCCTCCAATTAATAAATGGATTCCCTCCACTTTTTAAATGCATAGGCTAGAATTAGCCAATAGGAATTGGGGCACCCCCGCTAGATCCTCAATCCACTATATGAGTGGTTAATTCCAATCATTGTACATGTTCTCTCTTCATTTCAATACAAGCAGGTTGGCCCTCTTATGGAATGGATCACGCATGTCCTTGCTCTATATCTCTTTTTCTCCATCTCTCATGATTTATTTGTAATTTCTAATTGTTGGATTTGATGTTTATTTGATTCTTTTTATGAGAGCAAATGTCACAAGATTCTATCGTTGTAATCCAAACGTTACTGATCTTATTGAAAAAGAACTATGGAGATTACTTGAAGCCGATTTCATCTACGAGATTGAGCATACTGAATGGGTTTCGCCAATTGTTGTCATTCCTAAGAAGAGTGGGAATATGAGAATTTGTGTGAATCTCAAAGCTTTGAACAAAGTGACGTGAAAGGATCACTTTCTGTTACCCTTTACTAAAAGCATATTGGACCCGCCTTGCTGGAGCATAAGCCTACAATTTTTTGGATGGATTTAGTGGCTACAACCAAGTCAAGTCGCAGCTACGGATCGCCATAAAACAACTTTTGCAATGGAATGGGGAATTATGTTTATAAAGTTATGCCATTTGGACTTTGTAACGCACCTAGTTCATTTCAAAGAGTCATGCAATTTGGACTACTTCCAAAATTTTCTTGAAATATACTTGGATGACCTCGGAGTTCATAGTGCTGATACAGACCACCTGGATTGCTTGGAGAAAGTATTTGAATGTTGTCGCAAGTACCAAATCTCCTTAAATCCAGAAAAGTGTCAAATTTGGGATACTCATGGAGTTGTCCTTGGACATGTGATGTGTTTTATAGTGTGCCTTGTTTCAATTAATCTATGGATCTCAATGATAACATTGTTCTCATGTATATAATTTGTGCTTCCCTTGATGTTGATCAGAGGGTTAGGAGCACAATCTATAAATGAGTGATTTAGTGAGGTATACATGTCCAATTTAAATCACATTATCTTCTAGATTGATTATAACTCAAAATAAGGTGATTTAAGATAATGAGGTAACTAATGTGCATATGTAATTATTGTTTAATTTGCCATGTAACTACAAAGATAACTTTCATCCAAGGAGACCACTAGCCTCTATTGAGGGGGGAAGAAAAAACTCACTTAAGGCAATGTGTGTTATCAAGAAGCAGTTTTACTTTCACCAAGTTGTACTTCATTAATTTAGTTCATAGTTGTTACAGTAGTCTATTAGCATTATTTTTTTGTGACATAATAATTAATCTCTCATTGATATATTATCAATACATATAGGCATTGTCCATAGCCGATGAATGTTTTTTCTAGAATGATTCATGAAAAAAATTGAAAGTTTCCATAAGGCAAAGAGCAAGACCTAAGGGAAGCATGGCAGAAGGGTGGCTAGTGCAAGAATCCATGGTGTATATCAAAGAGTTCGTTGCTCATAGGGATCCTTCTATTCCAAATTTTTGGCATAATAAGGACGATCCACATCTTGTTGGGGAGAAACATTCCTCAAGAAAATGGAGCGATAAGGAGAATGAATGAGACCTTAAAAAAAAAAGGTAAATAAGTTTTGCATTCTTAACAGACAAGAAATACAAAAGTTCATTTTGAGATACGAAGAAGCAAAAGCTCATAAAGCAATTATTGCTCAAGCCACATTTAGGAGATAAAATAGAAGACAATCATACTCGCACGACCTTGCTCATCTCCCCACAAAAGAGAGAGAGAGAGAGAGAGAGAGAGAGAGAGAGAGAGAGAGAGAGAGAGAGAGAGAGAGAGAGAGAGAGAGAGAGAGAGAGAGAGAGAGAGAGAGAGAGAGAGAGAGAGAGAGAGAGAGAGAGAGAGAGAGAGTTACGCCCATGTCATGTATAACGGAATCGGAATAATTCCTGACATGGATAGTCGGTCACTCCAGTGTATGTGGTTATTGGTTATGCCTCATCATTCCAAGCTTGGCCTATAAAGTAATTAATAATCATATGAGGACCCAAACCTATAATTGGACATAGGTGGAGTACATAGGAGCACTTGCATGGTGTCTGACTGCTATAATGCAAGAATAGGACGTTAATAGCTATTATAGGCTATGGGGATCCTAAGGGGAATATTCTCTTTTTGGAGAGAGAATACTTACCATGGAAACTCGCCCATCTCCCTATTGGAAATTCAGTTTCTTTAGCCAGGATTCCTCTCCTCTCATGCATTCATTCACCATGGCTTGGGGGCTAGATCCAGGAGGAATCTAGGATTAGATGGGTGGTTTTGTTCCATAGGTGTACTTTTGGTTGTTTTGCAATAGGATCTAGTCAGATCTTCATAAGGCGATTCTTACAGTGGTATCCGAGCTATGGATTTGCATCAATCGGAAGGTGGAGCTACTTCTTGTATTTTCTCAAATTTTGTGGATTTCTCCTTGCATGTTACTTCCCAGTGGTGGAATTGATCTCCAAGTAGGTGGCTTTTCTGAAATTTGGTTTACTTTCAGCCTAAAGATCATAATTATGGATTTTTTCCATAGATTTTGGTGGAAATCAAAGGATTTTTTATGGTTTTAGTGAAATTTTCACCTAGAATTGAAGTTTTTTGCTTGGAATTGATCATAGATACTAATGTAGTATGTTTTCCAGATTTTACTTGCTGTTTTACAGTCATTAATGATTGTATCTAATGATTGCATGATGCTTGAATAGTCAAAAGGATGATTAGATAGTGATTTTGGACCAAAAATTGGGGTTTTTGGACTAGAATGGGCTATAGCATCCATATTTGACTAGAGTAAGAGCTTTTAGTGCTTGAATGTAATGGATTTACAGGGTTTTGGATCTGATTCACTTATTTGTGGAATTATCCCAAAAATTTTGGTCAAAATTGGTCAAAAAAACATGGTTTTTTTTATGATTTTTGGACAAATTTTGTGATAGATCTCAAAATTCTTAGCCAATAGTTGTAGGCACGTTTTCAAAGGTGTAATTAAGCTTTGCTAAGGCTTTTATGAATTTTGATTAGGATTGGACACCATTAGGGGGCTCAAAGCATCAAAAAATAGTGTATTTTTGGTGATTTTTGGGCATGAATACCTACCAAATGGGGGTTTGATCCTATTGCTTCTCATTACAAGCTTAAAGATATAGGGATTTCATCTGTTTTGAGCCATCATGCATCCAATTTGGATAGGTGAGCATTAGACACCATCATGTTGAAGTTTTGCCTGTTGAATGAAGCCAAAAATGCAGTTTTTGCATGATCTAAGCTTATGATTGCTTGTTGGACCTGTTAGAAGCTTCTATGCCTCTCTAATGGACCTTAGTAGAGTTCTTGTAGCCTTTTATTGGATGGTTATTGGGCTGGAGTTGAATTTTTTATGATACCACCTACAAAAAGTGTGCCCTCCTACCTAATTTTCTGTCATTTATAGGTCGCACGGGTGAAGCCTAGGTGGAAGGGTGATGTGGCAAGTGCCTTGTATACCCAGTCTCCCTCCATACTGTGCTTTACAGCGACCAATTTGGTTTCATGTAGAAAAAGTTATGGTTGTCTAAAGTTTGGCAATTTTTGAACTAAAGTTTGCAAAATTTTGGAAATGTTCTGATGCATGCGTACTTGTAACTCAGTGTAGTGATTGTCTATTGATGGAAATGTATGGATAGACCTGTATGCATGCTTGGAGCATGTTGCATGCATAATGAGTAGATTGATCAGATGATTTCTTGCATGAAACTATTTTTGGTAATTCTAGATCAAAAAGATAATTTCCTAGTGTCTAGGCTATTTCAGGAAATTTCTTCATTTTTATGAAAAAGTCAGTGCATGTCAAGTTTGTTGCATGCAGATTGTTTCAAAACGATTTTGATATGTGATAGTGCCTATGAATTTAATAGATCGATCTTCTTAATCGATTTTCACAGTTGGCCCATTTCGAACTGATTTCGAAAATCCCAGTGCTAATTTCCCAGGTTTCTTGGCAATTTATGTAAAAATTGATTTTTTTATTGAAATCACTACATGTCATGTCTAATGCATGTCGGAGGTTTCGAAATCTTTCCAGTATGTGATGGTAACTGTGAAACTGTCAAGTCGATGTTTGATCGATTTTCAGAGTTTAGGTCCATATTGAATGGAAATTGAAAATCCCAGTTTACGTAAAATTTGAAAAAACCATGGATGTTTTCGATTTGTTCAAATTCATTGGTTATTGATCAAATGGAAATGGCTTGTAAAGTGAATGATCTTATTGAGTTGAAATCAATCAGTTCTATAAGGTCATTGTACCCTTCACTTTTAGTTGAAGATTTTGTGAATCTGTCAATTAAGGAGCATTTCTTGTTTTAGGGATTAATAAAGACCAAGAATAACGTAAATCTAGTTGGAACAGCTTGTATGTTGATCCATAAGGGGATTTGCTAGGATTTAAGTGTGGCACTTAATGATTGAACAATCAAAACTGTCAAGTTGATTAGTGTTAAAGTTACTGAAACCAAATTGAACTTTTTCCTAGTACAAATTTGGGGTATTTTAACCTGAACCATTTTTGGAAGGGAGAAAAAAGTGGAAGTTTGAGTAGTAGATGATTGGTGGTCTTAGTGATCTAGTTATTTTATTTACATTCAATTCCTGAAGTTTAACTAAGTGCAAGTGTGAATAACAATTGGGAATTGTGAATTAGAATTTCAAGAAATCGATGATTCTAAGGGAAAAGTAGTGGCAAGACTGATAATCCATTTATGGAACCATCTCTGTTTTGCAATTAGATTTGGATCTTGCAAGGTAAAGCAAATGGAAGGTTTTCCATACAGGAATCTAGTAATTTGAATTCTTTCTGGTTATAGAGTATTTCTCTATAATGACTGTAACAACCAAGATAGTTCTAACCTGTTAAAAAATTTAAGTTCTTTTTACCAATTCTGAAATAGATATTGGATATCTAAGACAATATAGTATTCGATTTTGTGAACTCTATCTTTCTTTTGGGTTAAGAAATACATTTAAGACATTTCAATTGTTCTTGGATGATACATTTTGTTTTGTCCAGGCTGGGTACAATGTGAAATGGTATTCTTCGAGTAACACTTAAGGAGCATGAGGGATTTCAATCGTTAGAAATATCTCCTGGAATTGGTTGTGATTCTGATCCTATAGTTGAATATAGGATAGCCAAATAGTCTTTTTTGACTTTGTGGGCAAAACAGTTCTAGATGCAGAGGATTCTTGGAGGAAAAGTTGGTGGTATGGGACATCAGTGAATCCAAAGGAGATTTATTGGGTAAGAATGATCTGTATACCGATGGTTAGTGATTGTTGTAATGGTAATACTAACAAAGTCCATTGGTTTTTGCTGAGGGCATTTTGGAAAATTATGAGATAGAGATCGATCCCTAAATGGTATCTCATTAATTACAAAATATGGAAGCGCTTAAATCTATTTCTCTATTATATTAGCCCTCTAATCTTTAGAACTTTCTTAATACATGACAATTGGATTCAGATTCATATAATTCCTTCCAGTGTAGAACTTTGTTCTGAAGAACTGTTATAGTTATATGAAATTGTACTTCCATAAAAGATTTTTGCATATGGCTCAAAATTTAGGTTCCTGAATCCTAACGTTAGTTTCTATTTGATGGTTGATTATTGAAATGTAATATCTCTATCATTCGGGATAAGATATTCTATGATTTTGAGGAAAAAGTCCGGTTTGTAATAGTATTAGATACTCATTACTGACTTTTTTGATAAATTATACGTTGTCTCCTGAGAACTTTTCAATTGAAATTATGAAAGAAAAAAAAAATTAAAGAGGGAGACTTTCGAGGAATCAGCCAGTTGCATTGATTTTGAAAAAAAAATCCAGTATGTGTGCAAAGGTAGAACTATCCAGTTGGAATAGAGGAATTTTCTAAGTGATTGTTTTGAATAATCTGGAACTAGAGGAGTATTGGGGGTATTGAGCTGTGAGATATTCATTAATATGGGAAGCAGTGGTAAAGATTAAATTAAGGTCCACTGATTGCTACCAAGTATCATTTTGTTATGGATTGGATCAGTGGAATAAAGTTGTAATATGAACTCTATGTCTAAAGATGTCCGTATGAGTTAGTCTAATCTTGGTTTGTATGCTAAGATCTGATGTAGGCTGATTGGTTGAGGGAATTTTGTTAAAAAGAGTTAGATGGTTGGAAAACTTGTGATGTGGAGTTATTCACTTCAAATATTTCCCATATATGTTATTTACTCATGAGGAATAGAGTTCTTTTGTAGCTGAGTTGCAAGATTCTCAATGAGTTATGTGAGTAACATATGTGGATTATGGATATCTGTCAGGTTATAGCCTATGTTTATGAATAGGAACATAGTTGGATATGTTGCTTGTGTACATCTTAATCTTGTGGATCTACTATGTGTTTCCTATGTACTAAGTTTATATCGTATACTTAAACTAGTCAGTGTGCATAGACATATGAACAAGTAATGTGAAGAACAGTTACTTGCAAGTTAATGTCTCTTTCTATGGAAAGGATAATTCATTAACTTATTTATAATTTAGAAGAAGATCTAAATGTGGTGCTATACATGTAGAATTGAGATCTGCACCTAGACATTTAATATTTCTGAATCATTTACAATTGACTTGAGTAATTGGATTACTCCTGATTAGAAGTTAATTGGATAAATAAGTAGTGTGAAGAGAATTCATCAAGAACTGTTTATTTTGATCTATATTGCTTATAAGACACATGATTGTGGGTTCATCTAGATTCATCTATGAGAATTGTGTGCATAGAATATAGAAGATTCTTGATATAGAATATTTCTTGAAGGAGAAATATCCTAAGTTATTGACTATATCCCAATGAGCTCATATTGGATGACAGAGTCTAACTAATGTCAAGGATAACCACTGAATTCAGTCGCAATTCAGCAGGACTTTGAAATCTCTAGATGTGGTTCTACATGATTGTATAAAGTTTATATTGTTAAAGACAAATGGTAATGGTAATTAATTACTAGGTTGATTGTAGAATTTGGAATCATAATCTGGTTAAGAATCGGGTAATTGGAAGATTATTCTTGGAATCCAGTAATTTTCTTTATGGAAAAGATTTTAGAATGTTTTTAATATTTCCTAAGTGGTATGTTGTGCATATACTCCAGTATCTCTAAATTATTAAGTATGGTTTTGGAATCCGATAAATTATGATTGATGAATCATAAGATTCTAAATGTTTATGATTGATAAATCATAAATTGATATTTAAAGGTCATAGATGATTATATGGTAATATAATAATTCTTAAGATAGTGAGTAATTCTTGATCAATTGGTTGTGTCAAAAATTTAGATCTGTTATTTGAATTCTAAATTTGTATACAAACTTGAGATTCTTTGGATCTCACAGGCATTTTCATTAAGTAGCTATTTACTTATTAGGAATTCGCCTACTTTTACAGATTGTAGTCAAGGAATGCCTGTGTATTGTTTTTCAGTCTAAAATCTCCAGTTAATTAGGAGTACTTAAGTCTATCAAGATTGAATGGTTGCTATTTTCTGGCATGAAATGCTAGGGATAGAGTATCTGGGGTACTCAGGACTGAGTTAAAGTCATTTTTATCTTGATGGATCTCCTAAGAGATTTTGGTGAGATGAGTTTTGTACCTTAGTTTCTGAAAAACTTATAAGTGTATATGTACCAAGAAACATTTATGATAGGTCTACAAGAAATTGTGGATAGTCTTTGTAAGGATCACCAAATGAAGATCTGACTAGATCTTGTTGCAAAACAACCAAAAGGACACCTGTGGAGCAAAATCACCCATCCAAACCTAGATCCCTCCTGGAGTTTCCTCCTAGACCTAGCCCCCAAGACAAAGTGAAGAATCTAAGAGGAGGAGAGACAGGCTCAAGAAACTGAATTTCCAATAGGAGGATGGGCGAGATTCCAATGGACATATTCTCCTCATGAGAGAGAAAATATTCTCCCTGGGTATTAAAGCAGTCATTCACTATGCATGTGCTCCTATGTCCAATTATAGGTCTGGCATTAGAGAAGTTCTAAATCCGAAAAAAGACCCTTTGTAAAGATTCTATTTATATTTTTTCTCAATTTTTTCCTACACATGGACCAATCAAAACACTTAAATTAATCTACGTAACGTAACTTTTTGAGTCCACATTTTGATTCCACACTAAAAATGGCATAACTTTTTAGTGGTAAGTTCGAATTTAGCGGAGTTTGGTGCATTGGAAAGCGCTCGACAAGGGCTTTCCAATGATATGTTAGATGACATACTTCTAGTTACGATTAAAAAGTTATGGCAAGTCAAAAGTATTAGTGTTATAGTATTTTAATAATATAAACTACATCTTGCACGAATTCTTAAAGGGTCTTTTTGGAGCCCAAAACTCCTCTAATGGCCCTCGTATGATTATTAATTACTTTACAGGCCAAGCCCGGAATGACGAGGCATAAATAGTAACCATATACATCTGGAGTGACCGGCTATCCACGTCAGGAATTATTTCGATTCCTTTATACAGGACATGGTCGTAACATTCTTGCCCCCTTAAACTAGTTCTGTCCTCAGAACGAGTAACTAGGGAAAATCCAATTTGTATGCTTTTAACTCTTCCCATGAATCATTATCCTCAATTTGACGAACCAACCTAAGCAAGCACACAGAGATAGAACAATTTCTCAAATGTTTATCTTTGATCCTGAGTACTCATTCAGGGTCCAAAGGTACATTGAGCGATAAATCTTCCATATGGGCAAAATCTTCAATACATCAAACTGTCATCATCATACAAACTAAATTTACATGATACACCGAATGAGCAGTCGACAATACTTGAAGATTAAGTTCAAAAGCTAACAAAGCAATCATTTAACTTTCACAATTACCCTGAAAATCAATCTTTAGTCTGACTTCAATATCAAATAAGTATTTAGAGATGGGATAATTCTCAAATTATCGATCTCTACATTGAAATACTATATCGACCTTTTAGAAGTACACTAAAAAATAAATTTCCCTATTGAGTTTGATTCTCTCCAATCTAATAACATCACCTTCATGTACCTCAATTTACATGAATCACTGGGTGAGTCCTCACCTTACACTGGAAATCAATGTTCAAAAGTTAAAGATCCAAAACAATTATAGTCCAAGACTATCCACAAATTACTTGTAGACCTGTCATAAATGCTTCTTGGTACAAAACTCATCCCACCAAAATCTCTTAGGAGATCCATCAAGATAAAAATGACTTCAACTCAGTCCTGAGTAACCCAAAATACTCTCCTGAGATAAGTGCTCTATCCCTAGCATCATATACCAAAAATATCATTCAATCTTGATAGACTTAACTGTTCCTGAATAATCGGAGATTTTAGGTTGAAAAACAGTACACAAGCATTCCTTGACTACAGTCTGTAAAGGTAAGCAAATTTCTCATAAGTAAACAATTACTTAATGAAAATGCCTGTGAGATCTAAACAATCTCAAGTCTGTACACAAATTTAGAGTTCAAATAACAAATCTAAATTTTAACTCCACCAATTGGTCAAGAACTACTCACCATCTTAAGAATCATCATATTTTTCATATAATCATCTAATGACCTTTAAGTATCAATTTATGATCCGTCAATCATAAACATTCAGAATCTTATGATTCGTCAATCGTAATCTATCGGATTCTAAACCCATACTTAATCATTTAGAGATACTGGAGTATATGCACAACATACCACTCAGGAAATATAAAAAACAGTCTGAAATCTTTTCCACAAGGAAAATTATTGGATTCCAAGAATATTCTTCCATCTTGATTCTTAACCAAATTATGAGTTCCAAATTCTACAATCAACCAAGTGATTAAAAACCATTCTAACATTTGTCTTTAACAAATAATAAACTTTATACAATCACCTAGAACCACATCTAGAGATTATAAATTTCTGCTAAATTCCAACTGAATTCAGTAGTTATCCTTGATACTAGTTAGACTCTGTCATCCAATATATGTATATGAGCTCACTGGGATATAGTCAATAACTTAGGATATTTCTACTTAAAGAAATATTCTATATCAAGAATCTTCTATATTCTATGCACAGTTCTCATAAATGAATCCAAATGACTCACTAATCATGTGACTTATAAGCAATATCGATAAAAATAAATAGTTCTCGGTGAATTCTCTTCACACTGCTTATTTATCCAATTAACTTCTAATCAGGAGTAATCCAATTACTCAAGTCAATTGTAAATGATTCAGAAATCTTAAATGTCTAGGTGCAGATCTCAATTATACATGTATAACACCACATTTAGATCTTCTTCCAAACTAGAAATAAGTTAATGAATTATCCTTTCCACAGAAAGAGACATTAACCTACAAGTAACTTTTCCACACATTACTTGTTCATATGTCTATGCACTTTGACTAGTTTAACTATACGATAGAAACTCAGTACATAGGAAACACATAGTAGATCCACAAGATTAAGATGTACATAAGCAACTTATCCAACTATGTTCCTATACATAAACATAGGCTATAAACTAACAGATATCCACAATCTGCATATGTTACTCACATAATTCACTAAGAATCTTGCAACTCAGCTACCAAAGAACTCTATTTCTCATGAGTAGATAACATATCTGGGAAATCTTTGAAGTGAATAACTCCACATCGCAAGTTTTCCAACCATCTAACTCTTATTAACAAAATTTCTTCTACCAATCAGCCTACAACAGATCTTAGCGTACAAACCAAGATTAGGCTAACTCATACAAACATATTTGGACATAGAGTTAAGATTAAAGCTTTATTCCACTGATCCAATCCATATCAAAATGGTACTTGGTAGCAATCAGTGAATCTTAATTTAATCTTTACCACTACTTCCCATATTAATGAATATCTCACAGCTCAATAACCCCAAAACTCCTCTAGTTCCAGATTACTCAAAATAATCACTTAGAGAGTTTGTCTATTTCAACTTGGATAGTTCTACCTTTGCACACATACAAGATTTTTTTTTCCAAAATCAATGCAACTGGCTGATTCCTCGAAAGACTTATTCCTATCTTTTCTTCCCCCCTTTTAAAAAAGAAATTTCATAATTTCGATTTAAAAGTTCCCAAGAGACAACGTATAAGATATCAAAGATTCAAAAAAGTCAGTAATGAGTATCCAATACTATTACAAACGGGACTTTTTCCTCAGAATCGTAGAATATCTTATCCGAATGATAGAAATATTATCTCTCAATAATCAACTATCAAATAGAGACTAACGTTAGGGTTCAATAAACCTAAGTTCCGAGCCATATTCAAAAATCTTATATGGAAGTACAATCTCATATAACTATAACAGTCCTCCAAGACAGAGTTCTACACTGGAAGGAATTATACGAATCTCAATCCAATTGCCATGTATTAAGAAAGTTCTAAAGAGTAGAGGTCTAATAAAATAGAGAAATAGATGTAAGGGCTTCCATATTTTGTAATTAATGAGATACCATTTAGGGATCAATCTATATCTCATAATTTCCAAAATACCCTTAATAAAAACCAATGGACTCTGTTAGTATTACCATTACAGTAATCACTAACCATCGGTCTACAGATCATTCTACCCAAGAAATCCCCTTTAGAATCATTGATGTCCCATACCACCAGCTTTTCCTCCAAGAATTCTCTGCATCCAAATCTGTTTTGCCCAAAAAGTCAAAAAAGACGATTTGGCTATTCTATACCCAGATATAGGATCAAATTCACAACCAATTCCAGGAGATAATTCCAACAATTGAAATTTCTCATGCTTCTTTAGGCCACTCAAAGAATACCATTTCTTTATTGTACCCAACATGGACAAAACAGAATGTATCATCCAATAGAATGTATCCTAACTCAAAAGAAACATAGATTTCAACAAAATCGAATATCATACTGTCCTAGATATCCAATATCTATTCCAGAATCGGTACAAAGAACTTTAATTCTTTTAACAAGTTAAAACTCTCTTGGTCGTTACCATTATTATAGAGAAATACTCTATAACTGAAAAGAATCCAAATTACTAGATTCCTGTATGGAACACCTTCTATCTGCATTACTTTGCAAGATCCAAATCCAATTGCAAAACAGAGACGGTTCCATAAATGGATTATCAGTCTTGCCACTACTTTTCCCTTAGAATCCTCAAATTCTAATTCACACTGGAAAAAAGGAATCCAAATTCCCAGAGACAGTCTTCTTAAATAATTCCCAATTTTATTCTCACTTGCAATTAGTTATACTTCAGGAATTGAATTTAAATTAAATAATTGGATCACTAAGACCAGCAATCATCTACATATCAGAATTCCACTCTTCCCCCCCCCCCCCCCCCCTTCCAAAAATGGTTCCGGTTAACAAAACCCCAAATTTGTACTAGGAAAAAGTTCAATTTGGTATCGCTAACTTTAGCACTATCACCCAAACAGTTTTGATTTGTTCATTAAGTGTCGCACTAAATCTCTGGCAAATCCCCTTATAGACCAGCATAAAACTGTTCTACTAGATTTACATTATTCTTGGTCCTTATTGATCCTCAGAACAAGAAATGCTCCTTAATTGACAGATTCACAAAATCTTCAACTAAAAGTGAAGGTTACAATGATCTTAACAATCGACTGATTTCAACTCAGTAAGATCATTCACTTTATAAGTCATTTCTCTTTGATCAATAACCAAAGAATTGGAACAAATCGAAAACGTCCATGGTTCTTCAAATTTTACGTAAATTGAGATTTTCAAATTCCATTCAATATGGACCTAAACTGTGAAAATCGACCAAACATTGACTTGACAATTTCACAATTACCATCTCATATTGGAAGGATTCTGAAACATCCAACATGCATCTTATATGGCATGCAGTGATTTCAATAAAAATCAATTTTTACGTAAATTGCCAAGAAACTGGGAAATTAGCACTGGGATTCACAAAATCAGTTCGAAATGGACCAACTGTGAAAATTGATCAAAATGATCGATTTATCAAATTCACAGGCACTGTCACATATCAAATTCAACATGCACTGATTTTTTCGAAAAAAGACGAAAAAAAAATCCCGTAATTAGCCTAGCCACTAGGAAATCTACTTTTTGATCTAGAATTGCCAAAAATAGCTTCATGCATGAAATCTTCTGATCAATCTACTGATTACACATGCAACATGCATCCATGCGTGCATACAGGTCTATCCATACATTTTCATCAACAGACAAGCACTACACTGAATTACAAGTTTGCATGCATCAGAACATTTCGAAAATTTTGCAAATTTTAGTTCAAAAATTGCCAAACTTCCGACAGCCATAACTTTCTCTACAGGACACCAAATTCGTCACTGTAAAGCATAGTACGAAGGGAGAGTGGGTCTACAAGGCACTTGCCACATCACTCTACACCGCTGGATTCACACGTGCAAGCAATAAATGCATGAAAGACAGGTAGGAGGGCGCACTTTTGTGGAGAGGAATCTTCAAAAAACACATCCCAGCCCAAAAAGCCTTGGATCAGAGGTTACAAGCACTCTACTAAGGTTCATTAGAGAGGCATAGAAGCTTCTAACAGGTCCAGCAAGCAATCATAAGTTCAGATCATGCAAAATTTGCATTTTTTGCCTCCTTCAACAAGCAAAACTTCAACATAACCAACAGGTTCAGACCCCAATTAAGAGGTATTCATGGTCAAAAATTATCAAAAATACACTGGTTTTTGGTGTTTTGAGTCCCCTAATGGTGTCTAATCCCTTCCAAACTTCATGACAGCTCAGGGACAGCTTCATTACATCTCTGAAAACGTTCATACCAAGTCTTGGTTGAGAATTTTGAGATCTACCCCAAAATTAGTCCAAAAAACATCAAAAAACCTTGGTTTTTGACCAATTTTGACCACAATTTGTGGGAAAATTCCACAAATTCGTGCAATCAGATCCAAATCCATGTAAATCCATTGCATGCAAGCACTAAAAGCTCTTATTCTACTCAAACATGGTTTATATAGCCCATTTATGGTCCAAAAACCCCCAATTTTTGGTCCAAAATCACTATCTAATCCACCCTTTGACTATTCCAACATCATGCAATCATTAGATCCAATCAATAATGACTGTAAAACAGCAAGTACAATCTGGAAAACGTACTACACCAGTACCTATGATCAAATTCAAGCAAAAAACTTCAATTCTAGGTAAAAATTCCACTAAAATCATCAAAAATCCATAGATTTCCACCAAAAACTATGGAGAAACCCCATAATTATGATCTTTAGGCTGAAAGTACACCAAATTCAGAGAAGCCACCTACTTGGAGATCGATTTCACCACCTGGAAGTAACATGCAAGGAGAAATCCACAAAAACTGAGAAAATACAAGAAGTAGCTCCACCTTCTTATTGATAGCTTTGATACCACTGTAAGGATCACCAAATGAAGATCTGACTAGATCTTGTTGCAAAACAACCAAAAGGACACCTGTGGAGCTAAACCACCCATCCAAACCTAGATCCCTCCTGGAGTTTCCTCCTGGACCTGGCCCCCAAGCCATAGTGAAGAACCTAAGAGAGAGGAGGAGCGACAGGCTCAAGAAACTGAATTTTCAATAGGAGGATGGGCGAGTTTCCAATGGACATATTCTCCTCATGAGAGAGAGAATATTCCTTCTAGGATCCCCATGCAACCTATATTGAGCTATTAACCTCCTATTCTTGCATTAAAGCAGTCATTCACTATGCATGTGCTCCTATGTCCAATTATAGGTCTGGACCCTCATATGATTATTAATTACTTTATAGGCCAAGCCCAGAATGACGAGGCATAACTAATAACCATATACATCTGGAGTGACCGGCTATCCATGTCAGGAATTATTCCGATTCCTTTATACAGAACATGGACGTAACTGTCTTGGACTATAATTGTTTTGGATCTTTAACTTTTGAACATTGATCTCTAATGTAAGGTGAGAACTCACCCAGTGATTCATGTAAATTGAGGTTACATGAAGGTAATGTTATTAGATTGGAGAGAATTAAAACCAATAGGAAAATTTATCTCTTAGTGTGCTTCAAAAGGTCAATATAGTACTTTAGTATAGAGATAGATAATTTGATAATTATTCCATCTCTAAGTACTTATTTGAGTATCATATAAATTTACTTTATATGAGGATGACAGTTAGATGTATTGAAGATTTTGCCCTTTGGACCCTTGTATCGCTCAATGTACCTTTGGACCCTGAATGAGTACTCAGGATCATAGATAAACAATTGAGAAATCGTTCTATGTCTGTGTGCTTGCTTAGGTTGGTTGGTCAGATTGAGGATAATGATTCATGGGAAAGAGTTAAAAGCATCAAATTGGATCTTCCCTAGTTACTCATTCTAAGGACAGAACTGGTTTAAGGAGGGGAAGAATGTTACGTCCATGTCCTGTATAAGGGAATCAGAATAATTCCTGACATGGATAGTCGGTCACTCCCGTGTATGTGGTTATTGGTTATGCCTCATCATTCCGGGCTTGGCCTGTAAAGTAGTTAATAATCATATGAGGTCCAAGACCTATAATTGGACATAGGAGTACTTGCATGGTGTCTAACTGCTATAATGCAAGAATAGGAGATCAATAGCTATTATAGGTTGCATGGAGATCCTAAGGGGGATATTCTCTCTTTGGAGAGAGAATACTTACCATGGAAACTCGCCCATCTCCCTATTGGAATTTCAATTTCTTTAGCCAGGATTCCTCTCCTCTCTTGCATTCATGCACCATGGCTTGGGGGCTAGATCCAGGACGGAACTCTAGGAGAGATCTAGGATTGGATGGGTGGTTTTGCTCCACAGGTGTCCTGTTGGTTGTTTTGCAACAGGATCTAGTTTGATCTTCATAAGGCGATTCTGAGAGAGAGAGAGAGAGAGAGAGAGAGAGAGAGAGAGAGAGAGAGAGAGAGAGAGAGAGAGAGAGAGAGAGAGAGAGAGAGAGAGAGAGAGAGAGAGAGAGAGAGAGAGAGAGAGAGAATTTGCAAGGGGATATGATTTTATGTAAGCTATATATGTAACAAACCGCTCACATGTGTAAAATGTTAGCAACACACCTATTGGCTTGCACATGTAAGCAATCAAAATCTTCTGCTTTTTAATTGCATGAAATTTTTTTCATATATAACATATTGAACCAAAAAGAAATATAATTTGATTTGTCTACAATAAGCTTGCTTGTTGGACTAATGGAGCCATATAATGAAGAATAACAAGAAGCAAATAGTTTGAGTACAAGCAAACAAAATGGCTCAAAAAAATTGATGCTCATAATGAATTTGAAGTTAAGTTAGGACTATTCTAAGTTTTAATTATTACAAAAAGCGTGTAAATATGAAGCATGAGTTTGTAAATATTTCTACCTACAAGATATCAAAAGGTCTTTAATACAAGACAACAAAATGATACCAACCTCAATGAAGAGGAGTTAAATAAATCATTTATGGATGATTTTATTCAAATATAAAAAGTACAAATTTTTCATTTTTCATTCTATCGAGGAATGTGCATTTACCCCTCAATAGAAACATAACAAGATCTCTCACATATAGAAAAAAAAGAATAGATTTTTTTAGGCGAATCTCTATCTCACCATTGTTTGATACATGATGATGAAGATAAATGTGGTGCACTAAAGAAATGTGCTCACTTTGTACTCTTCCAAAATGCCTTTGAAGAGATGAGGGGTCGAAATTGCCACAACCATGCCCAAGACAAGTGAAAGATACATATGTGTTTGAGATGGTAGAACTTGATCATGTAGATTGTAGATCCACGTGAACTAAACATAAATTGAGGGTCTCAAAAGCGATGGGAACAAATGGCCTAGTGGGTTTTTGAACTAGAGCCATTATTAAGGGGGATCGCATCGAGCTTGCTTCTAGTGGAACTGGTTGCGCATGATCCAGCTCCAACTCCACCTCTCTTACAATATCGCAAGGATATGCAGGTGGCAAAAGGTCGTTAAGGATCCAAATTAATCACGAATTCTCTCTGTGTCTTTGTGTCATTCTGATCACAAAAGATCACTTTCACAATCCAATTAAACTAAAAATTTTGATGGATCCAACTGACGATCCAATCTAAAATTGAAGATCCATTCAAAACATGGTGATGATGGATCCATTTGATCTGATCAGCAACGCCATGTTGATACTGCAAGAATGGGTCGATCTTGCCAACGTAGTATCAAGCAACCCTTGTCTTCCACAGCAGAATATCCATCGCATGGATACAATCCCAACAGAAGTTTGCACTGATTGATGCCATTGGGGCTGAGTGGGACGCTGTGGAATCCTATGCTTTCCATGATTTTCCACCAGCTCTCCAACTTTTCGTGCCTCTCTATCCTCTCGGGTCCTTCGCATGCCACAATGTTGGTTATTTCATTGCCGAAAATGGTCGACTCCACCTTGGCTCTCTCAGGGCTGTTCTGAGGGAGAGTTGCATCTAGGGAGTCAAAGATAGCGGAAAAGTAGTGCAAAGCCTCCAAGAAACGTCCAAGAAAGCTTGATCCATTGTGGCTTGCTTCTTTCTCCACAAGCGTCAGAACAGTTGGAGCAAGATCTCGAATCAACCGTAAAATGCTAATGATTGAGTTTGTAGGTTCTGAGAGGAGCCTGTGGAGTCGATTTACACAATTCACTGCTAGTATTTCTCCAGGTCTCCTCTCTAGCATGTATGACTGCAGATTTTCTAGCCTCTCTCCCAGGGCATGAAATTCGAAAGATACGTGTAAACTTGATGCCAAATCAGAAAGCCTCCTGCCTGTCTCTCGGAGAGCTTGTAACGGCTTTCCTACTCCGGTGATCCTGAGATGAAGAGCTCCGCCAGGTCGAGCTGCAAGGGCTTGAATGAGCGCTGGCCACTGGTAACCTTGAAGAATGTCTAGATCCAGAATATGGACTCTTTGATGCCCTTCGAAAGCCTCGAAAATAGCTTGATTGCACGTGAAATGCCCAAATTTGACGTAGGGACAAACCTGGTAGAGCACATGATAAGCTGCAACAATGTCATCCGACGAAATTTCCTCATGAGATCTAATAGCTATGTAAGATCCCGAGGCAGTTCCGCTGATCCTAGCGAGTAGTGCTTCTGTGAAGTATGCTGCTACTCGGTGAATGGAGTCCCCTTGTGAAGATGCAATACATTGAAGCTGTGCGAGCATTCTCTTGGCCCCGGCGTAGTCTTCTTGGGAAACTGCCTCTGCGCATGATAGGAGAAGGTGGACGAGGTGGAGACCACTTGGTTGCTACGCAAAATTAGATCTGCGTCAGAATAGACTAGATACAAAAAATGTATCTTAATAATATATATGTGAGAAAGATGCACGTAAGAAATGACTAGAAACAGAAATATAATCTTGATTATATAATCTTTCAGACAGATCTACGTAAGACTCGACTAGAAACACAGACATTATCTTAATACTATATATGCAGACAGATCTACGTAAGAAATCAACCAGAAACATAAACCGTTGTCTTATTCCTACACGTGTTTTTTCGGATGAAAGGTTGATCTGAAAATCCAGAGAACATCTCTGGACTGATCACGACGCAAAAATTAGTTTTGAGATATTTATGAAACAGTAAATTCACGAAAACGTCAAATAGTTCCTTACTGACGACCGTGCGGAAGATAAATTAAGGAATCAAAGAAAAAAAGCTGAACGATCCTTACAAACTGCATTGACACACTATATCAAATTAATTAGAAGAATAAAATCTTACAGGTTGAGAACTTGAAGTTGCGGCTTCAATTTGCATAGAGAGATAGTTCTGTTTTTGCTGCATTAGATTTTTCCTATCTGCACTGACATTTGTAGGCTCTACTTGCATCTTCAATGACCGATCAAATTTTCCCTGCAGTACGCTTCCCGCAGGCATACGGCCAGATGGGGGAAAAGAATGAGGACTAAGATCTGCAACGGAGTTTGTTGTAGGAGCACGAGATCTATGTTGGAAGCTGTACGATTCGCTGCCAGGTCCTCTTCGAGAAGGGTTGTCAGTCTCTGTGGAAATCAATTGACTAAGTTGCTGAGCTAAGGCTGACTTCGAACTGCCGCTAACTGGAGACGGAGTACTGGCTGACGAGCGAGGAAATGATCCAGAAAGCGAATAAGCTTGGGGTGAAGGTGGCACCAACCTCATGACAGTTTCGGGTGGGCTTAAGACTTTGCACAAATTATTTGATCTTTCAAACGGCATTCTAATGTAATCGTTGTGATCAGAAGCAGGCGTCATGGCCGAGTAATCTTGGAGCTGCTTGTGATCAAGATAATCATTATCTAGGGAATTAGAACTTGAATGAAAAGCAAGAGGATCTCCTGAAATCAATTGGCGTTTGCAACTGGACTGCTCTAACTGGAGCGGCTGCAAATTGAATTCATGTTGTGAGAAACGTGCATATTTTGGCTTTTTTCCGCTGCCCCCAGCGTAGACCTCTCCAAATTGATAAGGAGCCGAAGGTAAGGAAGGGGAGGTCTCTGTCGTTTCGTTCAGCTGGGATTTATCATCAAGAAGCTGTTTGGCTGCACATGGAGAATAAAATGTTGACTCCTGCACGGGTGGTACTTCTATAAGCTCGTCGATTAAATCAATCCATGTCAAGAAGCCCGCTCTTTCAGGCGATTGAACGCCTCCCTCTGGGTTTGAAGCTGTGTAATAGTTTGAATGCACCACACTTTGAAGATCACCCGACGTATCAGAGTGCGAAGAGGATCCGGTAGCATCAGAGACTGGTGGCTGGCTGCAAGCATTCATGGATAACTTCCGTGACATGGTAGCTACTGCACTCACAATTGGGCCTTCGACGTCTGTACATCCAAAGCAGTCACGCATAATATCTGCATTCATCAGTTTAAGGGGTTTTGCAGGATGCAATTATATTAAGTTTGTTGGTTATTCAGGACCTTCAACAACTAGAATGAGAATGCAGTAATTCGTGGTGCATCTTCTCTTGAACCTTTACGTTCAGTAAGCTTATCAAATGTGAATCATTCTACCATTTTTGTTCCTGATTGACGTCGAGTTCGTTACGAATGGTGATCAATATCCCGGCAAAGGCTGTTGCAGTGGTGCTTTCTACTTTTTTCAGTCTCCTTTATTAACCTCAAGAAAAAATATTTGTATATCATCTGCTGATGCTTCGGGCTGCCTGCAGACCGTATATTCAATTTTCTGTGTTTGGTACGAATACATGTATATCATTTGAAATTAGCTACGTAATTGGTTTCCTTTGATGGAGATCGCAAAAGCGGCACAACTTTGCGCCGTCCTAGAGCTTTTTATGTACCCGCCCCGTGCAGCAGCGGATATAGATATATCTTATCAGTCGTTTGTTCCTCTAACATTTGTACGATCATACAAGACCAACGCATCAACACATGATCCAATAGTTAGTCTGCGTTTATCCAAAAGTCGTAGATCCCAGCAACTTTATCAAATTCTTCTCAACTCAACGGTGGCACTCGCACATCAAACGTTAAAAGATCAAAACAGGTACAAAATATTCATGTAATTTTGGATCATTTGCGCTGTATGGGAACATCACCTACATCAGCCGTCAAAGCAAAAGACACAAAAGGCAGCAACCTCGTTTGTCTGAGTCGTCCCTTTGCTGAGCAGCACGTCTTGAGCGACGCACGCTCTTGATAAAGCAAAACCCTTTACAATTTGGACAAGCGCCATCTCTTCTCGAGGATGCTGTCACAGCAAAAGACACCTCTCTCTCTCTCTCCCTGTGCTGCTACCTCTCGACTGCAGATTGACGGGCAAACTGCCTGCCTCAATAATTTTCCCGTCACTTGAAGGTCGAGTACATAAGGCGACCCTCCCTACCTGAAAGGTATGTTTTTTCTATTTTGTCGTTTTGAAGGGCATTTAAAGCGTCAATATTTTGGACACACTACACCAAACTTCGTGCATCTAGCAAGCCTTTTTACCGGAAAGTTATAAAATTATTTTGTCATTTTGAAGGGCATTCAAACTTTTTACCCTTCTTGAGTGGTTCGGACACACGAGACACAATCTAGTAACTTGCCACAAATAAATTAGGGTTAGTGGCCAAGAAATGCATTATTTTTTCATCCTTTTAATTTACAAAACCTCGGCAAACTTGTCTACAATAATTCAGATCACCTTGTTATTTTTTGTTGTAGCCACCGCTGGCTTTATTGACTTTTGTTGTAGCCGATGCTGGCTTTGTACTGGCTTTTTGGCAGGTTCTCAACTAGGGTATCAACCCACTTTCAAAGACCCTCATCTACCTATAGGTACAAATATTTTCAAAAACAAGTTTTTGGGGTTATGAAGGAACCATCCATGGTGAAGCCAGAGGTCCCTTTAAGCCCCAAAGTGGTTGGAGAACTAGACTTGCACTATGGAGGGTAGAACCGAGTATTAGTTGACCATTCATATATAGTAGTGGAACATTAACATATTTGACAAGCCTTTGGAGGGGTTGCTAAGTAGAACCCTATGGTAGTCACAAGCTAAGTGGCCAACTAAAATTTTTGAGGGACCACCAGACAAGCACATCCATTTCTCATAATGCTGATTCATTTTTAGTCATTTGTTATCCAATGGGGTTGTCTTAGTTGATTGGCTTGCCATCCAAAGAAATTGGTCCCAGGTTCAAGCCCGACGCCCTTGGAAACCAAGATGAATTTTTAGTGATTTCATGCCAAGTGTGATTTGCGAGCACAATAAATGTTTGGCCCAAAATCCTCAATTTTTTCCTTTCTCTATTATCATATACCAACAAAAATCTATTGAAAACTTGATACTAGAATCGATGGTTCTTATGGGGGAAGAACCGGCATAGTAAAATACCAAGATTTATATTCTAGTATTTTATTGAGAACCATTAAGTAGGAGGATCATAAACGTAATGTAATACCTTGAAAGGACGATTCTTAATTTCAAATAATGTGGAATACCTTGCACCGGTGGGCATCCGAAAGATGTGATAATCGAATCTAGACAAAGAGTTTAAGGGTATAAGATGTCAATGGCATAGTACAAAGGGGTTGAGCTAGCTTCACAAAGACAAAAGTATTGATGTTTCTCAACTTTAGCAATTATTCTTATATTGGATTACATTCGTCACAATGTATCTTTTATTAATGGGGGCAGAGAATTACACTAGTGCTCATGATGTAGCTTTGACACTTAATGTTAGGATATGGCCCAAAAAATATGAGTTGAATGGCTTTACACAGACTCACTGACATGGTCTTTCTTGATTTCAACATGAGTTCTAAAAGCATCGTGTGACTATGACATGCATAATTTTGAGTTTTAACAATATCACATTGTAGGCAAAACAAGAAAATTATGAAAATTGTAACATGGAATCATGAAAACCAAGCACTTTTGGCTTGTTGAGAAAGAAGGATGGATGTTTTATATCTAACCTTTAGTTTTAACTAGTTGAACTTAATCTCAATAAATTCTCATTGTGAACCTCCATGTCAGACAATCACTTGTAAGACATGTTAACTTCTCAAAAGATCAATGTTAAGAGACACAATTTGTTACCAATTGATAGTAGATTTTACTGGCCACTTTGCAAGCAAGTCCTCTATTAAAATCAAGAAGTTTGTGAGTTTCACATAACATTGATGTAGGTTATGGTTGGGGAAAAGTTAACCTGCAAACCCCAAAAAAAATGGAGCAAAACAGTAGGCTATAAAAAAAAAAATGAGCAGTGTGAACTATCTTCCTTTGTTTTTTTCTCTCTCACGTATGTCGGCTGTGGTGGTGGCTCAAATACTTAGCTTCCATTTGGACGTTCCTTTGTTGTTGTACGAGGCTTTGGGTGGGGAGTGTGTGCTTTTTGTTGGTGCAGGAGGGAATGCCACGTGGGAGCAACACAATACAAACCGTGTTTTAGCGCGTCGACCACTGTCCTAGAGGATCTCAGGTGACAGTGGACACGCACCACCCTGGATTTTTAACTTGACATGTAGGATGCAAAAGTTGCTTTTAGCTAAAGAAGGGCATGCAAATTTCAAGCTTGGCATTTGCAAGTGCAATGCATGTCGAAGCTTGTTTGCCTTTCAAAGAAAGGCTAAAGTTTTTAAAACATGTCATTTGAATGGCAAACTTAAAAATTGCACTCTAGTTTGAAAGTTAGCTGTAGAAACTCAAATGTCATGCTAGCTCTAAATGTTAAAAAAATTTCTTGTAAAATAGGACAAGATTATAACCTCCCTTCATTTTGAAACGTACATTTAGAAAGTCAAATGTCATGCTAGTTCTAAATTTTGAAGATTTTCTTGTAAAATACAACACGATTATATTATTTTTATACATTTTATATTTGAAGAAATATACATGTCATGTGAAAGGCTAAACACTAACAAAAATGTTTAGGCTAAAAGGTAAGGGTGCATGTTGAATTCCAAGCCTGCATGCAATGTTGCAATCTACATGTTAAATTTCCTTTTGAAATTTTTTTCTCATTTTCTTCAAAACCGCCTCTAGTTTTTTAGGCATGTAAAAAGTTCTCTTTTATAAAGCCTCAAAATGCCAACATACAAAAATAGGTCAAATTTCGGATTGGCGGAAGAGGCTCGATGGTGCTTGAAGATGCCTAAAGAGAGAACAACCTAAAAATGACATTGACCAAGGGCTAGGCAAGGCCCACCTCTGATGCATGGGTGTAGAAATCCCCATCATAATGGAGATCATGATGCTAACTTTCAAGCATGCTTAATCATTTGATGAAGTTGAGGCCATGTCACCATCATCCATTGGTGTAGAAGCCTCCATCATAATGGAGAGACCATGATGCTATCTTTCAAGCATGCTTAATTGGTTGATGAGGTTGAGGCCATGTCAGCACCCTCATTCATGATCACTCTACCCTTAACATGTGAGCACCCTCATTCATGATCACTCTACCCTTAACATGTCCTTAACCACTTACGAAGTGCCTTTTTCTCCCTCACCCCCATAGTCTCAATTGAGTTGCTTGGAATGGATGGGGCCAAGCACTTATGTGCCTTTAAGATACCATATTCCTAACCGTGACTGATGGTGCAAGCAAGGCCCTACCCTCATCCGATGGTGGGAAAGGTTAATCATGAAATCTTGATGCAACATTTAAAGCAATCTAGACCATTCGGGGATGAGGGTGAGGCCATGCCTGCACCCTAAATCTTGATTGGAAATACATCGTTTTAGGCCATCTAGACACAAGGCCTATGACTCCCAAGCTTTCAACACATGTTGCGGATCTAAACAATCATAAGGTAATTGTAGGTCCATGTTAATCTTCAAACATGAACTCTTTTGGAAACCTTTGAAGATGGCCTTTTAGACAGAACATTTGACACTTCAATGCAAGAATTAAAATATTGTAGTATAATGTATTGGGAAACTCACTTTGCCTATGTGAAAATTGTGAATACTTTGGCCTCATACCTTCAAAAACTTATAAGCTAATGCATGAAATGTTAATTTCAATGATAGGACTGTATGGGTTTTTAAAAAAAGAAAACTTGCTTTGATGTGTCTTGCAATATATTTTATGGGGGTTTCAATCTCTAGAATTAGAAAACTTGGCTATTAACAAATTGTATGGACTCATGTGAATGTAAAACTTTTCATGCTCTTGATAGTACATACAATTATTTGGTATACGAAGACTTTATCATATAGGCATTCATATAGATACTATCCAAGTGCTTGTCAAATATGATCAAATAACCAAAATATTGATAGCTAGAGGGAATCGGAAATGCAACTTTTTTGCTAATTGAAACCCGCAACTGCACAATTTTGAGTTTTTCTAGGTCTTGAATCCAATAATTCTTAAAAAGGTTAAGAATCATGAACACTATATGTGACATGTTGGTTGGACCCTCTTGCTCCTCTAGGCATGAACAAAAGACATACAACATGTCAAATCAATGAACTACATCCTCCAAAAAGAAAGATGTTGGTTATAATCTCTAGCTATTCTCTGACATACCAAAAGAAAAAACAAAACCATTGTGATATGTGTAGGAAAAACACTGAGAATTTTCCTTCAGAGAACGTGATGAAAGTTTGAATAAATCGAACGAATATTAGCATCTTTAATCGTGTCTGAATCTGGCCTATACACTAATAGAGCAGGTTCTATTATGATTGAATTAAGCGTGCGGATTTGAACATATGTATGAGTGTGATAGATAATTTCAGATAATTAGAAATAAGTATGAAACACCAATAAAGTAGGAATTAATCTATTGATTCTGATTCTTCTATCTTCATCTCTGCCTTCTTACAATGAGTAAGTGTACATGTATTTATATTGTCATAGGATAGGTCTTTTGGCCTTCTTCCTCCTATAAACAGTCGATCTAACCGTTAAAACGGTTGATATACAACGACATTTTGTTTCCAAGTTCAACAGTTTATCTTTTGAATTTGTTTATCTTTTGAACAAGAATAAAGGTCGAATAAGTAAATGTCAAATAAATAAAGATCGAATCAGCATTGGTTGATTCGAATGAATAAATGTCGATTCTTTCGAATTTGATTTCTCAACCTTTGTCGATTAAACTGTAGACTTTGTTAGTAGAACTAAGACTTGTTTGTCGAGGTGTTCTACAGTATGCCACAGAGGCCTTTTCGAATGGGTGATATTGTGAATTTAGGGTTTAGGGTTATCCAAAAAAAAATTAGTAACGTTGGATGAAAAGTACATGCTAGAAATTCCGGGTGTAGTCGATTTTTCCTCCTTGCCTTGAGGTCTTAAGTTTTCAAATTGTGCAAATAGGTAGGGACATAACAAAATTAAAAACATGCAACAAAAAAATAGATAGAATTAGTTACATCAACTTTCTAGTAGAATCAAGAAAATTGGGCAAGTGACATAAGTAAACGTTACAATGATGCGATGTCAAACCTTGTGATAACAATGGAGATATGGAGTTTAATGCCAAAGAGAAATGGTGTAAAGTGAAGAATAAAGTAGCAACCAAAATACAAAAATGAACAAGAGTGTACAAATAAGAAAGGAGCGTATCATTTTGTGAGGGAGCAAGTCATGGCAAAGGAGGTGGAGCTTCAACATGTGTCTTCAAGGGAATGTGTAGCTGATATCTTCACCAAAGCATTGGGAAAGGACTTGTTCATGAATCATATGACATCACTTGGAGTGTTATCAAAGTCCATGCTAAAACTAGTTGAAGAGGGAGTGTGAAAGATTCAACTATTTTAGTCATATTTGCTACATTTGTTTATTTGGCAATTGAGGCCAATTTCATATTAGACTTAGAGTTTGACTTTTCAAAGTTATATTAGTCTACATGCACTTGAATAAACACTTTTGGAAAGTGTGGGAAAGTTTAGAAGTCGAGTTTGAATAGATTCAAATTTGAATGTTGGGTACATTGAATCTAGTCCAAGAAATAGTAGGGTTTTTCGTATTGGAGAGAAACCAAGTGGCAAGTTAGGTTTTGGACCTGTTATAAAAGGATGTAACTCGTGGGAAGAGAGGATATCTCTCTCTCTCTCTCTCTCTCTCTCTCTCTCTCTCTCTCTCTCTCTCTCTCTCTCTCTCTCTCTCTTATCTCATTCATGCTTATACATGGTTTTCTTGGGTTCTACTATGCATTGGTGCACTATACTTGTGATATCTTGCAATTTTATGTGTAGAATAATCATTAATTGCTATCACGTGTGACATACAATAGGGTACTATAATTGTATGGCCAGCAACAGTACTTCATGTTTTAGTTCATGCTTGATGCATCTCAATCTTAGTGTAGATGCTGATTTTTTTACATTGGCAAGATTGGTGAGTTGTTTGTTTTTGTAACCAAAGATCAATTTGTAGGTTTGGATCTTAATGATTCTCAAATCTTTCACAAAAACTATTAGGAATAAGTTATTCCACTCCGCTTTCAAACATGCCAATAATACGCAAATTCATTACAAATGGCTACCAGGCAAAAAAGATTTCAAAGGGTCTTGGACCAATAAAATTTCATTGGGTTGGAAAACTGTTGATTTAACTAATGTTTGTACTTGGAATTCTTTTCTTATTGATTGATATCTTTCCTTTTTTGAAATACAATTCATTAAAAGACTCGCCAAACTTGGGCAAACTGCTTATATAAATGCCTTCAAGCATTCATTTAGATATATTGACAATATATGTTTTATAAATAATTCTGACAACTGTGTAGAAACACGTATAAAGTTGCAGAACTGAATAAATGAAATGGATGTAGATTAAAGATCGATTATTCAGATGAATCACTCCCGATAGTATAATCCAACACTTGTGATACCACCTCACAATCTCAGGAGACAAGATGGATGAGGGATAAGCCATTTGGATGCAAAGAGGGTTGCAGGTGACAACAAGCGCAAGGAGAAAGACATACCTTGGGATACATTCTCACTTGGAAGCAAATCACCTGACATAAAGCTCCCTAAATAGTTTGAGAGATTGATGGAGAGTCATGACACGGATGACTTTCCTAAATCATCCATTCAGGGAATTAACTAGAGAAGATGTAACCTGATAGGTATGAAGCTAATTATGTTCTCTTATTAAGTACCATACAAAGCAAAAGACCTTCAACTTATGATGAAGCGAAAGATGAAGACATTTGGGTCAAAGCCATGAGAGAAGAAATTGACTCGATCACCAAGCATGATACATGGGACTTGGTGGAGCCACTAGCTGGTAAGAAACGCATTGGTTGTAAATGGGTATATTGTACAAAGTGACATGCATATGGGAGCATAGCAAAGCACAAGGTGAGATTGGTGTTCAAAGGCTATGCACAGAGTAAGGGCATCGATTACGAATAGACCTTTGTGCTAATATGTAAGTGGAATACATTACGTTATCGCTTTAGCCTCTCATTTTGGTTGGCCTTTACATTAGATGGATGTAAAATCTACTTTTCTAAATGGTAATTTGGAGGAGGAAGTGTTCCTCAACTTGAAGGCCTTGTTAAAAAGGATAGGAGCATAAAGTTTGCCACTTGAAGAAAACACTTTATGGCTTAAAACAAGCACCATGTGCATGGTAGAGAAAGATTGATGCATATTTCCATTCTAAAGAGATGGTGAGAATACACTCCGATCCTAATCTTTATCAATTTGAGATGACGGATCTCAATCTAATGCACTATAGTCTTGGAGTGAAAGAGTGGCAAAAAGGACATGAGGTGGGGTAACTCGAGTCAATTATGTCATGGAATGGCTACACAAGGTCAAGCTACAAGATTGCAAACTAGTGAATGCACCCATTGAGCTAGATAAAAAACTTTCCAAGTTTGATGAGTCACAACCATTTGATGCTATGTTATATAGACAACTAGTAGGAAGGTTGATTTACCTACCACGACTAGGCTAGATATATGCTATGTTGTTGGTATTGTGAGTCAGTTTATAACAGCACCTATTGAAACACATTGGAAGGTAGCCAAGCGCATTTTGCCGCATGTTAAGGTCGACTATGGCTTAGTGTACAAGAAGCAAGTAGGTGCACCTGAGATTCGTGGTTTTGCTTCAAATTGTTCTAGATGTTGATAGTTTGTGGATCCAACTGGCTATACCAAATTTTGGCTTATTTTTGTAACAAACTAGGTAGAATCTAGAGTTTATCATTTTTCATACTCCCACGATTTGATATAGTAATGTTTCAAATATAATTATCGACATCATTTTGGTAGAAGTGGGTGTTGGCAAAGCCATAGAGTTTGGCTAAGGCTCCAAAAAAAACATTCAATGGCTATGGCAAATTTATATTCGTCTGATTTCTATTGGCAAGTGCTTGTCTTAAAAGTTCAAAATATTTAGCTTGTTTGTTATATCACCTTTTGTGTTCTTCTCTCAACTGATCAATCTTGTGATATGCTACGGATCTTACGTAATGATTTCAAATAGTTTGCGAGTATCACAATCTATAAGTGCACTTCAATTAAAAGAATCATCCAAAGAGATCGTTCTCTCTTCAACAATTGCACCAAAAAAATAATGATTTTATGTCATGGATCACCTATTCTATAATTGTACTGTTAATATAGTGTATATGATTATTGTTTCCCAAGAGAAATAAACAGTGTTATTCAAGTGATTTAGCGTCAAATTATGAATAAGAATAAATTGTGAGGGAATGTTGGTTATCAAGAGATATTTTATTTCTCTTTTAACATCCAATAACACCAAAGATTTTGATTAAATCAATGTTATTTAGTTTCAGACTACTATTACCTTACCTTTTGATATGTAACAGTTTATGGGTTACAAACAATAGTGACATTAAACCGTCACACCAAAAAACCAAAAAAAAACAAAAAATAAAAATAAATTAGAGTTTTGATTAGATTCGTTATTTGTAATATCTTTCACAACATCTAAAAGAGAAACTTCTTGTTTTTATTAATAAAAGATGGGAAAACTCATCAGAGTACAAAGGAATGCACGTTGAAAGCGTAAAGGCCATAAGGCGAATTGAGATACTGTACAACTATAACAAAGCAACAATCTCACAGAGAGTATCTACATAAAGCCTACTGCTTGGTGTAAGTCGCTAGTTGAGACAGTTGGAAGTTTAGGTAGTGCAGGAAGCTGTGAAGCAGCTGTTCCTGCAACTACGGCACGTCGAATTGCAAGTGCCTGAGTGCGTTGTAAAGTCATAGAAACTCGTTGACGATAATAGGCTATAAGGATAGATAAAGGTGAGGCACCACGTCCTTGGAGTTTCGCTGCAAAACCTGCACAAGATGATAGAAAATCATCGAATTTCTTATGCAGGCACCCATAAGTTTCCAAAGCAAAAGGAATAAAATCTTCTCCAAGAATGCGATGTGAATAATCTCGCTCTTTATCTAGAGCTGCATGAGAAGCAGCACAACTCAGAAGAAAGGCGCAAGTGTGGAACAACAGAGCGCGCAACAAGCCAAGCACCAGCACCCGGGCCTACACAGGACATAAGGCGAGCCCGAGTCTCATCGGAAGGTGAATCACTGAGAAGCTGAGTGAAAGCATGTGAGTGGAAACGCTCCAAAAGATACTTTTGAAAATGAGCACGCTAATGGCTAAGCAAAGTCTCAAAGGGAGGCAAAGAAGCTCGCACAGTTGGAGGGATGAGATCCTTGGCCGCACGGAGATGTTGTTGGTAAGCGTAGAGGCAACAAGAGCCCAACTTTGCATAAAAGCAGCTGGAGCAATAGAAGTTGTGCAAGTAAGACCAACACCTCCGGACGAAACGGGAAGAGAGACTTGTCGCTTAACGAACTGACCATTGGGAATGCAAAAGGATTCTGAACCCATCAACGACCCAGAATATCTGATAAAGCATTATCGAAATCCTGCAGCAAAGCTAAAACATCAGGAGAGAGAGGAACACACTATAGGATACAACTTGGCCATTGAGCGAAGCATTGAGTGAGAGCAACTTAAGCGTTGCGAAGCTTTGGTAGCAAATCAGCGTGACGAAAATGCGCGCCCAAAGTGTCCCGCAAAGAGGAAGCCACAAAATCCAAGAAACCTATAGGAATACCAAGCGTTTGAATCCCATCAGCCGGAGTATTGAAACCTGTAGGTAAAGGGAGCTCAGGAAGGAGGCCCTGAGGACACCAAGCAACGCACTTAGAGGGATTCACAATGAAACCCAAAGCCGAAAGTTGCTGAGAGAAATGTAGGAAAGCCGGAAAGACGTCATTAGCAGGTCAGCAGCAATAGAGGGAAACAAACAAGAAGGAAAAGCAGCAAAAGAAGCACGCAATGCCCGAAAGTGCGCCAAAGAAAAAAAACACCACCCAAGGGATCACCTTGTCTGATACCATCAGCAGACAGGATAACCAAAACATCACCTGAGCGAGAAGCATGACTGAAATATAAAGGCGCATTCATGGAATAAAAAGAGCAAACAAACGGGATGAGCTGAGCGAGAGGACCGTGAGCCGCACGAAGTTCTTGGAAAATGGCCCCTCGAGAAACAAAATTGAAAGCATTTTTAACATCCACTTGAAGGACAACCCAACATGGATGAAGATCCAAGATAGCACGCAAAACATGTACAACTGTCTCGCAACCGCCAGGAGTAGCACAACCAAACTAATGAGGAAACATGTGGTCATGAAAATTGTCACGAAGCTGAAAACCAAGAGCCCTAGAAACCAATCTGTATAAAACCCCTCCAACAGCAATGGGACGCACTACACTGCCAGGCTTATCCAAGGCTATCAAACGAGCAACACCAAGAATACGAACAATAGCGAGAGGAATATGGCCACATGCTACGGAAGAGCAAACCAAACCCGCTAGTAGAGACATCGGGAGAAAAACAGTCACGAAGATGCTCGAAAACCATACCAGAAGGCCCCCTAGTTGACAAATGAGGGCTGCGTAGAAAACCATTAAGAAAATGAGATTCAGAAAGCTGCAAATCGGAGTCAGGTTCAAAGTCCTCAACAAAAGAGGGGAAGGAGTCATTTGTCGGTGGATGAAGAAGCTCCAAAGCCTGAAGGGTGGCAGCAGAAGGAGAAGCTGGACTTGTAGTAGCTAGAGCACGAGTTGCACGAGAATACTCACCCACTTGCCCAAGTAAAACACAACGACGCAACCGACGATGAACAGGGGGTATAGAAACACCATCCGAAGTCGAATCCCACTGAGCAGCAAGCGCATGACAGAGAAGGAAATGCTATTCTTGCAAATTTTTCCGATCTCCTGACTTAAAGCGACGAATCCTGTTGCGAGTTTCCCTATGACCAGCATCACCACCCCGAGGAGGCAGAGGCAAACACCAGAGAGAAAAAAGCAAAAAGGCATGCCAAGCTGCAAAATCAGAAAGGATTCGAAGCCAGATGAGACAAAGGTAAGGACAAAAGGGAGCGAATCCAGGTCCAAGCCGAGTCAGGTGCGAAGTGGGAGCAGGATGAGGTGCAAGGTCGACATTGGTTAGTACGAGCTGTTGACGAAAAGCAGAGCAAGCATTATGATGGCAAGAAAGACCGGCACCTTGCACATAAAGGCGACCACAGCCTACACATGGAACACGGGGGCGAAAAGAGGAAGGAGAAAGCTGAAAAACTGAAAGAGAGGAAGAAAGCTGGTGGCGAAGATAGGGCGGACAGTATGGCACCACCTGGCCAAAGGAAACAAGCAAGGAATCCGCAATACCACGGTGGGCTTCACGATGCGCGCATGAAGGGGAAGCACTAGAAGGGTGTTCTGAAGGGGAAACAGGTCTCTTTTCTCCACGTCGAGCAAAAGGATTGAACTTCGGGAGTTGCAAAGGATGAAAAGCTTCTTGAGGAACCATATTGACAAGTAAAGACCACACCATAGCCTTTACGATCCTTTCTTCAATCACACACTTTGACCAGCAGCTCACAAGGAAGAGAGGGGGAGAGAAAGGTGAACACCAGTCCTGATAGCTGGAACCGGCGCTCAGACAGTCATCCCACAATCAAAGCGGCCATTATGGTTCGTAAGCCAAGAGGGCAGGCACTCAGACAACGATGATCAGCCAGCAAGGGGTGGCGCTCAGACAGCGATGGGCTCTTCGGCTCTCTTTTCAGCAGATGGAGGACTCCAGTAGGTTGACTACAAGCAGCGATGGCCTCTCCAAAGCACTTTTCAATAGATGAATAGCACCAGTAGGGTACCTTCAGCAGCGATGGCCTCTCCAAAGCACTTTTCAATCGATGGATAGCACCAGTAGGCCACCTTCAGCAGCGATGACCTGTATGGCATGCCTCTTAGTAAGGCTACTAC